>CM052899.1:124928663-125038663 GCA_028534135.1 Potos flavus | reverse complement strand
TCTGTTGATGAGATTCACAGATGCCATTTTAATGTGACATTTTTAGAGTAACATGTTTGTGATAGGCACAATGAAGAGTAAAAAAGTGAGATTAACATGTGCTTTCGCGTTGGAAGCTAGAAGACTGGCACCCGTGATTTTCTCCCTTTCTCTCTCTCTCTCTGTGTGTGTGTGTGTGTGTGATTTTCCCCTTTATAGGAAAACAACAACATAGAATATTCTTCTTAATGAAAGGGTATAAAAACTATCCACAAAGGGACACGAATGCTCTTTGCAAGTAATCGGAGACGAGAGCCCCCCGGAAACGTGGATTTTAATGAAAATATATGACAGCGTCCCACATAGAGCAAACAAACCCCACACTTTCAGGGCACTAAACGTTACAGGTAAAACCGACTGAGCCTGTGGTGAGGAGCACGGTGCTGGCTAGCGTCAGGCTGTCTGATCTGAGTCCTGTCTCTGTTGTTCATGAGCCGAAGGGCCTGACACTAATTTCTTCATATTTTTTGCCTTAGTCTCATCTGTAAAGTGGGAGTAAAATACTTTGAGGAATAAATAAGCAAATGTATTTTAAGCTCCCGAGGGAGTTAAAAGTGTTAGGTATGAATATTAGTTGCTATTATTAGTAGCATTATTAGGCTCATCTCATTTGGATTTAAGAACAAATATCAACTACTTTCATGTTCCTTTCCACCTACAGTTCTGAATCCAAATTAAACAGAAGATATTGTTTTTAGTGACTCTGCTCATCTAATCAATTAATTAGCCATCCATACCATTCATTCAACATTTAAATGCTATATAAATTTTCAAAAGTGTTGGGATCACTTTTTTTTTCTTAGATTATATTTTTTAAGTAATCTCTACACCAACGTGGAGCATGAACTCACAACGCTGGGATTGAGGGTTGCGTGTCTACCAACTGAGCCAGCCAGGCGCCCCAGAGTCACTTTTATTTATTTATTTATTTATTTATTTTTAAAGAAGATTTAATTTATTTATTTATTTGACAGAGAGAGAGATCACAAGTAGGCAGAGAGGCAGGCAGAGAGAGAGAGGCTGAAGCAGGCTCCCTGCCGGGCAAAGAACCTGATGCGGGGCTCGATCCCAGGACCCTGAGATCATGACCTGAGCCGGAGGCAGAGGCTTTAACCCACTGAGCCACCCAGGCGCCCCCCAGAATCACTTTTAATGGAAGAGAAAACTCAAATTATCAGGTCACTCGATGAGAAAATGTAATTTACTATTTAGTAGACTTGAAAGCATTCTCAATTTCTATTTTTTCCTACTTCTTTAATTATACACTGAAAGAAAAACAAGGGAACTTTCCATTTTGAATTCTTTTTTTTTTTTTAAGATTTTATTTATTTGACAGAGAGAGAGAGAGCGAGCCAGCACATGAGAAGAGCACAAGTGGAGGGGAGGGGCAGAGGGAGCAGGAGAAGCAGACACCCCGCTGAGCAGGGAGCCCGATGCGGGACTAGATCCCAGGATCCTGGGATCATGACCTGAGCCGAAGGCAGATGCTTAACCAACTGAGCCACCCAGGCAACCCACCATTTTAAATTCTTAAACTACTTCTTTATTAAGAATGGATTAGTCCATTTTTGTGCCAGTACCATGCTGTCTTGGTGATCACAGCTTTGTAGTAAAGCTTGAAATCAGGCAACGTGATGCTGATGCAGTACAAAAAAGGGCCACATGTACCCCAATGTTCATAGCAGCAATGGCCACAATCGCCAAACTGTGGAAAGAGCCAAGATGCCCTTCAGAGATGAATGGATAAAGAAGATATGGTCCATATATACAATGGAATATTATGCCTCCATCAGAAAGGATGAATACCCAACTTTTGTATCAACATGGCACGACTGGAAGAGATTGTGCTGAGTGAAATAAGTCAGAGAGAGTCAATTATCATATGGTCTCACTTATGTGTGGAACATAAGGAAAAACATGGAGGACATTGTGAGAAGGAAAGGAAGGGTGAATTGGGGGAAATCGGAGGGGGAGGTGAACCATGAGAGACTGTGGACTCTGAGCAACAAACTGAAAGTTTTGGAGGGGAAGGGGTGGGAGGATGGGCGAGCCTGGTGGTGGGTACTGAGGAGGGCACATATTGCATGGAGCACTGGGTGTGGTGCATGAACAATGAATCCTGTAACACTGAAAAAATAAAATAAAAGTGTTTGGGGAAAAAAAAAAAGTGGATTAGTCCAGAGAAAAAGACCCTTTTAAGAAAGTCTATGATAGAGGCTATTTAAATAAAAGAAAATATTACTACATTCAATATATGTTTCTCCTTTTCTCTGTTTTATCTCTAAGTGAATTAAAAGTTCTTTGGATTCAGGGATGTAACTGTATATCTCTCTTGCCCTATATCAATATAATAATGCCATTACAGACACATTCAATAAATATTTGCTGAACATATGAATAAATGAGACATGTGCCTAAATAGCATTGTATTCTGTTGATATTTGGTCAAGGAGAAAAGCAAAACATTTACTGTCCCATGGAGGTTATGGGGAAATAGCCCAGAATTTTGCTTGGAAGTTTCTGCTTTATTTGTATTTTATAAGATATTATTTAATTTAAGCATATATTTAAATAATTACCATAAAAGACATAAATTCTTCATTCAAATGGAACTTGTTAAAAAGGCCCCATATGACTAACTTTAGAATAAAATCTGTTTTTTCAAAAGTTGGCATCTGACAGAACAGAATTCATGTTGGAGTTCTCATATTATTTTTTTTAAAGATTTTATTTATTTATTTATTTATTTGAGAGCCAGAGAGAGAGAAGGGGGAGGGGCAAAGGGAGAGGGAGAGAATCTCAAGCCGGCTCTGCCCCAAGCACAGAGCCAGTCTTGGGGCCTGATCCCAGACCCAGACCCTGAGATCATGACCTGGGCTGAAATTAAGAGTCCAATGCTCAACCAACTAAGCCACCCAGGTTCCCCTAGGTCTTATATTTTAAACATTAAATTTAGCGATCTGATCTTGGACACTTTCCTAGATTTGTCAACGCCTTCCCTGTAGAAAAGCAATCCAATACCATTCCATCTCTGTGGTTCTTGCTAAGGACTAGCTAATAAAAGACTTTAGACATTTCGTGTCACATAAAAGCTAATTCACCAAAGTAGGTATGCTTAGTTGTCAGTTTGAAAAGCAGTGATTTCATACTAAACAAGTGCCCGCTGCAGTCCCAAAGAGCGCTATCTTGAGGGAAAAAGCAAGAGATGAAATAATTGCGAACTTTCTCAGTTCTCGTCTGAGGCCAGAGGCTGGCTCTCTGGTGGGGTCCAGGGCCTGCTCTGGCTGCGCTCGGTAGTGCTGATACCGGTCGGGGCCTATTTGTGTATGCCCCCAGTCCAGGTTCCTCACTTGTCAAAGGACCTTCTTTTAATGTAAAAACATTACCTTTAGGGCATATCCCCCCCACCCCCAATGGTGGTTACATGTTAGTTATGTATCAGCTAAAAAACATACACCACCAAGCCACTTTGAATTCAGGATCAATTTAAAATGAATATATTCTAATCATCACAATAAAGGCTCAGTATGTTAAACGAGCATTAGATAGACATATATTTCGTTTATAGATATTACTTCGACTTACTAACCCCTGGGAAAAACAATCGCAATGCAATGCTACTTAGATTGGGCATTGCGGATCTGACTGATGTCTCTAAGTCATTTCCTAGCTAATAAATTCCCTATGACTTAATAATTGTCTCTTCAAACTGTCCTGTCTTGAACTATGCTTGTGCCTTTAAGAGGAATTATGATTGTACTTCAGACTATGTATATATATTTAAATGAACGATTAATGAAAATTGTTCCCAATTATTAAAAAAAAAAAAGAAGACTGTTTTGCGGAGGCAGTAGCAAATATTCCCTGATGTGTCATGACGGAGTCATTCTCAAAAACTAATGGCTAGAAAATTGAGTAAACATAGAACCAATAAAGAAAAGATTTCTTCATACCATGTGAAATCAGTGCATAGGAGAGCACACTGCCATGGAAAATTTTGGGTTAAGCACTGAGATTTTTTTGTGATGATATCTCATGTTTGCAAGGCATCAGCTACAAAGTGAAAAAATTCCTCCCCACGTATCAATACCATTGCGTTGACTGGTGCAGCCTGACCCCATTCTCCCCAAGGCCTTCCCACCCCATCCTTCTTTTGAGCCCAAAGCACGACACCATATTTGATGAAACAGGACATTAATCAGGACTGATAAGATTCTTCTTCCTGTCACTTCTTGCAAGTATCTGACAGCATCTCTGTGCAGAATAAGGAAACATTTCCAGGTGACACCCCATTCTTAGGAATTCTGTTCTAGTTGTTGAGACCCTTGAGCTCTTCCTTTTCCCTATGCGATCTGTAAAACAAAAGGCATTATGTAGCCAGCGGTGGGTCCCTTTTCCAAATTTGAATTTACCAAACTTGCGATCCCTATCAATGCTCCATGAAGCTAACCCATGGCCAGGACCATCTTTACTGGCTCCACTAGTTCTTTTATGAAAGAGCAGCTAAGTGAGAAGTCACTGACTGCTTGTTTTCTGGGTAGATTCAGAAGCTAGACTTAGGAACTCAAAATCCTATCTCTAACCTACCCTCAGTAATTCACTTAACTCACGAATACTGACCAAGTACCATCATCCCATGCATCAGTGTTTATGTGCAATAATAAGTATTTTTAATGCATGCTAGCTCTGTGCTAGGCATTGTGGTAAGCACTTTCATTATCTTCCTATTAGATACTATTTTTATCCGTATTTTACATATGAGGAAACTGAGAGAGATGAAATAAGTCATCCAAGGCTTCACATGCAGACAAGTCTAAATGTAAAACTCATGATCTTCACCACTGAGGGAAGGATAAAGTAGTTGTTTCCAAGGTGAGAGTTCTGGACATTACCAGGCATCCCTTGGATGAGGAAGAAAAAGGCTAAGGTAAAAAAAAAAAAAAAAAAAAAAGGAAAGAATTAATAAAAAGAAAACAATTAAATGTAGAAAAGTAAGGAGCTATCATCATCCAGCAAATTCTACTTTCTATTCAAATATGTTTTCATTACTGCTAAAGTGACTCACTTCTTACCCCCTACAGGTAATACAAGAAAAAGTAAGACAATGTATGTATTCATACAGATCTGAATATGAGGCTTACAAACAAGAAAAAAAATACAAACAAGAAAAAAACATGAGGCTTACAAACAAGAAAAAGAATAAAAAGCGGTTTCATCCCATATGAAGTACCAGATCTACAATTCTATGAGCCTAGGGAGCAAGGAAACAATACAAGCTGTAACAGGTCCCAGTGAAAAGAGATCCCTGTGGACTCAAGAAATCGAGGCCCTTTGGAAGTAACAGCAAAATGGGAAGGATTTGACAGGAGCTCCAGTAAAAACCAGCCATTGCCCCAAACTGTGATCCCATCAGCAAAGGCAGGAAAGCAGGAGTAAGCAAAGGTATAGAGTTTTCCAGCCTGGCTGGGGTGAGACAATTCGTCCGGTGAACTAGTGGGAGCCGAGGTTGAAAAGTCTGGTTTGGTCCACCTCTTGGCAGGCCTTATCTGAAAGGCAATGGGACGTCATGGAAAGATTTTGTATGGGGGAGAGAGAGGATTAAGGCAACATTTGGGAAGCAACATCGAAAGCCATCAAATGGCAAACAGGACAGAGAAAAAAATAATTTAGGGCTTTTCTTCATGACTAGGCTTTGAAGCTATAAATGCCCACACCGAGCTGGAAGCAAAGCGGCTGGGAAGGAAGGTGTAGACGGGAAAGACAGACTTCAAGTGTGACCACGAGTCCCCCACACGCACGGCCCTCCAAAAGCAGATACTGGAATGCCACCCCTGGCTGGTAGACGGACTGATTCAAGTTAGACCTGTCACCCGGAGCAACTAAAACCACCCACTCTAGGGCAGGTGACCCCACAGAGCAAACCGATCCGTCTGGTCCACGCTCCCCACCTCCTTCCGCAGAAGTCGGAGACACAGATGGAAAAGTTTGGGGAGTAGTCCCCGGCTCACCAGAAGGGCATTTTTTCATTCTAAGCACTCTAGGTGTTCAGAAAGGGAGGAAGACATCCGGACCATCTCGGCCACTCCTCCCCCAGGGCTATTACGACGCTCTGGGCTCTTCGCACCTCTCCGCACGCTAGTGCGTCCCGGAGCCGTGGCCCCTCCTCCCCGAACTATAAAGGTCGCAGCGCCGGGCCGCGGAGCTCACTCGCCGGGCACACCGGGTGTCAGAGGCACGCGGCCGTCGGGTGACCGGTCCGGGCTCTCCGCCGCGCTCCCGCCGCCGCGCGGCAGCCCCGCGGCTCCCGGCCCCACAGGTGCGCTCGCCGCCCGCCACCGTCCGCCCGGCCCCGGAGCCCGCGCCGCGCCGCCGCCCGCCGCAGGAAGGAAGGAGGATGCAGCCGCGCCGCGCCGACCGCGTCCCCGCGCTGCTGCTGTGCCTGGGTAAGAGCTCGGCCGCCCCTCCCCGCCGCCCCGGGCCCGCTCCCGCCCGCCGGCCTCCGTCGCTCCAGCCCGGAGCTTGCTCGCCCCCAGGCTGAGGCGGACTCCGCTTCGAATGACCGCACGGGTTCCGCGAGTCCGTGGGGCGCTCTAGCCCGGGAGGGCCATTCCATGGAGTGGGATGGGGAGGGCGGGAAGCGGGGTTCCAAAGGTCTTTCACTGAAAAATGAACTATTGCCATCTGGGTTATGCAGCATGAATTCATGCGGCTCCGTGACAGGCAAAATAAAAAAATGAAAAGCCCTTGTTTCTTTCTTTTGAAAACTGCCACTTCTAGAAATCCGGAGACCGGGGAAGCACTGTTAACCTTTCAAGTTTTGTTCTGTCTTGTTGGGGGGAGAGGGACCGAGAAAGGGAGTAGAGACTAGAGCCGTGCAAAAGAGACCTTTTGGAAAGAAATGCTTTTCCTCCTGTCTTGACAGTAGTTTTTTCCATCAAGTCTGGTCAAGTTTCTGGGGGCGCTGGCGTATGCAGGTGGCAGCTTCGCGGGAGCTCCGGGAATCACAGAATTAAAACGCTGTCCTTGAGTACCTGGAGCTAGAGGGGCCTGGGTGGGGCCTGGCGCTGCTCCCAGCCCTTGGACCCCCAGCCCCTTGAGGTTCCCGATTTCCTCCCGAAGCCCGCACCCAGGGAGGCTGGCCTCGCACTTTTCTCTTGCTCCGTATTGCTCCCCATAGCCTGTAATTGATGAGTGCATTTGAATGCCCGCCTTTCTATTTGAGATTATTTAGTTCTTGCGGACAGGAAAAAAAAAAATCCTTCGTGAGCCTTCTGGTTTGAAAACAGATATATCGTTTCTCTCTAATTCCTCACATTTCAAGAGGAATTTGGAGGTGTATAGGAAATTTTTAATAAGGAAATAAAAGTTGCCGGCCTCACATTCCTCCTGGGGTTGCAATGGGGCAAATTCCCTTGACAAATTACCTATGCAGGATGTGACAGTTAAATTATTATTTCGACATGTCTTATCTGAGGGCTTGGAGACCTAATGACATGCATACTATGCATAGTTGGAACTTACTTGTAGAAATAAGTAGAAACTGGATCTGTGGTTTCTGCCAAAACCGTGCTAAGAATGACTTGCTAGAAGATTCTCAGGAAATAATGTGGCTTTGCTATCTTCGTTTTGAAGGCTCTGTGAAAAGAATACAATTGGAAAGGTGACAGACAGTCTTCCTAGAGTTAGAAATTAACCTAGAGGTCAGAATGGCTCAGCGCTTTTTTTTCCTTCCACCTGTAGGGTTGCATCTGAACAATGCCAGTGTCGGTTCTGGGCCACTCATTGAATATTCTAATTTGAGACAGCAAGAGCCTATGAATAACCTGGTTACTACCCACCTAGAGTGTGTGTTGTGTGTGTTTTTGTTGTCATGAAAGTGTTTAACTTCTTTATTGCATTACTTAATTATAGTTCACCTATTTCATCAGCCGCCAAGCCCATTTCCAAATGAGCTAGGTCAGTTTCTGTTTTCCCAGTTTGTTTAGATATTTCTCTGCCACTAGGAAAGTTCCTGTTCAAAGTTCTCTATCAAATCTCTATACTCTAATCAGGTCTGCAAGTCGCATAGTTTCATTCCAAAGCACGTACAAAAAAGACAAGGCCACCTGGCATTTCTGAAATTGCCTCCCCATGCCAAACAAAAGATTACCTAGAAATACTTCTCCCAAATGTCTATTCTTGAAAAGAAATTTGTTTCAGATTTCAGCTAATATTTTGTTACTCTTTGTGTGTGTGGAATTTATGTCTATTTATGACTGGAAAAAATGTAGATGCCTTCAGTTCATCCTCTGTCTCCAATACATGCAGATTTAAATTACTGCACATTCATATGATCAATTGGTTACTTTTAAATTTCATAAATATTTGATATTGATGTTCTTGCTTTCTATAATGAGAAAGTATGACCCAAGTTCCCATAGAAAAGCAGGGCTAAACTGAGAAAGTTCACACCTGGATTTGCTGGCACTTTTAGCTTACTGAATACTAAGTAAAAGGGTTGAGATTCCCCAAACTAGATAACACACTTATAGGTAATCTACAATTGTAGAACCGAAATACCATTTTTAATCTTGTGATTGGTCCAGAGCAAAGAGGAGAAATTTTCATCTCAAGTTCTGCAATTAGTGTTCAGAAAGGGTCTCTATCTAAAAGCCAACATTTTCATTGATACCCAAATGGGCTTCTGAACATGTTCCTGAATGCCATCTCCAAGACAGTTTAGTCCTACTTCATTGTACATCGACAGAGAACTGAGCAGAATAAACATTCTTGCTTGAGAATATGAGAAGCACAGGTTTCAATAGACATTGGTTCAGCTCAGAACTTTTCTGTTGACCCTGAGAGTTTATGAACTGCCTGAGTGTTGACACCACCTACCTGCCTTCTTCCATCATCTTCCCATGTGAACAATTTGGGTGATTGGGGTGCGTGGTTCAGCACTGGGGCCCAAATCCAGGAAGTGGGAGAGAAATCAACAGTTACCGAATGCCTACTGGGAGCTAACTATGTTGTGTGTTAAGTGATTTATATGTATCATCTCATTTATTCCTTAAAATCACTGTATGAGGAGTGCCTGGGTGGCTTAGTCGGCTCTGCCTTCAGCTCAGGTCATGATCCTGGAGTCCTGGGATCGAGCCCTGCATGGTAGGGCTCTCTGCTCCATGGGGAGCCTGCTTCTCCCTCTCCTTCTGCCTGCTGCTCCCCTACTTGTGCGCGTGCACACTCTCTGTCAAATAAATAAATAAAATCTTCAAAAAGATTATCAATGTATGAGGTCAGTATGGTTAGCTCTGTGACACATGAAGAGACTAACCCTAAGTGAAGTCAAATACCTTACAAGGACTTAGAAATAGTAAATGGCATGGTCGTTCTGGAATAATGTGTGAGGAGCCAAAGGATCTTAGGATTATCAGAAGCATAATAAAAATTACGGGTTCTAATGAGGAAGTTTCAGGGTAGTCTGGGGGCCGCCCCGAGGCTTTAACCCTGTTGTGGGGATAAGCATATGTACAAGAATGGTATCTTTATGGTATCAATCAAAATCAGGCCCAGAAAGCACATGCCTGTTTTCTTAAGCTGTGCTAAAACACGTTGAATTTTTACTTGACCTATATTTAGCATTTTTAATCAACACGGTTCCCGGGAAATGACTTTTATTCCCAAATAGTCATTATATCATTTGACTGAGGCCTCATTTCTGCATTTGCCTAGATGTATATGAAGTAAATCAATCGAGAAGGGTATCTATGTCTTTTTTATTCCTTGTTTTTGTTATAATATTGTGAATCTAATGTAGTATTAATAAGGGACTAAGTCGGAATCTACAGCACATTTCTTCTTTTTTTTTTTTTAAGGTTTATTTATTTTAGAGAGAGAGCGCAGTGGAGGAGGGGCAGAGGAGAGGGAGAGAGGGTCCCCAGCAGACTTCCCACTGAGCCCAGAGCCCACATGGGCTGGATCCCAGGACCCTAAGCTCACCAACTGAGCAGAAACCATGAGTCAGATGCCCAACTGACTGTACCACCCAGGCGTTCCTGTAACATATTTCTATTAACAGTGAGAAAATAAACACATCTTCTCAGTTAAAAAAAAAATTACAACACTCACCTAGTTACTTTGGAAAAATTGAATTTGAATGCCTTCTGTCCGTTTTTGCCCAAGAATCTTAGATTTCCTGGTTAATGATCAGTTAAGAGATGCAAATGACATGTAAGAAATCTTCTTGGAAGAGACTGTAAGTTAAGGCGTGGTTCCCACAACTCTCAGGCTTCACTCTGAATATAGGCCTATGCAAATAGTCTAAGTAATATGGCTGTGACTGCTGTTGGGAACATTCCTGTGGAAGACAATGGGAAGACTCCCCAAAGCCATAATAGGAGAGATCCTTAGGGAGGAGCACCCTGACAGCCATCGCCTTGGTATGGCAATTCTGGAAACTTTGAAAAAATGAGTACAACTGATTCAGTGTCCTCTAGCAATGCAGTTTATGTAAAGCTAGGTGTTTAGTTACAGGGCAAAAAAAGATTTGGTGACATTCTAGGTTAAACCTGTGATTTTGTTAACAAGGATACTATTTATAATAGTACTTTCTTTTAAAGATTTATTCATTCATTTCAGAGAGAGTGAGAGAGCAAGGGTGTGGGGGGAGGGGTAGAGGGAGAAAGAGAGAATCCCAAGCGGACTCCGTGCTCAGAGCTGGTCCCAGGGCTTGATCCCATGACCACAAGACCACCACCGCAGCTGAAACCAAGAGCCAAATGCTTAACCAACCGAGCCACCCAGGCACCCCTATAATAGTATTTATGATACACAAGACGATTTGATAATTGGCCTGAAAAAAATGTTAACCCTTAATTTCTTAGGTCAAAAATCCTGAATTTTAAATTTGAGGCATGAAAGTGAGTTAAACACAAATCCTCCTGAAAATATCCTCAGGATAAGGTGGAGGGAAGCCCCCCTCTCGTATTTATAGATAAACACACACATGTTTATGTATGTCGAACTTTATAGTTTTGAGTCAAGAGACATATAGTGTAAAGAACACAGAGTCCATACCTCTGTTTCTTTATTTCATACTTTTAGGAAGATTTATTCCTCTTTGAGTGTCAGTTTTCTCTTCTATAAAGTGAAGATCATAGCTGTGTTTTCAGGTTATTGTATATAGATGTGATAAATATGATGCTATTATAAAATAATAAAAAGCACTTTTAAAATTAGAACTATTATCATCATCAAGTGCTTTCTTTGAAAAAGCCTCATCAGACCCTAACAATAACGCCCTTTCAGCTAGAAAGCGTAGCATCAATCCCATTTTTCAAACGAGAAAACAGACTTACAGAGAAGTGAGTAACCCAGGGTGTAAGGTTCCAGTTTGAATACGCCGTGCCCTACTGTGCCCGAGCTCACACTTTACTTTTAGTGTGAGCTCTACTCATCGTTTAAGACTGAAGAGAAGTGTCAAGCCTTCTCAGTTACCTGCCTCCTCCTTTCTCCCACCACCCCCAGGTACACCTGCAGCCTGCCTCTCTCTCCTTTGCAACGTTCCCATCCCTGGTCCTACCCTTTTCACGTCCGACTGTATGTGTCAGCCCTGTGTCTCCTGACTCCTGCCGTGATTCTCTTTGACCATCCGTATCGTCATTGACTAAAACACTCTGCGTGATTGTTGGATGGATGATTCGAATGGTACTTTTTTCAGAGTCCTCACCACTATGTGTAGACTTCAAAACTGTTTTCTGAAAATGTGCTTGAGAAACAAAATATTTTGAGACTAAGCAATGGTTGTTGAAAATTCAATTCTGTTTAATAATAAAGTTTAATATTTTTTCTTCCCCATTTTTCTTATTTCTGTCACTTAATATAGTTTGTATTTGCTGGTGGTATGCCTGATAAAATTTAAGTATATCTGCACTGTGTGTGAGGGGGGCAAGCCATCAAGCAGTGATATGACTGGATGATGGATAGTAAGAGAAAAAGAAGTATTGTTTTAGAAATGAAAGGAATCTTAGAGTAATCTAATCTAAATTCCAGTCCTCCCTCCCCCGTCCCAGTCTGCCCCATTACTTGGGTCTGTTTTCAGAGATAAGGAAACTCAGCTGCAGGGGAATGACATTATTACCTGAACAAGAAGTGGACTCATTCCTCACAGCTTTAGTACATGTTTTTTTCTGCCTTGGCTCTATTCACATTGTAGACCAGATAAATCTTTCTTGTGGGCTCTCCTATGCCTTGCAGCGTGTTTAGCAACAACTCCGGTCTCTACCCGCTAGATGTCAGTAGCGCGTACCCGGTCATGACAGACAAAAATGTCTCCAGACGTTGCCAAATGGTCCTGGTTGACCATATTACTCCAGGTTGAGCACGACTAGCTTCGTGGATTTTCCGTTGCTATAACACATTGCCACTCATA
This sequence comes from Potos flavus, assembly GCA_028534135.1. Lineage (NCBI taxonomy): Eukaryota > Metazoa > Chordata > Mammalia > Carnivora > Procyonidae > Potos > Potos flavus. The sequence goes on along the minus strand of CM052899.1, from coordinate 125,026,215 downwards.
ATTCACAGTTTGAATCAGTGCTCACGTTGCCAAGGCAAACAAAATTAATATTAATGGTAAGCTGGATGCAAATACAAAGTCAATGCTGGTGTTTAAAAAAATCAAGTTAGCAATTTTTATTGCTGATTTTAGCACCAGTTGCCCTGAATAAAGATGAATCTTTATACTTCTTACAATCATTGTGTTGTTAACCACTCCACGCCTCCTTTTAAAACTCAGTGCTCTCTTGGATCCCACCACACTGAACTTCCTTTTTCCTCCAGTTTCCTTGGCCATTTCTATCCATTCCTCTTCACTTCTTTCCCCAAGTTCTAATATTTTCCATTGCATACAATTTCCCTTGGAACATGTCAATGGCTCCTATGCCTTTAATGGTCATATTTCCACATACGATTTTCAAATAGACTCCACAAATGCACTCGTGTTCTCTTATTCAAGAACTGTATTCCCAAATGTCTCCTAAATAGAAACAGATCCTATAGGAACTACAAACTCAAATTCCTTTTCTCACTATGTCTTCCCTTCCTGTCCATGAGCTGCGAATGCCAGCACAAAACCACTGTTCTGCCGATGTCTTCTACTCTCTTCATGGCACCACGGTCCTTGGTATTTTCAGAAACTTGGCATCACCTATGAATTCTCTCCTTTCCTGTACACGCACAAGTCTCTAACCTATTAACTCTGTCGAGGACAGGAACTCTGTCTTTTGCATTAATTTTCCTTTCAGCATTTTGTTCAATCTCTTGCATATAGAAAAACCTCAATATTTATAGAACAAATATAAGTTGAGACATGTAGTTACTAGAAGTAAGTCTAGGCTAAGCTGCTACCCTGATTTCCCATGTATGGAGGAGTATAACTAAGCCCTTTCCACACTTTCCTCCACAGATGCAGATGTGTTTCTCACTGAAGTTGAAGTCCTCCATGTTAACTAAAAAAAAATATTTTCACAAAATAAAATTTCTTAGTGCTTCCAAAGTGCTAGTTGCATTACACAGGTTCCATGAATGAAAAGTAATTGACTTTGAGGCTTTTAAAATTACCTTTTATGTACCCATTTTTTTGAAGTTCACTTATTTAAAACTATTTTTTTTGCAAATTCATTTTCAACAGTAGGTTTCTATAAAGAATGAATGGTATGATCGTCAGTATGCTTTTAAAAATGCCATAAAGTATTCAAAGCTTCAGGCCACAATATGGCCATGATGAAAAAAAGGCAAAGGCAAACATTCCAGACTGTTATTCCTTTAAGAGATGTTTCTTTCAAAACAGTAATGTAATAATAATTTCAATTTCTGAATTGGGTCAGTAGGGATGGGTGTCAGAAGCAAGATGGAAGAGAGTGAAAGTAGAAAGGGTTATAAAAAGACTCTTCCATGGAACTCGTGAAGAAAAAAAGTATTTTCAATAGAACTTTGAGCTAATACTCTAGAGATGAATCTTTGGCTTTTAGGGAATGTGAGTCCCATATTTAGAGCTCTTCATGACAAAATCCAAGCACCCAGATTAATAAAAATTGTACCCTCTCCACAAGAGTTGATACGCATTCTCTTATGAGAGCACTTCCATTACGAATAAGATATGCATCTCTAAATCCATTTTTAGGTAAAATAAACTATATCTTCACATTTTAACTCACTGATTTCTTGATTGAATGGCTTTAAGTGCGGTCTTGTACGCTGACTAAAATATATAAGCACATTGAAGTATAATTTAGGAATTACTACTAGAATTGAAGAGTATTATTTAATGCCTATGAATTAAAAAGCATGGCCTATTAAATTGTTTCTTGCCATTTGACAAGGAAGATTCTATGGCTACCTTTTAAAACTCAAAATTAAAAGAAATGCTTATTTGTAACATACCAACTTCTGGTTTCATCCTGTGTTATTTGAAATAGTTATAGTTGGATTTTACATTTATTATTTAATGAAGCTTAGTTATAAGGTTAACACTGAAAAACTGTAGGAAGAGGATCGCGGCTGGAAAAACGCAAGGTTTATATTCTCTCTCTCTCTCTCTCTGTAGTTCTCTGAAAAGTAGGCTATCTCTCAGAAACACTGACAGTAGTTCTTTTCAGGATCTGATAGGCCAGGGCGAAGCCAGAGCTTTTCTAATAGTGGATTTTAATCTTAAATGAGAAGACATCTGGAAATGTTGAAGGCATATTCAGCCACAAGTCCTAACAAGCCTACTATGTTACATACAAATCCTAAAATTATAGACTGCCATGGAAGAAGGTAGGAAACTTAACAGTCCCTGAGCAGGGGAGGTATGTGACTACACCAAAAGTGGGAACAAAGCGGATTTTGCTACCTGTTTGGGCTGGGCGAACATTATGATTCATTATGAATTTACTGTTCTGGTCTAAATATCCTAAAAGTTTAAGGTGGGAAAATAAGGCGCATTCCTTTCATTCTGTAATCTCTCTCATTTTACCTGGGCTCATTCTGATTTGCTTCATTGTTATTCAGGAGAGTCATTTTATCCCTGAAAATTGCCAATTGACTTGCAGAATCGGCTTGGTCAGCCAATCACCGAATCCCAGCCTCCTTCTAGATGAGTCCCTCTGTGGAGTTGTGAGGAAGCAAGGTCAGAAGAAACTATGTGAAATAAAGACATTTCCTACCTCTGGCATTCCTCTCGACTGTTGGGCAAGCACTTCTTAGTGCTTGGGGGCCCATGGCATTTAGTGCTACCCCCATTCGGATGAAGATTCTCAACCTCTCTCACGCACAGTGTCCCAACATTGTGTAAGGATGTAGGCTCGGCCCTGACTCACAGAGTAGAGGTGATTTGTATCCTGTGAGTCACCTACACCACTTCCTGCTGGCACATTTGCGATGTCATTGAAACAATCTCTGAAAGGTGAAGGCGGAGAGATGAGAGGTGTGCTTCAAATTCCTAAAACTCATTTGGAGATTTGACAGAAATAATGGCGTCTAAAGGAATTTTGACTTCTATAGCGTTATTGAAAGAGTCCCAAAAGCCAATTTTTGAGTTTATAGATCATATACCCCATACCACCTTCCCACGATACCTCTACACTTTATTCATTTATTTCTTAAAGATTTTATTTATTTATTTGTCAGAGAGAGAGAGCACACAAGGAAGGGGAACAACAGACGGAGGGAGAAGAAGGCTCCCCTCTGAGCAAGGAGCGGGATGCGGGACTCAAGGCAGATGCTTAACTGAACTACCCAGGCCTCGGGGCACTTTTGTTACCAACTTGGAGTTTGCTACCAGATCTGTTTTCTGACACACTGACACTATCCCAAATCCTTAATATCATAGTGAATTATTTTCTTAGCAGGGACCCATGGTCAAGGATCAAAAACTCAGATATACTATTTGCAATTGAACCATAGACCATCACTGTTCAAATAACACTAAATCATGAAAAAAACAAACAAACACTAAGATTAGGGAAATATACTTATAGGACTTTACCATCTATTCCTTCCCTGTATAATTTTAAAATAATGAGTAGCGATTCTTAAGAATGACAGGGTGGTGGATATCAGAATTCTCCATGGGTTGACTTTTTCAGTATTTTGAGCTTGCTCCTCCTGCTGTTCTGCGGGAGTTAGCAAGGGCGTGGGCAGAGATGAAGCAAGCTTGAGAATCACACTTTTAAAGCAACAGAGCTGTGCAGAGGGACCGGGGATTTCGCACCCATTTTGCTATTTGATTGGCTGTGTACATCCACGACGGAACTGCAGCCTTTCTAAAAGTATGCCCAATTTCATCTATAAAAGACCCGGATGTTGAATTCACGCGGCGAGTCTCACAGAAACCATCCCCGAGCCGTGGACTATGTCCAAGGGAGCGTCACAGGGTAGGAGAGCCCAGTTTTTGTGGAGGCACGCCCTGCACTGAACATTCCTTAAATCACAAAGACAAATATTTCACCTGTGGCCTGACCAGGTGGAACCAGTGGGAAAACTAACAACTACTCAAAACCTTAAAAAAAAAAGACTGAGAAGCAAAACCCCCAAACAATTAGCTGAATTCTGTAATAGTCGTAGGTTGCTGTTGTCAGCAAATCCAAACAGGAAAGGCTAGTCCCTGATTTCCACAAAAGATAGAGAAACGAGCTTCAAATGTATGTTTGCCCAGTGGCCCCGGGCTGGCGGGAGAATTGGTAACGTTTTCGCCAAAGCCTTTCTCAGTTGAGGAAGCTTCTATGCATAGGAGTGTCCAGGATGTAAAAACACACATCTAGAGCACCAGTTTGTGTTGAGCAGACAGTGGGAGTTAAAGGGCTTAATTCTTCAATAGAAAAAGTGCATGGCAGAATTAAATCGAGAAGTAGAACAAAATTGGCTTGGTTGAGAATCTAGCCCACTCTCCACAAAAAGCTATGTAGACAAAGTTATCTTTTTTCTATCTCTGTTAGAATGACAATGAAATCCAAACTTTAGCCTTTTTTTTTTTTTTTTTGGCATTTAAGAAAGATGATTTATTTTTCCGTTAAGACCAGTGGAAGCAGTATTTTATTGTAGGAGAAGTATGGAGTGGGGAGGAGATAGTTCTAAACTTTTCCAAACAGTATTATCAAATCACTGAAAGATTATGAGACTTGCTGAACAAAGATAGATTCCTAACTCTTATTTTCTAAGGTCGCTAACTGTATACTGGGTCTTGGACAAGACATTTAATTTAACTGCACTGAGGTCGTTTGGAGTTAATAACTACTTAATAGGATTGTTCTAAGGGTCAAGTTTGAAACATTATGAAACCATAAGCTATGATACTGATGTGTAATTCTGTTTTTAGCACCTCAATAATATGCAATATGCTTAAAATATGCACGTCTCCTCTGATTGAGGAAAATAAAATCCTTTCTTAAGTGGATTAAATCATTCTTTAAAATAGCCAATTACAGAGATTTGTAATCTTGTTATAGACCAGTAGAGGGCACTACCCACATATAGTGCTAAAACTAGAGGCAGGATCAAGAGTATCATGGAGCATTTGTGGGAGTCTCTGGTATGCTGGGCATTTTGGAAAAATATCATTTCATTTAATTCACCCCCAAACTCCATAAGATAGAGGAAACTGAAACCCAGAAAAGCTAATTAATTTTTCCAAAATCACATAACTCAAACTTTCTCCCAGGATTGGCTTTCCATCATACTTTGTTATCTCCCTACAGGATTAAATATCCTGCCTCAATTATATTTACCCTGGTTTGTCTGGGTGATGGTCGTTATCCTCTAGTATTATTGCCCGTTTCCAAGTTCATAATGTGGCCCATTAACAACATTGCTATGCACCCTTGGGAAAGTTACTTAAACTCTCTCTGCCTCGGTTTCCTTTCATGTCTAGCAGGGATAACAGTAGTATCTTCTCCCAAGAGTCATCGAGTGGATGAAATGAGATAATATAGATAAAGAGGATAAGAACCACTCCTGCATATAGTCCATGTTCGAGAAGTGTTAACTGCTGCCAACTATTTCAACTAATGGTCTCATCGCCATTAGTATTTATTATACAACAGTTACTCATATCGACTAGAAAGAAGGGTGAAGTGCAAACGCCCGACTCCTAAACAGAAGCAGCTAAATCCTCTTCAGGTGCAATTTAAAGAATTCTTATGCTTTCTCTGCAAGTCAGAAACTACTTGAGTCATTCTGGAGCCTGTTTCCCAACATTTATCTTTTAAGTGGCAAATACATGATAAAAAACCTCAGACTTTTACTGGGCTGATGGAAACCGGGTTCTGGGGCTCCGTGGTTCATGTAGGATGGATGTTTGTTCACATATTAGATAGGATATGTTCTGATTTGACTTAGATTACATTTTATTAATTAATATCTACTTTTGTGCATAATACCTCGTAAAGAGTAAGGTAGGCACTTAGATCAACAAGGAACATATCTAAGGTTGAGAGTCTTGTTTTGTTGTCACCGGAAATAAAACCTGAGTTTCACTGAAGCCTTCTTTTGTGATAGGTTCTACCTTGGAGCATTGCTCCGAACACAGCGTGGAGCAAAATAGTGAACATTCTCCAATTTCAATTGCTAAGCTTCTTAGGAAATCAAACTTCACAATCCGGGCTTTGACATTTAGAGCAGGTCAGACCTGTAACCAGGAATGTCATGCCAAGGTTTTCACCCTTGGACAGGGAGCCGGGGGCTTATTTATTTTCAGTGATGTGCTTGTTTTCATGAATTAGTTTCTCTTATGGTTTCGATGGATCGAATTCGAATTCTTGAAATAATTAAAACAACCCTATAGTACTGTGGTTATGTGGAAATCTGATCAGGGTTTCTTTCCTTGAAGCACTGTTTATATATTTTATTTCCCCCCATAAATAGGTATCCATCTTCTCCAAGCAGTTCTGAGCACCACGGTGATTCCTTCCTGCATCCCAGGAGAATCTGAAGATAACTGCACAGCGTTAGGTAAGCCCAGCTTTGCCAGAGTGCATCAGCACATCACACGTCTGAAACAGAAATGTATTCAAAGAGGATGGATATGTGACAGTGTAGAGGAAAGGGGGGGATAGCTGCTAGGTTAGGATCATTTTTTTAACACCCTTATGGCCTAGTGGTCTGGAAAACTTATATAAAAGACTAACTGGTGGGAGAGGGACTGAGCATCTCGTTATATAGAAAGATTGGATCTTAGGGAGATAGGAAACCATGAAAATCAGATTCTGATTTCATTCGGCTTTGCTGTGAAACCATTGTTAGAGGTTGGAACCCCAGGAGAAAGTGGGAAAATTTAAACTTTGTACACAGTAGATAATCAATATATTTTGCTATTTTTTATAAAAGGGACAAATGATGCCCTTTGTTTCTAGTTACAGCGTTCATTCAGAAAATATTTATGGAGTATTTAATACCTGTCAAATGCTGTGCGTAGGCATAGAATACAAAGAGAAGTGTGATACACAGTCTAGTTCCCTCCAGAACCCCTGAGGACTCTGGATGTGGTTCAGGAGAGATCTATTTTAGATTCAGTCTGAGTATTGAGTCAAGGGTTATCCTGAGGAGCCAGCGTATTTCCCACAACAATTTCACCTTCTCTCTTGTCCTCCTTTGTGTTATGACTCCAGTATTTAGTTGTTTTTTTTTTTTAGTTTTATTTGAATTCCAGTTGGTTCACATGTAATGTAATATTAGTCTCAGGTGTACAAAATAGTGATTCAACACTTCATACGTCACCCGGTGCTCATCACAAGTGAGCTCCTTAATCCCCATCACCTATTTCACCCATCCTCCTACCATCTCCCCTCTGGTAGCCATCAGTTTATTCTTTATAGTTATGAGTCTGTCTTGGTTTGTCTCTTTTTCTCTCTTTTTTCCCTTTACTCATTTGTTTTGGTTCTTAAATTCCACATATGAGTGAAGTCATATGGTATTTGTCTTTCTCTGTCTTATTTCATTTGGCATAATGCTCTCTGGCTCCATCCACATCATTGCAAATGGCAAGATTTCATTCCATTATATATATATCTATGTGTATGTATGTATATATCACTTCTTTATCCATTCATCAGTTGATGGATACTTGGGCTGTTTCCATAGTTTGGCTATTGTAGATAATGCTGCTATAAACGTCGGGGTGTATGTACCCCCTCGAAATAGTATTTTTGTTCTCTTGTCCTCCTTCATTATTGGGCTCTCTAGAAGTTTGGTCTGCGTCCCTCCTTTTTGTTGTTGTTGTTGTTGTTGTTGTTTTGTTTGTTTGTTGGAGCAGGAATATTACAATCAAGATGCTATTCTTTGATTATTTCATAAGCATCCTTCACATTTTAGTAACCAGATCATCCTATAGTGAATTGTACGTATAGGTTGCAACACTATTTCTAATGAGACTCCTGTTTTCAGGAGCAATAGACATTGTATTTGTCTATCCCAGGCACCTGTAAGTCAAGATTTGTCTAGTTCAGATCTCATGGTTACAGATGTTGGGGAGGCTTTGATTGGTTTCTTTGACGGTAGCCTCAAAAATTTGGGAATGCGCACCAAAACATGCCTTCCTGCTTAAAACCCATTGTAGAATTTTGCTCTCTTGAATTAATTAATGGATTCAGTTTGCGATGGCTTTTGGAATAATGAACTGCAGACTTAATTTGAGATTTGAAAAAAATTAGGCAAACTTGGGGTAAGTGAATAACTGTGGAGGATAATGATTTTTGTGTGTCTTAAACTTGCCTTTTCTATCCTTCAAGATTCTCGTTTGTGAATTAAATCCCCAGGTCTTATTTTGTTTCTTTAGTCTGTTGGACATTTTCCTTAGGGGACAAATGTTTGTTTATTGGTGTAGAGAATGTGATAACTACAGGGACTTCCTAGTCCTAAAATTTCTCCTCGACTGATTGGCACCTGACCTGCTTTGCTACAGTAGCTCAGTGTTATTATAAGAAAGGGTGATTAATGCTTTAAAGAAAGCCACAAATTATATCCAACTTTCCATTCCCTCCACAGTTCAGATAGAAGACAATCCACGTATGGCTCGAGTGTTGATAACCAAGTGTAGCTCTGACATGAATGGCTACTGTTTGCATGGACAGTGCATCTACCTCGTGGACATGGGTCAAAATTACTGCAGGTAATATGCCAAAACCAAACAAAAACCAGTGTTTTTTTTTTAAACCTATATTCTCTTTTTTTTTTTTTTTAATTTTTTGAAGTTGACCTCTCTATTTCTATGGGCTGTCGTTTATCCATACTATTAGCATGCAGTCATACAAGCTATTAGGAACTTCATTCAATGAGTTTTTGAAAGGTAGGGAACAAACTCTCAAATCATACAGACACTTGAGGGGTGCAGAGTGGGGAAGGTGTCAATACCTCCTTCTCATACTTGTAGCGATGGCGGTTCCACTGGACCTCTACCTCAGCCCTGTTTTATGAGTTAAATTGCACTGACGTAGACAAAAAGCACCTCCCACCTACAAAACTTACAAACACCGTTGGAGGTCGTCAGCCACTCTGGCGGCTGAGCCAGCCTGTCCCTTTACCCCCAGGGTTGAGCTGCAAGCGGTGTGGCGCTCTTTATCAATGTTGGCCCTGCTCTAGAGTCAGTCTTTGAATTCCTCTTTCCAACTTTTGGCAAACCTTGTTTATTTCTTGCATGACAGTTTGAGATTAGTTCTTAGACAACTAATTCATAATAATAATTTCTTTTTTAAGTAACTGATCTTTTTCTCATATTTTCCTTTAGGTGTGAAGTGGGGTACACTGGTGTCCGATGCGAGCACTTCCTTTTAACTGTCCATAAGCCCTTGAGCAAAGAATACGTGGCATTGACTGTGATTCTTGTTATCATGTTTCTTGTCATAGTCGCCGGTTCCATATACTACTTCTGCAGATGGTAAGCCGGGGTTTTTGCGCCCTGCTTCTATAGATTATTTTTAGACAATACAGACTTACAAACTGGGTAAAACTATGAACAAAGTATTATTTGGAGGGATAAGGTAGATTCTGCAATGATGATATTTACAAAGATGTTTCAGTGGCAGAACGTATGAATTTGACTCTACTATTAGCTCTGCTATTTCCTTTTTTTTTTTATTTGAGATAGAGAGCAGAGCAAGAGGAGTGAGAGAGAGATCACGAGTAGGGGGGAGGGGCAGAGGGAGAAGGAGAAGCAGGCTCCCTGCTGACCAGAGAGCCCGACGTGGGGCTGGATCCCGGGGACCTGAGCCAAAGGCAGACACTTAACCGACTGAGCCACCCAAGTGCCCCAGAAATACTGGTTTTTGAGAAAGAAGAAGGAAGGAAGGAAGGAAGGAAGGAAGGAAGGAAGGAAGGAAGGAAGGAAAGAAAGAAAGAAAGAAAAAGAAAGAAAGAAAGAAAGAAAGAAAGAAAGAAAGAAAGAAAGAAAGAAAGAAAGAAAGAAATGAAGGAAGGAAGATAGGAAGGAAGGAAGAAAGAAAGGAGGGAGGGAGGGAGAGAGGGAGGGAGGAAGGGAGGCAGAAAAAAACAAAAAAAAGAAAAAAGGAAAGGAAAGAAAGGAGGGGAGGGAAGGAAGGAGAGAGAGAAAGAAAGGGAGAAAGAGAGAGAGAGGAAAGAAGAAAAGAAGGAAGGAAGAGAGGGAGGTAGGGAGGGAGAGGAAAATACTGAGAGAGAGAAGAGAAGGGAAGGGAAGGAAAGAAAAATGAGAGAGAAAAAGAATGAAACACCCAGGCTTAAATTTGGTCCCATGCTCTCCTGGAATTTTGTAATTTTCATGACATGTTAAAGTCTCAGAGAAGTCCTTTAACTGTGTTTCACCATTCTATCCCCAAATCATTTGAGCATGGAACACTACCCCTTTTTCCCTCCTTTTTTTCTCTTGTCCAACCTAAACCTGTTGACCTTTGTCATTTTGGAAACACGATGCTGATGTACCTTTTGAGTCCAAATGTTGGTTTATTTGTTAGCATACTTTGTTCTTATTACTATTAACTATAGTGCTAACAGTTTCATTTCTGAATATTTCTAGGTACAGAAATCGAAAAAGTAAAGAACCCAAGAAAGAATACGAAAGGGTGACGTCAAGGGATCCAGCATTGTCACAAGCCTGAATGAGGCCATCAAGCCTCGGGCAGAGAGGCACAGCATGGCTGGTTATGTTACTCTTCCCATTTTATTAATAATATTTATGTTGGATCACGTGTTAAGTCAATAGTGCATTTTTAATATACTTGGACAAGTTTTTTTTATTTTTGTTTTATTTTTGACAGACTATTTGCCAATGTATAATGTGTAAGAAATACATAATATAGAAAAAAAGTCGATATTTTTGTAATAAATAATTTCCTGGACTAAATGCCTTAGCTCCAAAGCTCAGTTGCCGGCTACACAATGTCTAGGAGTGAATGATATCCAGCTTATTGCTCAGGAAGTGTCACAGATGACAGATTTCTGTTAAGCCTAAATATATGGCCAAATCAACTCCAATAAGTAGATTTTCCTAGTCCTCCAATCAGCGATGATTGGTTTGACCGTATCGTAGTCTGATGTATGACTTGGCGCACGGTGTTATGTATTAAAACACTAACGCGATGGGAATTGGGGAGAAGCCAGTCTAGCTCCTGGGCTAAACGCTACACGCTGGGGACAACCTGAGCCGGGGAGGACGGTACCCCGCCCCATCCCCCACTGTGGCTTCCGTGTTTAGGGGCCTGGAAGGCAGGTGGGCAGCTCCTTACTCTACCTCACAGCTCCTGAGGCTACGAGTCGCCCGCCGCCAGCTTCTCCTTGCAGTAAATGAATTGACAACTTCATTTCATACCATCTTTCGTGTAAGTGGTAGGCATTTTATAGCTTCGTGATGTTTCTTTTCTTTTCAGCACATTTGTGTGCGGTAACTGTTGCTCATGACACAATAAAAAAAAAAAAAATCCACGCTTGGAGCCCACATTTGGGCTTCTTTTCAAGAGTATTTCTTTTCATATGGACTTTGACCAAGAATCCCAAGATTAAATCGTAGTCCAAAGTTTGAGGGACTAATCATCATTTTAAAACATAAGACAATAATTCTATTTATTGTCCAAAGACGGAAATACAGTTATTTCATCTTCTATGCAAGAGAGTTTTAACTTAAAACAATGCAGTTAAGTAGCTCCTTCTACAACTTAAAATTATATGTTTAAAATAACCTCCTGATGCAGGAAGTGGAAGAAATAGATCACAGTGTATTTTCCCAAATGAACAAAATCATTTGAAAACTTGTAAAATTTAGAGACTTAACCTAAATGCCTTCTTTTGGAGACTTGAGATGAAACCAGGGCCCAGTTTTCTGTCTTTTGTTTATTTTGGGGGGGAAGAAACAAAGGTTTCTTTTGCGCTTGAGCCTATGGTCTCGGTGAGTTAATAAAGGTACTTGGGGCAACCGCATAAGGCACCGCAGTTGCCAACAGCTCACCGTCTCAGCGGAGACTGCCTCACTGAATACCAGATCTGGGGGTAGAGTCTCAGCATCACACACCTTCTTAGGGAGGGTCTATCCTTTTCCCACCTTTTTTCCTGGCGGGTGCTAGGGCGAGAAAGAGGAAATAAATCATGGCTGACTTCTGAAGGGCCAGGTGCCAGGATTTGCCTCCATATGGATCCCTTCATTCGTACCCTGGTGCTTTCGTATGACTCTTTCCCAAAGTATTGGATCTGGTCTCTTACTATTAGGGGAAGAACGTGTGTGTGTAAAATACGCACATATAAAAATATATATAAAATATACAAATTCATATGCAAATACACATGTACACATGAGCCCAATCATAGAATTATAGTTATTTGTTGCTCTTTCAAAAATATATGAAACTTAAAAACAAACTGAAGAGAAATAAAGTTCAGTGAGATCTAAAAAGATATTTCTGGCTCCCACTTAATAAAGCTAAAGTCAAATGTGCTGTGTAAGAACACATTTTAGGTTCTACACATCCTTACTGACACCTACTAGCTATACATGAAATCTGCCTATTTTAAGTGATCTTGATGATGTCAGAGAAAATTGACTTACTGAGAAATCAACAGCAATTCACATATTTTACTTACAAAAAGGGAATTATATTGGTTTATCTTAAACATATCAACTCATATTATGTAACTAATTGTAAGTAGTTGGTAGTGTTTTAATCTTAAGGATGCTTAAAAAACTAGCCCCCGTAAAATCTAAATCTTTATTTATAAATGGATATTAAATAATAAAGAGATATGACCTAGATTGTGTTCTATGGGTGAAAATAAGTCAGACATAATTGTTTTAATGAGGATAATGCCGAGCAGACATAGCAGATGATTGCCATCAGCTCAAATTTCCTACAAACAATGGAAAGAGTTGGGCTTATGTTTATCTTCCTTATTTTACCAATTTCTCACTATATATATTTCTAGAAGAAGCTATATATATCCAACGTGATGAGAACAAATGCTGTCAGGCATTAAGTCAATTTTTATGTTGGAAATACACGTACTAGTTTCTAATTTCTGTTGAGTTCAGTAATCTCGTTTTCGAACAGCTCATGTCTGATCTGCATTGTCATTTTTGCTCCAATGTCCACTCTGTGGACTTTGGAGGGAAAAAATGTGTTTAACTTGCTGCCCAATATTTTCTGATTTTTTTCTACTCTTATTCGTATGGGAGAAAGGGAGTAAGAACTTGCAAAACAGTGTACATTTTTAATGTTTTAGCAAAAAGTAATTTTATCTAAAACATGTCCGTTATTCAAACTGGATGACGCTAACTGTAAGATAGTGTATTTTTCTCTTTGCTGTTTTTGCACTCTGTAATTGCACTTTCTAAGTTTGAAGAGCCATTTTGGTATACAGTTTATATTGAAGATGCTATGGAACATAAAGTTGTATTGCATACAGTTTAACTTATTTGACAATGGATTTTATCCGAGTACTGAATTGTATCAATTTGTTTGTGTTCAATATCAACTTTGATAATTGTGTACCTTAAGATATTGAAGGAAAATATAGATACTTTACAAGATGTTGTTAATGTTTATTTATTTTTGTTGGGAACTGGAAAAAAACACAACTGAAAAATAAAAATGCATTAAGTATTGTGCATAAAAGAGTTTCACCGATAAATGGAGTCCCTCTCTTTTTTCTTTTTTTTTCCATAGTAAGTAAAAACAGTGACAGAGCTACAATGTGTTTAGATATAAAGACTTAGAAAGCTGGAAAGATAATGGTCTTAGTTTGGGAAAGCATCATATAAATTCATTATATTTATAGCTTACCACCATGAAGAATTTCTTTGAAATAAAAAGAGCTGCATTCATTATAAAATTTTAGTTATTATTTTTTAAAAGAATATTTTCAAGGAGTACTTAAAAAGAGTATTTCTAAAAAGAATTGATATCTACTGAGAAGTAATTTATGAAAGGACACATCAGCCGGAGTGTGTCTCATGATTCCCTCAGCATTGGCCAACCAAGAGGCTTGACTTCCCTGGACCTTCAGAGCAAGAAATATTGGTCCCTCTGAACCTCAGTCACAGTGATGGTGTCCTTGGTACATACTTCAACAACCCGCAGAGTGCTCTATCCACTGATTAGCTCCTTGAATCGTTTCCTTAGCTTATGCATAGGGGAGGGATTCATAACTTATGACCGTTTGATGGGAGGGAAAATAGTTTGTCCAGAGTCACAGTGGTAGTAAAAGGTGGAGCTGGCATGAGAAATAAGGTCTACTGATTCCCTAGTTCTGGCCGTGTCAGGCAGCAGAGACATCCTGTGAGTTAAGTCTCAGATGTAGTTTACAATTTTCTGAGGAGAAACACAAATTCTTGTAAAATGAAATCTTAGGATCTCACACAACCCTCTCAGATTGACTCCATCCCCCCACTCTCCTCCCTTTCAGCAACCCTCAGTTTGTTCCCTGTAGTTAAGAGTTTCTTATGGTTTGCCTCCCTCTCTATTTTTATCTTATTTTATTTTTCCTTCTCTCCCCCATGTTGCTCTGTTTTGTTTCCTAAATTCCACATATGAGGGAAATCATATGGTATTTGTCTCTCTTTGACTGATTTATTTCGCTTAGCTTAATACCCTTTGGTTCCATCCATGTCATTCAAATGGCAAGATTTCATTCTTTTTGATGGCTGAGTAATATTCCTCTGTGTGTGTGTGTGTGTGTGTGTGTGTGTGTGTGTGTGTGTGTGAGTGTGTGTGTGTGTATACCACTTCTTCTTTATCCATTCATCTGGTGATGGACATCTGGACTCTTTCCATATTTTGGCTATTGTAATTCTAGACTTCTTTATGCAACTACCTACGTGACATTTCCACTGGATATCCACTAGACATTCAAAAGTAATATGTTCAATAATTGATATTTCCCTAAAACATTGTTCCTTCTAAAATGTTTCTATCTTGGTTCAATTTAATTTCATCCTTCCTGTACTTTAGGTTGAAAATCTGGTATGATCCTCTGGAGGTGTCAAATGACTCACTTTCAAGAGATTTGAGAGAGCATTACTCTCGACTTTTTACAACAATGTCAAAATTACTCATTTTGAAGAGATTCTGCAGAAGGAAGAAAATTCCAGGAAACCAGAGTTAGAATATCATAATTTTCTAAAGGAGAAAATTATAGGTCCTTAATTTGACTTTGATAAATTCTAGAACATATTTATCCTCAAATTTATCTAGAACATATTTATCCACAAAACATTATAAAACATAAGTTCTATTCATTAGATTCTAACATGGATTTTTTAAGAAGGAGACATAAAACATGGGTCTCTTTTCAAAATCCTGTCTGGTCACCACTTAGTGGTAACCATCATAGGAAACCATCATCATAGGAAACCAAACACAGATAGCCCATTCAATCTATCTGAATTTCAGTGAAATATTTGGGAAAAGTCTTCCTATGAGGCTGAAGTGCAAAATACCTGTTAAGAAAATAAGCACAGCTTATTCTCATTTAATGCAGGCACTGTGAGTGGACCATTACATGCTAAACAGATGGAGGCCATGTGACCACATTATAGAAAACATTGGGGATACAGGAAATATACATAAAAAATACAGTCAGTGCAGTGGTGACCCTTCTAATCCATCCATCAACAGGGAGCAATGCTTTTCCATTTCTCCTTCTGGGGATGGCAGCATTGATACCAAGGAAACACATGTTGTGTTCCTTGCTCTCAGCTTGCTATCAGGAGCAATTCACATTCTGAAAAAAAAAAGAAAAAATAGTACTTTATGAATTACTCAACCAATGTTTATTGAAAAGCATTTTTGTATCTAGCAATATATAAGGGGTTGTGGAGTATTCGAAAGAAGTGTAAAATATACTGTAGTTAAAAAAAGAATTTGAAGTTATGAGTATATTTAAAGAACAAGGCAAGGCTTTAGCAGTTAGGGTTCTTTGACTTTCATGAAACAGAAAATGATTCTGGCCTAACCAACAAAAAAAATTATAGGAAGGAAATGGGTGGCTTGATAGAATTAAAGTAAAAGCCAAAGAACTAAGAAAGTTCCAGTGATTTTGTTAGCAGTGTGCTGCTTCTAGAAAGTGTGAACTCCAACCATTTTGACTTCCTGGGTGTCTGTGGTCTAGCGAGACACATATGATTGCCTGGCCGGGATCACGGACTCACCCCTCAACCAAGAGGATAATTCATTTCATTTGAGAAGCCACTGATTTTTTAATCTAATGGGAAAAAATTTCCCCCAGAGGAAAACCAGTGTGCTATTACCAGAGAAAGATTGAATGAATTCTGAAGAAACACAAACAGCATCATATCAAACAATTTAGAGAAAGTTAGCATCAGTTGGGAAGCTTTTATTGAGGGGGTGGATTTGGATAATTGACAGGACTTTGAAAGCAAAGGAAGGATTGATTGTAGGACATGTCAAATGAAAGAATAAT
This sequence comes from Potos flavus, assembly GCA_028534135.1. Classification (NCBI taxonomy): domain Eukaryota; kingdom Metazoa; phylum Chordata; class Mammalia; order Carnivora; family Procyonidae; genus Potos; species Potos flavus. The sequence continues at coordinate 125,009,884 of CM052899.1, read as the reverse complement.
CAGCAAAAACACTAGGAAAATCATAGGATATTTAAGGTATGTCAGGGAGACTATTCTGATAGTAATAGGAGATCTCTATTTTGGAATAGCTAAGAATTTAATTTGAAGGATCTTCAAAGCCATACTGAGAAGATAAACTTTACATTAATGAGTAATAGGGAATCATTTAAGCACTTGGTCAGGGAAGAGACACAATTAAGTTGGTGTGGTAAGCAGAAGAATACCGGTATCCTCTGAAAATGTCCATGTCCTAATCCCCAGAACCTGCGGATATATTATTTTGCATGGCCAAAGGAACAGTGCAATATGATGACAGTTAGAGACCTTGAGATGTGGAGATGATACTGGATTAGCTCAGTGGACCCAACCTAATCACCTGAATCCTAAAAATAGGGAACGCTTTCCATCTGTGGTTAGAGAGCTGTGATCTGAGAAGGACTTGACCCACAGTTGCTGGCTTTGAAAACCAAGCAAGGGGGCCACAAGCCAACAAATGCAGGTGACCTACAGAAATTTGAAAAGGCAAGGATATGGATACTCTCCCAGAGCCTCCAGAAAAGAATGTAGCACTGCCAACACCTTGATGTTAGCTGGGTGAGGCTTGTGTTAGACTTCTGAGCTACAGAACTATAAGGCAATAAGTTCTATTGTTTTAAGTTGCTAAATTTGTGGTCATTTGTGACAGCAGTAATAGAAATCTAATACAATTTTGGGAAGATTGAAATGAGATTATTTGAGAAGACTGATTGAGAGAAAGGCCAGATGCAGAGAGACCCACTAATGGAGTGTCGTAGTGACCTACCTAGATGTACACCGAAGAAGGCTTAGAGTGAGATTATGTCTGGGAGAAGAGAGAGCAGGAGGCAAATTTTAGACGCATCACAGAGGGAAAATGAAAAGTGCTTAGTGATGCATATGACAAATGAGAGAAAACAAAGTCAGAATTCAGTTTGGGGAAAAGGAAATTAATCTACTTGAAATATGTTGAGCCTAAGATAGAAGCAGGGGCTAGATGTATAAATAGCATACTGGAGGTACTTGGCAGCACCTCAAAATTGTATGTACTGTTTTACAGTTTACAGAACTCTTTCACTTTTATTAACTCTTTCTTTCAACGCACTATCTAAGATGGAAGGTAGAGATGAATAATTATTACCTACAAGAGAATATAGTCTCCAGAAAGGTGGTGGTTTGCTCTGAGTCACAAAGCAAGTAAAGTCACAGGACTTATACCCTTTGCCAGGTCTCCCGAGTCTCAGGCCAAATTTTCGTCCACTTAGAGCTGCCTCCCCAGTGTGGAGCTTGGCCTTTGGTCTGAGCTAAAGATGTGATTGTGGGAACTCCCATCGCAGAAACTATAGCTGAAGCCAGAGAAACATTTCAAGGTAAACACTTCAAAGGAGTGAGGGTATTGGAAAACTGCCAAGGAAACCAGTGATGACTCCAGGGAAATGTCTTCACCCAAGAAGCTGGTAAAAGAAAAGGAGCCAGGAAGGGCAAAAGAAATGGTTAAATATTTTCCTTCATTCATTTATTTGACAATTACTTCCTGAAGGCCTAGTCTGTGTTTTACTACTCTATATCCTGAAAGTGAAGAATAGACAGGTAATGCCTGGAATTTGTGTTTCTAATGGGAAAAGCAAGAAAATAAGTGAATACTAATAACAATAATATTAGTAAACCCTTACATAGGGCTTACTTTTTGATGTTAAGCCCCTAAAATGTAATAACATTAAATCCTGATAACAACTCTATGAGGTATGTAACTAGTTTTGTAAGACTCACTTCTCATATGAAACTGAGGCACAGAGTAACTTGCACAAGGTCTCATGGGTAGTTTACTTACTACATAAGGTAGTAATACACAATATACTCTGGTCTCAGGGCTGCTGTAGCTAAGGTGGTCAGGGAGGCATCTCTGTGGTCACATATGAGCAGACACATGGAGAGATGAGAACGAACTCAGCCATATGAATTTGTGGAACCAAAGTGTTTTTGACTGGACAGAAAGTATGAGGACTTTAATGTTCAAAAGACAGTAAGATCAGTGTGGCTGGAGCATGCTCCATGGACGGTGGCGAGAGAAATCAGAGAGGTAGGCAAGGATAGAAAAGTTAGAGAGGATAGGCTTTGCATTCTCCTAACAATGCAATAAGCCATTGGAGGGTAAGTGATGGGGTGATGATATAAGTTGTATTTCTAAAAGATCAGTCGATCTGGTCTGTGGAAGATAGATTAAAGAGAGGCAAGCCCAACCTGGAAGATAAGGTAGAGGGTAATTTTAATCACCCACTTAAATTACAACATGACTAAGACAAAGATGGTAGTAGCAGCGGTGATGAGAAGTGTTTGAACTTGGGCTGTTTTTAGAATTTACTTCCTATCAACAGGACTTGCTGATGGCAACTAAGTGAACACAATGACATGAAAGTCAGGAGACAAGAAAGCCAAGATTTACAACACACTCTAGTACAAAAAAATCTAGAAAAAAAACCTGAGGAGGAGGGAAAATGCCACTGGTTTTGACTTCTGAATGTCGAGAGGGTTGAAAGAGTTTTCAGTGGATGATGAAGATGGGGGTCAGATTGCACTAGATTAAAGGAGTTGGTGGTGGCTGCTCACAGAAAAAATTTATCTAGAATCTTGGCCGTGAAAAAGAATGGAAATGATAAGTGCTCAACTGTTCAATGATCATATGGGGGTTTTTTTGTTGTTGTAGTTTTTTGTTTTTTTTTTTACTAGACCTTATGCTTTTCTCCATGGCCTTTTCTGTGTTCATTAAAATCAATAGTAAAAGAAAATTGAGATCATAGAGGAAGTTAAAATTATGGGTTAAGATGAAAGTTGGGAATCACTGATGGATTTCGTTTCTTCCAATCACCTCTGGCACTCATACCACAGATAACTGAGAGTTGGCTCTCATCCCAAATTCCAGGAAAGGGACCAAAGCATGTGAGCCATGTGCTTACATAAGATGAAGTTGAGGTGACAGTGGGAGACTCTGGTTGTAGGAATATAAATAAGCCCCTTATTACTGGGTAGGGCCTCTTTTTAAAACATGGGTTGGGCTATGGAGCAGAAGGTTGAACCGAAGAATATGCACAGGAGATATATTGAATTTATTCCTCCCCCAACACACATGATTGCTCCTGATCTGTTGGTAGTATCACATAATTGAAGAATCATGAGTAGGAGGTTTTAGATGAATGGCTACAAAACATAGTTGACTTCTCAGAGGTACCAATTTGCTCTCTTTAATGTAACAAGACGGGGAAACCTAAGGAGGGTTTGGAGTTGAAATAGAATGCCACCTTATGACGTTGTTTCTACCTTCTTGATCTGTGCTTCAGAGTCTCTGACAGACCATAGGCTCCATTGTACTATTCTAGAGATTGGGACCCACGCTCCAGTGGCTTATATATTTAACGTATATTTGTTTTCTGGCCACTTATCATTCTGTGGTACTTAGTAGAAGTGTTCAACGTGCATTACTAATAGAGTAATGTAAGTAGTGACTCCTCCTTAGGACTGTAAAACAGCCCCAAACCAAGACTATAACAAACACAGTGTCTACCTTTTTAGGTGCAAGCACACACATGGACACATACGCAAAATATGGATAGTTTTTATAGCAATATGCAGATAAAACTACAAACAGATACATCCAGAGTTGAATGACAAAGAAAACAATTTTAAAGATCACAGAAATATTTTCTGATTCCAGGCCTACACTATCTAAAATGTAGGGCCTATATAACATGAAAGGAACTAACATTGGAAATCCCATCACAAGAGAAATAAGTAAATTTGGACTTTCACAAGGACTTTCAAAGTCCTTGACATTGAGAAAATGCAAATTTAGCATATAATAAGAGTGTGCCTTTTTACAGATCATAATAAACCATATTGCATTTTCTTTTTTCTTAAAAGATTTTATTTATTTATTTGAGAGAGAGAGAGAGAGCATAGGGGGAGAGGCAGAGGGAGAAGTAGACCTCCCACCACCTTGCTGAGCAGGGAGCCTGATGCGGGGGGGGGGGGGGGCTCAATCCCAGGATCCTGGGATCATGACCTGAGCCGAAGGCAGACACTTAATGGACTGAGCCATCAGGCGCCCCATTGTATTGCATTTTCTTATTGGAATGAGCAACATTTGGTTTCAGGCTTGATTCTGTCATCGGGAAATAAATGCAATAGGCCCATGGCCCAGGCCCAGCCCTACATCGTTTACAGTAATGGTAAAAGGACTCCTTGGTGTTGGTTCAAAAAAGGGGCACCTATATATGAAGGGCTATGAGAGACCAAAGGAAGAGGCAGGCTGCTCCAGGTAGGTGACAAGTTCAGTAAACAAGGGAACTTATAGATGAGGCTTGTCTTGGGCAGCCCCGTAATGAGTAGATCTCCACCCTCACCTGTCAGAATCTTAGAAGTTTATACAGATATTTTAACTGGGTTCAGTCACATATTCAGTCCAGATGGCCTCTACAACTTCTTGTTCTCTCAAGGCTTCATCCTTGTAAATGGTGGGCAGAACGTACATTCCAAAGACAGTGGAGGGGGTGAGGAGACTCCAATTGTCTGGGTTCAGCTGATGGGTCAACTGGTGGTCACTTCCGTTCTGTGATCTCCTTTAATGCCTTTAATGTTCCACTAGAGTAAGAGTTTAGGGGTCATGTTCTAAATGCCACCCACCAAATTCAGCAGCAGGGGCTTGTAGAAATGGAAAGAAGTTATAGTATATAATTGGGGAGGGGGTGTAAAAAGAACAGGGATTTTACTGAAATTTATGGTTACCTCTTTTTAAAGATATACTCTTTCTTTGTTTTTATAATTATTTGTTATTATAGTTATTGTTTTTCATTACAAAATACATTGTTTTAAACAATGTAATTAAAACAAACTAATTGTTTTAATTACAAAACATTTGTTCTTAGAAAATTTTCATAGTACAGTAAAATACAAGTAAAAATAACTTTAAAAGTGACCTTTTCCCTTATACTTTAAAATCACCACAGTAACATTTTAATTTATAGTTTTGTAACCTTTTATGTGTATGGGATTGTGGGTATATTTGTATGTACATCTACATGCAGAAATGGAGTCATTCTGGGTGTATAATTTTGCATCTTGTTTTTACCACGTAATGGCAGTTTTACATGTCATTAATATTCAGTAGCATTTTAATGACTGAATAATCTTAAAGTTATATCATTAGATGTATAGGTTTCTTCCAATTTTTCAAAATTGTATGCAAATTTTGATGAATATCCCATGACAAAGCCATTGCACCTCTCCATTGTATTTCTTTAGAATAGATACTCTGAAGTGAAATTATTGGAATAATGTTAAGGACTTATAAAATCTTCCTTTAATACAACCCTCAGCAATTATGTTTTTAATTTCAGATGATAAAATAAAATAAAATAAATTTCTTGATGCTAACAAAAGATTTTGGCAAGTGGTTCGATCATGAGTTAACCCATGAGCTTTTCATCCCCTTTCTGCTATCATTCCTTCTCTTTGAACAATATGAGAAAAATTCCAGATATCGTGCAGCTCTGCCTTTAATTATTTCAGTATTCATTTCCTAAGAATAAAGGTATTCTCTTGCATAACCACATCGAGTTAGCAAAATCAGGAAATTCAATATTGATACACTATTATCTGATATTCTTTCCATATTCAAATTTCATCAACTGTCCTACTAATGTCTTCTATGGTTCTTTCTTTCTCTTTTTGGTTTTTTGGTCCAGAATTTAACCCAGGCTCACACACTGCATTTTGTTCTCAAGTCTCTTTAATTTCCTTTAATCTGGAACAGTTCCTCAGCTTCTCCATCTTGACATTTGGAAAGATTACAGTATAGCTATTTTCTAAAATGTCCTTCATTTTAGATTTCTCTGGTGTTGGTTTGTGATTAAATCCAGGTTGTGTATTCATCCTTTCTGATGGAGGCATAATGTTCCATTGTATATATGGACCATATCTTCTTGATCCATTCATCTGTTGAAGGGCAAGGGACTGAGAGTTTTGGAGGGGAGGGGGTGGGGGGATGGGCGAGCCTGGTGGTGGGTATTGAGGAGGGCACGTATTGCATGGAGCACTGGGTGTGGTACATAAACAATGAATCTTGTAACACTGAAAAAATAAAATAAAAGTATTTGGGGAAAAAAAAAATCCAGGTTGTGTATTTTTGGAAAGAATATGCTAGAAGTAGTAGTGTGTTTCTTGTAGTACATTAGGAACCACATGATATTAATTCATCTCAATGTTCGTGATGCTAACTTCTATCATTTACATAAGGTACTGTCTATCCATTAAATTTCTTCACTGTGGTTACTATTTTCCCCTTTATAATTAATAACTAGTTTATAGGGAAATATTTTTGGACTATGTTAATATACTGTTTCTCATCAAAATTTCACCCACTTGTTTTGGCATCCACTAATGATTTTTCTAATCCATTATGTCTTCTACATTTATTATTTGGCATTCCATAGTAAAGAAGAGCTTTGCCTTAGGCATTTATTTATTTAATTTTAATCAGTATGAACTTACGAGTCCTTGTTTTATCACCGTTTTTATAAGTTAAACAGAAGTGGCCTCTCACGCCAATTCGGTAAGGGGATAAGGAGGCATGCTCACTCATGATCTAGACTGAGATCCAGTCGAGGCTCTGGTACCCTGGGCATCTTACTTACCCTGTGAGCTCGGCCACGTTTCAAACCTCTCTGGGCCTCCATTTCTTCATCTTTACGGTAACCCCACCTCATAAAGTTACTATAAGGATTAATGGAATTAATACATATAAAATGTTAAGCATAATATCTGGCAGATACTGAATGGCCCATAAGTACCACCTGTTATTACCATTTCAAAAAAGACTATTTTGTCATCTCTAGAGGTTACTTGGGAGTAACTTCAAATTTAAATAATCTCTTCAAACCGCATTTACTTATTCCTAAATTACAACGGGGGTGAATTGTTTTTTTCTCATCCATATAGTTAAAACCAGCTGTGCTTCTGGACTTTGGGTTTCTGGGAAATTTTTAGCATGGCTTTTTTCATCTTTTGTCAGAAGTCCTTCTGGGCAAGAGAAAGCAGGGAAATGCACAACTTTCCCAGATCATCCCCAGCTGATGGAAGGTGGCATCACAGGAAGCTGGTAGATGAAGCATTTCCTTTTAGTGAGACACTGGGTCTCCTTAGAGTCCCCAGGGTTGCAGAACAGCATATTGACGTCTTTCTGAGAGACACTGTCATTAAGTGCCAGTGGGAAAGACTTAGCTCCACCTCAGAGGGCTGGTTGTTCTGCTTTTAGAAGCTGGAGTTCAGGAATGGGGAAGAGGAACTGCGGTGGTTTATGCAACCTTCTAGGAAACCCCACAAAAACAAGAACTGCAGGGATTAAAAATCAGGGATGTGAGCAAAGAGTTATCGATAAAGTTATTCATTGAAACACCATTTTGAAGAGCATAAACTTAGGTACCACATAAGTTTTCAATTAGTCGGGAATACACTGGTTAGAACATATGTTTATACTGTCCTCTTGAATATCTGTTTTGTACAATTCAGCACGTTTAGGCTGCTAATTACACTTTGAAGAATCCCTCCTGAAGAAAAAAATCTCAAAAATCATGTAAAGAATCTGAACAAGGGGCGCCTGGGTGGCTCAGTGGGTTAAAGCCTCTGCCTTCGGCTCAGGTCATGATCTCAGGGTCCTGGGATCAAGCCCCGAATCGGGCTCTCTGCTTAGCAGAGAGCCTGCTTCCCCCTCTCCCTCTGCCTGCCTCTCTGCCTACTTGTGATCTCTCTCTCTGTCAAATAAGTATATAAAATCTTAAAAAAAAATCCCTTTATCCAAGTATGTTTAACTTTACATTTGAGGTTTATATTTGAGTCTAGTCTTTCAGATTTTCTTTTTCCTATGCCTGTAATTTTTTTCAATGCCTGTAACTCACTTAGCTGACAAGTAGCTTAATTGGTATGGGATCATCCATGTATCTGAGTACAGATGAATGGTCTGAAATACAGATGTCGATTTTTTCATATTACACATTCACATTTATAAAATTAATATGATGAAAAAATTTTTAAACATACATTTTAGTAATTGCAAATAATTTTTGTTTTCTACCCTTTAAAATCAGTATAATTCTCTCTCCATACTTTTGGGATTGTGGTGAGAAATACATGGATGACATGTCCAAGGATATTTAGTACATGTGTGTGATCTTCCCTTCTACCTTAACAAGGACTGTTCTCAGGAGAAGCCAGGGCTGACCACGAGGAGCTGACCCATTACATCCATCTTTCATTTTCCTCGGTCCACAACACTGCAGTTGGTATTTGAGGCTATAATCAGAGGATATGCAAGGGAGTTGAACAAAAACCCCAGTGATTAAGATGGTATCTTGGATGCCATTTCTCAACAAAATTGCCCTCTCCAAAATCTTAGTAGTCATAAATCCACAATAACTTGTCGGATTTTGTCCAGGTGGAGCTGAACTGAAAAAAAAAAAAAAAAGATAAGAATTCTAGCAAAATAAACTGCCCTAGGCTATCATTCATGTGACTCATTTGAACGGAAATGTGAAATTATCTGAAGGCATAAGAAAAATTTTATATTAAGTGATCTGAATTAAATGAGTGAAATGCCAAGTGATGAGTCAATTCTTTTCTCCAAAAGCACTACAATTTCTGCTGACATCATTTAGAATCATCTTCCCTTAATTATTCCATCTTTTCCTTCACCTTGTATTTAGTCCTCGGTTCTACCTTTAAATCACACAAACTCTCAATATTGTAAAGCTGGCACACTATTATTTACATTTTTTAAAATTAAAGTTGGTGATTTTGCCTTTGATGGAGGGTATCTGAGTTTTTCAATAAATATTCAATTTTGCAATATTTTCTTTTTATAAACAGGTGCTATGATGCATCAGAAGGATCCACTTATACAATAGTTCTGAGAAACTGATAATCCAAGTAATCCCCAAATGTATCATGCATTACACAATAGAAGTATTTACAAACAAATGAGAGTTGAAATACACAGTGTTTTATTTTATCCATGTAAGATGTACAAGGGGTAAATAATTTCCTTTCCAGATGGTGGTTTGTATAGGTAGTGACATCTGTGTTGAAATGATCACACATGCTTGCACGCTATTCATGCCCAGACTTTTTCCATCAAAGAGGGATGACTAAGGGTAACCATGCCAGCTCATAGGGCCAAGAATTCCAGGATAGTCTTCTTGCCTGCCCAGGCCTAATCTGTCAAAAGTTCAGGGATAGAAATCCTTTGCGATCGTCCTCCTCATAACCACTTAAAACTAGAAAAAATTAAACAGAGTAGTCTCTTAAACTGGGCATTACTTAGTTCATACAGATGACCAGTGACAATAGGCAATGACAAAAACCATATTTTCTCCACAATTAGAGATAATTTCTTGCTATTCCTTAACTCTGTGCATATCAACCCTGGGTATACATAACTATTGAATTTAAGACCTGAAACCATAAAAATCCTAGAGAAGAACACAGGCAGTAAATTCTTTGACATCAGCCATAGCAACTTCTTTCTAGATATGTCTCTTGAAGCAAGGGAAACAAAAGCAAAAATAAACCATTGGGACTTCATCAAAATAAAGTGAAGGAAACAATCAACAAAACTAAAAGGCAATCTACCAAATGGGAGAAGATATTTGCAAATGACATATCTGATATGATATATCCAAAATACATAAAGAACTTATCAAAATCAACACCCCAAAAACAAATAATCCAATTAAAATATGGGCAGAAGACATGAATAGACATTTTCCCAAAGAAGACATATAGATGGCCAACAGACACATGAAAAGATGCTCAACATCACTCATCATCCGGGAAATACAAATCAAAACCACAATGAGATATCACCTCACACCTGTCAGAATGGCTAAAATCAACAACACAAGAAACAACAGTTGATGACAAAGATTCAGAGAAAGGGGAACCCTCTTGAAGTGTTGGTGGGAATGCAAACTGGTGCACCCTGGAGAACAGTATGGAGGTTCCTCAGAAAGTTAAAAAGAGAACTACCCCATGACTCAACAATTGCACTACTAGGTATTTACCCAAAGAATACAAAAATACTAATTTGAAGGGATACAATGCACCCTGATATTTACAGCAGCATTATCTACAATAGCCAAATTATGTAAACAGTTCGAGCGTCCATCAACTGATGAATGGTTAAACAAGTAGTGTGTATACACACACACACACACTGAAATATTACCCAGCCACAGAAAGAATGAAATCTTGTCATTTGCAAGGGCATGGATGGAGCTAGAAAGTATTATGTTAAGTAAAATAAGTTAGTCGGAGAAAGATAAATACCATATGATTTCACTCCTATATGGAATTTAAGGAACAAAACAAATGAGCCAAGGGGGAAAAAAGAGAAAGGGGGGGGCAAACCAAGAAACAGACTCTTAACTATGGAGAACAAACCGATGGTACCAGAGGGGAGGTGGGGGGGGAGATGGGTGAAATAGGTGGTGGGGATTAAGGAAGGCACTTGTCCTGATGAGCATGGGATGATGTATGGAAGTGTTGAACCACTTTATTGTACACCTGAAATTAATATTACACTGTATGTTAAGTAACTGGAATTTAAATAAAAACTATTTAAAAAGCAAGATTAGGAAATATGTCTATGCATAGGTCCTACTCCAAACAAATTAATCAACATTGCTTGGGATGAGATTTGGTTTTTAGAAGCTCCTGGAGATGCCTACCTGCTGTCAGGATGAGAAACAAAGGTTTCAACCAATGGTTTCACTTGGTGAACTTTATAAAATAGGGATGCTTGGATCCTACCCCCGGGATGATTTAGTCTTAATTGATCTGGGGTCCAGTCCGAACACTGGGAGTTTTAAGAACTCCGAAGGTGATTCTGATGTGTATCCAGGTCAAGACGGTGATTTCGTAAATTGCCTACATCTTCTCTTTAGAGCACTGTGGAAATCTAGGAGGAAGAAACCTCTTGAAGTAGTGTTTCCAGCATTGGATTTCTTCAGAGACAACAAAGCCATTTATAACTATAATAACTCTTCACATTTATTTAGCATGCAACACATTTTCAGAGCACCAACACATTCCAGGGCTTTAGAGTCTATTAAATTGGTATGGACATATTTTGAAGATAATGAAAATATACAAAACCCCCAAAATACAGAAAAAAATATTGCCTATCATTATTATCTTTTATTTTGGCCCATACTTAGTTCCTCTAATAAACTAGAAATTTCTTAAGGTTAACTTCTGTATCTTATTAATCTTTGTATTCTACACAAGTACTCAAGGAATGTTTTTTACCTGGTAAGTGTTCAATAAATTTTTCTTGTATAAATGATTGGATAATCCCGTCTGCTTCGATGAATATTATTGAGTATTTCCTTGCCTGCCTCTTTCCAGGCCTTCTAGATATATGAACCCTGTGCTCACAGTTCCTGTTTTCATGGAGTTTACATTCAGGGAACGAATAAAAGACTAAGATTTTAACTTCCAGGATTACTCCAATGTCTTGCATCACTACTGACATGCCACAGCAGAGCTCCAGACTGGGACAAGCCAAAAAACTCAAGAGACACGTGCCTTTTCCTTTGCTAACAGGAAGTCAAAAATTAGACCGTCTTGGATCGTTATGGTCCTTTCGTCATTTTACATGACCAACTCCCTATTACTTTGAGCTTCCTCATACAGGGGACTTAAAAAGCACCACCAAAGGAATGCCTTAGCAACAGAACAGAAACTCAAAATCTTAACGGAGGATATAAATGCCTCCGTTTGCCAGGTAATCTATGTTTTAATTTCCCCGTTGGAAGGATTGTGCCTAAGGCTTTCAATTGAACTGGTGATTTACACCTGCAATGTTTGAAAAGGATGTATTGCTAAGACGTCTCGGTCTGAGAAAACAGTTAACATACGATTAAAATAAAATTAAATGCGTGTATGTGTAATGATCTCCCACAGACAACACTGAGAACAGGGTGGCTTGTCCTTAGGTTATGTGAAATTGAAGAAGTGATTAAGAAGAGCTTCAAAATGCCTGCTGTTCATATAAATTCTCCCTCTCCCAAATGGCTCCAGTGTCAGATGCTAGTTTCTCCTCCTTTTAAGCAAAGACCAAATCTTTCATTTCCTTCAAGGGAAATGGTTGGTCATCATCAGAGAGTCATTGGGGGCTATAACATAATCTGAAGACAGGAGATTTGCGAATCAAACTCATTGGCCCTTCTCATGTCAAAACCGCCCAGGGCAAGGAGGAGGAAAAAAATGAAGAAAAACCATAAATGTCTTGATTCTACTCAGAATTACATCTTGATTCACTGGCACCTCAACTACAGGGTGCTGCGTGAGGCTCCGCCTCAAACAAATTTGCCTGCATCTATGAAAATTCTGCTTAGGATTTTAGAATTTGAGCTCATTGGATTTTGTGATTAAATGTCTTTTAAGAGAACCGGCAGGCTGAATGGGGCAATGGTTGTGATTCTGTTCAAATATCCTGTGTGCTTAAGGGCACGTGGATGGCTCAGTCGGTTGAGCACCCAACTCGATTTTGACTCGGGGCATGATCTCAAGGTCCTGAGATCAAGCCTCGGGTCAGCTCTGCACTCAGTATGGAGTCTGCTTAACAATCTTTCTCCCTCTCTCTCCCTCTCCCTCTGCCCCTGCTTATGCCCTCTCTCTCTCTCTCTCTGCTGCGTGCGTGCGCTCTCTCTCAGGTGAATAAATAAAATCTTTAAAAACAAAAAAACCCTCAAATCCTTGTGCTTAAATTGGGGCCAAGATAATAGTCAACACAAACAACTGATTAAAGAGTTACCATTGGGGTGCCTGGGTGGCTCAGTGGGTTAAAGCCTCTGCCTTCGGCTCAGGTCATGATCTCAGAGTCCTGGGATCAAGCCCCTCATTGGGCTCTCTGCTCAGTGGGGAGCCTGCTTCCCCCTTTCTCTCTGCCTGCCTCTCTGCCTACTTGTGGTGTCTCTCCCTCAGTCAAATAAATAAATGAAATCTTAAAAAAAAAAAAATTTTAAATAAATAAATAAATAAATAAATAAATAAATAAATAAAGAGTTACCATTATCCTGAGATGTGAGGTGTGTAGGTGGGGAGAAGAGTTATTTTGAGTTTTGAGTCCAAATATAAAAGTGCTAGACACAGATGGAAAAATATTAGTCTACCTTCAACTTCCAACTAAAATTATTTATCACAATAACTCTAATTATTTTAAGAAGCACCTTGAAAAAAATGTATAAAAAGAGTAGAAATCATCTGAAGGTCAGAATCTCAGAATCTGATCTCAGATTCGGAGGGGGAGATGAACCATGAGAGACTGTGGGCTCTGAGCAACAAACTGAAGGTTTTGGAGGGGTGGGGGTGGGGGGGTTGGGTGAGCCTGGTGGTGGGTATTGAGGAGGGCATGTATTGCATGGAGCACTGGGTGTGGTACATGAACAATGAATCTTGTAACACTGAAAAAATAAAATAAAAGTATTTGGGGAAAAAAATAAAAAATAAAATTAGGGTTTTCTTTAATACCCCTTGTTATGTTTCTACAAATGTAAATCTCAAGTTTATGTTTTCGAAGACAGTAGATGTCTCCAAGCCCTTGTTATTCTTTTGAAATGAGCTAATAAAAAGAGCTAATAATTACTAGGGAAGGGAAAAAACCCACTGCATATCCAAGCAGCTGACCTATATTAGGTATCACTTTCACTTTCTTTCCTAAGGCAGAAAAACAGGATGATGATCCAGTAACTTTTTTTTGAAGATTGGAAACAATAGGATATAATCATCTTGGCATGAAGCTTGTATAGAAAAGACTTTGTTACTACCAAGTAATTAAGCAAGATCAAAATATCAATCGATATTTTATATAAAGGCAAGGGAAATTTCTTTGAAAGGACATTTCTATGTTGCAAATATTAATATTTGAAGGAAGAAGTATAGTTTTTTCAGTTTTCTGTTACCTAGCATTCTATTAACCAGAATTACCTATTAATTTGCACTTCTGAGCACGGATAGTAATTATTCATTATTATAACACTGACATATTGAAATATTGTGAAGAATTACTTAAAGGCCAAGCATATTTGTATGCTCTAATACTTGAAAACAAACTATGTTTATGTATATCATGTTTGATATATCTTAATTAACCATAACATTATTTCTTAGGGATGCCAGATACCAAACTTTTTGTAAATAACATTTGAAGGATTATTCCTTAATTTAGTAGAAAAAGATCCATCATTGAGGCCAAATCAAAAAGTGAGGTATATTGAAGAAAAATTATTAATAGGTCATTAGTCTCATACTTCAAGTGACAATGAATGTGAACTCACTGATTTCACTTCTCCATCAGTTTCCAGTTATTAGATGGTTTCTGATTAAGATTGGTTCTTCTTGACTTGTCTGTCACTTTTGCCATTTGGAGAATAATATTTTAGGGCCCCATTATTGAATTTGAGCAGAGATATGCAATGACGCCAGTGATTACAAATCATGAGAGGTATGAAATCTCAATCACTAAAAAACATTAAAATGGGATTTTGCAAAGCACAGTCCTTGGACCACTTGTATCAGGAAACTATCTGGGATGTTTGCTGCACACATGACTTCCCGGACCCCACTTTAAATCTAATAAATCACAATCTTGACCCAGGAATGGGCGTTTTTATTAGGTGCCTCGGTTGATTCTTATTCCTGTCGAAGACTGAAAATATCTCAAAAAAATGACTTCTTTTCCAAACTTAAAGCCATAATGTTGTAAAACTTGGGAGTAATGAAAGATTTGGACTTTTGGCGAACTCTAAGCTCTGGTAAGACTGTCTCCGATGGAGTGATTTCAACAGCATGCCCTACTGTCAACGAAAACATCCTTGAAGGCAAGGATTTGGTCAGAGGCAAGGAAGAGCTTTATTGCCTTGCAGTTTGCCAACTGAAGAGATACAGCATTTGCCTATAAACAAAAAGTACGCTTTGAAGGGGGAAGGATTGGGCTCCAGGTTAAGTAGGCGAAACTTACCAGTTTTTACCAGCCCTTCCCATAATTTGGTCAGACTCAAGTCCCAAACTCTAAGTTTCAGGAGTGGAGTTGGAAGGAGGATACAGTTCACTGTTTGTGGTGGCAGCTTCGGGAGGAGAGCTGTTTGAGGGCATGACAGATGATCTGCAGGTGTCTTTTTGCAAATTTTGCTGAATTTTGGGCAAGCTTGTCATCTTAGGCTGTGTGGCTGGTTTGGTTCTTCATAATCATTCAGCCTCATTAAAATTTTAGTTTCTCTCCTTTGACATGAGGGCACCCATCTTGTCTGTCAGTTATTACTCTCTAATTATTGGGTCTTTGGTTCTCACTATGAAGCCTTGAGGAAGCTTTTCCAAGTTACAGGACGATCATGATGATGGAGGTGCTGGTTGGAGGGGGTGGTGAAGAGGAAGATGGTGGTGGTGGTGATGCTGATGCAATCACATTAATTTTAGCCATAATTCCAGAATGTTTTTTGACAATATTAAGTGCCACACTCATCTCACAGCCTTTGCATTTAATTATGTTCCCCTCCCTGAAGTGATCGTTCTCTTAGATTCTAAATAGGCTAATTTTTATTTGTGCTCAAGAATCACTTCATCTGTGAGATCTTTCCCAGCCACCCTAAAATTTCACCACCTTCCCTTACTCTGTTGTCTCACTTGGATTTATTTTTCTTCATAAGTATTGTCATATTCTCTATTATATATTTATATATAATATAAATGTATAATACATGTGTATGTATATACACATATATAAATGTATAAAATATATAAATACATAAATTTACTTGTGTAAGTTCTTCTTCCACTAGAATGTAAGATTGAAGAGAGTAATGTCTTCATGTGTTTTGTTCACTGCTCTATTCCCAGTACTGAGGATGGGAACTAGCACACGAGAAATCTTAATAAATATTTGTTGGAAGCAAATGAACCAACATGCACAGTTGCTAATTAATCCCTCAGCAAACACACGCTTTAAAATGGTCTAAAAGGGAATTCTAATGTGAGCTTGTAAAGCCACAGTGAACCTCATATTTTTCATGCTCCGGCAAAGTTGCCTACACAAAAAAATGTGCTAAAGGTAAATTTATGTTCCTATGTTTGAAGACACTCCCTTATTCAACTCATCTCCTTGCTTTCACTATTGTCACATCTAATTCAGCCTCTGCATTGAAGCCAAGGTGATCAGACCACATCATTCATCTGTTTAAAATCCTTCAATAGCAGCCCATTGGGTCCAGGATAAAATACCCCTAGGGCTTTGCATGATTCGACTTCATCTGGATTCACATCACTCTGCCACATCAGCTCACTCAGTAGTGCCAACTCAGCCAAACTCAAAGCTGTATCCATGTGCACCCCTCCACAAGGACTGTCCCTGACTCCTTGCCTTGGCCAACTCCCCTACTCATTCTTTGGGTCTTAGATGAAACGCTACTTTTTTTTTTATTTAAAAGATTTTATTTATTTATTTTAAAGAAAGAGACACAGCCAGAGAGGGAATACAAGCAGGGGAGTGGGAGAGGGAGAAGCAGGCTTCCCGCAGAGCAGGGAGCCCGATGTGGGCCTCGATCCCAGGACCCTGGGATCATGACCTGAGCCGAAGGCAGACGCTTAACGACTGAGCCACCCAGGTGCCCTGCAATGCTATTTTTTCCCTCAGAAACCTTTTTTAACCTTGTGATCTAAGTTAGTTCTTCTTGATGTCTATTCTGATAGCATCCTATGATTCACTTCCATAATATTGATCACAGTTCATATAGTTTTTGATGGTATAATTATGATTTTAAAAAGAACCCCCTTCTCTCCAGTAAACTCTAAGTTCCATTTCACAAGATCCTCATGTTCTTTTGGGTCCCTAGTCATTGGCACAGTGCAATATGGCCTCTCAATCAGTATCTGTTGACTGAATGAATGAGGCATCCACAGCTACCCTCTGGTAAGAGTGCTGTTAACATACAGGTATTTTACACCATTGTGAGTGCTTGGAATTTTCTGAGTGCTTTCAAAGCTGAGTGCTTTTAAAAAGAGTCTTAATTCTAGTGTCCTCTTTTCATTGTTCATAGTGACTCCCATGCATTATCTGGACTGGAGCGAATCCTTTAAAACTTTTCTGGGGTAATGATTATCATTTACTCTTAGATGAAGCTCAGTACAAATGATGGGTGCCAGGATTTGAGTCCAGTCCTATGGATTCCTCTAGAATGTCCTGTCTCAGTAAGAGTATGACCTCTACAAGTCTCTTGCTCCTTTTGAAGCCTGGGACCCTTGTATTCTTGCGAAGTGCCCTGAATTCACATTCTCTGAAACTTAGTTCTCTGCTCATTGAAGTATTTACACAATTGAAAGGAAGTGAGCTCAGGCTTCCTATTTAATCCATACCCATTGCAATCAATTACTCTCTTTAGTAATTCATGGATGGCCTGGTGTTTTTAGGTTCTGGAGTTGGGGCCTTATAAGACAAATTTGTACTTCACTTTGTTTTTTCAATACTATGAGTCAAAAAATTTTAATGAGTACAACTCTATATATTAACTCTTTATATTAAGATTTTCTTAATATGCAAGATTCCTATTTGGCAGCTACCTGGCACGTTAAATGCTGAACTTAAACATGCCCTAGCATGTTGGAGTGAGTTTGCTCTCTCTGCCCTCTTTACAACATTTAGGCTGATAAAGAAGGCTCCTGTGTCAATGAGAATGCCAGATCAGTTATGGAATTTATAACATTATTTGCTTTGAATCAAAGTTCATTTGATCAGCCCTGGCATTCTGGCTATTGGCTGGGCTCCTCCTAAATTGTCCTTATTTATTCTAAAGTAAACCTCAGTTGATATTTTAAAATCTTGATTAACAGGAAATCAATGGACTCTGTTGAAATAAGTAAAAGGCAAAAATTCTTTTTGAGTGAAAGTCCACTGGGCCTTTGAAGACAACGTAACTGACATGTGAGTCACCACTGTGAATGAGTTTATTATGTATCATTATGATTTTACCTTTAATCACTAATTTTTTTATGTGAGACAATTGTACTTACGTTAAAATCATTCTAAAATTTCAAAACTCTGTGTACCTTTATGTTTATTTTAGATTAGATCCCAAATATAATTATTCTTGCTTAGGTTAGGACAACATGCCAAGACAGGAAACCCAGAAACTTTCTGACTAACAAAATTATCTATTTTGTTATATGATTTACATGAAAGTTGAGAGATACTATTTAAGAAGTTTAGAAAAATTAGCAAAGATGTCACCCCTATTTAAAATAGGAATTGACCCATTTGGTAAATCATGAAGGTTGCTTAAAAGTGAGAAGAATATAAATGATCATTTGGCTTCTTATTTTTCCAGGTTCGTTACATAAATGTGTACTCAGTTAATGCGCTTAGACCTTACTGTACATTTGGGATCACCCGGGTATCTTGTTAAATGACAGTTGGTGATTTGGTAGGCTGGGACCTGAGATTCAGTCTTTCTATCAAGCTCTAGATGCCGATGCTGATGCTGACAGTTCCTGAATCCCTCTATTCAGGCCTCATACAGAGTCAGAATTCAATAAAAGCTGATTTTAATTGAATTCATGAAAACTGATTTCCTGAGGCCATGCTGTAACTTTGTCATTCTTGTATTTATTGAACAAATGTACTGAGCGCCTATTCTGTTCCAGACCCTGGTAGGCACTGGGTATGCTCGGTGAGAAAACCAGATCCATGGCACCTCTTACAGGCCATGATAGTGAGAACCCGCTGAATGCCCATTCTGCCCCTTCATGGGCTTCAGATTCCTGTGGGGAAGACAAATATTAAAGAAATAAATACATATGCAGACATCGCATTACAAATCATGGCATATACAATGAACAGTATAATGAAAGAAATGGGCAGGCTTATCCAGGGGATGTGCAGAAGCAGATTTGAAAGATGCCTAAGTGTCAGCCACATGAAGAGGAGGAGAAATGCATTTCAGGCAGAGGGAAGGAGGATTTGAGAAATGACCCTAAGGCGCGAAAGGGTTTAGCTTCCTGGGAAAACCTTATTTTTATCTTTATCATCAGATGGCTGGTGTTAACTAAAATAGAGTAAAAGAGTAGAAGGGGCAAAGAAATGGGTCCGAGTTGAGTGACCACCTACCAAACTTACTATCAAATAATCTTTTTGAGAGTAAAAGAATGCATTCTTAATAATTATTTTAAAACAATTAGGTACAAACCAAGGGGTAGGGTGACCACCGTACTACAGATAGGCAGGCAGAGGCCGAATGACATGGGCACTTTGGGCTATGAAGTTGTTGGGAATTTTGGTTTTGGCTTTTCCTCTTATGGAAAGAACTCCTAGTCATGGGAATAACATAATCCCATTTATGATTTAATAGATCACTCTAGAAGACCTGGTGTGATAGTGAAATCAAAGTCTTTTTACTTTCTTTCTAAACATGTTTGGTTTACTTCAGAAGAAGGAGTGTCAAAGAGATAGAACATGAATTGGAGAAAGACTAAGGTCATATTTTAATTTTTTCCATTAATTTGTTTCGTGTGGTTACATGAGATTGAATTACTATAAATGGTGTATGAAGTTAAATAGTTTCCATTTGTTTAATTGTAAGTGCATAAGCACCAAGTAAGAAATTCCCAAACAGAATTTTAAGATCTTCGGGCTATCAAGTGTTACATACATAATTTCAAAGAATTTTTATTGATGGGAAAGTAAATATGATGAACAAGATATGATTAAAAAAAAGAACTTGGAAAAAATATCAGGTGTACGTGTTAGCAGCTTGAGGTACAGAAGTAGATGTTTACAGAAATGATGTTCTTCCCCTGTATGTGTCCACTGGAAAATGAAAATACCTCACACAGATGATATAGAGAGACTTCAGGGGTACCTTAAAGCAACTAACTCAATGCCACCATCTTTCTCCACATTTCTTCTCTTCAAGAAGCGATTTTAATATATTTTGTTTTCTTGCTTTTACATACTAAAGTGATTTTATGTGTTTTGTTCTAATGATCTTAACTACAGAAAAGCTGAATATATCACCACTTTGAACCTTTTACAGTACTCACATCATAAAATCTTTCTCGTACACCCTTATCTTCTGTCCCTACAAAACTCCTTCGGACAAATTTCCAACGTGGTGCTTGGTCATATGTGCTGAAGCATCGAAAGGAGAGGGAAAGGGTTAAGGAAGGTTGTGTGACTAGAGTTAAAGCAGAAAGGGAAGGAGGGAGGGAAGGGGGAGGGATGGAGGGAGGGAGAAGGAGCAGAGGAAGAGATATTGAGAGGAAGAAAGTGAGGAGAAAGAGGGAAAGAGAGAAAGGGGAGGGGAGGGAGCAGACAGAGGGGAGGAGACTGAAATAAAGAAGAAAGGAGGAAGCAGAAAAGGAAGAATTAATGAGTGGTTGAAATGAATACAAAGATTGTAGTCATATCACTCACTGGTGACCCAAGCCTGATTTTTAAAAATTATTTATCCATCTACCTATCTATCCATCCATCCATCCATCTACTGGACAATAGATTTTTTTTTTTTTAATCATCCTATTTTGGGACAAAGCACTTGAAAAGAAGACTGAATTCTGTCCCAAATTCTCCAAGTTTCTCATTTTTTTCTATTCTTTTCATAACCAAGGAAATTCTGAGCCACTCAGTTGGACAGAGTCAGTCTTATTTCTGAGAATGGCAAGTTCCTGTTGCCCTTGGAAAATGTGACTCTTAATCAACAGAGGGCTTGGAGGGGCATAGGAACAAACTCCACCTCAGTGCTAGAGGGCGACTTAATGGGCTTGCTCTCTTTTTCAACAATTTCTCGGACAGCCACTCCATCTCTCCATAGTGTCGGAATTCAGTTGGATCCAAAATAGTTTCTTCTCCTGTTTCATCAATGGAAGAAAAAAATATCAATCTTTCCTATTAGTACTTTTTTTTTTTTTTTTGCAATTTATGATCAGCACAGTTTATTTGCTATTCCGATTACCTTTTTTAAAAAATTTTGGAAAGGCTGTGCTAAATGAGTTCTTCTTTGTCCTGAGATATTCCAAATGCATGCATACATTAAAATTTTTTTTTCATACATGAATGAAATATAGATTTGGACCTATAAAATTCAACTGATAATAATTCAATTTTGGAGAGAGATCTGGAGCTGTAAAAAATAGTTTCAAAATAAGTAGTTCCAACATTTTTTCTATTATCAAAATTAATGTCTGATGACTGATCGAGGAAGCATGCTCAGATTGGTTGATTAAACTTAAAACATAAAAAAAATATGCTGCAACCATTCATTCACGTTCACGAGGAAGGGAGCATTCAGGCGCTATTCTAATTTCATCAGAATTTATATTCATCTGGCAAATATTTATTCAGTCACATTCATCATTAAAAGTCAATGTTTCTGAACTACTTGGTAAATACCTGCTCCTCTGAGCCCCTGACACCCCAGGCACACTGTTCACTCTTTCAAAATCTTTGCACTATCTAGAAGAAAAAATAGTTCTTCATTTCCCTCCCAACCTTTCTAAATAGAAGACTGCAATGCCAACAATGCACAAAGCTTTTCTATTGCAATGATTCTTCTACTTTCATCACCCCGCAAACTATGGTGTGTCAGACCCTCCCCCAGAGCCAAGCTAGTTTCTGGCAGTGATTTGGTTGCTGGGGGAACCCAGTCACTCTCTCAGGACACTGAGGACTCTTCATGTACCCCAGGAGCCTGGTGTGTGTACATGGGTGTGGGAGGGAGGGCATTCAAAGGCCCCACTGCTTCCTTTCTCCCCTCTTCCCCAACCCCTCACTGCACGCCCTCTGATGCCCATTGACTCATTCATTCTCCATGACCCATCGCCTCCTCTGGAAGCAGTCCATGTTCTCCCCGCCTTCCCATTTCCTCCGCCTGCAGCTCTAAGCACAGAAATGCTTTCCTAAAGAGATGAGTGATATCACATCCTTTTCCAAACTGTTTATCTTATCCCCAGCTCATGCTACACCCAGCAAGTTTAATTCCCTTTTTGCTAGAGATGTCCTTAACATTTGTTATGGAACCAAATTTATTTTAAATGCATTATGACATCTTTGCTACTGAAAATAGTTCTCTGGAGAATGCTTAAGATAAAGAAAATGAAGTAGGCATTGCTATCCACCCACCATGATTTATCTCTCTTATAGGTAAAGATTTTCACTGATTCTTTTTGCCAAAAAGAAGTACGCCTGTGTAAAACAAGGCTGCTCAGCCATCTCAGGTAACTAATGCCTTTCCTTCAGCATGTAACAGCTGGAGACCACTGCAGTTACTGGGAAGAATAAAGGCCATTTTCTGATATTAAGTAATTTTATGAGACAATACACATATATTTTTGAGACAATATATTTAAAAATTTTTTTAAAAACTCTAACTTTTTATATTTGTTGCAAAATACAACTGAACACAGAAGAGGACAAGGAAAAAAAATCACCCTTAATGTAACCACCCAAGGATAAGCAAGGTTAACTTTGAGGACCACTTAGATCACATTTTCCAAATGAGTTTCTATGTTCTCATCTGGGTAGGCGGGGCTAGAAATGGGGGTGGGGATGAGAGAATGACAATTATGACCAATAGCACCAAAGTATTTCTAAGTGGGTAGTAGGAGGCATACATCATTTCCTTGTCCATGTGAGGTGTCACAGCTGCCTCTGTAGAGAGTGGAGTAGGAAGGTAGGGGTGAAAGCAGAGGAGGGTATGTGACCTAAACTCTCCCATTCCTACCTTCCTCTGGACACTTCCTCAAATGGTCGGAAGAGTCAAAGAATAAAATTTAATACAACTCGCTATATTAAGTAGTTCACCAAGTCTCTTCTGCAAACACATGACCCTGGTTCTCCTTGTGTATGTGACACGATCATAGATTATTAACTTGGATACCGAAAGGATCATAGTCCATTCAGTGCAGTTGAACCTGGGTGGCTGGATATGTTTGTAACTCTACCTTTTTCACAAATGACACAATTCCATACAATTATTACTCCTGCTTTATGATTGTTCTTAAGGGCTCCTAGGGAAGTATATTATGCCCTCAAACAATTCTAGCCTCAAGGGGCTGCACGTTTGCTATTCCTTCTGCCTTGAAAAATGTCCTTCTAAATCTTTCCATAGTTATTTCCTCATCATTCATCCAAGCTCAAATGCATACCAAAGAGAATTTCCCAGACCTTTTCAGGATACAGTAGCCATGGTTACCCCACCCCTCTTGAACTCATTTCAAATGGTTACCAACATTTGAAAGTACTGTCTTTTTTTATACTTGTTTATTGTCTGGGTCCCTACATTACAATAAGACGGGAGGACCTCCTATGTCGAGTTCACTGCTCATCTCCAATGTCTAGAGAAGCATCTGGCACGTAGTGCTTTTAAATGTATTTATATTAAATAAATATTCATTAAATAATGAATGAGTGAAACAGTATATGATACATTATACTAATAAAATAATTTCACTGAAAGCAATGAATAAAGCTTAAATGTTTGCAACTCTCTAGTCACGTGAAAGCTGAAGCAAACAAAAGTAGAAAATTCTGGGTGAGCATAGTATATGGATTACCCAGAAGATGAATAGGTTCTGAGGGTTCTCTTTCATCTGCTTACTCATTTCCTTTCCCCAGATACTCTTAATTTACACATGTGAAAACACTTGTACACTGTGACGTACTTTATAAACATAAATGTTTTTATTTTTATTACCAAGAGTCATCTTACATTAGCCCTGCTTCTTTGTTAAAGAGGATGATGATGGTTATGTTGGGGAGAACCTAAAGGCGTAAATGGTCCAAAGGTACAGCACACAAAAGGGAACCAACCTTCACTGGATGTCTACCACTGATCACAGGCAATCACAGCTCTCAAAACAACCCTGTGAAATACTCCTTGTCATCTCCATTTGTCAGATGAGGAAACCGAGATTAAAAGAGTTTTGAATAGCCTGTTCAAATCATATAACATAACTAAAGCTAGTTTTGATTCCAAAGTTAATGTTTTCTGCTATCCCATGATGCTCTAGGATGGCAATTATGTGTGGAAAAAGAGGCCCGTTCTGTTACCACTGTCCCTCTCCTTACTCTACATTATCTACAGTATCTCAACATGGTGGCTTGTAGCAATGCAATTCCTTGAATTATGGAGGAAAACATTGATCACTTACTTCTTCTGGTGTTTCATGAACGTGCCTCTTTCCCTGAGCTCTCATTTCCACTATGCCTTTGACTTAACATGCCATCACCACTGTGAAGAAGAAAAGGAAGAAGGAAAAGGAGGAGAAGAGGGAGGAAGGAAAGGACAGAAGGAAGAAAACAAATATATTAAGGCTCTGGGCACCAGGGTTCTGACTATCATTTTTAAAAAAATCTTTTTGGCCTGTTTTATATAGACATCTATATATCTTATTGTAAAAAATGAGACCAATGAGAGATAGATCCGTGCATCTATCTACATATCTATATTTATATTTATTCTATCTATATATCTATCTCTCATTTCTTCCATGTATATCTTGCTCCAAAATATCTGGCTCAACATAGATCTAGATTTTGTGTTTTTCTCTCACCACAAATATCACTCTGCCTTCATGCAATTTCTGGCCTCCAGTTTGCTTTCTATGGTCTTTGTTGAAAAACCTTTAACAGTGAGGTTTTTTTTGTTTTGTTTTGTTTTGTTTGGCCTTCTCTGTAACTGTTTTTAAGAAATACTCATATCTTTAAATAAGGTTTGGGAGAGGCTGGGGTATGGAATTGGAGAGGATGAAACAGGAGGAGAAGAGAAGATGTTGAAGCTCAGTTTTAAATGAAAAACTTTGGAAAGATGTACAGTAACTTCAGCACTACCTGTAACTTAGCCCTCAAGAAGAGGTGGAGCAGGAAGACTATTACCTAAATGGGGTACGGGCATCCAGTGTAACCACAGCCATTTTACTGTGGGATCTAAGCTTAAAGTCCTACTGTAACTGGTCAGCACTTTGCTCGCACAGTCACTCTCCATAACCCCCATCCCTGTGCCACATGCTAGAACCAGTTGTGTTTGTAATGAAGTGGGGAGGATTTTCTGCTCTTGGCCACCCTTGGGTGGTTTAACATCAAGCCATGTTTGGGTTGGTTCTTCTCTGACTGGTACCTCCTCCAGCTCTCCCTGTTTATGGTAACTATGTGCTTATATGTTCCAGCAGTTAAGCCTTTATCTGGTTCATCCTTCTGAGACCCTGATTTGTGTCCTTCTTTCATATCCATCTGGAGTCTTACCTTGCACTCCCGACCCCAGTTTGATGAGTTTTGACATGGACAACGGATCCATGTAACCGCCAGCCAAACCCAGATGTGAAATGTTTTTATCACCCTAGAAAGTTCCTTAGTCCCCTTTCCAATCAATTCATCCCTTCCCCTGCTCCTAGAGTACCTGCTTTCTGAATTATGACCCTATAGATTAATTTTGCCTGTTCTTGGACCTCATATAATTGAAACCTTATAGTATTTAAACTTTTGTGTCTGGCTGCTTTCACTTAAAATGCTTTTGAGGTTCAGCCATGATATTGTATGTATTCTTCCACCATACAAATACACCACAAATTGTTTATCTCTCCTTCTGTTGATGGATGTTAGTCTGTTTCCAGTGTAGGACAATCACGAAGATGGCTGCTATGAAAAGTCAATAAACACAGAGCAATGGAATTGCTGGGGCATAAGTTAGATGTGTGTTTACCCCTATTAGAGAGTGCCCAACAGTTCTCCATGGTAGCTGCACCATTTTACAATCTGCGTCCCACAGCAGTCTAGGAGAGATCTAGTTGGTCTACATCATTGCCAACACATCGTGTTGGCAGTGTTTTCAGTTTTAGCCATTCTCATGAGCATAAAATGGTATCTCATTGTGGTTTGTAGATTTAATTTTCATTTCTTTGACAACCAATGGTATTGAATACCTTTTCATTCATTATTCTTCATTCATATATTCTTTGTGCAATGCCTTTTCAATAGTCATTATTTTGCTGAGTTGCTCATTTTTGTATTATTGATTTGATTGAATTTTTAAATGTATTCTAGACAAAAATCCTTTGTCAAATATATGTATCATAAATATATTCTTCTAGTCTATGGTTTGTCTATTTGTTTTCTTAGTGGTGACTTTTGAGACTCAGAAATTTGGAAAGGTCAAAAGTATATTTTTTCAGGATGTGTGGGTGGCTCAGTTGGTTAGGCAGCTGCCTTCGGCTCGGGTCATGATCCCAGGGTCCTGGGATCGAGTCCTGCATCGGGCTCCTTGCTCGGCAGGGAGCCTGCTTCTCCCTCTGCCTCTGCCTGCCACTTTGCCTCTCTCTCTTTGTGCTCTCTCTCTCTCTGACAAATAAAGTAAATGGAATCTTAAAAAAAAAAAAAAGTTTTTTTTTCTTTTATGGTTTATTGTTTTTGTGTCCTATCCAAAAAATTTTTGCCTGTGCCAAGGTCTTAAAGATATTTTCACATGTTTTCTTTTAGAACAGCATGATCTAAATAGAACTTTCTTAGATATGGAACTTTCTGTCATAGCTACACTATTCAATAGAGTAGCCTCTAGGCATTAAGCCTATTAAGCACTATTAAGCACTTTAAATGTGCCTAGATGGTTACAGGGGAAAAGAGGTGGGAGGATCAGCAAAATGGGTGAAGGGGAGTGGGAGATTCAGGCTTCCAGTTATGGGATGAATAAGTCATGGGAATAAAATACGGCATAGGAAATATAATCAATGAAATTGTAATAGCATTGTATGGGGACAGATGGTAGCTACACTTGTGGTAAGCACAGGCATAACATATAAACTTGTCAAATCACTGTGTCGTACACCTGAAATTAATGAACATTGGGTGTCAACTCTGCTTTAGTTAAAAAAAGGGAGAGAGGGACAAAAAAAAATGCCTAGTATGACTGAGGAACTGATTTTTGGATTTTTAAAAAATTTTTAAAAATTTAAATATACATAGATATATAGAGATATATAGGTATCTCTCTGTCTCTCTCTCTCTCTCTCTCTCTCTCTATATATATATATATACATATAGTAACTACTATACTAGACAGAGCAATTCAAAAAGTTTTCAGATCCTGTATTTTATATTTAGATCTAGAATGAATCTAGACTTAATCTTCATGTGTGAAGTAAAAAAGAATTATAGTTCATTTTTATTTCCATATGATATCTAGTTATTGCAGCAAGACTTGTCAAAAAGACTTTTCTTGCCCCCTTGGATTGATTTGGCACCTTAGTGGAAAAATCAATTGACTGTATAACTGCGAATGAAAAAAATTCTTAATAAACAGTATGAATATTTTTATCACTGTCATGTTCTAGGCAGTGTTCTAAGCCCTAGGAAAATAAGGAGTCCTCTATTTAAGTATCAGTCAAGATGCTATTACCCCATTCTCATTAAGATCTCAGTGCAATCAGGAATAAATGACAGTCACGGAAATCTGCAATATGGTGGTACATGGTAGGTGAAATACGAGGGACCTGAGATACATGCAGAAAAATCATACAATCTGGACTTGGGGGGCAAAGTCATGGGAGGTTTCCTTAGAGGAATTAGTGTCTAATCGAAGACTGAAAAAATGTATAGTCAAAGAGTAAGAAAATATGTATTAAGTAAAAGAATAAGAAAGCATCTAAGAAAAAAAAAATAATGTTTGAGTGCTTACAAGTAGTCTTTGCTATATTTTAGTTAACTCTCACAATAACCTATTGAGGAACACTAACACCACCATTTCGCAGACAAGTAAATTGAGGCAGTCAAAGGTTAAATAACTTTCCAAGTTATATATGTAATAAGTAAAAATACCAAGATTCTAAAACAGGCTGCCACTCCAGAAGTCAGGCTCTTAACCCCCACTCAATAAGGGTCATATTATTTGATACTTATTCCTTTATTTTGTATTATTTTATTTTATTTTTTTAAGCCACGCTGTGCATAGATCTCCAGACCTTATTCATCTTATAACTAAAAGCTTGTACCCTTTGACCAACATCTCCCCATTTCCCCCACTCCCCCCAAACTTTAGCAACTACCATTCTACTCTATTTCTGAGTTCAGCTTTTTTAGATTCCACAAATAAATGAAATCATACAGTATTTGTCTTTTTCTGCCTGACTTATTCTACTTAGCATAATGTACTTCACGGTCCATCCATGTTGTCATTTGCAAAATGGCAGGATTTTCTTCTTTCTTATGGCTGTGTAATATTCCATTGCATGTATATATAATATATATATATATGTATACACTGATACATATTACATACTTTCTTTATCCATTTATCTATCAGTGGACCTTGGGTTGTTTCCATGTCTTGACTATTGTGCTGCTGTAAATGTAGGGGCTGGAGATACCTCTTCAAAATAGTGATTTCATTTCTTTTGGATATATATCTAAGAGTGGGATTGTTGGATCATAAGGCAGCTCTTTTTTTAGTTTTATGGGAAACCTCCATACTGTTTTCCACAGTGGCTGCACCAGTTTCCCACCAATGGTGCCCAAGGGATCCCTTTTCTCCACATCCTTGCCTACGCCTGCCACTTGTTGTGTTTCTGATAATTATCATTCTAATATGTATGAGCTGATATCCCACTGAGGTTTTGATTTGAATTTCCCTGATGATTAGTAATATTCTATATTATTTAAATAAATGTATATATTGAAGAAGAATAAGGAATATAAGCCTCCCCTTTTTATTTTGAGTATGCTCCATGCCCAGCATGGAACCCAACGTGGGGCTTGAACTCATGACCCTGAGATCAAGACCTGAGCTGAGATCAAGAGTTGGATGCTTAACCAACTGAGCTACCCAGGCACCCTGGAAGATAAGCCCTTCTAATTATTAGATCCTTCCATCAAGAATCAAGGTACTTTTTTTTTTTCTTGACTAAAAATTATCTCCATCAACACTTTAGCCAAAAGCTTAAGCTTCCTCTCTAATAATATTAAAGAATATTAAGTTAGAAGATTCTACAGAGGTCAGACAGTTCTGTGCCCACTGAAGATTGGTCAAGTCTTTTAACCTTGAGGTAAGTAAGTATCATACCTGCTGGCTGAATTTGGTCTTTTCTCATTCCCCTTATTCACACTTTGATATTGTGATAAATTTTCTGGTTTTAAAGAGTCTGATGCTCCATCACACAGGCTACTGTAGGGAAGAGAAACCAGTTCACAGAGTACATAATGAGTCCCTGAGTTATCAAGAGCTGGTTGTAATAAACTAAGAATAGCATGTAACTCACTTCCAAGTCGTTGGTGTTAGCTCTACAGTGCTGACAACAGGGAAAGTAAACAGTCAACACAGGGCTGTGACTCAGACACAGTACACGGTATGTTTATAGGAAGCCAAGTCTGGCTTCTTTGTATCCCACATAGTTCCTCTTTATGCTGAGTTCCTTTTGAAGTCAATTAAAGCTCTGTGATGGAAATGCATTAAGAAACATGTAGAAGAAGACAATAAATGTGACAGTAAGTGGTTTAAACAACAATCATTTAGGGAAAAAATCATTATATCTAATGAGGAATCTAGCTCAAATAATTTCCTAACATCATGCAAGTGACAATTAGACTAAAGCTAGAGAATGGATACCCAGGTGTTCTTTCTTTTTTAACAAGTTCTTTATATAATTACATATAGGTCATAAATATGTTTTTGTTTGATATTTGATAATAAAATGGAAATATTTGATAATAAAAATGGAAAAATGTATCACACTGCAGTTCCCATTTAAAGATACAGTGATACATTTTAATTCTGCCCATTTGCATTTCATTGTCTGCATTATTAAGCTTTCTTACCTATTGCACTAAAATATCGCTTAAAATTAATTACAGCTAGCAAACAAATTCACTTACACTTGAAAATGTGAACAATTTGTATGAAAATAGAATGTTGATCTTTTATTTGATTTAAAAACAATATCTAAAATTCATAACCATATGCCATATGAAAAAATCCTAAAAGCTTTCACAGAGATAAATGAAAGGCAGATAGAAGAATCATCCTGGTGATGCCGGACTTCTCAGCAGCAACACTGAGCGTTAGAAGACAATGAGGCAGTGACTACCATGTTCTGAGTAGAATCATTTGAAACTAGCCTTTAATACACAGCCAACTATCAGCCAAATGTAAAAGAAAATACATTTTAAGGTGTATGAGAACCCGGATGACTAACAGCTCACATATCCTATGTCAAAAAAGTTTATATAAGGAGATACTCTAGTAACAGAAAAAAAAGAAAAGAAAAGAAAACAAAACAAAACAAAAACAACCCAATAAGTGAAAGAACGTGAAAGCGAATGACAGGTCGCAAAAGAGAGTGGCAGGAAATAACGACCAATTAGACTCAGAAGGAAACTCAATTGAAGGATACTTTGAGATAGACTGAGGGACAGAGCTGCCTGGAAGATTCTTCTTTGAGCAACAGAATTTAATTGATCTCTTTCTCCTCAGATGCAATATATTGCCTAATTCTATAACGCTGCAAATGCTATGTATGAACTGTCAATTTTTAAATCATCTATATAACAGGCAAAGTGATGTTAACTGTTGTAATAGAATAGGATGTTGGAGTTACAAAACGGAGTAAGATTAATGTAAAAAATAACCATTGGAAAGAAACTAGGAAGTGAAAAGTAAAGAAGTGAAAAGAGTAAAGGGAACTTATTTCTATGTGTTGTTTGGAGGGAGTCAGTATTTTCTACGTGAGGTAGATAAATCCAAAGCAGTGTTTTAAATATCTTGTTTAAAGTCATAAAGGCAAGGGAATGAGAAAAATACAATTGTAACTTGCCAAGGTTTGGGAACCAAGTGAAACTGAGAGGCAGTGTTAATTATATTTCTCCTCCTACTCTGATAAAACTAAACGATGTGTAAAACAGATTAAGTTAAGAGTAGAGCTACCACAAAGTGATAGTAACTGTCAGAAGAACCGAAAGCCAGTGGACATCAGGGATTGCATCTGAGAAAAGGCACAGTGGGAAGTGGTAGGAGAGACAGAAGGCCCTTCCAGATTATTTCGTGCACACTTTTACTCTTCATTGATTCAATCGTGTCTAATGATTACTTTGAAAATTCAAAAATGAAATGAATAAAACAACTTGTTTAGAATTCTGTGGTTTAGTCTATAAATTTTATTCTTGGACATTCCAAAAAAGAATTTAAGGAGGCTCAGCTCCACGAGTGTGGGATTTTATATTTATTAAAGGTTTTTTTCTTTCATCAGGAAAGCATTTCAAATTTGTTTTGTTTTGTTTTTTTTCCCAAGATAAGCTTTGGACATCTCGAGTATATAAGAAGTCAAAGGGAAAACGTCCTTAAGACAAACACCCGGTTATTATGGGGTGGCTATAAGGTACCATGTCCATGATTTAGGGGCTGTCAGAGAATGACCCCCTCATTGTCCTACCCCACCACCAGCCATCCCGCGTTGAGCAGAAGGCAGACTGACGTGGGGTGATGCACACTAAAGCCTTCCTATGCAGGATATATCAACATTCCTTACTATTCCGGACCATTCCCAGTATTATTCTCTACTAACATTCGCCCTTTTCATGTTGAAATCCCGAAGAACGTTCTCTTCAGCTCACTCCGTAAAAGTCAGTTTTTGATTCCTTCTACAAAACGTTACAGGATAATGTTAGAAGCTTCCAACTGTAGACTCCGAATCCCTGTACCGTGTGTCCTTTGCAAACAGTACCCGGATTGAGAACACTTGAATGCAACAAGGGTGCTACCTATGCGAAGGTCTGCGGAATGACTCATGCGTCATAGCACTACCACAGCAACTGGTCTGGGTAGCGAATGGCCTTTTCTCGAAACATGAGGAAGCAAAGCAAGATGATGTCATCAAGGATCCCGTGCAGAGGTGCACCGCTGAAAGCCTGGGCTTTGGTTTCCTGTTTCTGCGACTTGTAACAAAGAAAAGAGGAAACAGAAGAGGAGTATTTGTTGCTCTAAGAATGAGCCATCATGTGCGTCTGAAGAGTTAGATCTATTTCATTGTAACTTGAAGACTGCTGACAGTGGCCCAGTCAGCTCACAGATGGGGCTCTGTCGACAGCTAGTTCCCACCTCCTGAGTAGATGCAGGCCTTTGCAGATGCTGTGCCCCTTGCCTGAAACATGACCATTTTCCTCACCCTCACCCCCACTCCCACAATAAACTTACATACACCATCACCTACTTGCCACCTAACCAGTCCAACCCATCCATCCCAGATGTCATTTCTCCCAGGAAGGTTTGTGGGATCTCCTGAGTCTGTGCTACGTTCCCACACAATGTCAATCTTAGGGTACCATGTCATTTCCTTAGTCATTTCCTTAGGCCACCTATTACAGGGCATCGTCATTATCTGCTTCTCTTCTGTATCTGTTTCAGTACTCCGAGCTGTTTAAAGGATTGTCTTGTTCATTTTTGGATCCCTAGAGCCTATCGCAGTGCCTGGGATATAGTAGATAACATATAATTATATGTAATACATAGTAACACTTAATAGGTGATAGATGTGCAATGGGTGAATGAATAACTTGTAGGTTCAGGACATCATGGACATTCTTGAAGGACAACTTGACTTTCAGAGGTGGTCTGATCAAGCTTGCCCAGTGAGGTGGAAATCCAGATGTCAGCTTAGTAATTTACAGAAAGAATGATGGTTGCCGAGGTGCCTGGTTGCAGGACTTTTTCCAGCCTGCAGTGACTTTGGACAACTTAGAAGAGATGACAAATTCTATTCAGGAGGTTGCAAGAGCATTAAGGTGAGATGAGATGAGTGAGATGGATAGATCCATATTTTCACTATTAATGCGCCAGCAACCAGAATAAAAGAGATGGACTCCTTGAGCCCAAGAAGATCTTTTCTGGGAATGTGTTCGGATGGACAGAGCCAACTTCAACCTTCTTAGATCTCCCTTCTGATTGGCACATTTGTCGTTTGATTTTATGAAAATAGCCGAGTCTATGAGCCATTTTGATCTTTTAGACTTATTCCAATATATTTCTGCTCTCTTCACATCACATATCTGCTCTGTTAGTTATTATTAACTCAGAGGTCAATTTATTTCTGGGTTCTTTTACCTTATGGTATTATCAGCATTTGAGTTTATCAAGGAATCAGTTTCCATTTTAAAAGTGTTTGATAAGCACCTTCTGTATATCTCCTGCTGTGGTAGCCATTATATGTAACCCTGATTAAATTCATGGACTTTGGATCGAACTGACCTAGGTTTGGATGCCACCTCTATGAAATAAACATGTGACCTCAAGCAAGTTATTTGAACCCTCGATTTCCTCACCTGTTACATGGGGATGATAACATTTATTTAAAGGATTTTATGAAGGTCAGATGAGGTGAAATCTATGAGGTGTTTAGAGCACAAACTGTCAATAAATGTTACCTAAATTATATGATAATATAATGACATATAATCATATATGAAATATATATAATTAAAGGTACTCATTTCAGTCAGAGGCACCTCTTACTGTAAAGGAAAGGGAAACCCAAATTAAAAGTTTCAGAATTAGTGATAAATTATGAGTTGTTTTTTTTAAGTGTAGAAAACATTTAATGGATTTTTGTTCTTATCTCAGGTACTGTGAACAATAATAAATAATATAGTTTACTGAAAACATCCAACATTTATAAAGTTGTGCTAGGAATTAAGAGTGATGAACAGCTGAAGAGAATACATCACTTCCCCTATTCTTTCAAGTTGTCCATGTTGGATATAGTTAATTCTTATTCTAGGTCAATTTTCAAGTATCTGTTTCACTTAACTTTGGTAATCATATTAAATTAATCACTATACAGTTTTCTTATGTGAAAAAAATCATTTAAAAATGATATATTTTCATTCAAATGTTACCTTGGCAACTGTGAAGCAGTACCTGGATGTTCCTGACTTGTTTATTAAGCACTTTCATTCATTCATTTAACTAACGCTAATTGAGCCCTTGACCTGCTCCAAGCACAGTTCCAGCTGAGAAAGAGAAAAGCAGCCCTTGACATCCAGAAGCTGGTCTAGGACTATCTCCTTTGACCTGATGTTCTCCTGCTGAACATAAACAATTTCACAGAACACCAACATTAGACAAGGCCACTCTGTGGCCACAATGGATTATGGTAAAAGCAAGACCATTCCATAATTATGTTTGAGCACAGACAAAACACAAACAGTGCCCAAGCCACAACAGTGACCAAACCTCTTGACTAATATGGGTGACCGCTGGTTCTCTAATAATTACAGCTTTATCCTCTCTACTTCTATAAGAGATGGATTAAGATACCCAATTGTAAGATTATGCCCATGTCCTCTCAGTATCCAATCTGCAGCAAAATGTTGTTCCTTCCACCCTCCCCCAAATTACCTAACACAAGCCCAAATCCTGTATGTCCTGTCTCACACTTAATCTACAATACCTCTTACTGAGAAACCCACAGTTCCCCACGGTGCACATTCTTCCTCACTGCAACTTGTTCAGCTGTGGTCCTGGTGGTCTTTGGCTGGAGGGTATTGACATGAAAGGGAGTATCATAACAAATCAAAAGAGTTTAATGATTAATGAATCATTTAGTACTGGGCTCAGCTGCATATATCAGAAAACCTAAAACAACAGTGGCTTTAAAAAGACAGGAGTTTTCTCTCTTATATAAAAGAACTTTGAAGGTAAAGAATACAGGGCTGATGTCAGGGATTTGGACTCTTTCTTTCTCTTCTACAATTCTAGCACATGCCGTCCAGAGTCGGGGTTGGTTCATGGTCCACTATGACTCCTGGAGATGCAGCCAAGTGTCCATAGTCCAGGCAACTGGAAAGCAGGAAAGGGAGAGGGATGATGGGAGTGGTTCCCAACTTCATCAGTTCCCTTCAAGAAGCTTTCCAAGAAAGCCTACACATCACTTCTGCTTACAGCTTACCAGACCTTACTGGCAGAACTGAGTCACATGGCCAGCATTATCTTCGAGGAAACCTGGGAAATGCTATGTTTTAGCTAGGCCCATTGCCAGTCTGAATAATACTACCAGGATTCGACTAAGGAAAAAGATGAGAATGGATATGAAGTAGAGTTTATGATGAAATTATTGACAAAGTAATCTGGATTGAAAAAATAGCTCTCTCTTTTACTTTGGTGTCAGTTGGGTTAGTTTATGGTGAAAAAGAAATTTTACTTACAAGCCATGTATTTACAGCAGAAGTGGCCTGATTCTGGAGGAAATTATGGTGTGACGACATTACATGCTAGGAAATTATCAGACAGCTAATAAAAGAAAAGAAAAAAAAAAGTGAAGTAAGGATCATTCTACATAGATTTTAGGTGATGGCACAGTCAGTTAAGTGTCCAACTCTTGGTTCCAGCTCAGGTCATGATCTCAGGGCTGTGAGATCGAGTCCCATGTTGAAGTCTGCTTGAGATTCTCTCTCCCTTTGCCCCTCCTGCTTATGCTCTACCTTTCTCTCTCTAAAATAAATAAATAAATCTTTAAAAAAAAAAACAAGAAACGCTCGAGAAATGTCATATTCCTGGAATCAGCAGCATAAGCTATTTGAAACAAGGCCTTAAAATAACAGAGCTCACTCTTGCTGCCTCATCATTCCAAATTTTTGAATTCTTACAGACTTATCGGCCACAGTAAGCAGAGGTTCTCAAGTTGTGAAATCAATATTTTAATAAATATAAAATTAAATCAAATCTATATAACAATTTACTTTTTAAATCTCTGTGCACAAATATGCACTGGAAAACTTTTCATTGCGATCCTTCATACTTTCCTCATTGGTCTCAATATGAATAATAATAATAATAATAATCCATAAGGTATTTTGAATAACCATGAAAAGTCAGATACTGTTCCAAGTGTTTTACACACATTATTTAAACCTCATAAGAACCCTATGATTTAGTTACTGTTACTATCATCATCTCTATTTTTAGAGATGAGAAAAAGGAGCCATAAAGTATTTAATTTATCCTACTTGGTAAGGGGAAAAACTGTACTAAAACCCAGTCTTCTCAACCTCCCATGCTAAAGCCTTAACCACTTCACTCTACCTTCTCCCACCGCAGGGCGAAGGACAGCACAGACTCGGGGGCAATTTACCAGGGTACAAAGGCGGGAGGGGCTGGGAAGCACAGGGTCAAGTGATCATTTTCTTTCAAAAGTGACATCCTCCCTGGAAAAATTGATGTAACTGATTATAGAAATCATGTGAAATCAATTTTCTTGGGAAATCATCTTGCCTAGATTGGGGTTTTTAACTTAAAAAAAAATAGAAGAAATACCCAGTCTTTGTACACATATTAGGACTCCAGGTAAGCAACTATTTCTTCAACCAAAGATAAACATTGTTCACACTTCTCATATATTTTCTCAGAATGTTTCTATGCACGTATATCTGCATATACACATTCATATATAATATGTACCTAAATATTTATAAATACATTATTAAGAGTTTCACACTGTACATACTGTTTTGTTAATGTTTTACCTAACAGGTACCATACATTTTAAATGTTAATAATGTATGTTTATAAAACTTTCCTTTCTTTTCTTGTTTTACTCTTAAAAATAATGAAGTCTTTAAAAACATAGACTTGCTCTTATATGGTTCTTTTCCCTCATGTGCGTGTGTGCTTATGTGTGTGTTACACTTCAAAAATCTATGAATGCGGAAATAAAGTTAGACATTCAGGTTTTCCCAGGAAAATGCCATTGAAAGTAAGCATTTTGTGCAGATTGAAATACTGTTGTAAGAAAAATAAAAACGAAGCATATTTCATAAATTAGTATAGGCATATTCTCAAATATCCAAATTGGGCAAATGTATAAACACAATAATTTGTAAAAGTTCTTATATCCTTCATTTTCCGATGGTTAAAATAAGTTTTAAAAGTGAAAGCTGCATGACTTTTCCCAAAGACATAATTTTAGGCAAAATATATCCTACTTTTCTTCAAAGTCTTTATTTTCATTTATAAAAACATCTTCAAAGTTTTTATTTTTTCTATTTCAATAAATGTAAGAAATTTTGTAAATACCATTTTTGATACAGGAACATTTGACCACATTTACATTTCTTTCATAAATTTCTTTAAAAATGTTTTCTATGATGGTAGTAGCACTCCCTCACCACTTCATCAGGATTAGCCCAGGCCGGTTGTACTGTCAAAAAGCCAAGTATTTCCGTATAGTCACACCTTAAGGTCATGCTTGAGAACCCTGAAGTCACCTAGCAGTTTGATATTAAAGTATGTTGTTGGAATGTCTCAAGATAACAGTCTTGAGAAGTGAACCAAACTAATGATTTTTGGAATTCCTATGGGAAGAAACAAAGCTAGGAGTGAAATTACATCTTCATATGGCAAAATTATTTGGGGGTACATAAATATAGTTTTAAGACAAAAATATTGATTCCAGGGGCTCCTGGCTGGCTCAGTCAGAGAGTAGTCTTGATGTCGGGATTGTGAGTTCGAGTCTCACATGGGGTAGAGAGATTACTTAAGTAAATACAACTAAAAATATATAAATATTGATTCCAGGAAGAATACTGAGGGACACACTTCATGTTTATAAAATTTATAACTGTATTTTAAATTTGTCTTTTTCTATGAGTTCTACACATGTCTGTTCTTTTCCATATGAACTTACACTTTTCTGTTTTTTAATGCTGGCCGTGTAATTTCAGCTCACACAGAGAGATCTGGGAAGCATGGCTTCCAAAGGCCAGTTTCTCTGTGGCTTAACCTATCCCTACCTAGGGCAGACTGTACAGGAGTGGTTTACTCAACTAATTAGTAATTTCTTCACCTATGAAATTTAAAAGTGGCTATTCTTATTGAACTTGAAACAAAAGCTTGTGGTGTTCATGGGAAAATAGAATAAAATCTATACATACTATAGCTCAGCTTTGCTAAAAATATAGGAACATTTAAAGAGACTATTTAAATTCATAACAAGAATACATTAACTATGGATCATTGATAATAGGATCATGTAATTCTTAGAGGTATGTATATGTTGTCAATTTTTAAGTAACAATAGGGCAATTAGGAACATTCAGCAGCTATGAAAAATACTGAATGTACAATAACTAGAGGGATAAATTATAAAATAAAATACAAGAAAATTAAAAAAAGAAAGGCACTAAAGAAAGATTAAGCACATGCAAAACATTTTTGAAAATAGTTAAAAAAATCAAGGATACAATTATTTAATGACTATAATTGGTAGTCCATACAAATCTTTCATAGTACTCTGACTAATTCAGCCATCTGACTTCAATTTATTATTTTCTGAAATAATAAAGTTCCAAATACTAATCTGAAATCCTAAATTCATAAAGAATTAATAGAATACTAAAATTTGACATGCTTCCTAATTCAGTGTATGATGGTTGCAGACATCCTGTTTTCTGATCTTACTACATTCAGGAGGAGGTAGTGAGATTCTACAAATAATTTGGTATAGATACGATTCCATTTATGTGACAAATTGGTTTCTGAAAATGATATGCAAAGTGGATTTTTTCTTTTTCATATATTCAGATGTATTTTTTCACACTAGTTTCATATTTAAAGGAATTATATTTGAATCAGTTTGTAATATGAGTTCCTCAGAGATAAATATCTTCATTACACTTAGTCATATGCTTCCTGCTGAAATTCATTTCTCCATCCTTCACATTTTCAGCAAAATTTCCATAAACATGAGCGTGCAGTCTCACCAGTTTACAATGTCTCTGAATGTACCTTGGGTTTTTTCACTTATGTATCACCTAGTGGAGTAGTTCTTTTTTTTTTTTTTTTTTTAAGATTTTATTTATTTATTTGAGAGAGGGAGGGAGTGAGAGAAAGCATGGTGGGGAGGGGCGGAGGGAGAGGGAGAAGTAGTCTTCTCGCTGAGGGGCTCCATCCCAGGACCCTGAGATCAAGACCTGAGCTGAAGGCAGATGCTTAACTGACTGAGCCACCCAGGTGCCTCTAGAGTAGTTCTTAAGCAGAGGTACACATTAGAATTTTCTTGAAAGTTGTCTTAAAAAATACACAGGCCCGGACCCCACACCAAACGTACTAAATCAGGAGAGGAGGATGGAGTATATCTTTAGAAAAAGTTCTCAG
This sequence comes from Potos flavus, assembly GCA_028534135.1. Lineage (NCBI taxonomy): Eukaryota > Metazoa > Chordata > Mammalia > Carnivora > Procyonidae > Potos > Potos flavus. Next base: position 124,970,660 of record CM052899.1, on the reverse strand, counting down.
GTGATTCTGATCAGCTGACCTTTGGTTCAGAGCTAGACAGCTCTGGTCAGCAGTGCTGGGGGGGTGGGGAGTGGTGTTTGAGAAGTGACTAGTGGAATGAATTCTTGTGCAATGTCCTGAAGTCCTCCATATTTTTGAGGGTCCATTCAAGCATCCCTCTTTCTTCTTGTCTGTGCCAATATCTATCCCTCATTCCTGTCTATGACTATCTCTGCTTTCCAGAGTTGTTATTATTTAAAAAAAAAATAGCCCTTTCCATTTTATCCTGCCCTGTTTCCTCTAGAGAGAACATGTGAACTACTTAAGTGTAAGGGCTATCTTGAATTTCGTTTTATCATCTTCCTCTACCACCCCAAGTCCTCTAGATCACATATTTTATTTCCTTTCTAGCACTTCACTACCTACAATTATTTTATGTATAGTGTTCTTGCTTATTATATGTTTCCCCTAAATAGAATACAAGGTCCTTAAAAACAAGGACATTATGACTTTTTCAAAGTTTTATCCCCAGTGCCTAGAAGAGTATCTAGTTCTCAAAATATATTTGATGAGTAAATGAACAACCTAGAGAATTCATTTTTTGTGTGTATAAATGCAGTTAATTGCATGTGACATTGACTTAATTTCTATAGTGTCAAATTATCTGCTGCCTTCAGTCCGGTCTGCTAGTTACTGCACTCTGCAAAACCCCCCCCAAGCAGAGAGCCCGATGTGGGGCTAGATCCCAGGACCCTGAGATCATGACCTGAGCAGAAGGCAGAGGCTTTAACCCACTGAGCCACCCAGGCGCCCCTATCATGTTAAGGTTTTAAAAGGCAAGTAATTTTACTAGTATGTCCAGGTACCCAACGATCAAATTCATGTAAGGCCTGTTTTTGAAGAAAGTAGAAACTGCATATCCTTTAGCATGGATAAATTCTAAGGCAAAAAGTAGAAAATGATAGATACCTAAATGGAGCCAATGCATTTGTTAATATAGGAATTGTTACTTATACATTAGAGAATTTCTTAATTTTAGGGTTTTAAGGTCTTAAGTTTAGGGTTTTGTGTGTTGACTCACTAAAATGACCATGATATAATAGTTACTCAGACCTGATCCTCCCTATAAAAACTCAAGATCAATTATATGAACAAACACATAGTTATTCTTTGGTTCTAGAGCACACCTTTTAGCAGAGTCAAAATGAATTTGTTTCCACTATACATATAAAATATTATCAGGATCCAGATATGAGGCTTCAAAGCAAATGTCTGCCTAGGAGCATTTGCCCACAGGGCTGCCCTCAACCTATTAGTAGGTGTGGGAACCATCAATATTTCAAGATAAAGAAGAATAGCTTCTCTACTTGAATTTCTTGAAATTGTTCCTCCTTGTCTCAGCTCAGCATGCAGAATATAAAGTATCCTACATGACAAGGACTTGGTTTCCTTCTCATGTACATATTCCAGAGTGCTGTGAGTCATCAAGGGGTGCTGCATTGTGATGTAATTATGGTGATGCCCCATGGTACCCTATGACGAACCATAAAATGTTCAAAATGCTTAGTGTTAATGTGAAGGAGGTACGAAGTCCATGGGCTTGAAAATACTGAAGGGGATTATTTCACTTGCCTTGTAAGTAGCTCCGTTTATAAGAGTCACTTTGTTCTTCGATGTGATTAATACGATGTAACTATTATAATGCCAAGATTAATAATATGAGTTACCATTTATTGAGCACTCCACATACGTTTTGTGTTGTTTATATACCTTATTTCATTTGATCTGCTTAACAGCAGGTAGGTATCTATTTCTATTTTCAGATGAGGAACCTGAATCTTTCAAATATTAAGTGATTAAGTACATGGTGGAATTTCTATATGAAAACCCAACTGGTCTGAAAGCTCATACTATAATGCTGTGTTACATCACACACCGACATAAATTGTCACCCTCTCCATTTCCAATCGGAAAAAAACTAAGCCATTTCTGGTGTCAAGAACTCACTTGCACTTCACACAAAGTGAACCATTTCTGATGACAGATGTGCGCGATTTGCCTTCATCTCAATGAAGAAGAAAGAATAAGGGAAAGGGAAGGACTAGAACAAAAGCGAAACCTGAGAGGAGAACCGTGCAACAACCTGAGCTCTAAACAAAATCTCCGCCATCTTTTGAAATCTGCATGTGGGCAAGGCTCTGATTCTGTCTGAATCACAGTCTTCTCATCCAGCAAAAAAGATGATGATGCAGGTCTCTGCTTCACCTTGGGATGGGCACTACCATCTCCCTAGCCTTATTGTCCGTTCTTGGGCATTCTTGGCCAGCAGGTATTCTTTCCATTTAAACTTTCTGCTGGAAAGGGCATGGAGGGGCTTCAAAATTATACTGCATCCTTATTTCCCATGGCACTCTGAATCCTTCTTAGCATCTGATATAACGGAATTACTTCTCTATGTATCTGACCTATGCCACATGCGGCTCTTGGAGAGAAGGGAGTGCTCATCATTTAATTTCTCTCTTTACCTGCCACCCGCATAAAAAATAAAAAATAAAAGAAGTGGATCTCGACAAACATTGAATAGGAGAGAAGGCATGAGTCATGACTGTTTATTTCATCCTACTAAATGTATGGTATTATTTAGCCTACTCACCTCGATAATGTCGTTAAAAAGTAAGTAGTTTTTAAAAAGTTTCCCAGAATTAGGATAGATGCATTGTGATCCACATTCCTAAAAAGGCTGTTTTACTGAAAGAATTCAGGAAGAGATATGTATCTTTAGGACAAGGAACCAGTTAGAGAAAGAGAACAATGCCCTTTTTTCTCTTAAGTCAAGAAAAATCCAGTTCTGAAGTTGTGTCTATATCAAAGTGAGTCGAACTGAGCAGCTCCCTCCCTCTTCTTTTTACCTTCTTTGTCTGAATGAATCGCCCTACCAGATTCTAACTGGGCCCTCAAAGCTAGCCATTTTATCTTGGGATTTGAGTTGCACAGGCTTGGTACCCAATTTAATGCCATTTAAATGCCGATACCCTCTCAGGAGAGGTTATTCCCTAGGATCAAGTACTGTTCTCCCCAGAAGCTGTCTTTTCAGAGATCAGTGTTGTCTAAATTCCTTTATCAGAGTGGACAGAGGTTTTAGAGTCAGAAGCACTTGAATTTAAATCCATCTGCCTTCTGCCCTGACCAGCTATGTCAAGTCTTCTTTGGAATATAGGGAAAATGATACTTAACCAGCAAGGTTACCGAGTGAAATGGTGCAGGTAATATTTTAGTGTATAGTTTGGCAATAATACATGGTCAGTAAATCCGAATTTTGATAAGGACGATGGAGGTGGGGGGGATGGGATCGGAAATTCTGGCCACTTGCCAGGAGCGGGTAGAGAAGAGCTCTTGGTTGAGATAAGCCCCATCATAAATAAACCAGCTCCTCATTAGGAGGCGCCCTCTCTCTTGTCATTTAATGAACTTCATTATCCTTGTTAAAGACGTCGGGCTCTCATCCATTCTTAAGTCACTCTTGGTCTTAAAATACTTTTCATCTTAATATGGAACTTTTCTAATTAACCCCTGTAATTGGTGGTATTCAGATCAACCAAAGTATATACGGAAGGTTTTCAGATGGTTCGAAAAAGTGGGACTTTTGACTGTTAGGTACTAGCTCTCAAACTGTACTCCCACTTTAGAACATGGAGAGGGTGTATGTTTTCAGGTCGCAGCTAGGGTTTAATTTCCATTTCCTCCCAGTGGCTCTCCACGCTCCGGGGAGGTGGGGCGCCTGCCATCCGCGTGTGGTTTTGGGGTAGTAACCTCTCCTGGGGCGGCCGCCCGCCTCCACCCACAGCGGCGACCGTGACGTCACGGGCACTGCCTGGGTCCCCGCCCGGCCTTATAAAGCGGCAGGTGCGCGCCGCGCCTCCGGAATGTTCGCACACCTGGTGCCTGCGCCGGAGTAGGAGCCGGGAGATCGCGAGGCGAGCTCGAGGGGCTCCTCCAAGCTCCCGAGCCCGGCCGGGCAGAGAGCACCGCCACCCACTCCCCCTCGTCCCCTCTCTCTTCCACCACCTCCTTTTCCAGCTGCAACTCCCGGCCGAGTTGCCCCAGAGACCGCGACGCCGCCGCGCCGAGGGACCAATGAGAGGCCCGCTGCTGCCGCCGGCGCCCGTGGTGCTGTCGCTCCTGCTCCTCGGCTCAGGTGAGGACATCCCGGCTCCGAGTCGCCGGCCGGCGCTTCTCCCACGGCGGGCACAAGCTTTCCCGAGGGAGGCGTCCATGCAGCACCCTCCCGAAGCTTACTACCGGGGAGGAGGAGGAAAGCGGGCAGGTGTCTCTGACGTTCCAGGCCGGGAAGAGGGTGCGGGACAGTCTCCGAAGTTTTGCTTAGGTCCAGCTGCAGGAAACCTCAGAGATCCTGGGATCCAGATCCTTCCTTTTGCAGATAGAGAAACCGAGTCCGGACAGGTGAAGCGACCTCCGCAGATCTTAGAGTTAGTTAAGTCCCGGACCCAGGGCGCTTGCCTCCTGCCTAAATTCTCCATCTCCTACTGTCTAGTGATTCTATCTTGACCTTCCTAGAGGGCCTCACGACGTTCCAGGGAGAAGCGAAAGCTCCACCCTGATGCTGTTTTAGTGAGACCTACAAGATAAAGCAGGGGCTTGCAACTTTAGGCCCCAAATCTCACCCAGGCCCCCGTTTCTTCCCTATGTAGGAACAAGGATAATGAAATAGTGACAGTGAGAGTCATTATTATCAAATATCATTTATATTGCTTTACATACATATATATATAATCTTTTAAAAAATGTGAACACGTGTTGAGAAAAGTCTGATATTTGGATGGAAGCTGTCCAACCAAATGGGACATTCTGGCAAATGTGAATGCCTCTGGCATGTGAAGTGATGGGAATATACAAGCAATATAAATTACCTGTTAAGTAATTAGAGTAACGTACCTATCTGGCAGTGTTATTTGATGTGAAAAGTAGCGTAGACCGTCTGTGGAAAAGAAAACCTTGATGAAAGAAGCTCTGTAAATTGGAACAGCTGAGTTTGCTTGTTGGCAAAATGTGAAGATGCTTTCATAAGTGACTCAATCCCAAACAATAGCACATGTGCAATAACTGCTTTGATATCAGAAGATAAACATTTCTCCTGAACACAGCTGACTGGTGAGAAGGGCACTCTGCTTTACCTTTTCTTTTCTTCCGCTGTTCTTTCTCCCACAGCCCATTATGCTGCTGGATTGGATGTCAATGACACCTACTCTGGGAAAGGGGAACCATTTTCTGGGGACCGCAGCGCTGATGGATTGGAGGTTACCCCAAGAAGTGGGATGACCTCAAGAAGTGAGATTTCCCCTGTGAGTGAAATGCCTTCTAGTAGGGAACTGTCCTCGGGGATCGACTATGACTATGCAGAAGAGTATGATAACGAACCACAAATATCTGGCTATATCGTAGATGATTCAGTCCGAGGTGAGTGGAGGATAAGACAAAAACATAGCCTCTAAGATGTGTGTTTGCGTGAGCAAAGCCAGTCCCTGGATCTTTGGGTGGTTTTCTTGTGTGTACATCTGTTGCATACCCCGTGGGTAAGCTACAACCTGAGACGGAAAGAGCTTTGTGTGGGCACATCTGATATGTCCGGAGCTCTAACAAATGTTTTATGTCTATTAAGTCTACCTCACAAGTTGGGATTGTTATCATTTTACAGACGTGAAAACTGAAGCGCAAGGTTGTTTTGCCCCAGGTTCCACAGCCAGCAAGCAGTTGAGCCAGAATGAGAGCTCCAGCGTTTGACTCCACATCCTCTGCTCTTTCCCACGGGACCACATGACCCCCATGCTGAGAGACAGGCCAGGCGTAGACATCAGCCGGTTCTCAGCTCTCGCATCCATTCCTCACCACCATGCTTCTTTAAATACCTGCATTTTAAAACAAATAAGGGAACAGAAAGTAATGGGAAAGGAGCGGTTGGACTTTTGCCTTTAAGTACCAGGTGTTGAGAAACTGGTGATTCTAAAACAACAACAGCAGCAGCACAAGCAGCAGCAGTAATAATACAACCTTCTGGAAATATTAAAGAAGGACAAATATGCATGGATTTCAAATTGCTAAAATCATGATTTAACCCCAAATCCCATGTGTTAGTTAAATAATAGTGACCCATAGTTTTGTTCTCTCGTGCTGTTATCTGATCTTTAAAAAAAAAAAAAAAAAAAAAGCTTAAATTTGCTTAAGGCAAAGAGTACCAAAGTAAGATATAAGTATTGTTCATTACCCTCATATTACTTTGGAGTTTCAGGGAAGATCAGGTCATCAGTAAATCGGCTCTAAATATCCTAGGAACCTTCATTATGGAGGCAGGACATAATGCCCCTTCTCTCCTGACCTTAGTTTCCCTGACTTCTCCTCCTCTGTCTGGCTCCCAGACGTGATGAAGGGACAGCAGGTGATATAACACAGGGACAGTGTGACTGGGTTAAGTGGCAGGTGGGAAAAGCTTCAGGGAGCACTCCACTTTACACTCCTTGCTTAGTAACTTGTGCTTTTATGTACGGTGGGGAAGAGATCCATTTATACTTCTTACTTTTGGAGATAAGATTAGAAACTGTTCTCTCGAAGAAGTTTCAAGTTGTTAACATTTCAAAAGGCCAAATAAGTCGTTAGTGGCGAAACTGACTTGTGCATTGTGAAATAGTGAAACTAGTGGTTGAACTCCTTGGAAAGGCTGTGGAGTCCCCGGGGCTGATGGGTGTTACAGCTCTTCAGCATAGTAACGATTTGTCTCTGTCTACGATTTGTAACATATCTGACAATGTGCAGTAATACCCATTTAAAATGTTTCTATTGGAGGACTGACTCTAACCCACAGTACTTATTTACCATCAAAGTTTCAATATAAAAATTGTGTAACTGGTTAACCATTGCTCCTAATTTGACTATTATTAATGTTTTACTAACCTGCTAAAATACTCATAATATTTATTTGTTGCTTCCTTAATCACAGGGTTCTATCTTTGATACCCTTCCCTATCTTTCTAATATTTTCTATTTAATGGACCATTATGCAGGACCATTATGACTAATGGTATTATGATATTGTGGTATTTCTTTCCCTCTTTGCAGTGGGCTCTGTTTGCTAAATACTCGCTTAGAGAAGCCTGTTCAGGTATTAGTATAACAAAATGCACAGCTCCAACGTGAAAACTCCTTCTTATATTTAGCCTGTGGATATACTATACCCTGCATAGCTATAACACCGAACCAATGCTTCTGTAGATCTAGAGTTAAGATGAGTGAGTCTCTGAAGCATCACATACAAATGTTTCTGGATTCCTATTTTTCAAACAGATTGACCACAGAAATGAGCCCCATGGAATTAATTATAACCCATTGTCATCTGGGAGTTGGAGAAAATTGATTAATTCTAATGTGTAATTCTCAGTTTTTTCCTACTCTCAAGTAATACTCAGTAATGCCCAATTATAGTAGTGATCACAAGACCAAGATGAGTAAGTAAAATCAACAAATATACTAAAGTCCCAGTTTAATCTGTAGCATCGACCTATCCAAGAGAAAACATAGCAGGGGAATAACAGGCTTTGAAACCCCAGGACTGTCATATTCTAGCCGCGTGTCCTCAGACATGTTACTTATCTTCACTCAACTCCAGTGTCCTCCATATGAGCTGGATAGCAATACATTCAACTGTGACCTGGGTTTAATCAAATTAATGCTCATTACCAAGAACTTAGCATGTGTCAGAAATTCAAGAAATGTGTAAGATATTTCATGGATTTTTTTTAGACAGGTAAATAGTATTATCAATAATAATAATAGTGGTACAAATAAATTCAAAATAGATTTCTAAGCTAATAAAATAACAAGGAGGCTCAGATGGCTAAGTGCCACACCATATAGATATTCTCTTTAACCAATTATTATATATGAATTGTGTTAAATAATAAGAAAAGTATGGTCATTGTCCCCATGAGCTCTCACTGCTAGGACTTCTTTCTCTTATGTCTCCAAAATGATATTCAAGATGAAGAGAGATTGTTGTCAATAAATCTTATTTTTTTTTCAGTTGAACAGGTAGTTAAGCCCATGAAAAACAAAACAGAAAGTGAAAAGACTTCAGATAAACCCAAAAGGAAGAAAAAAGGAGGCAAAAGTGGAAAAAATAGAAGAAACAGAAAGAAGAAAAATCCGTGTGATGCAGAATTCCAAAATTTCTGTATTCATGGAGAATGCAAATATATAGAGCACCTGGAAGCCGTAACATGCAAGTAAGTCTTCCTAAATTACATAGAAATCTGTATTTATAACACCATGTCTGAAACTCCTAGATGCAGAAAGCCATTTATTTTTCCCACGTATAAACCAAGCATCTGTAACCTTTTTCTTAAAGGACCAGCTGGAAAATACTTTAGACGTCTTTGATCAAGATTGTGTATATACTTACAGAACCAATTAAAATGTAACCATTTAAAAATGTAAAAACCACCGTTGGCTTGCACACTGTAAAAAATCTGGCAAATGCCCAGAATTGACCTATGGGCTATAGTTTGCTGACCCCTGGTATAAATATATTCATGACAATATATATTTCACAAACCACTAAAAAAAAAATGGACCTAAAGGTACTCTTCGCATAATCCTCCTTCCCCCCCCAAAACCACTAACACATTGAATGATAATGGAATGTATTAGCTGCATAACAAATCACTGAACTCATCAGTTGGTCATAAAAGGAGCGCAAAGAATCAAAAGGTGTGTCTTCTTGGAATATCACACCCAAACTAATCTCAACTTGTTCTTATACTAATAGATCTTTGGCTTGAATGCATTCTGTCTCATGATTTTGAAATACAAATAGATGGCATGACTTTTTTTTTTTTTTTTTTTTGAGTGTTACAATTAAATGCCTATCGATGGCCTGGAAAGTGTAAACCTAAAATATATGGAACGTTTTCAGTTATTATTGTAATTTTTGAATGTGGGTTGTTTACAGATGTTATCAGGATTACTTTGGTGAACGGTGTGGGGAAAAGTCCATGAAGACTCACAGCATAGTTGACAGTGATTTATCAAAAATCGCTTTAGCCTCCATAGCTGCCTTTGTGTCTGCAGTGAGCTTCACGGCGATTGCCGTTGTTATCACAATCCAGTAAGTACAGTGTAAACTACACATTTCCACTAAAATAATGCCAGGTTGATTTTTTTTTCAGTATTTCTACCCCAAGGTCCTATATCATGTTTTAGATGACTTATTCTATCAGTGGCGTGTGATCTTTGGTCATATCTTTACATTGCATTGACAAAGATTACAGAATTTGGTCAAAAATTATATTACTTTGGCCACCATGGAATATGTAAGGCTGTTTTCAAATACTCTATAGACGTTTTTTGAACTTAAAAATCGATGGCTTTCTTTCACATCATATCTCCACTCATGGCTACCTGCAAATCCCAGAGTGTTGGTACCGACTCTGAATATCTTTCAGCTAAAGGAAGCCTCTCGGAGTCTAATTAAGGCCTGATTCACAGTAGGTTGTCAGAGACTCTGCTTTGGCACTAAAAAAAAAAAAAAAAAAAAATCACAAAGAGTGCGTCAAACCAGTAGCCAAGAAAAGCTCTATCCTCTGCTTCTAGTAAAATGCAAAATTCTAAGTTAGATCTCATAGCATGGTACTGATTTACATAGAGCTTATGTCAATTTTGTAATTGCCAAAGGTGATATGGGAATTCAATTACTAAAAAAAAAAAAAAAAAATTTTCCTCCATATGGCATGGCGTAGGAAGCAAGAACAATTCTATTACTGTTCTACTCCTGCAGTATCTGCCCTGTGCTCACAATAGCAGATCACCACACTTCACTTCATGACCAGTCAATGTTAGAAGTAGACTGTTCCTGGTAGTAGGCACTAGTGGGTATGTCAAAATGGCATTGTCTGTCAAACAGAAGTCAGTGAATTAAGGAAGCTGGGGGAGGGCATGAATGGCTCTGTAATGACTCATGTGCTACTCGAGCTTGGGAAAAGCAATAGACTCATTATTCTAATTTTAGGTCTTAGTAAATTACTTTAACAACTGGACTGTGTGCATGATCTACCACTCCTGCCATTCAGGGAACAAGGGGTTATCTTCTGCCATCGTTTACTATTATTTTAAATGCAGATCAGATAATGATAAAAAGACATTTAAAAAAAAACCTGTTTTATGATGCACATAGAGTTTGATGTGTGGTTTAAATTTGTTTTGCACACCGTGGAAATTATTTTGATCTGTTAATATCTCAAGCCAGATATGCAAATATGTTTAGGAAAAATACGCTCAGACAAATCATGATCGCTCAACACAGAAGGATAGAAGGAAAAAAATTGCCAGTTATGGAAGATGTTTTGAAATAATTATTCAAATTTGGGATCATTCAGGGTGAAATATTTAATAATCCTTCAGAAAAGTGTGGAAAAACTTTTTGTCATGTTGGCACTCTTAAAACTAAGCAGTGACTTTTCTCCTTTTCTCCTTGTGTTTGACACATAGAGCAAACAGTAGCCTAAGCCGCATTTTGCTGTTTTTCCATAATTGAATTTTTTTCCCCAAACATCATGACAAAGTTCTTACGATTTTAGGAGTAATGTTTGGTAGATGGATTAAAGACCTATTAAAAAAGAATTTCTTGTATAATACCAAGACATTTTTAAATGATTGAGTTTTACCAGAGAGTAACAATGAATAAAACTAAAAGGAAGTATTTATTATATATAGAAATAAAGAAAACCCAACTTCTTTTGTAAGCTTGTGTGAAAAAATTCTGATCATTTAAATTAGTTGATACAAGGGTAAAGTCCTTATGTGGTAAAACTATACCATCTTCTTCTTCCTCCAACTGTACATGGCACCTGTGCTAAGTGTTGAGGAAAAAAGGAAAGAATGAGGTCTTGCCATTTGCAACAACATGAATGAACCTAGAGGGTATTATGCTAAGGGAAATTAGTCAGACAAAGAAAGAAACATACCGTATGATTTCACTTATATGTGGAATCTGAAAAAAAAACAAATGAATAAACAAACAAAAAGCAGAAAGAGACCCGTGAATACACAGAACAAAATGATGGTTGTCAGAGGGGAGGGGGTAGGAGGATGGGCAAAATGGGTGAAGGGGAGTGGGAGACACAGGCTTCCAGTTATGGAATGGATAAGTCATGGGAATAGAAAGCACAGCATAGGGAATATACTAATGGCATTGTAATGGTGTTGTATGATGACAGATGGTAGCTACACTTGCGGCAAGTGTAGCATAATGTATAGATTTACTAAATCACTATAGTATACACCTGAAACTAATGTAATATTGAGTGTCAACTATAAAAAAAATACATATGAATGTGTTCCATGCCTTCTGAAAGTTTGTGTCTCAAGGGGTGTCTATTTAAATCTCAGTACTCTGGGAATATGTTTATATAAAGTCGCCATGAACATCCCCTTAAAAAGAATGGTAGTAATATTTTGTAGCAGGGTGTAAGTTTTGATTCAGTATAGAATACAGTGTAATGGCCTATAAGGACTCACAAAAAGGAATTCCCTGTACTAATGAAAACCTCAATCAATATATAGATGAGTAGAATTTTGATGACCATTGAATATCTTGTTGTCTGAAGGCTTCGAAAACGATACTTCAGGGAATATGAAGGAGAAGTTGAAGAACGAAAGAAACTTCGACAAGAAAATGGAAATGTACATGCCATAGCGTAACTGAAGATAATATTACAGGTTTGAGTTTTAAAAGATAACTATAGATGATATCTTATAACTTTGAAAAATATAGCGTCTGTTATCTCACGTGAAGAAAGTTAGTGTTCTTAATTATGGATACACTATGAACATTGGCTACATTGAAGTCTTATTCTTTGAGCGTGAGATGGAGTTCAACAGAGAGAGCAAAGGATGTAAAGATACTACAAAGGATGTAAAGATGAGGCAGACACAGGCGCTCTTCTCAAAGAAGTTAGCATTTAGTAGATAGAAAATAGTATAAGGAATCAGAATGCTAGGGCAAGTAAAATATGTGTCATATGAAAGGAATATGAGGAGTTTCCAGTGAAGGAGAGGAAGTCCTGTGGATCATGTGTAGGGAGCTGGAAAGGATGTCATATATAGGGTGGCATTGGAAGTGATACTCCAAGGACTGATGAGATTGGGACAAGCAGTTATGAAAGAAGAGGAAGATTAATACTGTAAGATGGACTGAGTCACTTTAGAAACTTGTGACAAACAGCCTAGTTCAAATGGGTTTTGAGGAGAGAAGGTTGAAATAAAGGTTGAGCTCACATGGTGGAGAGCCCAGTCAGGGTGTGTGACTACAAATCTGAGGAAGTGGAGAGACCAGGTTGAACATCCTTTAAAGAAAGGAAGTAGGGGAGCACCTGGGTAACTCAGTTGGTTAAGCATCTGACCTTTGATTTCCACTCAGGTCATGATCTCAGGGTTGTGAGATTGAGCCCCTCGTTGGACTCCACGCTGGGCATGGAGTCTGCTTAAAATTCTCTCCCTGCACCTTCCCCATTTCTAAAATAAAGCAAAGAAGTAGGAAGGGAGAAGGGGGTACAAATTTGAGAGATAGTTTGGGTAAGAGATATATATTGTAGTTCTTATTTTTAAGTTGGTTTTTTTTTTTTTTTTGGTAAAGAGGTAGAGCTGAGCATGTTGTAGGGAAAGGTAAGGAGCTATGGAAAAGAATATTTTATTAATAACTAAAGTGGACAGCTAATGAAGCAAACTTCCAGAGGAAGAGGAGACAAGGAGATCAAGGACACATTTAAAGTTGGTCAGAAGAAGGAGCTCCATTTCCTTAAACATTCAGGAAAGATGTCCCATCCTTAAGTCATTGATTCTCTACCTTCAGTGGGTTTAAGAATTACTTGAGATGCTGGTTATGTATGCACATTTCTAAGCCAAACCCTAAATCTATTAAATCCAGTATTTCCCTTTTTATAGAACACCACAGATGCTTGGAGAAACACTCTATTTAGCATTGGTTAAGCACAAGTATTTCATTCTGAGCCTGTTACAGAATTAGCTCAATAACTCCTGAAATGGATAATTATTGATGCAATGCTGTGCTCAGTACTTAATGCATCAACATTTATTATAGTATTGTCTTAATGTGCTGAAGCTAAGACCACCAACATGAAGAAAGGTAGATTTTTGGTTATTTAGTGCAACTGAGATTTCTCAAAGAAGATCTGAGATGATTTTTGGAAAAGGAATATGCTCTGTTGACACATAGTGGCTGCCATTAACTGGTAGCTACTATTATTATGCCCTTGGTACTAATTATCCTAAATTAACTGTATATCACAAATACACTGAGCCATTTATCTTTCTTTTTAATTATGTCCACTGCATAGATTTGGTTAGGAAAATTGCTTCCCGTGAGTGTTGTTGTTTTTTATTAAGTGGAATTTGACAAAATAAGTTTCAGCATAGGCAGCCCTCCACGTAAGTAGGCATCTAACCAAAGCTGGTATGAAAGAGGGACTCAGGTCGGAGTGGTAGTTTATCTCTGAAAAGCTTTTAGCATTTTTCAGAAGACATTCTAAATTGACAGAAATTCTGATTCCTGATTTTTTTGGATATTTTCTTAAAGTTGTATTGAAATTGAGCTTTATCTCTAATATTTGTATTTTTCTTTTGATCAGAGTATCGGATCGGAGTCACTGCCAGGTTACAACGATGAGTGATGCGTTGGTTCCTCTTTTTGGTGGATCATAAGAAAACAGAACCTTTTCGTTCTGTTGGTTTTAAACTTTCAATTGTCGCTTTTTATGCTAAGTTCTTATTTCTGTACATAAAGATGCATGGAGATAAAAAGTATTTTTTCAAGTTGTAAATAATTTATTTAATATTTAATGGAAGTGTATTTATTTTACAGCTTATTAAAATTTTTTAAGCAAAGAGATTGAGAGTTTGAATATTAGTTTTGAGATTGCAAGACTCTAGGGTATCTTTCTCCTAAAGCCTAGATGATCATTTTGAAAGAAGTTCCTTCCCCTTTTTTCTGGCTTTTATATTGATCTTCAAAACTTATTTCTTTTCCTAGAACTCACTCTTCATGGAAAATCATAAACTAGAGTAGTTTAGTCTTCCCACAAATACTAATATCCTAAACCAGCCTTTCTTATTCCTTGTAGAACTTATTCCAAGTCCTGGTAGTTTGAAAACTTCTAAAGTCAACATGTGGCACTGCCTCTCTATCTCAGTAGACACACATATTGTAAAAGAAAGAAAATCCACTGTCCAGCATCATCACTACCATAAACAAGAAAAAGACAAGAATAAGTTTGAAGATTACAAATATGGCATTTCAAAAGAATTAGGAAGTGTTTAAAACTTCTTTCTCTAATATCATGACATGAATGCACAAAGCATTAAAACCCACTCCTCCTTTTCCTCCCTTTGCTGCTATTTTTTTTACATGATTTTAAACAAATACATGTGCATCTGTGCTGAGTGCTCTTTCAAGAACACTAATTCCCTGGAATGACCCACCATTTGGTTCCTAGCTGACCAACTAAGTTACCTGCATACAAGACGAAATAAGCCAACCTGTATAATGTATAGGGAATATTTTTGAGGAAATCAGCCAATAATAAATATAATTCCTGTAATCATCTCACCAAATTTCATAAATGAAAGGTGACTTACGCATTAAGAGTTCCATTTCTCTCTAGTATATCATTCTCCAGTCCTTGTCCAGTGGTCATTTAACCAACTGGTTGCCAGTCTCACTGCACATTATCACTTGAGTTTTAGATGTGTAAATGCCCGGGCCTCCCTCCCAGAGCTTCCAATTTAAATGAACTGGTGCGGGTCATTGGTATGTGGACTTTTAAAAGGTCTCCGGATGTTTCCTACACACAGCCAGTGTTGAGAACCTGGGATCCATCTCCGCTTTGAACATCTTCAGTACACATTTTCCTCAACCTCATTCACTAAATAGTTACTGTGGATGATTCAAGTATAGTTCTAGGGATACAAGACAGAAAAGCCCTGACTTTGAGACATTTGCCACCCAGTTGGTGAGAGGGAGTATGTCTTGTCAATGCAGTGCAACAAATAACTGGGCGAGGTGTGTACCAGGGACCCATGGGAGCCCAGGGAGCTATCACCTGGCCTGGCCTGAATGAGCCAGGGAGGGCTTTCTAGGGAGATGCTAGCCGAGCATATTCTTGAAGGATGAGTGGGAATTATGTGGAGATCATCACAGGGACAAGCAAAATTACCAAGTCATCAAACAGTATGACCTGAAAGGAAAAATACATAAAATAGTTCAGTATTACTGAAACAGGAAGTGTGAAGTCAACAGAGGCTGTAAGGCAGCGGGAATGGTGAGGGCAGGGTCACATAGAGCCTTTAATGTATACTACAGGCCATGAGGAATCATTCAAGCCAGTTGGTCAAGGGTAGAAACATGATCAAATTTGCATTCCAATTAAGTTATAAGGCAACAATGCGGGGGAGGAGTTTGAGCCAAAGCCAAAGGTCAAAAGATTGGCTTGGAAGCATTTGAATGAACACCTGAAGCTGAGAAGGTGAAGGAGGGAAAGAGAAACTAAACATGTATCTGAAGATTTGTAATAGATTAAAAATAAGGAAGCAAGGCTAATTATTATAAAACAAGACTGTGGGTAATGAGATAGCAAGGGAACTGAAAAAATTGAAGATGACCCTCAAGTTCCTGGCTTTGGTGGCTAGGTAGATGGTGATGCAATTTTAAGTAGGTAATCTCTTGAAGTTTATTGAATATTCTAGATAGGAAGTATGGCTTTTTATTTATCCCTGACTGAAGAATGGCTCTTCTCTATTTTGTAAAGACATCCTTTCTAATTTGTAATGGATTTATGGGAAAATAAGGACCAGCCCAGCCGATTAGTCAACTGAATCAACCCTAGGTCTCACTTCACATCTAAGATTGAGTCTATGAGTGGAAAAATCTGCATGTGTGATAATGAGTTCAGCTTTGGATCTGTTGAGTTGGAGATGCCAAGAGAGATCTACTCAGCAGTTAGATATACAAATCTAAAGGTCAGTGAGTGGAAGAATTATATATTGGCAATTGTCAAAATATGTATGGTAACTGAAGCCATAGAAGTGGCCAAGATTACCAAAGGAGGCTATAATGAGTCCAAAGAAAATATATTTATATTGACAAATCTCTCCAGTCATCACTACACAAGTGTATAGAAAAGCCAGGGAACAATAGCCACTGTGAAGGTTCTAGGCACTTGCCTGCTTATCCCCTGTACTTTTCTAGCTCTTAAAAAGTTTATTAAACCATTATAGTGGAGTAGAAGGAAAGGAAAAAAAACCTTACTCTTTCATAATAAAAATAATAATCTTAAATTTCTTGAGGACACAGACATACCATGGATTATTCTAAGAGCTTTACACATAGTCACTCATTAAATCCTTACAATTTTCTTAAAAAATAAATACATTTATAGGTAAGTAAAGTAAGACTCAGGGCACCTGGCTGGCCCAGTTGATGGAGCATCCAACTCTTGATCTTGGGGTTGTGAGTTTGAGCCCCATATTGGATATAGACCTTACTTAAAATAAAATATTAAAAAAAATAAAAAATAAAATAATTTTAAAAAAATAATAAAGGCTCAGAGAGATTAAGTAACTTTTCTATGGCCATAAAGCTGGTAAATGATAGAGTCAGACTTTCTGGCTCCAGAGTGGGCCCATTTAAACTACTTTCTCTACTACTCCCATAGTCAGGTGTTTATTTTAGGTTTAAAGAGGGTTATCTGCATATCAGTTTAGCATGGTTTAAAACTCCCACTCATAAGGAATCTGGTTTATTTCTTCAAGACTCAGATGACATTTTGATCTACTTCTACTGCCTTCACAAAACTTCCCAGTCTATATCCCTCATGATATATAGAATACACACCTTAGAATTAGCCCACCACAGGGATAAGAAAGCTGGATTTTTTTCCATAAATCCATAAATTTTATTCATAAATTTAAAAATCGGTAAAGAGTTGCTTCTGGGGTAGGCAGATTAATTCCCTGGAACTTATGGCCAGCTTGATGAGCCCCAGTGGTCAGAGGAAGTCCTCAGGCAATGCGATACAGGTGGTTGGTAGGTAGGGCTGATATGCTTAAAAACAGAAATGATTTAGGGTTTGTAGGTGGGGCACAATGAGCATCTGCTAAAGTGGCTGGTTTATTGCTGAACAATTTAACTCCTATTTCTTGACTGTGTTGTTTTTCATTCAATAAACAATTATCAATAATTATTACACTCAACTATGTACCAGGCAAGCATAGATTACTAAAAAGCAACATCTCATATGTCCTAAGAAAAGTATTTGCGAAGTTAACAACAGAAGGGAAATGGCAAAGTGAAAGATTTAGATAGTGCCAAACTAGATAATAATCCAATCAATAATTAGTAATTCACTTTGTCAGACAGATCTGACCTTTACGAGGTATGAGTATAGTAATGATACCGGTTTTCTTCCATGGCTTAGAAATCAATATCATTACTCAGTAATACCTCATGCAAATACACTCACATTAATTTCCAATCCTTCAATTTACACATACATACTATGTTTGTTTAATCACTAATAAGTATTTATTGAACATCTACTAAAAGTGTAATGATGCTTTCGGCAGTGCAACCCAAATTTCTTTCTGATCTCTCTGGGTACACCGATTATGTCATCAACTTTTCTGGGTGTGTGTGTGTTTGCATGCTGGTGATGAGGTCATTGGCAGCTTGGGTCATAAAGTTATAACACAATGCAATTAGAAAACTTGAAAAGGATCGCAAAAAACTACTATATGTCCAGACTCTAACATAATATAAAATCTCTTGAGTTAAAAATCATTTTAAGAAAAGTTACAAAATACTTAGAACTGAATAAAAATGTTTCGTCAAAATTTGTGAGGCATAGCTAAAATAGTACTTAGACAACTTGTAGATTTAAAGATATTTGTCAGAAAGCAAAACGGGCTTGAAAGGAAAGCAACTTAAGCTAAACATTTAACTCAAAATTTAGAAAAAGGCCAATAAATAAGCCCAAGGGAGATAAAAAGGAAGTATTTAAAATAAGGGCAGGGATAAATGACAAAGATTATTGGAAAACAAAGCCAAAAGGTTATTCTTTGGAAATACTAGTAAGATAGGCCTCTGTTAAAATGGATCAAAATAAAAAGATGTATAAAAAAATATACTTTTATATATAATTATATATGTATATGTAATATTTAAAAATAAGCATAGATATAAAAATTCAAAAGCATATTTAAAAAATTACATCATGGGGGCACCTGTGTGGATCAGTTGGTTAAGCATCATCTGACTCTTAGCTTTGGTTCAGGTCATGATCTCAGGGTTGTGAGATTGAGCCCAGTGTGGAGCCTGCTTAAGATTCTCTCTATCCCTCTCACTTTGCCCCTCCTCCCCCACTCATGCATGCTCTCTCTCTAAAAATAAATGAATGAATGAATGAATAAATAAACCTATAAAAAGTTGCATCATGAACATATAGTTTTTGTCAGGAATGCAAGGATGGTTCAACACCAGAAAGTCTATCATTGTTAAATAAAAAAAAGAGTAAAAAAAATTTAAAATTTTCTGTTACACAAAATACAGTTAAAAAGCATTTAAAAAATTTTTATTTTATTTTAATTTCAGTATGGTTAAAACCTTTTTTAAATTAAAGGCAAAGAAGGCTTTTAATTAATTGAAAAATTGATTTATACTTTAAAATAATTTTAGAACTAAGAGTAGGATACTTCCTGAGCTTGATAAAAGCTATATATGAGAAGTAATGACAGAATTTATACTTAGTAACAGATCTATAGATTCTTTCCTTTTAAGATTAGGAATAAGACAAGGACGCCCATCATCACTACCACTAACTACTGTTTAAGATAGTATAAAAATTCTGACTAAAGTTGTAAGAAAAGGAACAGAAGAAATATAAGAATTTGTAAAAGAGAAATCTTTTCTTGTTCACAAATAATATGATAGTCTACCTTGCGTAACCACAAGAGTTAATATGCCAATTATTAGAATTTATAAGATAATTTCATGGGATTGCCAAATATAATATAAATTTCCAAAATTAATAGCATTTTTCTTCAATGACAAATTAGCTCAATCTTAAAATAAAAAATAAAGTAGCACTCACAATGTTAGCAAGCTATATGTGTATATATACATATGTATGTGTATCAATAAGTACATAGGATTTTAAAATTAGGTATCTGTTAAAAGAAAACAAATCTGTCACGGAGAAAGTCTTTTAGACTTTAGAATGTAGAGAGGTTAATTTTCTTCCCAAATAATATTTAAATTCGACAAAATGCTAATCAAAATTCCAGCTGGGTATTTTGAGGAACTTCGTACATCATATTCTAAAATTTGCATGGGAAAATAATAGTTCATGAAAACCTGCCACTTTGAACAAATAAAGCAAAAAAGAAGCCTTGTATATAAAGACATATACACTGTAAAGTAGTAAAACAGTGTGGTTCTTGGCTGAGTATGGACATGAGTATGAACAAATAGACCAGCTTAACAGCATAGAGAGCTCAGAGACAACTAGTTATGGGATAAAAACAGCACTATAAATTAATAAGGAAAATATTGACTGCTTAGCAAATGTTGTAGGAAAAAAAGGGTCTTCACATGTGGAGAAAAATAAAATCAGATGATTACTTTATATCATAGCTAGAGGTGGACCCCACAAAGATGAAAGACCTAATGCGAAATGCAACCCTATCAAGTGAATACAAAATAATGCAAGAAAATATACTTGTGAATTAAAGTTTGGAAGGATTTAAGCAAAATCCCACAATTAAAAGACATGAAGAGGAAAACTGCTTTTTTGAGTATGTTAAAATTAGTAAGTTCCGTTAAAAGAAGAATGCCATGGACGAATTTAACAGACAGTTGACAGAATTATAGAAGAAATGGGCAATGTCTGAAACCAGAAAGGAATTCTAATATGCAAGAAATGACTAAAAAGTAACAAGAAATTACAAGACCTTCAACTTAATGGGGGAAAGGATATGAGCAAGGAATTCCCAGAATTTGAAACCTAAGTGACTAATAAGTATGTGATCTGGACTAGTGCTAGCCCATATGTTGCCTTGGTGCCAATTAGCAGAAGTCAGCCCTTTCTGCAGCTAGCTCATGGTCATGCCAAGGCTTGCAGAGCATGGCTTGGATCTTAACTCCCACTCACGTTCTTCACTGGGGACACTTCTGGGGACACATTCAAACATCATGGTGCTGAGTAGAAGGACATGCTCGAACTTACTAGAAACGAAAGAAAAACAAAACAATAGGGTATCACTTGGTACCCTCAGATTTGCAAAAATAGAGCATGTCGGCAGAAGCTTGCGGATGTAGAGACCCTTAAACATTACTGACTGGAGGTTAGCCTGGAACTGTCATGATGACGGTACTTAATCAGATTAAAGATAAATATACCCCATTATCCAGGGCGAACATATCCCTGGGACAGGTAGGCTCACAAAGGGACTTACCTGAGGATGTTCGTTGTGGTGGTGTTTATAATAGTGGTGAATTAGAGGCAGTCTAGTGTCTATTACTGATATCACAAAAGTCAAATGTGCTGAGTACAAACTGGAAAACAGTATTCAGCCATTAGAAACAGAGGAGGTGTATTCACAGCAATATGAATAGATTTTTTTAATGTTAAAATTTTATTTTATTTTATTTTATTTTATTTTTTATTAACACATAATGTGTTATTTGCCCCAGGGTACATGTCTGTGAATTATCAGGCTTACACATTTGACGGTACTTACCATAGCACATACCCTCCCCAATGTCCATAACCCAGCCACCCTCTCCCTACCCCCCTCACCCCCCAGCAACCCTCAATTTGTTTCATGAGTTTAGGAGTCTCTTATGGTTTGTCTCCTTCCTGATCCCATCTTGTTTCATTTCCCTCCCCCACCCCCCACGACCCCCTGCCCCCCTGCCCTGCCTCTCAAATTCTTCATATCAGAGACATCATAAGATAATTGTCTTTCTCTGATTGACTTATTTCACTTAGCATAATACCCTCTAGTTCCATCCACGTCATTGCAAATGGCAAGATTTAAAAACTGGTGCTGAAGTAAGAAATAAACCAAGACAACTTATATTTCTTAATGTTAATTAGCACACATTTTACAAAGGTCACAAATTACTTATATTAAGTAACACTTTAATTAAATGCAAAAAAGGAAGGCCATATAAAACACATCACAGCGGTCGCCTAATGGTGAGGGAAGGGTGCTGGGAACAGAGAGATGGCAGGGAAGGTGTTGAGAATTAACTAAATAAAACAACAAGAAGTCTGAGAAGTACGTTTAATTTAACCCTCTGCACCTGGGGCCAAAAAAACCCAAACACAATAAGCAATAGAAAAAAATATGTGCATAAAATGATGACAAGTAAATGAAGGTAATAAATATGAGGTTTAAATTACGATTAAATTATGGGCGTGAGGGAGGGTGTTGCAGACCAGGTGGAAGGCGTCACTTAAGTGAAGGTGTCGTTTAGCTGATACCTGAAGCCTGCGAGGGACCTGAGTGAGAAGCGTGGGACAGGTGGCAAATAAGACAATGATGTGGGAAGGTGCCCCTTGGAGGAGCTGTGGTAAGAACAGAGTGAGGGAGGGAAGCCAGGGCAAGATCTGCCACAAGGCGTTGGAGTTTAGGTTTGTGCGTGAATACGAGGGGGAGCCATGGATTGACTTAAAAGCGGAAAGTCTCAGGGTTTGATCAGCGCACCATGTTGCCGTGTGGAGAATGGACTGGAGAAGGACAGGGAAGAAATCGAGAGATCCGTGGGGGTGATGGCACTTTCAGGGGGCTGGGGCCAGAGATAAAGAGAGCTTGACTGAGGGTGGTGGCGGTGACAGCGGAAAGAACTAGACACCGCTGGGAGAACATGAAAGCCAGCCTGCAGGACAGAAAATTTGGAGAAAGTAGTCATTTTAGTTATATGTCTAAATCTTATCCACAAAAAAATAGAATTATAGGTTTCTCCTGCTCTCCAAAAGTAGAAATGAAAACTTTCATAACCCCAAATGGCATACACTAAAGAAACAAGTACCATTAATTTATATGGGGAAAAAATTTTTTTTAACTAAAACAGTTGACAATTTTGTTTTCATATTTCACAATACAAATGAAAATTGCCTTTTTTTTTTTTTGGTCCCACCACTCCTCTGCCAAAACTATTCTTTCTTTGATAGGAAAGGGGAGCAAGTCTTCCCTGTCTTGCTATGAGAAAACACCTAGAGTCACAGCACCATCATCTCCTGGTGAAGAAGAACAAGTAATATAAAATGGATATAAAGAGCTTCCTGTCCCTCCTTACATGTCCGGTCAAATCCTGGATGACTGGGCCCTCTCATGGGACTGGCAGGAGTCATGGGACGGGTGGGAGGTCTCATCACTGGGGGGTGGGGTGGGCGGGGTGGGGGGAGGGTTATGTGTGCAGGCATCATTGGCATGTGGCCTTCCATAGATGGCCTCATTCCAGGAGCAGGTCCCACTGGTATCATCCCAGGAACATGAGGGCCTATCACTGGCATCATGGGAGGGCCCCCCATTTTAGGTGCTGGCATCATAACAGGGCGAGGAGGCCCGGGGAGATTGCGGGGAGTTGGGATCAGTGCCCTGCAGGAGGAGAAACCGACAGTGGAGTAGGAGGTATCTTTTCTTGTTGAAATGCAAGGAGCCTGCTTCTGTATCCATTTCTAATAATAGTCTTTCACCTTCTTTGGGTTTCCTACCACTGCAGTGTGCCTTTCTCACAGATGCAGAGTCATGGGTGAGGTGTGGGTCACAGCAGTCATAATAAAGCTTAGACATGTTGCACAGAATAAATCGAAAGAAGCCCAGATATTCACAGATACAGTTGAAAGCCATGGCGGCTGGCGGTGGGCTGCTGAGATGCTGAGCCCCATTGGGGGTAGGAGCTTGGTGGGGCTGCCCAGGGTCACCCTCCCTCTATAATGGCTCAGTACAAAATAAATACTGAATGCTACTTTCACTTTTTGCCTTTTTCCCTAATGGGGAAAATCTGTTTCCTATTTCTCTTAGTTAATGCAAACTGGTACTAAAGTAGTTCTCTCTAAATAGCCAAGGGGTATGGCTCAAACTTTCAAAAAGCAGGGGCTACCCATACTCAGTTACCCTAGAGAAAATGCAATATTTCTATTGTTCCAATCTCTTAAGGGTTGACTTGATTTAATGCCAGTAAGGAATACCTGAAAACTAACAGTCCACATTGCTGTCCCTGAATTTCTGGATCTCAGTCTATGAAATCATTTAGGCTGAAACTACATCTGAATCCGTGGCAATAGGGTATATAGGTAGTGGTGAAATGTACGTCGTATGCAGAGGTTGGACTGTGACCATTCATGTCTCTTCCAATATTAAGTGGCATTCATTCTATGAGAAAAGCAGAAATCTTTTTCTAAATTTTATTTTATTTTTTCAGTGTTCCAAGATTCATTGTTCATGCACCACACCCAGTGCTCCATGCAATACGTGCCCTCCTCAATACCCACCACCAGGCTCAGCCAACCTCCCCTCCCCATCCCTTCCAAAACCCTCAGTTTGTTGCTCAGAGTCCACAGTCTCTCATGTTTCGTCTCCCCTTCCGATTTCCCCCAATTCACCCTTCCTTTCCTTCTCCCAATGTCCTCCATGTTTTTCCTTATGCTCCACATGTAAGTGAAACCATATGATAATTGACTCTCTCCGCTTGACTTATTTCACTCAGCATAATCTCTTCCAGTCCCGTCCATGTTGATGCAAAAGTTGGGTATTCATCCTTTCTGATAGAGAAAATATTCCATTGTATATATGGACCATATCTTCTTTATCCATTTGTTTGTTGAAGGGCATCTTGGCTCTTTACACAGAAAAGCAGAAATCTATTTAACCAACTAAAATGTGAGAAAATATTGCTAAGGCCTAACACAGTGAAAACATTAGTATTACCATTAATGGAGTCAGAATGGATAGAATCAGGTCTCAAATACTTTCTTGAAGGCACTGAGCTTGAATTATTTTCTGAAAAATAACTTTAGAGAAGTGTATAATCCCTGTTGAAATTCAAGGAGGAAAAAAATAAATATCACCCAAATTCCACCAATTGGAAATAACACTTCTAAAATTCTGGTGGAAATTCTTCCAAACATTTTATCAATATGTATCTGTTATCTAAGAAAAATTTTTATCATACTTTCCATACCGTTTTGAAAATTCTATTTCATTGAGCAATGTATTATAAATATCTCTCCAATATTATTATTAAATAGTATTCTATAATGTAACTCAATGCTGGAGAGTATCTCATTGTTTAGCCAATCCCTAAACACTTTGTAGGTAATTTTGAAAGTGGGATTTGGGGGACACAGGGTGGGTAAGACTTTATATACATGTTTTAAAAATTTACGGCATATGCTGTAAAATTATATGGATAGGAGAAGGTTGGAAGGATCTTTTTTACTGGGAAAAATCCAAAGCCTTAGCAAGTAACAACTATAATTGTTACCTTGTACCAAAGAAGGTTTAAGCACTTTACAGCTATAAATTCACTTATTCCTTATAGCAACCCTCTTAAACATTAACTGCTCATGTCATACAGGAAGGCATGAAGTTTCCGTCACTTGCTCAAGGCCACACAAGTGATGGATCTAGGAATGGAATGCAGGGGGCAGGCTCCAGGCCTGCCCTCTTAGCTACCGTGCTGTGCTATCTTAGGCATGGTATCGGAAGGGGTAAAGGCCAGACATTAGCAGCCTCACCTGTGGTCAGACCAAAGGTTACACTGACTAAACTGACTGAATTTACTTCTGTAGAGCTCAGTGAAGAGTGGATTTTGAATGACCTATATCCCATCATGTTCCGGGAACCCATATCCCCATATCACATTTGCACAGAGGCAAAAGGACTCCCCATTAGTATTAGATTATTTCTGCTTTTTCCCCCCTCTTACTTGATTTTCCCTAAAATAAGATCGATGACTTTACTTGGTGAATTGGTAATCAGTAACTATCCAATGGGCCATGGTGAACAGAAAGTGGGATCACTGCCTTTCAGAGACAAGGTACGAGGACCTGCCTTGCCCCTACTCTCTTGCTTCTTCTTGGATAACTGTGAGCAAGCAAGCTAAATCATCATTGTTCAGTCCATTCTTCACCATTCTTTACCATGAATTCTTTGGGCCCAACTTGGCTATATTTATTCTCGGTTGGTTAAGGCCTGAAGATAGTAGGAGAGAGCCATTGAAACCCCAAACCTCCAGCCATTCTAGTTGGCTGAATTTTTTTTTTTAACTGTGGGTGTAACTAGGGCATCATTCACAAAATCCTTTGAAAATAAATGAAAGCTTTCCCTACTCATTTATACTTTTTTTGTTGCTTCCAATTACAAGAGGCCCACAGATTCCCTGAAGCCCATTCCCTAGCCACTGAAAAGTCCATGGGCCGGGATTAGAACCTCTGGATTAAAAATGCATTAAAAATGTTAATTAAAATTTAACAGGTTCTATATACCTTGATTTTTTTTTTTCTTTTTTTTTAAGCCCTCCAATGCACTCAAAATTTGTTTAGTATTCTCAAAGACTGAGCCCCAGTTCTGGGAATTTGTTAGCAAATAACAATGCCCTTAATCCTAGTCCTAACCTTCCTACTGAACACAGGAATGCTTGGTGGAACACACAAGACACAGGTTTTTCCATTCACAGGAAGATGGTCAGAGGAAATCTCCAAGACTAGGGATGGCCATTGGAAAAAATAAATGAGTTTAGCAGTTTTGAGTACCAAGGAAGTGATGAAGTGGAGGAGGAAATTAAGTGCGGAAAGATTGGCAGGATAAGAATGGTGCTGGCCTCTGGGGCATGAAGAAGCCTTTCCTTCTGGTATTGAAAATGTGCAAAGCACCTTGTTGTGAAAAATACCAGGGATGGACAAACGATCCAAAGATTAGGAGGGCCGACTGGAATCCCTGCTCCGGCCTAAACAAAGGCCTTTTGAGGTTCTGTGTAGATCAGTGAGTTCTTTCTACATCTTTGCTTCTCCTTCCTGATTCGTTTGGTGACTATTCTTTCCAGGTAAGGAGAATTCCCAAACTCTCTTTTTCTTTTTTTTCTGGAGAGATTCTCTTTTTGTAGGCTGAAGATTGGGTGGAAATCATGTTTCACTATCAAGAAAATCACTGCAAATATGCCCAGAATGAACTTAAGAATAATCATGTTGCATGTACAAATATGGTATTTCCTAAGAATGATTTTATATTATATGAGCTTAGGGTTCACATAGACACATGAATGTACCTCCTACATTCATATGTTCATGTATATGATATGTACATTCATACACATCCCGATTCGTGGTAATATATACTTATTTCATTGTAGAAATATTAACAAGTGTGCTATAGAATAAAGCACTCTGTGATACTTAAGGTACCTCTGTGATCCTTACCCATGAAGGAAGAGGAGGCATGAGCAAGGGCCTCATCCCAGGGCACTGGCTCCTAATCTCTCTACCGTACCATCTAGATAAACATAGATCCCTTAATCTAGAGATCCCCAGTGCTGGGTTATTAAATATTTAATTAATTGATTGAGTCTAAGATTCCATGAATGACCTGAAATCGGAGACCCATTAAATTTCAGGCACTTTTCTTTTCTTTTTTTTAATTAACATATAATGTATTATTTGTCCCAGGGGTATAGGTCTGTGAATCATCAGTCTTACACATTTCACAGCACTCACCATGGCAAATACCCTCCCCAATGTCCATAACCCAGACACCCTATCCCTATCCCGCTTCCCCCAGCCACCCTCAGTTTGTTTCTTGAGATTGAGAGTCTCTTATGGTTTGTCTCCCTCCCGATCCCATCTTGTTCCATTACCCCCCCAGCCCCCACAACCCCCCACCCTGCCTCTCAAATTCTTCATATCAAAGAGATCATGTGATAATTGTCTTTCTCTGATTGACTTATTTCGCTTAGCATAATACCCTC
This sequence comes from Potos flavus, assembly GCA_028534135.1. NCBI lineage: Eukaryota > Metazoa > Chordata > Mammalia > Carnivora > Procyonidae > Potos > Potos flavus. The sequence goes on along the minus strand of CM052899.1, from coordinate 124,943,578 downwards.
TAGTTCCATCCATATCATTGCAAATGGCAAGATTTCGTTTCTCTTGATGGCTGCATAGTATTCCATTGTACATATATACCACATCTTCTTTATCCGTTCATCTGTTGATGGACATCTAGGTTCTTTCCATAGTTTGGCTATTGTGGACATTGCTGCTATAAACATTCGGGTGCACGTGCCCCTTCGGATCACTACATTTGTATCTTTAGGGTAAATACCCAGTAGTGCGATTGCTGGGTCATAGGGTAGCTCTATTTTCAACTTTTTGGGGAATCTCCATACTCTTTTCCAGAGTGGCTGCACCAGCTTGCATTCCTACCAACAGTGTAGGAGGGTTCCCCTTTCTCCACATCCTCGCCAACATCTGCCGTTTCCTGATTTGTTAATTTTAGCTATTCTGACTGGTATGAGGTGGTATCTCATTGTGGTTTTGATTTGTATTTCCCTGATGCCAAGTGATGTTGAGCACTTTTTCATGCGTCTGTTGGCCATTTGGATGTCTTCTTTGGAGAAATGTCTGTTCATGTCTTCTGCCCATTTCTTGATTGGATTCTTCTTTGGGTGTTGAGTTTGATAAGCTCTTTATAGATTTTGGATAGTAGCCCTTTATCTGATATGTCATTTGTGAATATCTTCTCCCATTCTGTCCGTTGTCTTTTGGTTTTGTTGACTGTTTCCTTTGCTCTGCAAAAGCTTTTGATCTTGATGAAGTCCCAATAGTTCATTTTTGCCCTTGCTTCCCTTGCCTTTAGTGATGTCTCTAGGAAGAAGTTGCTGTGGCTGAGGTCAAAGTGGTTGCTGTCAGGCACTTTTCTTATTCAAAGGTCACCTGCACTTGACTTGGCAGCTTGCCTGGGGGTTCCCCCAAGGATTATTTCAAGCACACGACTCACTCCACGGATGCTTTTAGAGCCAATAACCGCAGTACTATGGACAAGGACTAGAGATGTGGCTCATTAAGTTGCCTTCAACTAAAAGTGAGCAGGGAGAATTTTAATTGGCCAAGGTGTGATTGGAGACAAATTATAGACAAGGGAAACAAAATACTTAATTCAATCTCAATCAACTTGAGTCTGTGTCACTCATGTCCCCAGGGGACTTCACAGAGACCAGGTAGCTGACTGGCCTAGACCACTGCAGGCCCAGCACTCAGGTACTCGATCAGCACTCTGTCCTGTCATGTGCGTACACTGCAAAGGCCAGTGTGATGAGAAGGGGCTTTAAGGAACTTGTGTCTGTTCCTGATTAGGCCTGGACTTGCTGAATGATTTTGTATTTCTCCCTTCTGCATGTCATTTTCCCCGATTTATAAATGTTCAGGCCCCTCCACTGAAAGAAGATAATGATTGTATGGTATGTGCTGAAATAGATAGTTTGTATAAGCTTACCCTGGATGCTCCTGTTAATCACTATCTTGGGAATGTAAAGATCCCATTCACCCTCTATATTCCCATCAAGCAGATAGTGCAGAAGAACATGTGGTTCAGTGTTCAAGGTCAGAGGCTCTAGGGCTGGCCAATGCAGAGTGTTTCCTTTGTAGCAAGACTGTCTGGATGGCAGGCCTTGATCTCCTAAACACTGGCCATGCAAGGAGGGGAAGGGCTACAGAGAGTGGCTAGGCTAAATTGCTACACTCTAAAAGCTTTTTGCGCATAGATCCCAGCAACAGACTCTTTGTCCAATAGCCTGTTCCTGGACTCCCTGGAGGTAATTTCTCCCAAGAAACCTATGTCTCGATTGCTGTCTCCAGGTCTTTTCTTGGGCCTCTCTGGACCATCAGCCACCCTTGGATTAGAGTTTTCTGGTATGTGGCTACCCAATGAAATCATTAAAATACTATGAACTTCACAGAAAGGAATGCTAGAAAGAACATGGAACCCCAAGGCAGGGAACTTGGGCCTGGTAAACAGGCTGTTAGGCCTCTCTTTAGGTATAGGGCCTTAGGAAGGTCCTGTAACACATAGCCTAGGCCTCAGCTGAAAATGAGGCCCTTAGAAGAGATGTTCATGAGCTCTCTTTTAATACTGAAATGGTTATTTAGGCACACGTTGAGCTTGTTATTGCTCAGAAAAGAGCCTTATAAAAATTTTAGAAAATGTAGCTAGTCTTCCCAGTTAGCTGGGGATCTGAGTTCCTCTATATTCTTCCAAAAGACAATTTTTGAAAGCTACTTAAGTGAGAATTCTTTTTTTTTAAGATATATTTTTAAAGATTTTATTTACTTGAGAGAGAGAGAGACAAGCCAGGGGAAGGGGCAGAGGGGGAGGGAGAAGCCAACTCCCCACTGTTGGGGATGCCCAACATGGGGCTCTATCCCAGGACTCCAGGATCATGACCTGAACTGAAGGCAGATGCTTAACTGACTGAGCCACCCAGGCATCCCTTTTTAAAAAGATTTTATTTATTTATTTGAGAGAGAGAAAGAGAGTGTGAGCAGGGAGAGGGGCAGAGGGAGAAGGAGAGACTCTCAAGTAGACCACACTCAATGTAGAGCCTGATGTGGGGCTTGATCTCACAACCTTAAGATCATGACCTGAAATGGAATCAAGAGTCAGACACTTAACTGAGTGAGCTTCCCAGGTGTCCCAAGAATTCTTTATTTTAGCTGAGCTGGGACTGTGACTCTTCCCTACAATATTTTGAATGGTGCCTAGAGACTCATGGTACACAGCCAAGACATTTTATTTTTAATATACGAGTAAATGAATAAATGATGGTTTTTTTAACTCATGTAGAGGGAATGAATGACATCTTGACAATGTGGAATATGCTACAATAAGGTGAAATATGTTATAATAAAAGCTTGGATCCAAAGTGAAATAGAGTGAAATGAGCACTCAATTTGCCATCAGATACCCTATGTGTGAGGCCTGAGTGGTCTTTGACAAGGCATGTGGATTTTCTAAGCCTCAGTTTTCTCATTTGCAAATGAAGATAAATAATAATATCCATCTTATTTGCCCCACAGAATTCCGGTAAGAATCAAATGCTACCTGAAAATGCTTTGTCAACAATAGTGCTATAAAAGCACTTGATGTCATAACACCTGAACAGTGCAATTATTGGTGATAATGGGTTAATGACCTTTGTATTTCCTTCAACATTAGATATTAAGTTTCATTAGTAAGCTTTAACTTTAACTCAAATTAAGAAAGTTTCCTACAGAAATTTATCTACTGTTTTCAAATACAATATAAATGGTCACTTTCTTTGATGTGCATTTTAATCTAATGAATAACATATATGTGCATATTATGATGACATCAATATATGAGTGTACTGCATTTTCTAAACGCTCCTTAGGGGCTTTCAAAATACATATCCTCAGTTCCTTATCTGTGACTGCCAAATCTCCAAATCTCCAAAAGCCAACTTTGTTTTTATTTACTTATCCCAGTTGGTGATACTATTCATTTCATTGCAGATATATCAGAGTGTGATTTCTCCTGTTGTCCAGTCCACCTGGAGATATTATGAAATATATGGACTATGTAAGGTATTACCTTTCTAAAACCAGAAAAACTAAATTTCATAGAACATTTAGTTTCAAAGATTTGTGATAAGAGATTTTGAGCCTATGTTCCCCGAAGACATAAATGAAAAAATAGCAACAATAGCATCTCAGGCACATTGGAGACAAATTTTCTCCTTGGAAATGTAGCAGAACTTAACCACTACAGTCTGTGTTGGCCTGCTGGGAAGCGCTATTCTTAGCCTGATGGTACTTGATCTTCCCACTGAAATTGTCCCTTAGAGAAAGCATCACTTTCCTTTGAAAATCCTCAGTGATGGCAAATCTTCCTGCTCTTTTATGGATTACATTCTTGAATCCAACCCAAATCACCAAAAAGCAAATCTGGGGGAAATGGTAGGCATTCAAGCTGGGCAATAGGTAGTCATTTTTGTTGTTATTGTTATAAAAATTAAATCTGGGGATTTGTTTTTAGGAATATTGACAAGATGGGAAACCAATAAAATAGACTGTAATTAAGTCTTTTCACAACTCACAGGATCTGTCAGATGGTTTGTAATTGCTATTTTATAGAACTAAGGGACTATTAGATCTTCTTGATAAATTCTGCATAAGCAATAGGATCACGGGAAAACAAACATAAAACATCGTTACCTGGATATGATAACTTTTGTATTCTAGAATAGCAGAATCTGCATAGAAGAATTTTTTTTTCTCTGAAAATTTGCTTCTAGACATCATTTAGTAACTGGTACTAAACTTGCTTTCTTGCTGTTAACAATTAGAAAACTAGGGGGGAAAACGCAAGAATTCTTTCCAGATTATGGATAACAGATAATGCAGGACTATGATCCTTGAAAAAAGGAAAACAAATGAGGTGGGCCTTACTATTATTCTGAATTTCTGCCTGGAGGTACTTTCCATATCCCAGCACAGGGTGGGAAAACCTAAGCAGAGCGTGGAGTTCTCCCTAAATTGAGGAGTCAGATTTGAGTACAGGGTGGCTGAGACAACTGGTTTATTGGCTAGAGTACCATATGCAGAGAAAGAAGTCTAGAAATCTTAGGGGTCTCCTAAGCCTTTGATTGAATATTAATGTATGCACAATTAGAATGAAATTCCACAAGACCAGATAAAGAACAACTTCTGAATCAGAACTGGCCTAAGAAGGTCCTCCTCATTTGAATAAACTCTTCTACAACTTAAAATAATAAAAATCACTAATATCATTTTACATTTTTATTATTATCTCATAAAATGAATGGAAAATAGATCAAAGCCAACAACTTATCTAGGTCAAAGATACATACATTATTAGACTGCCAAAGTGACAAATTTTTAATGTTGGTCAATTATTATTACTATTTTAAAGTTTATTTATTTTTTAGTAATCTCTACACCCAAATGTGGCGCTTGAATCCACTACTCCAAGATCAAGAGTTGCAAGCCCTTCCAAATGAGCCAGCCAGGCTCCCCGGTCAGAAAATTATTGTGATCAACTAGTATATTGCCTTTATTTGGGAACAGAAAGAACAAAATTAACAAGTACCATCAAAACTATATGATTTCATTCATATGTAGGATTTAAGAAACAAAACAAATAAAGGGAAAAAAAGAGAGAGAGAGGGAAACCAAGAAACAAACTCTGAACTCTAGGGAACAAAGGGATGGTCACCAGAGGGGAGGTGGGGGGGGAGGGGTGAATAGGTGATGGGGATTAAGGAATCCACTCGCTGTGATAAGCACTTGAGTGTTACGTGAAGTGTGGAATTATTATACTGTACAACTGAAACTAATATTGCACTGCATGTTAACTAACTGGCATTTAAATAAAACCTTTAAAAGAAACTATTTAAAAGAAGCATAATTACGGATTTTGAGAGATGTTTTTAATTTCTGGGAACAAAGCTTCATATAGCATATAAGTCCCTATTGGATTTTGGTAGCTTCAAACTCATTATATATTTTCCTTTAAAGTAAAAGCAAGAAATAGTTTAACCGGGTAATGAAAAATGAATCAAAACCCTATTTATTGGAATTCTGTCTTTTCAGTTGGAAACAATAAATTGTCTTTTCTTCGGAATGATGTCCCAGTAGAACTCCTTTTGGAATGTAATGCAACTGAGCTCTCTGGAAATCACTGAAGACAATCAACACACCTCCACTGGGAGGAATAAAGGAGAGAAAGGAGAGGAGGAAAAGCCCGGAGATCTAGGGAGGCATTTCAGGGAAAGGCACTGTTTGAACTTGTTCTGGGAGGGCCCAGCTGATCAGTTAGATTACCTTTCCAAACACAACAAAAGCTCTTCAGGGTAGAACTGCAGTCCCTGGGTAAAGCTTCCTATTTAAAAGCAGAGATTGCCTGTGGCATTGGGGCACACCCAAGTCCTCCGACAACTGGTTTCAGGGCTTGAGAAGGTAACAAAAAAAATGGGACTGAGGCAATGGGATTTCATCAAAACTGTAGAACTAGCAGGTAGAGCAGAGGTAGAAGGAGTCATAGAGAGAAGAAGGTAGGGGTGGGACAGGGAAAGGGGGAGGAAAGAAATCAACTAGGAAAAAGGGGTGGGTTAAGAAAAAAAATCTGGCCAACTTGAACCAAAGTTGTCCAAAGAAACCAACTCCAATCCATTTTGCAGGCTCATTGACCTCCCAGACTTCTATTTTCTCCAATTTTTCTCACTATTTTCCTTTGAATAGCAATGGAAGGGTATGCACGAGATTTTACAGGGATGATTTCCCCCCAAATAATAGTTTTATTGTCAGCCAAATCTAAGTTATAATCTCGCATCTGATCCTTTTTCAGCTGAACGACCTAGCTTAGCCCAGTAGAGTTCCTCACTGGAAAACTGGAAAAATCATGGGTACCACCCAGGCTGGTTTTGATTAAATTCCATGCACACAGCAGACACGCAATAAATATTAGTGAACTCGCTGAAACCCTAAGCCAATGGACTGGCTGAACAGGTTTGAACTGTTGTTACTAGCTATGTGACTGTGGACAAGATAGACCACTTGGTTAAACATCAGTTTCCACAGCTGGAAAATGGGAAAGTTATAGGATGGTTACTTGCCTATTTGTGTGGTTGTCTGGGGGGTTAAATGGAAAGGAAAAAAAAATAGAATATTATATTCCTGGACCTGACATGATAAGAGTTTATTAAATGTTAGCCCTTATTAGCACCTTTTCTCTATAAATGGCTGCTGAAGTATTCTCACTAGAGACTCGGTGCCTACCCTTTGAACAGTGTAATAAATAGGGTCAGCCAAGTACACATTGCCTCACTGTATGACATCAAATGACATGTAAACAGTGATAACAAACCGAGGACAGAAGGTGAGTCAGAAATGCTCACGTTTCATTGTACTTACTGCCTGAAAGCAGACGAAACCGAAAATCAAAACGAACCCACACTTCACCTGACTGTTCCGGCATCAAGACAAGTGGCTTTCATTTTAAACGGTCCCCAAGTCCCTCATTGATTTAGAAATCAAACACAAATGATGGAATTACTGCCTTATGAAGTACCTGAGTAGTTGTGAAAGGAGCAGGATTTCTCGAGATACTGAAACTCAAAAAGACACTAGCTGCAATGTTAGCAAAACCAAAACCATTTATCATCATTTTCTGATTAAAAATGATAATTCAAAATATGTACAAAAGAGACCTTGAACTGAATATTACTGATGAGGAATGGGACACGGAGGTGGGATGGGATTTTTTACGGAAAGAATAGAGCGGGGAGCTTCATCTTTCACTGACGAGCACCTGAGCCCTCGCTGTGGTGGGAGGTGTTAGAGAGGCAGATAGAAATGGGACACCGTCCAGAAGCCCTCCCCTTTCAGAATACTCAGAATATAATAGCATATAATGGAGACAATGATTTTAAACCTTAGGAAGAAAAGTGCTACATACATACCAAGTATTAACAGGCTGAATACATTTTTCTACTAGAACTTAATTTTAATAATCTAGCAATGACTATCAATAATAAAATGGAGGCTCAGGATGCCTGGGTTGCTCAGTCGGTTAAGCATCTGCCTTCAGCTCAGGTCTGGATCCCAGGGTCCTGAGATCAAGCCCCGCATCAGGCTCCTTGATCCGTGGGGAGCCTGCTTCTCCCTCTCCCTGTGCCTGCCACTCCCCCTGCTTGTGTGCTCTCTCTCTCTGTCAAACAAATAAATAAATCTTAAAAAAATAAAATAAAATAGAGGCTCAAAGCCTCAAAGCTCAGCTTAACAGTAAGTGATAAACGTCCACTGTTCTCTGCTACGGGCCAGACACTAGCAGGAGAGAAAGGCTTGCACACAACTACCTGTACTAACTATCATGCTCATTGCTCAGCATTTGACCATGACACCTGAGAGCTTGTTAGGAACACAGAATCTGAGATCCCCTCCAGACCTAATAAATCGGATTCTGCCTTTTAACAAGATCCCCAGGGGAGTCATGTTCACATTGTGTTTGATGTATGAGCAAGGGGCTCTGGGAACTCATAGTAAGGAACTGCTATCTTCAAAAAGACAATGGCTGGAAAGCTGCATTAAGACCTGAAGGCAGCATACGATCAAAGACATTGTTGTCCACATGAGCTTACCTCTTCACAGAGGTAGATATTTCCCTTGGTGAGACGTAGGTAGGTGTATTACTAAGAAGCACAGAATTGGGGACGCCTGGGTGGCTCAGTCAGTTGAGCGTCTGCCTTCGGCTCAGGTCATGATCCCAGGGTCCTGGCATTGAGCCCCGCATCGGGCTCCTTGCTCAGCGGGGAGCCTGCTTCTCCTTCTGCCTGCCTCTCCCCCTGCTTGCGCTTTCTCTCTCTTTGAAAAATAAATAAATAAAATCTTTTTAAAAAATTTAAGAAGTACAGAATTGACATGCACATTAACTAGTACAATACCACACATCTGGTGAAAAAAAATGACAATTAGACATAATATTTGAGTTCATATACGCATGTACTGTCTGGCATAAGCTTGTGTATTATGGTCTTTAATAACATCTTCATTGCTCATTTTTGTTCAGTGAAATGATTACTGGTGACCATTTGCATAATTTAGACTTCCGCAGAAAAACTTTGCCACCTGACTCTTCTTGATGTCCAGGCTTCCTTGGCTCTCCGTTGACCTGATACTCAGGGAGACCAAGTGATTTAAATGGTGATGTGCATTGAGGAGGATTAGGGAGCAAGAGTTTTCTTCTGTTTAGAGGAATTGGCTGATTACATGATTTAACATAATCAGGTTCTCAGACCCAGACCAGGGCTGTGACTTGGAAAACAGCTCGATGGTGTTGAGTCTAGCTCCACTCACCCTCAAATCGAGCCCATTTCCGTGCGATCTACACAATGAGAGACACATACCCTCAAATGGTATATTCCAGCAGATAGCAGTGCTCACCTAGTGACAACAGTTCTTCCCTTTCTTTATGCTGAAGACAAAAATGGCTTCCCACTCTTCCGCGCGCCATGCAGACTGTTCTAAGGACGGGCTGAGGGAAGCTGTCAGCAGAGACGACAATGGTCCTTCTTTTGGCAGAGCTGCACTTCAGCTGCGGGCTAGAGCGCTCAAAGCCCAACTTAATAGAATGAGAATAATGAAGAGGTTTCCAGGTCCTTCTAGAAGGCGGACCATGTTCTAAGTTTTACATGCATTAGCTTATTTAATCCTTACACGGTATCTCTGAAATAAATACTATCATTACAGTAAGCTGAGACAAAGGAGATCCAAAAAGGCTTAGAAATTTCACCAAGATGACTCAGAACTGAAATTTGAATTTACATTCCGAGTTTAATGGAACAGAGTTATCAAGTAAAAAGAAAAAAAATCTTGTTTAAAACATTCAGCCGAGAGCATGATCTCACACAACACCTGCACTCTACTACTATATCTTGCCCTGTTAGATCAGGCATAGCAACATATTGATTGAAACTTGTCGAAAATACTGGGTGATGGCTTTAAACACATCACAGTATGAAGTGGTATTGAGTGTATCTTCAGTGCATAGATGCAAATAAGCAATAATCTATAGGTAATTACAGAACTGGACTGAGTTGAATCATAACGAAGCCAGCTGACGTCAGATATGACAGCTTTCTTCTTTGCCCGTGGCTTAGAATAATAAAAACAGCTACATTGGTGGTGAATAAACTACCTTCCAGGCCCTTTTCAAGTGTTTGAGATGTATTAACTTATTAAATGGCCATCACACTCCTGTGAGTAGGTATTATTCTCCTTCTACAGACCAGAAAGATCTGGTGGTAGCGAGCGTAAGTAATTTAAGCAAGATGCCACCCTGATAGTAAGCGGCCAAGTTAGATCTTGAACCTGACAGTCTAATTTCAGGACATGTATCTTTAGCAACTACATCTGAGAAATGAATCAAAGCACCAGGTTCGGGCACCATGCTGGAGGGGAGTTTGGTTCACAAGGATATTCTCAAAGATTACAGAGTGCTCGACAGAAAAAGTGCCTGCTTAGAAAAAAACCTTCTCACCAATAACTAAGCTGAGACCTGAGGTCACACTGCCTGTGACCATGCTCTAGGTAGTTTCCTTCGAAGTGTGGCCTCTTGACCTACCCGATTGTATTGGGACTTGGGATGCATGTGTTGATACGGCCATCCTGGCTTCCCCACCAAGTCCGCATCACTGCTTGCCCTTGCTGATATTGGACTGGCAGCTTCCGAGCAATTCATGGGGTGGGCTGCGGCATTTCTCCTTAAAGGGCCATGCTGCTGGGAAGGGTCCGTGGTCTTTCCCCCACCTTCCTGTTGCTCAGCATGTCCCCGCCCTAAGGGACACCACTGTGCAAATTACCAACATTGATGGAATCTCAGGGCACGTGAGAAACCAATCAAATGCAACGTAATGCCATGTTACACAATTAATTTAAGGAATTGAAGGAATTAAAACAGTCTTTTTCCAAGCATGGCTTTTGACTCCCTTTCTAGCATGGCACCCCCTCCCCTGTATAACGAATCTTTCAACCCTCATCTTTTCTTCTTTAGTGCACTCCCTTAGCTAGATAGACGCAGCTCGAGTACTTCCTTTCAGGTTCCCTAGGTCATTTATGAAGTGCAGACAACTTCCTCTCTGAGCTGCAGATACATTCCTGTGCTCCACAGACCACGCTGTTCTGCTCCGAGGTCTGTCAGATCTTTCAGGAACAGAGCCGTAGCATGCATGCCGGCATTCAGAAGGGAGAAAAGAATCAGCCGAAACTCAGTTGCCCCGAGGGGACTGGATAAGGTAAATATTGACTCTGCAGGGAGCAGGTTCTAGGGAAGCTCGCCATCTAGCTTCGGGTCTGGTTTCACTATCCCGTCCACAGATCTGTTGGAAGAAGATGGGCTGGATGCAGCAACTTTGAGACATTTTATTTTCCCAGCCCTAGATGAGATTTTGGTCAATCATGCAGGGAGGTGTCAGTTTGAGATGACAATGGGAACAGGAGACACAGAGAATCAGGTTTCAGTGCCCCCTTTCCCCCACCCTGCCCCGGCTTCCCACAGGGCATCAGAGAAGCAGATAACGGGACAAAAGATCAACCGCATAATAATATGGCTACCGAGAAAGGCAGCTTCCTGGTTAGGCCTGGATTAACCCTCCAGCTTAATGAAGGACAGAAGAAACAAATGCATCCCCCACTTTCTTGGAGAAGAGGAGCAAGCTGTTTTTGGCCCAAAGCCTCAGTGGGGCTGAGTGCACATCCAGAGCAAAACAGGAAGGAATCCAGGACTGGACCATCTGGCCGTTCACACTGTCACTCTAAAGAAAGCCTCTCAGCAGCCTCCCTTCTCTTCCACATACACAAACTCGGGGTCACACAGTCCTGCTGTGAAACCAAGCCAGAGATTCCTGAGACCAGCTTCATAAATCTTCTAGCATTCTCTTCTCATTTCCTTGTCCTTGGTTCAAAGCTTTCCAGGGGAACTTATTCTCTGCACTCTAGATTTGGGTCTATTTATTTTACTTTATCACTAGTATTTTTTTCAGAACATATGCCATGTCTGAACTGCATGATCTTCTTCTCCAGGACCTCTCTGTTTCTTCAGAGTTGGCTTTTTCTCCCCAAGCTGCCCTACTTACATCAGACTTGCCCTGCTGTCTCCTAGGTGGGTGGGGGGGGGGGGTCAGCGCATCACTCTCTCTTTTGTGACAACTCTTCCTTACACGTCCAGGCTGAGATGGCATCAAACCAGTACTTCCCAAACAGCAGGACTCACCTTTATTCCTAAACTACTGTGTTCCTTATTTCTGTTCATCGCTTACACCATCTACATTTCTCTTCTCCTTTCTGTATTGAACAGCAAATCAAAATCATACTGGATGTATTCAAATAAATCTTCCTAGATTGGGTCCCCTATTTTTCATCCCACCTGCTTTTGTGTAGCCCCAATTATCTCTTGCTCAAATAGTCGCAAAGCCGTCCAATAAATGTCCCACACCTTCAGCATTTACTAGTCTTCCCCACAATTAATCTTTCATAGAACTGCCTGGTTGATATTATTGGAAAAAATCAATGATCACATCATTTCCTGCTTAGATATCCACTGCCATTATTTGCCGATGTTTGTTTCTTTCTTTCTTTCTTTCTTTCTTTCTTTCTTTCTTTCTTTCTCTTTCTTTCTTTCTTTCTTTCTTTCTTTCTTTCTTTCTTTCTTTCTCTCTCTCTCTCTCTTTCTTTCTTTCTTTCTTTCTTTCTTTCTTTCTTTCTTTCTTTCTTTCTTCCTTTCTTTATTTGCTAATGTTTCTTAAATGACTATGGGTTCCTGCATACTCATGATCTGCCTGCCAACCTACAGTGGAAGCAGATGTCATCCTGGGAGTATACACATTTTCTGACAGCTAGATCCGCCATCAATACTCCCCATCACCACTACATAGCACAGCAGTCTCTGCATGGCAGAGAGAATACTAAGTTTTTAAGTTGAGGCCAACATTCCCATCCTCAGCTACCTCTATGTGGTCTGGATAATCTGGATCCTGGAATTGAAACACTGCTCCTTAGCCAGTGCTCAAGCAGGTCCAGAAGTTTTTCTTTTTAGGTGATGGTTTTCCAAGACACGTGTGGGTTAGAACAGTAACACCAAATCAATGTGAGAAATTAGCCTTGGATTGTCTATGCAGCAGCTTTGCAAGCTGTTTTACCAGGATGGCCATTTTAATGAGAGACCCAGAATGTTCTGGGCACCCTCCTACCTCCCTACCCCTCTAGGAAGTGCTGCCATTCTGGGTGTTTACCAGCCCTGATTGACTGTTCCCATATCATCAGGCAATCAATCATGAAAAGGAACCAAAAAAGTTTTTTTCTCTAGCCTACCAGTACTTTTTTAACCCTCAGTCATATCAACGATATGGAAAGTGATAAGCTGTAGGAAATGCACTTGCAAAGCGGGAAGGGATGGGTGCAGATGTGGAAAGAAAAGATCCTGTGATCTGACAGTTTTATATAGGTAGTTAAGACACCCTTAAATCTGGGCAACTTGACAGCTTAGGTTGATCTCTTTGCCTTGCCAATGAAAATGTTCTGCAATTCTTCTCAAGTTGTTGACAGATTGTTAAAAACAGGGCAATGTGCCCTCATCTAACCTGCCTCAGCGTGAGTCTTTGCTCATGGCCCTGAACCCCTGGCCTTGCCTGGGGAAGGTGTGGCTTTGAGAGAGTGTACCAAGTTCATAGTCTTGAAGTCATAGTATAAGAGACATCAAAGGGGTTGTGCTCCTATACATGAGCACAGTGAGCAGGGCCTGGCACTGGTAGGTAGGAGATGTGCCCAGGCTGCAAAAGAAGGATTTGAGAGAGAGATAGAGAGACAGAGAGAGAGGCAAGTCAGAGGCTATATTTGGGCACATTTACTTACATTTGTACAATGAAGGCCAACCTTGGCCGAGAGCCATCCAACTTCATCAGGCTCTGCCATGGTCCAGTCATCATTTAATTTGAGGACATCATATAGTTTTGGCTTGATAAGCTTTGTTGATGAAATGGTTTTGGGTTTACTACAATAAGGTTGGAGTTGATGTAATAACCTTTTGAACATAAACATGATAGCAAGGAAGAAAAAAAACAAGATCGTTTCTTTTCACTCAACAAAACAAAACAAGAACCACATTTCAAATCCCTTTTTGGTTGGAACCAAAACACGTAGATAAAAGCCTGTTCTAAATCTTTACGCTTTATGAAGGGTAAAGTCACAGAAGTCAATTTCATAAGTCAGAGCACAAAAGGCATATATAATCCAAATATTCTCCAGCCCCAAATGAAGCGGCATTAATACCAGTAGTCATCAGGGGTAGCTACATAATTTGTGGAGCCTGGTGCAAAGTGAAAATGAGGGGCTGCTTATTCAAAAGGCAGAAAAAAAAGTGACATTAAAAGAACTAAAATATAAAGCTTTTTCATTCTTCAGCAGTCTTTTTTTTTTTTTTTGACCTATAATGGTTTAAATGTCCCATGTAAAGAAAACTTAAAAATTGTGTATTTTTAGCTTGAATTTTACCACTCATTTCTGTATTGTGCAACGTGATTTTTTTTTAAAGCAAATGTCACAGTACTTCACTTGTTTGCAAAATCAATGACATTACACAATTCTTCCTTTCTATATCACGCACGCATATGAAGTCTTCCTTTCCAGAATAGTGGAAACACTGGACAAAACTGAACTGTTTTTATTTCATTTCTTGAAATGCACACATTGTGCCAACACTCTACTTTTGGCTCACTAATTGGTAAGGAGGGACCAAAAGACAACGAACTGTGGGTGGCCCTATTTTTCCTTTCCCTTCCATTTCATTATTTTTAGGGTAAGTGGTTGGCTAACACAAGGAACTAATGCAAGAAAAAAAAAAAGGAGGTTGTACATTGTGCTGGGTTCTAGGGGACTCAAAGTTCTCCTACTTTTTGGCAGTCCGGTTACAATTATTAAAAAATAATTAAAGACAAGAGTTACAATTAAAGAAACACAGTGGTGGGACAGGTATCACCAGTCAGGATGCCATGCTAAGAAAGTAGTAGGGAGAACTGAAGCATTTCAGAGGAGAGAGAAAACAGAGACTGGAAAAGGTCAACCTCATTGGTCCCATCATCCTCATCAAATTTTAAATAAAAATAAGTCAGAGTCTTAGGTGGGAGAATCTGAATCATGGCTGGCATCCGAGAAGTAAAAATGGAAAGAAAAACCAAGATTAGGGCCAATGTGGTGAAAAATTAGGACAGAAAGTTAGTCCTGGATCAGAGTGTGAGACGTAGTTAGAGCATCTCAACTATTGCCGCAGCCATTGTTATTATTAATAAGGAATGCAAGTTGGTGCAGCCACTTTGGAAAACAGTGTGGAGATTCCTCAAGAAATTAAAAATAGAGCTACCCTATGACCCTGCAATTGCACTACTGGGTATTTACCCCAAAGATGCAGATGCAGTACACAGAAGGGCCACATGTA
>CM052899.1:124875652-124928163 GCA_028534135.1 Potos flavus | reverse complement strand
CGCCAAACTGTGGAAAGAGCCAAGATGCCCTTCAACAGATGAATGGATAAAAAAGATATAGTCCATATATACAATGGAATATTACGCCTTCATCAGAAAGGATGAATACCCAACTTTTGTTTCAACATGGACTGGACTGGAAGAGATTATGCTGAGTGAAATAAGTCAAGCGGAGAGAGTCAATTATCATATGGTCTCACTTACGTGTGGAGCATAAGGAAAAACATGGAGGACATTGTGAGAGGGAAGGGAGGGATGAATTGGAGGAAATCGGAGGGGTGAAGACCCATGATAGACTGTGAACTCAGAGCAACAGACTAAGGGTTTTGGAGGGGAGGGAGATGGGGGGATGGGCGATCCTGGTGGTGGGTAGTGAGGAGGGCACGTATTGCATGGAGCACTGGGCATGGTGCATGAACGATGAATCTTGTAACACTGAAAAAATAAAATAAAAGTATTTGGGGGAAAAAAAATTTAAAAATGAAAAAAAAAGAAAATAATAAGAGCTACCATTTGGTAATTCCCTGCTCTATGTTAGGAACTATGAATTAATCACAGTTATGAATTAATTAACTCCTTTCATCTTCATGACAAGACATGAATTAGGTGCTATTAATCAGATTCATTTTTACAGAAGAGGAAATTATGTTAAATAACTTGCCCATGACCTCACAACTGGCAAATGGAAATGACAGAGTGTTTAAGGGTAAATAATTGGAGCATGTGGAGCAGAGGCATGACGGAATGAGAGACAGCTGAGTCTGCCAACGATGAGCAGGCCCTGTAGGGGGGACTGTCTGGTGGCAGCTGTTAAACGAAAGGCAATATAGAAATATATACACATCAAGGGCGCCTGGGTGGCTCAGTTGGCTAAGTGTCTGACTCTTGATTTCGGCTCAGGTTGTGATCTCAGAGTCCTGGGATCGAGCCCAGTATTGGGCTTCGTGCTGGGTATAGAGTCTGCTTGAGATTCTTTCTCTCCCCCCCTCACCCCACTCATGTGCACGTGCACATACAGGCTCTCTCTCACTCTCTCTCTCCCGAAAGAAAGAAAGAAAGAAAGAAAGAAAGAAAGAAAGAAAGAAAGAAAGAAAGAAATTTATACATGTGAAAATTTTAAAACATGGACTTGGGAGCAATGGAAGTGGAAAAGGAAAAGAAAGACATAAGAAACAATGCAGTAGAAAAATTGACGGGTTTGCAGGCTGGGTATGTCATTGGCTAAAAGACAGCTAAGAATCAAAGATGGTCAGGTTACACCAGCTATACATTAATCCACCCCTGTCACACTTTGTGCGGATCAACCAACAATTTAGTGAAGTAAAGGATTTATCTTGAAGCATCAGGACTTCTTGTTTATCTTATATTTGCTCATGTATTCATGAGTATTTATTAAGTGCTACACAAGGTACTGAAACAAGCAACATTTCAATTAACAGTATTTTATTGACCACTTAAACCCTTCTAGGTACCAGAGTTACAAAGGTGAATAATGATGGTAGATAAAGTCCCTACTCTCAAAAAGCCTGCAGATGATTATAGAAGAAATAAAATACACATAAATAGGAATGGGGAAAAAGGAAAAAAAAAAGAACATAGCCACCATTCCCCCAAAATGATAGTTTCAAAATCTCAAAGAATAAATAAGTAATATGAAATAAAAATTAAGATAATGTCAGAAAATACAGGTGCTATGAAGTAAGCCAGTTATAAGGCAGAGTGATGAGTTTGAGAGTGATTAGGGAGTAGTACATTTAGATAGGAATGGTCAGGGTCGGGGTGCCTGGGTGGCTCAGTCAGTTAAGCCTCTGACTCTTGGTTTCAGCTCAGGTCATGGTCTCAGGGTCGTGAGATTGAGCCCCGCATCGGGCTCCACACTCGACGCAAAGTCTGCTTTGTGCCTCTGCCTCTGTTCCTTTCCCCGCTCTCACTCTCTTGCTCTCTCAAATAAATTTTAAAAAAATCCTAAAAAAAAAAAGAATGGTCAGGGTCATAGGAGGACTTCAGCTGAGCTGCAATTTGAATGATGTAAAGGCAGCCATGTGGTGAATGACTGTGGTGCCAAAGGCCCCCAAATGAAGCGAGCATGGTATGTGGGAGAAACAGCAAGACCAGTCTGGCTGGAGGGTGGTGAGGGAGCAGGAAAGCTGGATGTGCTAACTTGGAGGCTTGGACAATAGCCAGGGCACGCGAAGCTAAAAGACCCAGTTTCTCCGTCCAAGCAACTCCCAGCCGAGTGCAGGAGACAGACTCATAAATAGATGTTAACTCTGCGCTGACAGCAAGCAGCCCGCACAGGTGATAGGCGAGTACAGATATCCGCTGCCCCTCCTGGAACTTGCCGGGCTCTGTGAGGTTTCCCCTGCCTGGACCACCACCACCCCCAGGACATGCACAGTGCCCTCCTGCAGCGTGGTTCCAAAGCCACCACCGCTCCCCACTTAATGCGAGTGTCCCTCTGAACTGGCAAGCAAGGAATTGGGCTTGCTGCCTGTAAACCACTTCGAGCCCTTGGGAAGAGAGGTGCTTAGTAAACAAGGCCTGGGATTATCTCATTGATTCATGAGATCAAAGCACTTTACAAACATTAACTAATTGAGCGTATCACCTCGTAGAATGTCAGTGTTGTTATGAGTCTCTGTTGAAGCTCTGTATTCTTCCTAAAATGCCTACCCACTCTTGGAAGGTGTGACTTTCACGTTGATTTCAATGGGCAGAAAGCCTTTATTGGTCTCTCCTTCTCTACTCCTAAAAAAAAATGATCTCAGGTCCGGGAGTGGGGATATTGGTGAGGAGGGCACTTGACAGAAGCATTAGGTTCCTTACCTCATAGCCAATCTGAGAACATTTGTTAAATGAAACTAGGACTCTAGTGTCCAACCCTGTATGGTCCCATCCCCTTGGCATGCTCTGTGAACTCAGCGACACTTTTCATCTTGGCCAACCATCTCACGAATAGATTTTGTCACAAGAGAGCCTGGGAAAGAAATCATAGATCCATGCTTCAGAATCATCGGTTGGTTTGTTGAAAATGCAGGGTTCCTAGATTTCTCTCAAGAGTTCTTGACGCAGAATTTCAGGAATCTACATTTTATTTTATTTATTTTTTTAATTTATTTTTTAATTAACACATAATGTATTATTTGCCGCAGGGTACATGTCTGTGAATCATCAGGCTTACACATTTCACAGCACTCACCATAGCACATACCCTCCTCAATGTCCATAACCCAGCCACCCTAGCCCTACCCGCCCCTACCCCCCAGCCACCCTTGGTTTGTTTCATGAGTTTAGGAGTCTCTTATGGTTTGTCTCCTTCCCGATCCAATCTTTTTTTATTTCCCTCCCCCACCCCCCACGACCTCCCACCCTGCCTCTCAAATTCTTCATCTCAGAGAGATCATATGATAATTGTCTTTCTCTGATTGACTTATTTCGCTTAGCATAATACCCTCTAGTTCCATCCACGTCGTTGCAAATGGCAAGATTTCATTTCTCTTGATGGCTGCATAGTAGGAATCTACATTTTAATAAGCTTTCTAGTTGCTTCTTCTGCACGTGCAACTGAGAACTGCCTCAGAAAAATCAACTCAAATCTTAGGTCAGTTCGGTTCCATTCAGTAATTATTAATTAAGCACCAAGGGCACTAAGCCAGAGGCTGCTGAGGAGGCAGGAAAGGAAGACCGACTTCCAGCTCAGGAAATACACATTCCAGAAGGAAGAAAAAAAGACACTAAGAAGACAGGTGATTTGAATACAATACCGAGCAAGATAAAGATATGCAGAATATAATGGTGAGTCAGAGTAGGCAGAGATGGTACCCGCTGGGGCTCCAAGGAATGAAGAGTGCAGCCCTTCCAATTGGACTTGGAGGGATGACAAAGATTTCGACTGATCACATTCTAGCGGTCAGGAGCACAGGCTTTGAAGGACAAAGTCCTGGATCTTGGTTGTGGTTCTGCTAGCTCACCATGTGATCTTGGGCGAGTCACCTACGTGTCTGTGTTAGTTTATTCATCTACAAAATGGGGTGGCTGGCAAGATGACTTGAGATTCTTTCTACTCAAAAACTTTGTTTCCCTGGGCTGGGGGATCTAGGGGTAGGCATTACAGCTTCTCAGACCGACTGGGTAAAGCCCACGAGGTGTGGATCGCTGTTGGCGGTGAGAACCAGGTGCCAGGTGGAGAGGTGTGTTGAAGCCAGCACCCCCTTCGGCTGGGCTCCCAGACAGGTTTGGTGAGAAAGAGAAGGCTGCTTGTGTAGTGTCTGTCACTGCAGGTTCAAAGTGCTTTACTTCTTATTAAATACTCACCATAAGGACAGACCACAGACTCCTGTGGCTGCTGCCGCCTCGTGATCTGTTCTAGAAATAAACAGATCTTCTCACAAGAAAGGCCCCTCAGGTACCATAACTGATATGGGATGAAGAGGAGAACAAAGATTGGGAGGAAATACCCTGAGTGAGACCTTTGTCCTGGGAATATATGGATCTCAAGGGGGACAGGGCTCAGGTATTCAGAGACGGATTTGCCGGGGATTTGCTCTGGCAGTTCCTTTATCCCAAGTCCATTTACCCCCCAGATCATGGTGATAAATATTTTTCTTCCTGCTTTCATTTTAGAGACAGAAGCTTTGCAGGGCATGGTGGGGGAATTTGTCAAGAAAGAATCAGGCTGATGGAGTCTTCTGGTGCTACTTGTGGGGCCTTCTGGAGAATGACCGCTGTTCCTGGACAAGCAATACCTAAGTGTTTCATCTATTCCCATATGACTACTCCTTTATAAGGGCACAGAGTAGGAGTCAAGTCTTCTGGGTTTCTCAAGGTGCAGAGTGTGATTCGAAAGACCTGAAACGACTTTAGAAGTTTCTGTGTTCAGGATTTAGAATGCCTTGAGGCTAGTGTCGTGCATGTAAATGTTGAACTGTCTAGGGAGCCTCGATTTGTAGCGTTTGCTGATTTGTGTGGTGTAAATAGTCCCCATCATAGCCCATTTCAGTAATAGGAGGTCACTAAACTCAGAGGCGAGGAGAGAGGCACACTGTCAGCTTTGGCAAGGGAGTCCCACCCGGCACCCGAACACCGCTGATGAAAGATATTTCTACTGTCCTCTCTTGCACAAAACCGGACTAGCCACTTAGCTGAAAGACTGAGTTTCTGAGGAAGAACAATCCCGAATTCCTTCGAGGTACTCAGTGGCTTCTGAAGTACTAGGACCATACTTGCTGAGTCCAGTCATTCTGAATCAAGAGCCACTTGGCCAAGGTCTAAGGTCACAGCTGGAACCTAGCCACCAGTCTCGTGAGCTCTTCTTCAGAAACTTCATCTCTACTCGGTTCTGGTCACTGCTATCATGAGTGATCACTGTTCTTAACCCACTCTAAAATGATTCAGAGGAATTGAGTTGGGTCACAAGGTTGGGGAGAAGGGGAGCCAGCTGCATCTTTATTCGGCATTGTGAGGTCGAGAGTCCTATGGAAGACTGAGCTATCATCCACATGGACGGAGGTTCTTCAGTGCGAACTCCAAAAGGGTTATGAGATATAGAAGTCTCGCTCTGCACTTATTCAAATGTGACATTAGGGATTTCAGTGTTTGGACAATGTTATGTATAGGTTCTCTCTGGATATATTTTCTTCTTTTCTTTTTAAATTTCAAAGCAAAGTAGTAAATGATCATGGACATAAAAATAAAATAATACAGCCACCTATAAGGTAAAAGTGATATTCTTTTCCTTCCCACTCCAATTATACCCCTCAGAATTAACCATTACTAATAATTTGGCATGTTATCATTCTAGGTTAATTCTTGTTCATATCTAAACACAGATGTAGGGCTTTTGTTTCTGTTTTTAATGTGTTTGTTTGATAGTATACAAATGAGAATATAATATATATAGTTTAAAACTTGTGTTCTCAATTAACAAAACATGTAGTGGGTATCGTTTTGATTGGCTCATTTAGCTGTATATAGCTCATTTTAATGTTTAAAATTCCAAGAAATAGCTCAGACGTGGTGCTGTTTAGATCACTTCATTATTCCCCCTGTTACAAACATGCTTAAGCAGGCTACTTGGTCAGGTGAAGGTTACTGGCTACACTCGGTGATTCCCTGGGAGACAGACTGCTTGAGTTCAAATCCTGACCTGTTACCTGTTATCTGTGTGATGTTAAGCAAGGTATTTATCCTCCAAATTTCATAACCTGCAAATTGAGGTTGATAATAGTAGCATCTAACGTTGGCCTAAAGATTAAGCAGATTAAAATGCATGCTTAAAACAATACCCAGCACACAAAAAAGCACTCAATAAATGTTAGCTTCTATTATATGTATCTGTACACACTCACAGTAGCTTCTGTTTTCTGGATAACTAGGAGTCAGGTGAAATGCAAACAATCAGCTCTGGAAAGTTTCTAACTTGCTCCAGAACTCCCCTGCTGGTGGGCATTCCTAGAGCCATACCTGAAGTCTTCATACTTTAGGGGAACCTCGGTTGGTTAAGCGTCCAACTCTTGGTTTTGGCTCAGGTCAAGATCTCACGAGTCATGGGATCGAGCCCTTCGCCCTTGGGCTCTACGCTCAGTGGGGAGTCTGCTTGAAGATTCTTCTCCTCTGCCCCTTCCCCCTACTCCTGATATGCATGTGCGGTCTCTCTAAAATAAATAAATACATCTTTTAAAAAATAAAGTGTTCACACTTTACATTTTGATAAACAATGTCAAATTGTTCAGAACTGTCAAGATTGTGCCATTTTGAATTCCAATAACAACGTAAATTTGTGCCTCTTGCTAACACCAGAGATTATCAATGTTTTAAAATGTTACCAGTTTGTCAGGAACAAGAGAGGAATGTCCACTCTCACCATTACTGTTTAACATAGTACTAGAAGTCTTAGCCTCGCAATCAGACAACAAAAAGAAATGAAGGACATCCAAATTGGCAAGGAAGATGTCAAACTTTCACTATTTGCAGATGACATGATACTTTATGTAGGAAATCTGAAAGACTCCACCCAAAAATTGCTAGAACTAATTCATGAATTCAGCAAAGTTGCAGGATATAAAATTAATGTGCAGAAATTCATTGCATTTCAATACACCAATAATGAAGCAGCAGAAAATAAAGGAATCAATTCCATTTGCAATTGCACCAAAAACAATACAAAACCTAGGAATCAACCTAATGGAAGAAGTAAAAGATCCGTACTCTGAAAACTATAGAACACTTATGAAAGAAATTGAAGAGGACACAAAGAAATGGAAAAGCATTCCATGCTCATGGATTGGAAGAACAAAGATCATTAAAATGTCTATGCTACACAAAGCAATCTACACATTTAATGCAATCCCTATCAAAGTACCACCACATTCCTCACCGAGCTAGAACAAAGAATCCTAAAATTTTTATGGAACCACATAAGACCCTGAATAGCCAGAGGAATGTTGAAAAAGAAAAACAAAACTAGAGGTATCACAATTCTGGATTTCAGACAGTATGGTACTGGCACAAAAACAGACACACGGATCCATGGACTGATCAGTGGAACAGAATAGAGAACCCAGAATTGGACCCTCAACTCTACAGTCAGCTAACTTTTGACAAAGCAGGAAAGAATATCCAATGGAAAAAAAGACAGTCTCTTCAACAGATGGTGTTGGGAAAACTAAACAGCAACGTATAGAAGAATGAAACTGGACCACTTTCTTACACCATACACAAAAATAAATTCAAAATGGATGAAAGACCTGAATGTGAGACAGGAAACCATCAAAATCCAAGAGACTACAGGCAGCAACCTCTTTGACTTGCCATAACAAATTCTTACTAGAAACATTGCCAGAGGCAAGGGAAACAAAGGCAAAAAATGAACTGTTGGGACTTCATCAAGATAAAAAGCATCTGCACTGTGAAGGAAACACTCAACAAAAGTATAAGGCAGCTCATGGAATGGGAGAAGATATTTGCAAATATTATATCAGATAAAAGGTTAGTATCCAGAATCTATAAAGAGCTTATCAAACTCAACACCCAAAAAATGAACAATCCAGTTAAGAAATGGGCAGAAGACATAAATAGACATTTTTACAAAGAAGACATTCAGATAGATAATAGACACATGAAAAGATGCTCAATATCACTCATCATCGGGGAAATACAAATCAAAACCACAATGAGATACCACCTCACACCTGTCAGAATGACTACAATTAACAACTCAGGAGACAATAGGAGAAAGGGAAACCCTCTTGTACAGTTGGTGACAATGCAAATTGGTGCAGCCATTCTCGAAGACAGTATAGAGGTTCCTCAAAAAGTTAAAAATAGAGCTACCCTATAACCCAGAAATTATAATACTAGCTATTTACCCAAAGGATACAGATTCAAAGGGGTACATGCGCTCCAATGTTTGTAGCAGCATTATCAACAATAGCCAAACTATGAAGAGAGGCCAAATGTCCATGGACTGATGAATGGATAAAGAAGATGTGTTACAGATATATACAATGGAATATTACTCAGCCATCAAAAATAATGAAATCTTGCCACTTGCAATGACATGGATGGAGCTAGAGTATATTATGCTAAGTGGAATAAGTCAGAGAAAGACAAATAACCATATGATCTCACTCATATATGGAATTTAAGAAAGAAAACAGATGGACACATGGGAAGGGGGTGCAAAAAAGGGAGAGAGGGAAATAACCCATAAGAGACTCTTAACTATCGAGAACAAACTAAGGGCTGCTGGAGGGAGGTTGGTGGAGGGATGGGCTAGATGGGCGATGGGTATTAAAGAGTACATTTATTGTGATGAGCTCTAGGTGTTGTATGTAAGTAAAGAATCACTGAATTCTACTCCAGAAATCACTATTGCACTGTACGTTAATTAAGTAAAATTTAAATAAAATAAATAATAGTAATAATTGTTAAATTTTTTTTACCAGTTTGTCATAACACATATTATGAGGCTCAATTCATTCAAAGAAAAAATTCTGTAGGAACCGCAGGTACTGAAGAGATTCATAAAGAAAGGGCCAGGGGAAATGGAGATAAGAATCTCTTATGTCCTTTTTACTGGGGACAGCAATCTTCAGTACTGAGAGGGCATATTGCGGCTACTGTACATTTAGCTTTTCTCCAGTTGATGTTTTCAGGTGAGACACCTTTCCCCCCGTTCTTATCTAGAGTCCATGTGCTTTGTCTAGAGGCACAGACAAGTCGCAGGTGGTTTGGGATGATTTTGCAAGCACGTCTGTATCACGGATCTGCAGTAGAGGCCGTAACACTAAGAGCTGCCTCAGATAGAAGGAACATGGCATCAACTCTCTCTCCAAAGACAGAACATTCTCCCAGGCACTCTTTGCTACGACGGGTTGGCCAGGTTATAATTGTCACTCCTTGTACCTCCCACATGCGTAACTTTCCACTTCTTTTTGTAAAGCGGCATTTGAAGTGTGGGGAGTAAAACGAGAACCATATTTCTGAGCATTGGCCTCAGCTGGTATGAACTATGTTCAAGGACCTAATCCCATGATGCAGTGCTGCATTCAAATGCTTTTGGAAGTCCGGCCTCTGCTGAGTCTCAGCAGACCGCGTTCTGCTGAGATCAAGGTATACTTTGCAAGGGTAATGCGATCCTTTGCCAAACAGTATAATCTCCTTTCCCATAGTAATGTGGCAATCTCATTCTGGATAACATAGAGCCCTAATTAACAAATCAGAAATCACCAAACTGTGGTTCAGAACAACATACCTAGAAATCAGCTGTTGCCATGGTCATAAAATAGAAAAGGAAAAGGTGAAACTTTTAGACATCCGGTCAAATAAAGTGACGTATTTTCCTGGATCCATCACCTAATTACATATGGTGTTAGAGATTGGATTGGAGCTATCCAAGATGTGTTCATATGCAAATAAGCCATAATCCACCTATGAAGCAAGCGGGTCCAGCTGAAGTGGAGATCTTGTAATTATCCTAAATTAATGTAGACAATCCACAAGATATAGCAATAGACAAAAATAAATATACACTCTTTGTGGCTTAGATTATCTGTTAAATACTAGAAGAACTAGTTGGCTAACAAATCTGCACTCTTACACCAATAGCGTCTGTACAAAACTGGTGACATGAGAGCATGTAATCAGAATAACTTTCCATTTTATACCTTCCAGAACACAAAAAGGAGAACATTGTGCTTTGGTTCCCACATCTTCCCCAGATTAATAATAATTGGACTCAATGTCTGTTAAAAGTCATTGACTAGTTCATAGGCATCCAAGGATTGTCCCTATTTTTTAACAAAAAAGTAAAAGAGAAGAGCAAATGAATCACTTAAAATTTAGGAATGTTCTCGCTGGTTTGGAAAAATGTACGTTCTTGGAGATGACAGAAAAGTATATTTATTGATAGAATAGTTGAAAGATTTTATGTAAAAACACAGAGATTCCTATTTTTAGGAAAAGTTTGAGGAACTTCTTGTTACAGCACAAAGCATCCAATTAGCCCCTCCGTTCTCTTCAGGCTGTATCTGTTTTTCATCCAAAGTCCCCTTTGAAGTCAACTATGGCTCAGCACAAATAAAAGACAAAGTCCGGGAGATAAGAATCTAGATCGAGATGAATAGCAGACTTGGCCCCAGCCTCAGGTGTCAGGCAACCAGAAGAAGCTAAAGATCTACCAAAACTCAACTCAAAATGTAGGGAACTAACTCAAAAATGTAGGGAATGCCTGAGAAGAAACAGAGGCTGAGCAGGGATTTCCTCAATAGTATAAGGTGTCTTATAATGATAAACACATCTCATTGCTATTTAAAAATGTTATCTTTCTCTGGAGTCACTAAGCATTTAGAGAATGGAGACTAGATTCCTTTCGAGCTTGTAGGCGCAAGATTCTAAGTCAGCACCCATGGAAGAAGCTTACGTTTCTGCCAAACACGTGGAAATCTCCATCCTCTTGTGTGTGGAATTACCTAGGACTTTGAACTCCCAGACTCCCTAAAAAGCAACTGAAAGAAACATTCAAATGAATCCAGCTACTTTCTTTATCTTGCAAGGGTATCTGAAAAGGAAATCAAAACAACCTTCTAATTTCTCCACCCATACCTGCCTGCAATTATAACCTGTTGTCCTTATGTGTAACTATGGCTCACGTGTGGACACTGAGCTTCGAATCCACGGAGAACTCAAGCTTGGAAAACGCAAATATATTCACAGATTGAATTTCAGTGCTCTCCCAGGGGCTTCGAGCACAATGCTGAGTGCTGGGGATGGAAAACTGCAGGAGATACACTCTTGTTACAGGTCTACGGGGAGAAACAGATTCAAATACTTACAATTCAGTGTAAGTAGTGGTAAGCAGTGCTAGTTAATATCAATAATTATGAGCTATGAGGTTAAAAATAATGAACAGTGACCACTGGAAAAATGTTCCGCTTCCCTTTTCTTTCTTTTTTTTTTTTTTAAAGATTTTATTTATTTATTTGACAGAGAGAGAGAGACAGCGAGAGAGGGAATATAAGCAGGGGGAGTAGGAGAGGGAGAAGTAGGCTTTCCACCGAGCAGGGAGCCCGACGCAGGGTTCCATCCCAGGACCCTGGGATCATGACCTGAGCAGAAGGCAGAGGCATTAACACACTGAGCCACCCAGGCGCCCCGCAAATCAAGTAATTTTAATAATAAACTCTGATTGCACACTAGGTTAAGATGTAAGGACAGAGGGTTGAGACCTAGCAGGATTCTCAGTGATATGTTGGGTATGGCCCCCTCTGTTTGACTGAGTTTACCACGTGGGCTAGCCACAAATATTGGAAACAGGAAGGTGTTTCCAATGCAGGGCCCAAAGAACACTGCTCTAGTCCTATGAGAGAGTTTAGCAGTGGGTACTTACTTTCTCTTAGAAGGCCTGCTTTCTACTTAACCACCTGAGAAGGACAATAGCTGCTTCTCGTTGCTGCTCCAGGCCTGTGGCTCTCCGGTGGCCATGAGAGGGAGGCGTGGCAAACAACCCGGGTAAAATATGTCACTGGAGTTGTCCAGTGATTCTCAACCTGGATAAAAGTCAAAGCACACACGCATCTCTCTTGGTGCCTTTGGAAACAAAGAAATAATGCATGAAATAAAGACCCTTAGGGTGTTTCTGCTTGAAGCAGTAAGCATATCTTTTATAAAACATTTTTATTTTTTGCTATTAAAACCACAATATTACATTCTTGAATTTATCTCACTTTGTCTCCACATTTCAGTCTCTGTTTTAATGGAAAATGGTAGATGACATCCACAACTTGGCAAACACGCACTGCGGACCTACTATTATGTGCCAGGAACATGTCAGCTATAGGCGCCTTGTATAGTTAATTGGGAAAGGTCTTAAGTGGCTTGAGACTTAGGAGGACTCTGTCATCTAGTGCAGGATCAGTAGTTTGGGGCTTCGGAAGGGGTAATGCCAGTGTATTTGCTGAGATTGTTCTTTTGTTTGGGGGAGGGTTTTTTTTTTTTCACTCTAGTCATGGTGTAATTGGTAAAGTTGAGACAAGTTTCTTACCTTAAGGCAGTTTAGAGTCAAGCAGTCTAAAAACATGTTTGTGCCCTTATTCATCTGTTCATTTATTTTTTCATCCACAAAAGATTTCATGTTTATGTATTATAAAATAAATGAAATATAAACTATTAAAAGAAGGGAGAAGAAAATTCATTTTGCACAAAAAAACAGAAGACACACTGTTTTCCCAGGAAAAATATATAATCTAATTGAACATTAACTAGATCATATATATATATATATACATATATATATACACACACAATATGAAACAAGTGGAGAAAATATCCATGAGTGCTAAGAAATATCAAATGAAGGAGAAATTGATGTGGGGCAGATTTTTTTTGTTGTTTAATAGGAGTGTTATCTTGCCCATAGGAGCTCGTTCAATGTTCACACTTCTCGCGTAGGACAGAAGTATCAAGGTGATGAACATTACACAGTTGTAAAGGTAAAAGCCCACGGGTGTACTGATAAATTGTGTGTATTGTCATAAGTATTCTGTGAAATGAGTTATTGATCATCTTTATTCTTCTTTTCCCTTGTGCTTTATGAACACATTGTTCTTTACCTGCTTTCCTTGGTCTTTACATTTCTCACTAATGTAAACAAAAAACATTCATTGTTAATGCGCATGTTGATAAACGTCAACTATTATGCCTAAACCATCAAAGGATTATGTGAAGAGCACCCCAATCCAGCTGCTGTTCAGTGTTATATGTGCAGCCAAACTTCCCTATAGTTTACTCTTATTGCATTACATTAAGTCCATTTCTTAAATTATTTTCCATGCCTTTCTTGACTAAGAGTGGAAAAATACGAGCTGTGAAAAGATAGCTCTTCTAAACCTTGGTCTGACTTTGTCCCTAGTCCTCTACAGATGTAATAAACGAAATTCTGCCCTTACTGTCTAATAGCTAGATCCCTCAGTTTATACACGCTTTAAGGATCTTGAACACACAATGCTTTTTAAATAGAAGTCCATGGGAAGGAAAGCCTGTAAATAGCATTTTCAACTTACATGTGTGCCTTTTATTGAACATCAAAGTTCTGCTAGCGACGCCTGGGTGGCTCAGTCATTAGGCATCTGCCTTCGGCTCAGGTCATGATCTCAGGGTCTTGGGATCGAGCCCCACGTTGGACTCCCTGCTCAGTGGGGAGCCTGCTTCTCCCTTTCCCTCTGCCTGCGGCTTCACCTGCTTATTCTCTGTCTCTTTGTCTGTCAAATAAATAAATTAAATCTTAAAAAAAGAAAGAAAGAGAAAAGAAAGCATGTTCACATTGCTCTTTCTTTGCTAGATTTAGTTTGGAGTCACACTTGCATGAGGCAGCCACTGAGTTTACATTTTTACTGCTCAACATATGAAAGCCGTATCCATCCCTCCATTCACTCACTCAGCCAGTCCATCATTTATTCATTATTTGTCCATTCATTCCACAAACATTTATTGAGGGACTTGTATTTCCCAGCACTGAACTAAATGCTGAGCTTATAAAGATAAATAAATTGTCAAAGATAGGACCTTGGGATTTTTTTGTTTTTTTCTTTCAAATATTTTAGAATTTTAGATGGATTATCTACTTTTACTATTTAACATTTTATGTCTCATTTCGCCATATAATTCCAAGCATTACTTCATATCGACTTATTTTTGCAACTACCTTACGATTTGAACCTATAAAATATTTAATGTCTCCAAAAGATGGTTAGATTATGTCTGCCTTGCAATGACCGAATTTGAATATACATCATCTCATTAAATTCTCACAACACTCAAGCGAAGTAGAGACCACTCTTATGCTTATTTATACTCCGTATTATCTCTACTTTACAGATGAGAAACAGAAACTCAGGGAGGTTAATTAGGACAAAAAGGTGGAAGAAGGAGGAGTTTGCCTTTTTGTCCTGCTTCTCTGCTTGAGCTGAAACATCTCATCTCATCTTCTGTCCTTAGACTGCAACTTATACCATGAGTTCCTCTGCTTCCCAGGCCTTTGAACTTGGACTGAACTATACCTCCGGATTTCCTGGGTCTCCAGCTTGCAGACGGCAGATCTGTCTTCAGATCTCAGCCTACATAATTGGATGAGACAATTCCCTAAAATAAGCTTCCTTTCACCTGGTATGTAAAAATATTATTTAATATAATATATATTTATTATATAAAATTTATATACTATAAATATATAAATTTAATATGTGTAAAATCATATAAATATTATAAATATAAATATATATAAAATTCTGCTCTGTTTCCTTGGAAAACCCTGAACTCTGATTAATACAAATGAACATAATAGGCAGTCAACATAATTTTTTACTTTTGTTAAGTAGAATGAGTGAACAACACATGGGGTATTTTAAAACCATTTAGATGTCTCTAATTCTCTCAAGGTGTAATCTTGATTTGGTTCCAACTTTAGCTCTCTTAGTTCTTGTTTCATTATCCTTAGTTTCCTAGAACCACAAAATCCACCACAAATCTGTTTTCCATTAATCACTCGTAATTTAACAAGTGAAAATGTGTTTTAAAGTACACTAAGTTAGAAAAATAGTATTTCAAGGCAATGGGGAGCATCTTTATTGTTGTACTTAAGATTCTCTCAGCCAGCCTCAAAATGGCTTAATGTTCCAGATAGAACCTATGACCAAGTTCATTCAGCCTTCAGAACTCAACCGTAACCTCCATGCATCCCACTAATCCAATTCTTCTATTCTTTCGTGGCAAGAACAATTGAAAGCAATCAGAAAATGGTTAATATCAGCGTAAAGAGGAATTGTATAATGATAGAGTTTTCCTTGAAAAATCTGTTTATTGGGTTTGAAAATAGGAAAAATGGGTCATTCTTCTCTAAGTTGTGATTACCACTGCCAAATCCATGCTCTGTGCAACAAACAGAAACAGTGATGGCTGAGGGGGGTTATAAGGAGAAGAAATGAGTGATGGCACCTAAGGAGAGAAATTCTTCCTGAAAAATAGAAGAAATACATAGGAATCAAACCTTCTAAAAAATAAACATAAAGACAGCCAGAGGATCCCATTTCAGCTACTTAAAAACTTTGTAACCCAATGGGTAACTACATTAGAAAACCAAAAGAGAACAGTAGAATCTGGTAATTACATAAGAATCTATGTTCTTACATAGTTTTAAGATTTCCAGACAATCTTAAGTACATCACACCTCTGCAATCCTATCTCTGAAAGTCAAACTTTTCTTAAGATTGTGCTGTAATCTGTCTTTAAATATATCTCTATATCACTATTCTGACCGAAAGAATTCAAGAACTTAGATATGTGGGATGTTAACACATACAGAGTTTACCAGAAGGCCTCCCTAAAAATCTCTTTGACTTGAGCAAGTACATTGGCTTAAAATAAAGGTGTCCCCCCCACCAGATTTCAGCTTTGTGACATCTGGAGTTGGACATTCATCCAGGGATCCTTCTACTAAATAGGGAAAAAGGTTAAACTCGTTTTTATTTGACTTTGCTTAAAGTTTGTCTTACTCTGTTCCATTTGGTAAAGTAGTTGTAGGTTTCAGTGTAGTGGGGTTACGGTCTTCCGCGCCCTACAGCTCTGTCTGGGAAAGCATGAAGTCAGGGTCCTGGCTGTGCTCGAGGTCGGCAGAGGGAGAACAAGTGGTGTGAGAGGGATTGCAGCTGTGGCATGAAGCAATCAGGATACACTTTGGGAAATAGGAGAGACAGACAGACAGACAGACAGAGATAGACATAGAGATTGAGAAATAGGACTGAGGCCATTTAGGAATACCTGAGTTGAAGCCCCTGTCAGGTAAGGGACCAGAAAAATGTGGAGTCAATGTGGGCATCTTCTTTCTTCTACCTGAAATTATTTTTTTCTCCTCATCTCTCATGCTCTTCCTCCTTCCTCTTCTAAACAGAGGTGCTCTACTCATCCTTTCTTTCCTTCCCTTTCCCTCACTTCCCTTCCCTTTCAGACCATCCCCCATGGCAACCCTGTCTAGTCTCATTGCTTCAAGGATCTCATCCATATGGATAGTTACCCAATCTCTACCTCCAGCACATACCTCACTCCTTGGAGATAACCCTGCATTTTTCTGACTCCTCCATCTGGATCCCACCAGCCCTTCCAAGTCGGTGTGTCCAAAACTACCTTGAGAGAGTTTGCACAATCCGCTTCGCATTATTTCTACAGGTGTGGATGTCTTCTGTTCCCTAGAACCATCAGCTCCTTGTAAGATCTGAATCCCATTCAGTGTTGGGTTTCCTTCAATACCAGGCTTAATGCTCTGCATTTTGATGATAAATGAATTACTACAAGTTCAATGTGCCCCTAAAAGATATGTCATAGGGTAGAAATCAAGTGTTCGCTTCATATGGAAATGTTTGCCACAGGAATTAGGACTTAAGAGATCCCTTCACGAAAATGATTTACTAAATTCTATTCTTAATAATAATTGCCAGTGTTTATTTTGCTAGTTTCTCTATGCAAAATATCCCTGCAAGCCTAATATAATCGTGTTCACTTATACATGTAAAAACTGTGGTTCAGAGATGCCAAGTAGCTTGCTACAGTCACTGATGTGCAGACTTATTTTGCAGGAGCCCTGACTGTTAGAAAGCTCTTCGCATCTCCATTACCCTAGGGTGCATACTCAGCCATTCTTGCCAAGCTTCTGTTCTGAGAGAATATAGTTCAATTAAGGTGGAACCATTTTTGTATTTCCAGGAATGAATATATGTGTTCTTCTTCAGCATACAACGAACTCAAGCATTGTATATTCTGTCTTCGGAATTTATAATTTCCATACCTACCAGTGGTCATTTCTCCTATAATTCAAATGGTACCCTATGATATTTCACATAAACATATAATAGATGGCATCTTAAAAGGCAATTGGAAAATTTCTGTGGGCTTTTCTTCTGCAGAGTTACTCTTACACTCACACAAAGAGCTTCAAGTTGATGACCTGCAAAATCCAGATGAAGAGTCTGTGGATTGTTCATTATTTGTGGTTTAGAAGAAATACAGGCCGCAACATCCCACATGTTTAGTCAAGAAAACGCATTAGACTCTTTCCAGCTGCACTGTTTACCTGGCCTTCGTGAGAGGCTGACTGAAATTAAGCGGAAAGTCATAAATGTTGATAAACACTTCATGAAAGGGAACAAACATGAAATTAGGTGACTTCAGGAGAATAGTCATTGATCTCTTTGAGGTAAGCTTCTAGAATAGTGCTGTCTAGTCAACACAAAGCAAGAGCCGCATATGTAATGCTGAATGTACTAGTAGCCACCATAAAAAGTAAAAAGAAACAGGTGAAATTATTTTGGATAAGAAATTTATTTAACTCAATATTTCTAAATTACTATTTAACATGTAATCAATATAAAATTATTAATGAGATATTGTACATTCTTTTTTTTTCACACTGGATATTGAAAATCAGGTGTGTATTTCATCCTTCCCATGCATGTCAATTCTAACCAGCCACATTCCAAGTGTTCCTCAGCCACACATGGCTAGTGGCTAATTTCAAAACCACTACACAGTAAAAGAATAGATAGAGTAGATTCTCTTCTGGTTTCGTGCCCAGAACGCTTGCCTTTGGTCTCTGGGCTTTGCTCCAACCATTCTCCTCTTCAGCTTTGGGATCTCTATGGGATTGCACCACTTTTCAGAAGTCACATAATCAGTAGCTTCCTTCAGGGACCAAGTCGCATGAAAATTTGATCCAACTGATGATCACATCTGTCTTGGGCCCAGTTTCACATTTTTATTAAAGTAATAAATGTTATGGTAGGCTTCCTAACAGTAGTTTTTTAAATTCTAGAAGAACTGTAAGATTTCTTTGGGATTTTCTGTCAGAGTAACTCTGACAGAACCAAAAACCTGCCCCAGCACTACCTGAAGATTATAGTTGGTCAAAACTTGACGAAGGCATCATTACATTCTAAGCAAGTGAATAATTTTCTTGCAACAAAATGGGTTGTGGGTTTAGCCTATTCATCACCTATAAAGCTAAGATTTTTTTGTGTGCAGAGGAGTGACTCATTACCACCCTCCACATAATAATTGCACATCCTAAAAGCATTATTAGCTTCCAATATGTGTTTCACACTTATATAATCATTGATATAAAAAGCAAAGGGTCTCAATAGTACAAAGTCTAAAATTCTTCTGTGACTCTTATTTTCTCTTCTAGAAAAAAGTAGAGAGAATATTTCTCCTGTAATTATTCTGAAGCAGCAGAAAGGCACAAAGAAGAAATGATCCATTAGTAGTCTGTGTCTGGTAAACAAAAGAATATGAAGGGCATTTGCACTGTGTGGAAAAGCAGATGGCATTTGCTGTCCTATCCAAACCAGTCTTAAGGGACTCTTTGTGTCAAAGACTTCCTAGGGCTGAATAAGAAGGGCCTCACACAGCCACAGAGGACGCAGACACAAAGCACACATGCTCCCTAGAGATTCCAGGGCCAATGGAGGTTTAAGAGTCTTCAGATCAAATATAATGAAGAATCCAACTGTATTAGCAATGATAGAGGAAAGAAAATTTGAACTTTATTTTCATATTTAAATCAAAAGGCAGTATAACCTGAATTCTGGTTTCCATTGTTTTGAACATAAAAATCTTTGAAACTATAATTTTCGAACTCGAGTTTCTGCCTCAGAATTTGACAGAGAAGAGGAGAGTTATATTCAAATTCAGACATTTAAATGTTGGTGACATTTTATTAATAGAATATCTCAATTTTTTAAGTTAATTAAATGATTAATAATCTATATTGGACAACATGGATTGCATAATTTTGGATACAAAATAGAAAAGAGGGTAAAGATACTGCCCATCAGGGCATAATCTTGAAGCTAATTTAATTAGTGACCACTCCTATTTTTTTTCTAGTCATCTCAGTGTTGCCACTAATCAAATATTAAATAGGACAAGTGTATATCCCTCTGGTTGTGTCCTACAGACTGTATAACGTTTATCAGAATTTTTGCCTGCTTCATAATAGCTAGATATTTTCAGAATTCTTACAGTTACAGTTTTTCCTTTGGTTAGGGAGTTAAGGAGATTATCTGAAATCTGGATCTCCAGTGACCTCGGTTAGGCTAGTTCTCTATATACCACAGAATACAGTTTTTACCATAAGCCCTTGAGTCAACAATGATAGATTAGACGATACCAGAGTTTATAATAGTCAATAAATTACTCTTCGTACACTGATGGGCACAAGGATGAGATATCCTCTGATCTATGTATGCACCTGTGTATATATGCAAATATTATGTACATATGTATGCATCTATCAATCATATATCTATTATCTATCTATCTATCTAGCTAGCTAGCTAGCTAGCTAGCTAGCTATCTATCTAGCTATCTATCTATCTAACGGTGTACTGAATTGAAACAGAACAGTCCTGGAAATTAGTCATTCCTCAGGCTTGGGTACCACTGTAGTTTCTCAGAAAGTGGCATTATATAAGATGGTCAGGCTGTCACTCAGCCGTGGTCTGCAAAATCTGGCTACACTAGAGAAATATATCCACTATAGTTGGTATTTAAGTGTATAGTCACAAGCTAGAAAGATCCATAAATTGTCAAGTTCATCCTGACGCTTTATCTCCAGTGCACAATAATGGTTACTTAGATCACAAATTCAGTCTTCTAAAGATACAGTTTTCAAACTGAAATAAGTAAAAATTTGCATCCTGGTCTCCAATGATTGTTCCTCCAAAAAACTCATATGTTAAGTATGTACTTGGTCCCAAAGTTTCCCACAACACTTGAAGGAGTTCTGAAGTCTTCACATTTTCCTACTGTCTTCAAGTAGTACCAGTAGTCCCAGCATTTCACAGGGCTAGTTTTCCAGTCATCTGTTTCTCTCAGTCTCTAAAATACAGCAAATAGGATGATTTAAAAAATCAAAGTTCAATAATATCAATGAACAGCTACAAAATAAGTCCCAGTCCTGGGTATTCTTGGGCAGGTCGAAGTGCTGGAGATGTGTCGGTTTTCCATAAGCCTGTATGGAATGGAGTGGGGAGGGGATGGTGGAGAACAGAAGAGAAAAAAGAAAAGAGAAGAAAGATGATGTGCTTATTTCCTTTACTGTTAATTCAATAGCTTCCGTAAAGCTTAAGCCTAGGCCCCATTTGTTCTATTATAGTTAGGGAGGCTCCCACGACAGATATAGACTTGCAAGTACATAGGTTATTTAGAAGGTGATTGTAGAAAACACACATAAGGGAATGGGTAAGGTGAAATGAGAAAGGGTGGAAAGCCAATAGATTCTACGTTAATGGTTAGATTTCCACTGTGGACAGCTGGGGCTCAATCCCTCAGGGGGCCAATGAGTTACTATGTGGAATGCACCCTAGAATTGTTCCACGGAGGGTCAGAGAGGCTGGGGTATTCATCCACCAACTCTGGCCCCTCATCAGTCGATAGTTGCTCTGGGGGCATTAAATCCTGATATTCCCAGACTGCTTTCTGTGGGCTGAGCAAGCATTCGTGGTGCTGGAGAGAGCAGAGAGAAGCAGGAGCCCATATTGGAAAGCTACCAACGTGTGTGGGAATTGTCATCTATCAATGCCTCATGCTTTTTTGGGTGTTTGACTCCAATGGCAAATGTCGTGAGTTCATTAACTTCTCTAGATGGATGACCTTGTCCTAACTTAAGCACTCTTATTACTGCTGGTGTCAAAACCTATCTGAAATGATTATCAGCTGAGCTTAAAGGCCTTGCTATGGTCCTGAATACATAGTCAGGATTGATGACAAAGATAATGTCCATTTCTGCACCACCCCCCACCCCCATTTTAAAGGTAACTGGTTCTGATTCCTGAGCATTTGCTAGGGCCCTTGATGTTGCTGGTACTAATTTTCACACATCCTCACCATGTATATGATCTATACCAATTCTTAAAATACTTGTATTTCTACAGATGTTGAACAATCATTACTCTAGCATGCAGTGTCTCCTTAAATCTGTTGGATCACCTGCCTAATTGATGGGTCGTTGAGGTTTTATGGAAACCCAGTGTCATGAGCATGCCCCAAATTTAGTTTTGCCCCAACTAAAGAGTCTTATGGAGGTCTGTGCAGATTCTAAAGATAGAGTACATGAGGCAAATGTGTTTGTTACTGAACTTCCTTGTAACATCTACCCTTCTGACAATGAATGGGAGAGGTTTGGGTAGAACTAGATCTGGGTATGTGATCGCCACATCCTTATCCACCCAAGTAATGCACAAATAGGACTTTTCACATCAGTAATGTTTTACCTCGACACAATGAAGTATTGAGGTGGCATAAACTACAGGTCATTTTTCTCACAATATATTTGTATTAGGCCTACGGCTACTGTATAATATGAAATTATACTGGTTTTTACATAGTAAAATATTATTAAACTATTATAAACTATAAATATGAAGGCCTAGCTGCAATTTCATAACATGCTCCTGGCTTATTTTTAAATGAAACAAAGATTATTTACTAAGTTATATGTACACACTGATAGGTGTACAAGGATTTGAATGAAATATAAAGAATAATAGTCTACTGGTTGGTACCATGGAATTACAGGTAAATATGTTTAAATTAAAAACATTTCAGTTACTACTGTAATTATAAATTATGATAAGAATAAGAAGAGAAAACCACATAGCATCTTGTTCAAAGAATTCTATTTAGTCATAATTAAGCATAAAGAGCAAATTCACTAAGTTTAGAACCTGGATGGATGAGAGAAAATTCACAAAGCAAGATTTTTAGAGGTTTATATAAATAGGGATGTATTTTAAAGCACCAGAGCAAATAAATGATACCAGCAATTATGTCATTATACCGATCAAAGCACAGTATCTTTATGCATCTTTCTGGATTGGGACCGTATCCATGTAGTTGCCTCAACCCTATCTCATGGAGACATAGTGAAGGCAAACCACAAGCTTGAAATCTGTGCATGACAAAACTCGTTGCTTATGTTCACTAGAGGAACATACCAGATTTAGGATCTCATTTTATTGTTTATTCTATTGCTTTCCACCAACTTTTCTATATATGAAGTTTAAAGACTAGAGACTTGTTTTTCTTGGTATCCAAGCAACAGAAAGAGGAAAAAACTCATGACCACGGGCAGGATAGTTTGAACATTGAAAATGACCATGACTATCCCCTTAAGAGTCTTTCGAACTGAGTAGTGTGCTAGCTGAGAAAACACACTCTAATAGAATCTTCTAATGGTTCTTTCAGGACCAATGAAGGCAGAGAACCAGAAAAACATATTACCCATGACAATATATTTTTTAATCCTATTATTATAAATTTCCAAAGAGAATCCCTGTTACTCATGAAAAATAATATCCAGAGTCACCTTTAACCTCTCCCACACATTACCATAATTCTCTGGCAAGACAAACCCATCTTAGTCTTAACCTCAACATTCCACAGCATTACCTCTAAAAAATCATGCCATTTGTAGTTAAAAACATTTATGCCAATTGAATATTAAATTTCCCAAGGCCTTAAAAGTGATGTGGTATATAAAGTGTGAAAAGATGCCTTTGTAAAGAAACCATTCTCTGGAATTTGCCTATATTAATGTAAATTACTCGGAAACATATGGTAAATGACAGAATGTTGCGCTGTTAATATTTCTGGTGTCCTGTGTTTACAGCCTCAGTTTATGCTCACTATTACTTACTAAAGAAAGTAATTCTTTTTTTACTAAAAAACTAGTAATTTCAGTAAAATTAATTTACTAATTTAGTAAAAAATTAGTAATTTTTTTTACTAAAGAAAGTGAAAAGCTGTATGGACAATCCAAAACTGGCCTTTAACCCAAGTGGCTAACACAATTCCAACTTCAGCACTCTTCCCAAAATAATCAACTTTCCAAAATAATCAACAGGTGATACCATCAAGTTGGTAATTTGGAGATGTTGAACGGCTGTGTGGCATTGCTACAGAATTAATCTGGTTATATATCAATAATAAACATAAGATTTAGCACTTTTGGATGGATTCAGTCAATGTGCATGGGCAGTACCCACTTAATATGCTCCAAGATGGACTGGATCAAATATCACAACCATGATATTTTATCTGCACAGTTTCATTAGAATCTATTGTGAAATTCCATGGCACGAACTGTGGATGGAGTTATTAACTACAGGTCTTTGTCTTGGTTGCTTAACTCAACTGGCCAGAACACAGCACAGGGAAGACAAGAATGTTGTAATGATCACAGGAAGGATTTTATCTACATAAAACGATGCTTGGCTTTTGGAATATTTTTAGCAATTAAAGTTAATGTGGACATATAAGTCTTGGAATTAATTTCAAACCAAACAAAGCCACACCATGAAACCTTAAAACAGAGGGTGTGGCAATGTTGTCTTATTCTCCCTACTGCCTTTCAAATATTCCTCTCCCATAAGACTTCCCCATTCATTTGGGAGAAGAGGGGAAATAATACTTAATACTCGAAATATTAAATTCTCCCTTGTTCCTTCTGGTTCTAACTTTTCTCAATGGGATGATAAAAATAAATTAATAATAATGATAATAGTAATAATCATACTATGATTTAACATCTATTGAGTACTTGCTATATGCCAGTATTATAGTAAAGGCTTTAAATGCTTTCTTTCACTTGGTTCTAACAACACTTTCATGAGCTAGGGAACAGTTATTAGACAGAGGCTTCAGTGAGGTTGAATGACTTGCCCAGAATCACTTAATAAATGACAAAGCTAAAGTTCAAACCCCACCTGACTCATGTAAACAAGACTTTTGCATTTAATAGCATTTTCTGGTGCTAAGGCAACTATAGAAAGAAAAACTTGTAAAACTACATTAATTCAGGAAAAGTTTAAGTCCCACTCTGTCCTCAACTCATACACTCACTTGACCTCACCACTAATCATTTAAATATTTGTTTCAGATAAACGATGCTGTGTACTGATGACTAATGGAGTGTTGATAATGACCTTTTGGATAATGAGGGAAATGTACTGTTCCTTGAGAGGATGATGCTACTGAGATGATCCAACCATAAAAGGGCCATGAACTTCATGTTGATTTCCTACTTTTGATGATGCATTTAGCTGTGATTTCCCCTGAACTATTCACTTTATTTTAGGAGGATATAATCCTTTCTGTTTCCATTGTTGATACAACTGTGCAAGGTTAAAGTAAATGAACTGACCCACATAGATTCTGCCTACATCTTTGCCCTCCCCTGAACTGCTTTCTGACCAACTGAACTGAGCAAAGTAAACCAAGGAATTCCAGTTAATAATTCCACTCACTACCCACCCTCGGCCTGAGAATTCTGCACGAGAGTTTCTAGTGAACTTTCAGAGATACAACAATATAGTTATGAAACCTAAGAACATTGTTTCAGTCCATCCTTTGACTGAGAGTGTACTGTAAGCATGCATTCTCTAGGCCTATCAAATATTAATCAATTTGTTTCAGAATCTTAGGATGAACTACAGAATGACTCGACAGTAATCTATTTCAGCCATTTAAGTTATCTCAAATACCTAATCGGTGGTATTACCAAAACAAAAGGCAAATTTCTTCTTTGGAAAAAGTTTTGGAATTGAAACTGACTTTACCACACAAATTCAGAAGATGTCATTTTGCCTTTTACTAGCTGCATTCTCTCAAGTAGGGCATAAGACGGATGTCTCTACAAATCTTCAGCTGTACAGTGGACGTTATAACCGCGTCCTCAGATAATAACGAACAGATGGATAAAAGACAAAGAAGTGTGTTAAATATCGTAAATAATTAAGGGAGATTATTATCATATTGGCTTGACCTACTAGATACTTAATTGTATTGCAGCTCTGAGAATTCTGAATGAGTTGGGGGGGTCTCTGAAAACCTTTTGCTTCTGGCATAAACTTTCCAGTTAATATGTACCTGTACCTCTCTTACCACATCTTCCCTTCAAATCTATCCCTTTGAAAGATAGGCCAAAAAGATCTCCTAATGAGTTTTGGTCTTCATGAGAATTCCAAACACTTATATTTTAAACCCTTTAAACCAAACAGCTTTTTTAGTCCAACATTATTCACAGATTTTTTTTAAATCCTCAAGATAGGTCAATAATTTGGTTATGGTATTTCTGTAAATGAACAGTGAATATTCCTGTTCAGTTAATTCTAACCTCCAGGAAATGAAGTAAGTGGAAAACAATGGAATTTTTATATTTTAATCTGTTAAGTCTGATCCAGCACTCTAGATTCCTTACATCAAATTTCTGTAATTATTTGACCATTTATTTCACTATATTTTGATATTACCAGTAGTGGCTGAGAATACAGTGATGCGTGGGAAAAAAAGATACAGAAGGTAACATGTTAAACTACAGGTAAAATTGTCCTTTTTGGTCTATTTTTTTAATTCAATTTTTCCAAGATTGCACCTTTAAAAATATACTTCCTTGAAATGGTCAACTAAATAAAAGAAAAAGAATTTTGGTGTGATTTAAGGGCTCGCCATATATCTAGATAATAAAGGCTGAGCTTGTTCTAGAAAAGAGTTTTAAAGAAAGTTACAATAGCTTTAAAAATAGCCTCTCTTCAGACTCACTTGAAAGTGTGAAAGAATGACCACCAGCTACTCACCTTGCCCTTTGATAGTCTTGCAATGTTTCTTGCCCTCCATTCAGATTAAACTGCCTCTTCTCTAAACCACCTGGTGGATCTTTTCAGCTGATGTTCTTTCTGGAACACTACATCAAAAACTAATGATGTACTGTATGGTGACTAACATAACATAATAAAAAAAATTATTAAAAAAAAAAAAGTGCTCCATCTCACTTTATCACCTCAGCAACCTCTTCCTTCAAACCTCTGCACTGAAGGATTCTTGTTTCCCTGAGGCAGTGTGTGATGCTCACACTTCCATACCTTCAATGTCCTTTTTATTTATTTCTACTTTGCAATTAATTGATCTAACCCTCCATCCATTCATTCATTCCTTGAGCACTTTTTAGTGTAAAGGTGATCAGCTCCATTTGATTAGACAATGAGAACTGTATAACCCATTATCTTCTATTGCTATTTATCAAATTCTTACAATTTCATTAAGAGACCAAAAGTTGGGTCTCATCATCTGATAAGGATGAGTACATTTATTGAATTGATGGAACAGAAGATTTGAGATTAGAATATATAAAAGGTAGCTGCTTTTCCCAAGTTGGGCTAACTTTAGCAATTTAATGCACATGAGAGTTAAATTTAATAAGAACCCCCCCTTTTTTGGGGGTCTCAAAGCTATTATGGTTTTAAAACCTAGGTTATAAGAAACTTCTTTGTATAATAATAAGTTAAAGATGGAAAATTTTATTGCCTACATGCCTCTGATTGGCACAGACAAGTTCATAAAGCCTTTGAACTCACATTGATCTTTCACACACCCGAGGCTGGGTACCTGGCCATCCTGAAGGTGTCATCCCATCCGCCTTTGCCTTATCTCATTCCTCCTCCCCCTTCCAGAAAGAAATGGCAAATGACTATATGGGAACTTCCCGAAGTCTGCCTCCTCTTCCACAGGCAAACCTGCTCCTCCTGCCCTTGGAGGTAAAACAGCCACCATCACAACAGGGCTCCAAACAGTCCCCTGGATTTTACAGTTTCTGGAATAACTGGCCTGCATTTGGGACCAGGAAGCTATCGTTCCTTGCTGACACCGTGGTGTTCAAATAAAGCAGAGAGCAACCATATTTTATTCCCCAAAATGACATAAAGGAAAACATAAACAAATCTGTTTCCCACGTGGCAGCTTGCACAGTGAAGGCCATTGTTCCCTGGGAACTCCGACTGACACACACCCGCTGTGCCGGATCGACTGGCTCGTCCTCGATTTACAGGCGTGAAGTCACAGCAGCGAAGGTCCCATCCCTTGGATGATTTTCCTCTTCGGTTGCACTGAGCAGTTTCCTGATGTACCCAAAGTGCCTGAATTCAAAGCCATGAAGACAGAGAATCTTGCTCATATCCTTGATTTTACTCTTGGGAGAAATAATATCTCAGGAAAAGAAAGATGATGGAAACTGGATCACGGGTCATTTATAGATAAATCACCCAGGCAACTGACAGTGTTTCGGCCTGTTTTGTGTAAAACAGTTAAAAATATATAGGTAGAGCAAATCCGAACAATATCGATTCATTTATCCAGAAAGGTAGAACTTAAGGAAGGATTTATGCTCTTAAGGGATGCTTTGGAGCTAAATGAAAACTTCTAGGGGAAACACATCAAACAAAAGCAGAACAAATTTTCAAGGAAATGAACACTGGCTGGTGTGCATGCCTGAGTCATGTTTATTAGTCAAGCCAAACAAATGAGGCCTATTCCCTGCTAGGGATGAGTGCCCAGTGGCCACATGGCCCCTCCCATGCCCCAGTGGCCTTCTTGTAGTAAGAGCAGTCCTGAGTTTCAAGAACATACTCCAATCTCCATTTTTATTGACTTACCGTCTAATGAGTCCTTCTTTCTTCTACACCTCAAAGCAACATTAGAAAGGAAAAAAAATGGAAGCACAATTTCTGTTTCAGTTCTACTGTCATGGGCAGAGGCTGTCCATGGTAGGCAGCGATTTCTCCTTCCAACATGTGAACAGATGGTACGATGGGAGAAAAGAGAGATCCAAAATATCAGTCCCATCAGCTTGTCCCAGCATCTCATTAACAAAAGCTTAGGCCTAAGTACAGCATGTCAATCATGCGCCAGGCATGATACTATGATACAAGTCTACAAAAGATTAATAGGATCCTCTTAAAGTATTGGTAGGCATTGCCATACCAAACTACTCTGCTCTGCCTCGGAGTTTATCTGAAGCGTTATTATTGTTAACCATTAATTATCTGTCTCTCCAGCTTTGACCTTGACAGTAGGGCCTTCAACATTGGTAGCCCCCAAATGTGATGGGGACTGATGCAGAGCAGCAGCTCCATTCGTGAGTGATGGGTAATAAATACATGAGTGAATGAATGGCAATGCGGCGCATTTAGTTATTTAGGAGTTGTTGATTAGACCCTTTTCAGTGAGGAGGTAGTCTTTGGAGAACAGCACTAGAAAATCTCAATGGAGGGCAGAAAAGAGTGAGTTAAAACTTAAAGCAGTCTTCAAAGACAACTCATCAATTCGCATCTGTGCCAAAACTCAAGCCTACCTATGATGTTGTTGCTGTAAATAAAATTTGAGAAAATATAGCTTATGGAAAAGATTAAGTGTTTCTAACCTACCTTCCCATAAACCAAAATAAAGAGTTTTTAGGAGACGTCTCTTGGTTTATCAGTCAGTGGAGGCAGTAGATCTCCATGTGGGATCGACAGATGGATTGATCATAGCATTGGCATTTGGAATTTGAAGCCAGCAATACTTTTTTTTTTCTGGCATTAAGTAGTATCTTTTACATTTGTGGCTCAGATTTGTTTGTTCATCTGTGTGTAACAATATACTCTTTCTGGACCTCTCCTCTCCTGAACAAAGGCAGATAATGAACCCAGCAAGCAGGTACAATTCTCCTGGAGAGCCCGGGGTTTCCAC
This sequence comes from Potos flavus, assembly GCA_028534135.1. Classification (NCBI taxonomy): domain Eukaryota; kingdom Metazoa; phylum Chordata; class Mammalia; order Carnivora; family Procyonidae; genus Potos; species Potos flavus. The sequence goes on along the minus strand of CM052899.1, from coordinate 124,899,060 downwards.
TTTGGATATCTTTCTGAAACCTGAGATTTTTGCCAAGCCAGGTCAATGTTTTAGGACAACAGGCCAACATTCAGCCTGCTGGTCAGCTCAGACTTAAAAAGAAGGTTGTCGTTCTCTAACACACTGCCATCTTTCGGCAGTAAGAAGAATAGCAAAAAAGACAAAAGAAGAAAGGAGGCCTTATTACCTGTTGCTTGTCTCGGTCCACTCATAGAAGCAATGCTGATGCAACAACCCACTCCACTGGTAGAAGTTCTCTGGAACTGACAGACAAAACAAAACAAAACAAAATGGAGCCACACTTCTTGAACCTGCTTTTAAATGGTTTACCCTGAGACAATTTCAACCCACACTGAAGTCTTCATTCTTTAATCTGTTAATGTGTTCTTGAATTTGTTAACTACTACAAGACCTTCAGTGTTCTTTTTTTTCCATCAAAGTATAGTTGACACATAATGTTACGTTAGTTTCAGGTGTATGATATAGTGATTTGACAAGTCTGTCCGATGCGCTATGCTCACCACAAGTGTAGCTACCATCTGTCACCATTCAACGCTGTTACAATACCATTACTATATTCTCTATGCTGTATCTTTCATCCCCGTGACTTATTCATTCCATAACTGGAAGCCCGTACCTCCTACTCCCCTTCACCCATTTTGCCCATCCCCCTACCCATTCCCCTCTGGCGACCATCAGTTTTTCTCTGTATTTATGAATCTGTTTCTGCTTTTTGTTTGTTCTTGTTTTGTTTTTTAGATTCCACATATAAGAGAAATCCTATATCCTCATTTTGTATACGATCCTCTAATACAAAAATAGGAAATATAGGTTACCTAAGGGCCGTATATTCTGGGACTCTTAGAGCACAATCCACACTATCGGATACAGGTGTTATTCATTTAACAGATGTTTTTGAGCACATCTGCTATATACCAAGCCAAATTCTGCTTGGTGGGGACACAGTAGTAAACAAGACAGATATGGTTTCTGCCCCCATGGATGTTGCAGCTTAGTGTGAGTATTGGACGTGTGGGATAAAGGCTAATATGGAAAGGCGCAAGGATGATGTAAGAGTAAGAGGGGAATTTTATCCATTAGAAATCAAAGTTTGCCAGCTCAGGAAGTGACATTTTTTTAAAGAGAACCAGAGTAGGTGCCTGAGTGGTTCAGTCGGTTAAGCCCCAACTCTTGATTTCCGCTCAGGTCATGATCCCAGAGTCCTGAGATCGAGCCCCACCTTAGACTCCATCCTGAGCACAGAGCCGACTTAAGATTCTTTTTCTACCTGTCCCTCTGCCCCTCCCCCTCTGCTCATGCGCACTTTCTGTCTCTGTTTCTCTCAAAAATAAATAAATAAATAAAACCAGAGGGAGGCTAGAAGTTAGCATGATGAAAGTAGGGGGCTGGGTGATGGGGGGTGGGGAGGCACTGTTTTCCAGGAAAAAGAATGAATCTGTGTAGTACCAAGCATGGGACCTCATGAACTATCCAGAGGGTTCTTGATTTGCATAAGATGCTTTATAGAGATGCTTAAAATTTATATTTTCATCTCCTAAAATATATTATACACTAAACATAGTTAACAGGAGGTGGTATGGTGGTGGGCAAAGCAATTTCAGAGTCTTAAATTCAAATCTAATTAGCTCTGCAATTTTAAGTGGCTTACTCTTCTGACACTATTTATCTTTCAAATGATAACAAGGCTTGCTAGTTTCTGACCAGGATGTAAAACGAGTTAATGTATGTAACAGCCCAGCAAAGAGTCACACGCAGTGCAGACACCTCATAAATACTACATTGTCTTTCTATTTCAACTACTTTGGGATGCTTGAGACCCCCTACCTTTAGAAAGTCTCGTTCAACCATCATCCCATCCACTTTGCCTAAAAGACCGTTTTGATTACAGACTTGTGATTAGTGTGTGACACATTTAGTGTATCATTAATCCCTTGAATTTATTATTAGTAAAATTGTTGAATGTACTGCTTCCGCAAGTGGTTGGCCAGGCTGTTTTTGTGAATCTTTGAACAAACTCTGAGCAGAATGGAAAAGAACTTAAGGTTTCTTCTTTCACGACCCAGAACCCCTCCAATTCACTTCAAAATAATGCCACTCCGTAAGCCTCAGACGTGTGGAACTAATCGCAGATCACTCCCCAAATGGCCCAAAGTGTGTGTGTGTGGCAGTGGGCAGGCTGAGGGTGCAGAGCTAGTACTTTTAGCTACATTAGACTATCTTGATGTGTTTTTAAAGTTCTGTTGATCTTATAGATTTAGCACAAGCTATCAGTCAAAAAAATATGGAAATATTTTAAAACATGGTGATAACTCATTGTAACTTTAGTCCATTTGGTAAAATTTAAATGTCTTCTGTTGAATATCTCCTGTGTAGAGGCACAAAAATGTTAAAGCTGGAAGGGATCTTAACATCAGCTCCTTTAGTCTGTTCTTCTACAAATCAGGAAACCGAGGTACGAAACTCTAGTTTTCCTAAAGCCAGTGGGTGTCACAACAAAGATTCTCATACAGAGGTTCTGGTTCACAAATCAATGCATTTTCTCTTGTTTCTTACTGCACTTGTATTTTACAAGGTAGTCCATGAGATGGGCTCTTTCTTCTGAAACAGATTTCATAAAATACACTCGATGAAAAGACTCTAAAATGGCACTATTATTCTAATTATTAATTAGAAATAATTTAAGTGGTGCTTTTGTGTATCCAACTAGAATAAATTTTACCAAGTCTTCCTTCAAATAACATTGAGAAGAAGATTGTTAAGCATTCACTTATTCAACAAATATTTACTGAGCATATAGAGTCTGGAAGACACTGTATTAGGTAATTGATTTCTATCCTATTTTATTAAGCAAGGTAAATAAGGGGGAAAGGGAATGTCCCTGGAATACGCCATCAAGAACATCCCCTCACTTTCTGCATATCCTGAGCTCTATTGATATTGTGCAACTACACAGCATTTTACAGTGTCAAAGCACTTTCTCATGACATGAATTTCTGTATCATGTTATTTCAGCCTCTTATGGCTCTTAACTTTCAACTTGGTATTCTTGGTGTTGATATCATTGATCTACCTCTTAGATTTTATGTTCGTTTTAAAACTGAGTCTATTTTAAACAGCACCAAATCTGCCACAATGTCTAGCCTACTTTCTTAAATATATGAGGTGCCCAGTATTTGATGAATGAATGAATGAATGAGATTTCATTTGAACCACAGAAGCACAGGAGGCATAATTACCATCATGTTAGAGGACACCATGCTATGGCTCGGAGAAAGTCTTGTTTCTCTTTGCTGGTAATCCTTAGAGCTCCTAATGGGGTCTTTTTCCACTTCAATTCAATCAAAATCACGTGGTAATCCTTACTCAAAATAGAACCATTTCTTCTCCTAGAACCCCTATTACAAGAGCTGCTTAGTAAGATATTATGTTGACATTTGTCAAAGGATCTGATCTCTTAAGTCTGAGTTCAGTTTGATTACACACACAATCATGGAATAATATCTGTATGGCTTTGGGCTGTAATTCCCAATTCCAAGGTGATTGGAATAAAAACACTAAGTTCTCTGGTAAAGAGTAAGGGATACAGAAGATACATTTTTTTTTTCTGCATGCCATTCAATGCTGCTTTATTCATGGTTTCCATTGTCCATAAATGACTTCGTCTTCTCTATCATGACTTTCAAAATGAGACCTCAGCACCCCGTCTCCCCATTGCTGGCAGTGGCAGAACCCTCTGCAGGCCAAACACTGCACATGGCTTTTCAAAAATGTGTACATTCCAGTAAAAAGTTTCCTTTTAAAAGTAAGAACTTGTCAAGGGGACATCTAAATACTGGCTTAACGTTCTGTACCTTCAGCAACAACAAAAGAACTTATTCTTCTATGTGCAAAGAAATGTTTTTTCATTAGGCTTCTCTTCCTTTTTTTTTTTCTTTAAGATTTTATTTACTTATTTGACAGAGAGAGAGAGAGAGAGATCACAAGTAGGCAGAGAGGCAGGCAGAGAGAGAAGGGGAAGCAGGCTTCCCGCTGAGCAGAGAGCCCGATGCGGGGCTCGATCCCAGGACCCTGAGATCATGACCTGAACCAAAGGCAGAGGCTTAACCCACTGAGCCACCCAGGCACCCCTAAGCTTCTCTTTCTTTACACCTCTCTCCTACGACCATGCCTTAGATAAAAGAATCTTTGAAAGAAATTTCCAGTCATGTGCCTGAACCATCTTTAATAATCAACTAATTCTATTTTGCCAAAACGATTGGAAAAGCAAATTCATGTCTCCAAATTAGTACAACCAGAAGTAAAAACATTAAAAAAATTTTAATATCATAGAGACTTCTTCATGTTTTATTTTCTATTATTTATGGAATGTTAACCCCGTTCCAGGTTTGATGTCCTTGGTCCTTGGGGAGGACAGTGTTGCCTTCACGTGAACAATCCAATGGCAGGTGACTAACACCCTGTACTTTCCTGGGCTTAGTAGTTCAGAAGCACTTTCATACACCTTATCTCGCCTGACCCTTCTACCTGCCTTGTGGAGCCGACAGGGAAGCTATCATTATCTTCACTTCACAGAGGAGAAAAGTGAAACTCAGGGACCGTCAGTGGCTTGCCTGAGGTCAAACAACCGTTCAGGGGAAAGTCAGGCTTTGAACTGAGTCTTCAGACTTCAAGCCCAGCATGTTAACTCATTAACTCGCTGAGCAGTAAGAAAGAGATGAATTGCAATGGCGAATCTTACTAGGACTTTGGTGAATTAAATCACTTTACACTAAATGTATTCAAAATTGTAAGTTAAAATTAGTAGTCCCGTCTATGAGGTATTAGGTATAAACGCAAATGTTAGAATATTTCATTTTCATTACCAGGAAGAAGTTTCCATAGCCAACAGCTCAGCCCTAGCTAAGTATCAAAAACTTCTGATAAACTGAGCAGGTATAAACTTCAATAATTATCTACACTGAAGTAATTGTTAACCTATGTATGTGTTCAATTGTTTAGATTAGCTTTGTGAGTACAGGTATTAAATTCTAAATGCAAGTCCTTTTTTTGAATAAGTCCCCAACCCCCCCCCCCCCCCAGCCCTTTTTCTTGAGTTGGACTTCTGGGCATTAATTTGCTGCAGTTACTATATGCTTGCTTTTCAATATTAGGCTTTTCATTCTGATTTACATGTAGGATCCCATAATATATTCAACGATACGATGCTGAACAAGATCGTATATAAAGTTTCATAGTTAAAAGCGTGTGCTTAAGTTGAGTAAACTTGGTCAAGTAACCCTACCCTCAATTTCTTAACTATAGGATGGAGATAATAATTGTATCCTTCTAATTGGCTTGTCATAAGATTAAAAGAATTGATAATATGTAAGGTACTTAGTTTTAGCATATGGTAAATGTGAAATAAATTTGAGCTACAGTCTTTTTATAAATATATTCTGTCACTGTTTAAGTATATTATTGTCTTGATGATGAGGACACTGTATACAAAATTTAAATCTTTTTTTTTTTTTTCAATTACCCTAGGGATGCCTAGGTAGCTCAGTCAGTTAAGTGGTTAAGTGTCTACCTTTGGCTCAGGTCATGATCCCAGGGTCCTGGGATGGAGTCCTGCACGGGGCTTCCTGCTCAGCGGGGAGCCTGCTTCTCCCTCTGCCTGCTGCTCCCTCTGTTTGCGCTCTCTCTCTCTCTTTCTCTGACAAATAAATAAAATAATAAAAAAAAATAAAATGAAATAAAAAATTACCCTAATATTATAATGGGATAAATCTTATCAAAATTACTTAAAGCTGTTCATAAAGTTCTACCAAAATTGGTTTCTACAAAATGATTATGACTTAGAAGGGTGATGGTGTTATTGGTTTTTGTGTGCATGAGGCATCGATCTGATCTTGAAAAGTGAGTTTTTGTTTTTACAATCTGCTTGTTGTCTGGCTTTAATAATATGTTAATTAAGTATGCCACTTTTTTAATGATGGAGAGGAAGTTCTAATAATATCAGATGTGGTTGCTTTTAATATGAAAACCGAAAAAAAACATGTCTTTGTAGATTGAAATCTAAAGAAAAATAAAGTTTGGGTTGCATGTAATTGTTTCTTCTAAAGAATCCTGAACTGCATGTAGTTTATTTACTTTTTATCCTGTTGTGTTTGTGTGTGAGAGAGAGAAAGAGAGAGAATTCGAATGTGTGTAAAGAGAAAGTGAATTTTTCTAGTGTGACTTATTTGGATTTACTCAGCCAAAGGATTAAAAAGCTACTCTATTCAAAAATAAGTGTAATGGGATAAAATTTTAAGTACTTTTTTTTTTAAATTCTAAGTACTTTTAAGTGATAAATTTTAAGTAATGAAAAAGCTTTAAAACAACTATTGAGATTAATTCAATAGACTATCGAAAACAGATAAACCAAAGAGATGCTCACCTTCAAAGGGACAACTGAGGTGACAGCATGATTTTGTTTGGGACCCCACCATGCTGCTGTGGGATTCTTTAATAAGTATGACTACGTCGGAGGAATGAGAAGGGATGGCTTCCTCCTCTAAATGAAGCCTTAGCTGCATAATGCCGATTGTTTCCAGGAAAGCAGTAATAAAATGGTGGGTGGGAGAAGGAGGCTGATGACTTTGAGGCTTTGATGAGGCTCAGGAATGGGTCCTGTAGGTATTAGGAACTGGAAGAGGCAGGAGAAGGGAAGGCTGCAAGCAGAGAGAGGAATTTCATGTTGAAACACATGGGAGGGGCCCTGTTGAGTGATGTTGAGGCCAACATTATTATGGTAACGTGAGCAGGTGACTGACATGAAGTGGGTATCAAGATCTCTGGGTGGAAAATGTTGGGGAACTAAGAGACCTGTGTGTCAGAAAGGTAACTAATGCTGAGAGCCAACTGTCCAAGCATGCTGACTGGGATTGGAGCAGAGTGAAACCAAAGCAGGTGCCGGGATCACTGAGAAAGGTGAAAATACTCTGAGAGACACTCAAACGTACTCCCGAGCATGGCCACCATTTTGCATGGAAGTATGTATGAATGGGGCAGCAGCCCTGTCAAGATCAGACAGAGGAGGAAGCTGTGTGCGAAAACTCTTCCTCTTAGTCACTTTGCATTGTTCACTTGACTTCTCTACATGTGGTTTCGTTTGTGCTCTAGTGCATGCTTCAAAAGATTTTTCAAGTTCCTATATGAAGAATGTATTAGAGGAAAAAAAGGGGGGTAAGCTTTTTCTGATAGGGAAGCTATCAGACTTCTAGATAATAGACTGGGTGGCTTGAGTTATGATGGTGGCAGTGGAAATGGAGCGAAGTGTGTATCTGAGGTAGAGACTGAAAACAGAACCAAACCAGAGAAGACATAATCCAGGTGACTTGCCAGATTTCTGTTGTCCTTTATTTAGATGAGAATACAAGAGAAGGAATAAATTAGAAGATGAAAAGTCCCCTTCCAGGCATGTTGTGTTAGAAACATGGAAATGGGGATGTTTAATCAGGAAGTAGAATATCATGATTTTTGTGGTCAGACTAGAAGTCTAGGCTCAACATGTAAACGTGAAATGTGTTACTCTCCGGATGTAAAACGTAAGCGTGGCTGGAATCACTAGGGGGAGAGTATAGGAGAGAGAAGAGAAGCTGAGGAATTACCCCACCCAGAGATGAGGAGGCTGATGAGCAAAGGTCCCTGAGAACGAGGCGCAAAGCAAAGCAGGCAAGCATGGCATTCTGGAAATCAGGAGAGGAGAATATTTCAAGTCAAGCCCAGTAAGATGAACACAGAGAAAGGTAAGTGGGTCTGATGAGCTTCTTATGGGTTGTTTTACAAGCAGATTATTAAAATAATACCATTTTCCATTGGCTAAAACCCTGAGATGCTGCCTTCAGGTTTGCAGCTAAAGACTGGAGTACTTTCCTCGCTCATGAATCCCTACAACAACCGAATACTTAGAAAATGTTACTGGAGTTGCCCGTACACTCCCAACCTCGCCTAGTTTGCTCCTTCACTTCCAGTCTACAGCCAGATGGTTAGGTAGATCCCCAGCAGAGAGCTGGGCTGCTGGGACATGTGCTCTCCATCCCCGAATCTCCACAGACCAGTTTCTGCTGGAAGAGGTTCCTCCACTTCATGACAAAACTGAAAATATTTCAAGGAATAAGTCACACAGTGATCCCTTTCCACTTAGACACTTGCCCTTCGCGGCCCTATTGAGTCTAACAACCCAATGTGCAGAACCTAAGACGAATGGAACGTTGTACTGATGCAAATGGTAAAAAGAACTAACACTTCTGTAGCACTTGGGTGCCAGACAGCGTTCCAAGTGCCCTGTATACATGAACTCATTTGATCCTCACAATAAATCTGTGAGGTAGTGAGGTTCTATTATTATTTCCACGGTATACTTGAAGACGCTGAGGCCCTAAGAGATTAAATAACTAGCACAAGTTTAGCTCCAAGTTAAGGCTCTTAGCTATTAGCCAACACACACACACACACACACACACACACACACACACACACACACACACACACACTCTCTTTTTGTGAGTTCAAAGTAAGCTTATGAAAGAGAGCCAATGAACCCAGGAGCCAGGCTTTTAAATCACACTGAGCTAGCAGTCACTGGTGCCTCAAGTACCTAGGAGGATAAAGTATGAAAATCAATCTGATTAAGAGCTGGATTCTGGGGCTCCTTCTGGGAACTCACCCCAACCAATCTCCTAAACTCACTACAGGAAATTCCTAAGTGTTAAGGTGGCTCCAGTAGGATGAGCTCTTAAGGTAGCCATCCAAGGATAAACACATACATTTGGTCATTCATAATGACAATCTTTAATCTGGGTATGAAGTTCAGCTGAGTGGGAGCCAAAGGTGATCTTGGCTGAGAAGCAGGCTTTTAATTTCAAACTGGCATTTTTGTTATAGGAATGTTCTGTGCATTCTTGTGTAGCCCATTTAGTGCGCCACCTCCTGGTGGGACCAGACATGTTTAATTATTAAAAGTCTCAATGCACCTGTAGCCACAAACTAGCAGTGTTGGAATGAATGCAAAAAGAAACTCATAAATTATATAAATCTTGCTGAGTTGCAACGTCACAAATTTCGCCTTCTCACAGATATCATTTTAGATTTTGTTACCAGTTTACGTTGGCCAGCTACACGTGTATTGGGATAAAAAGGGAATAAAAGGGGTGCCTGGGTGGCTCAGTTGATAGCGTCTGCCTTGGCTCAGATCATGATCCCAGGGTCCTGGGATCAGGTCCTGCATTGGGGTCCTTGCTTGGCGTGGAGGCTGCTTCTTCTTCTGATTGCTTCTCCCTCTGCCTGCCATTCCCCCTGCTTGTGCTTGCGCACTCTCTCCCTGACAAATAAAATCTTAAAGAAAAAAAAAGGGAATAAAAGTTCTTAGTAGCATGAACTGCAGGATGCTTTATGGTTATTGTGTTGGGGAAAGATATTTTTGGTTTTATGCATTCTATTCAACAGGTATCAAAAGTAACTAAGAAAACCTAGTTATTTTTCCTTCTTTTCATTTAGTCACTCATTCAATAATCGCTCATTAATGCCTATGTTCCAGAACTAGAATCACAATAATGAACAATATAATCTTTGTTTGCCCAAACCTCATTTGGGAGAGAGTTTTAGAGAGAGAGACGAATCATCAGACCACATTAGCATGGTGTGGTGAGTTAAGTATAAACACGAGTTGCTATGTGAGCATCTGGGAAGCCATTGGTTTCTTTGAAATAGGTGGCAATAGGAAAAAAATCCTCATCTCTCTTTACCCCTCATGAGTGTGACTTTTCTCCTGAGGAATGTTTGTTTTAAAGCACTTCAGCCTATCTTTACCCTTCAGGCCTCCAAAGCTTTAACTACTGCCCAGGACTTCAGAAAAGCATGCATTTTTCTGGAGAAATCCATGGAGGACATGAAACTCTTAAATGGGTTTATCATTTTTTTTTTAAAAAAAAGACTAAGAACATTTTAAAAGAAAAAGAATACAGAATTATAAATGTAAAATTACTTACAAAAGTGACTATTATTTAGAATGAAAACACAATATTCCTATTAATTAACTACCCGATATATCTCCTAATGCTTTTTGCCAACCATTTTTGGCTTTTTTTTTTTTTTATCATTTCTTCGTGTGACAAAGGCAGTTTCTCATCCCTAATATCACTGAATTTGATTCTCCTAGTTTAGAGGTCTTTAATATATGGAGGTTATCACAGTGTAAGAATCAAAGTGCTGCTTATGACTGACCTCATGTACTGCCTCATCTGTGAGGCACTTCAGAAAAAACAACCCTTCTTTGAATACCAGTAAGATTCAGAAGTTTACAACACTATGCATTCAGTCCTTCCATGTCTCGGGTCTGTTCTGGACGCTTCGCAATAATTCACTTACACCTCATTGAAACTCTGTGAGGTCAATGCCATTAAAATGGTTTATGATGTGTAAACTAAGGCCTGGAAAAAGCAAATAGCTTTGCCCAAGGACAGCTGGTAAGTGGACGAGTCGGGCATTAAACCCAGTCAGATGAACTCCAGAGACAGAGCACTTAACACCCATATTCTACGTTTTACGGGAGTGAGCACGAGACAGAGCTGAAGATACTGCCCGCTTCTCAGGGACCCAGTCCCACGTGGCCATGGGTCTCGCTCTGAGATAAGAGGGAGTGATGAGATGATAGAAACTTTAGACACAAGACGAGGTCGTTTGAAGAAGCAGTAGCTTATGGCCCAGTTTGCATTGGAACCACAAGGAGAGACGACTTCACGGGATGTGCTGCTCCAATGTGGTTGGTGACGGCAGAGAAGAAACAGCACCGTGGCCAGCTCTGTCAGATAGCAGCGCCTTCACGGTTCCCAACACCTGTGTGTCTTCTCCACACCAGAAGCTACCACAGCGAGTACAGAACCAGCAGTGGGCACCTGTGCTTCCAAAGGGTAGGAGGGACTCACTTCATCAGCGCCAACAGCAGCAGGAACAAAGGCCCAGACTCAAGGATATCCCATTGGAGGCCAGTAACGACCATGACATCAGTCCTATTCTTGGAAGGAAAAGAACAAGTCCAGAAACCAAAATAAATAGCCACAGATTTCAGAAGATATGATAAACCAACATCCCTACCTACCATTGTCACACTTTCTAATGATATTTTTTGCTTTTGAGAGGAACCGAATAATTTTTGGCTTGGAGAATTGCAACTCTATAAATACCCTTCCTAATAGCACCTGCAGATGTAGCACTTGTATAAATACCTTTCCAAGACCCATGGAAAGAAGCCACTTTAGAAGTGAGTATCGTGGGGTGTGTGGATATTCAGCCAGTGTGAGTCTTAGGATTTGTAGAGTAAGTGTAGGATCAGTTACCCATTCAGTCACCTAAGGAAATAATGCCATTCCCTGATTACTCTTTTGTTTATAAGATTTCATAAGTTGAGCACTGAGGATATTCTTTAGAAGAAAGTAGAGGAGGATATAGGCATCGAACTTGGGAACTCCAAAGGAGTTTTGGTCAGTAGGAATCCCTGAAAGTCAAGTTCATTCTCTGTGTGTGAAAGACAACAAATTCTTTCACTAAGCCTTTGATCCCTTTATGGTTTCGTTGTTCATTCTACTGATTGTACTAGAAACAAGTTTCACTCAGATATAATAGTTAATGACAGAGACTAGAGAAGGAAGTGGGTGTGGAGCCGTAGTAAACTATAATGACAGGAGCGTTGGTTGCTATTTTTAGCATCTGTTAAACTTTCATCTCCTCAAATTGCTATTTTCATGTAGCAAACTTTAATCTCTCAGGCAACAGGTAAGCAACATGAGATTAGAACTGGAAGTAATTTCTGGCATTAGTCAAATATGTAATGACTAAGAAAAACACCTTCTTCACCTTGAAGTGTCACCAGTTATCAGTGAGAATAGGAAAATAAACATTCACGAGTAACCTTGCAGGGATCAGTGTGGGAAAATGGTGAAATAGAGGATTTATGCTATCTGATACCATCCATGAGGCAAAACGGATGAAATGTGAATATGGAACAAAAAGACTCTTTTAGAGACTTGGAGCTATTTTATGAAAAAGAACTCGTCAGAAAACCGTTTGCCCACATCTGATAAGAAATACAATTGGTGCTGAGGCTGGAGAGTGACTGAACCTCAGACCAGTTCTTCTTAAAATTCTTCCAGCTCCGTGTTGGAGTCAGTCCACTAGGGTGGAAGGAGGAGTGTAGGGCTGGGAGTGGTAGCAGGACTGAGGTGTGCGGGGTGGGCAGGGAGAGGCTGTGTAGAGGCTCAGTCTGCGGGACGTGGACCCTCACCCAGCCCACTCTCCCATTGCAAAGACTGGTTTGCTTCTCTTGTTAGACCTCAAGTCTTTGTTTGTTAGAACCTGCATTTACAACCTTCCGGACTTCCTCCAGTCCGTGCACATAGTAGGCACACACCATATTTGTGTAAGTCAGCGTGGCTAAGAAAATTTGGACGGCTTGATCCTAATACAGGATGTCTATTGATGTCAATACATTTTACAAACTGTGGAATGAGGCCAGGAAACTCCCAGACTGAATACAGGGAAAGAGATCGCAGTAGCTGGGAGTGCCTGAGGGAGCCGGACGGCCATTGTCTCTGGTGAAGCCAGGGTGTAAGTTTGGACCAGAAGCTCTGGGATTTTGTTGAAATGATCTTAAATGTGGTGGCATTGACCCCTAAGAATTCAGATGGTTAAATAACTGAGATATTATTTCATTTGTAAGCTTAGCTCAAAACCCAGTTATGTTATATCTTACTGTTTGTGCCCAAGACTTTCCCACTGGGAATGTTGTAAGGGAAGCCTGAGAAACAGTGAGGATACTAGCCCTGAGTCCCTTTTCTACCAGCAATGAGAAACACTCACCATATAATATAGGCGAGTCGAAAATTCTGATACTCTCAATTTACCCTTCCCTGTACACCGAAAGCATCTTCCTGATAGCTGTAATCCCTCATAATTGCTTCTCTTCCTTATGACCATACAATCATGTATTTCATGCAAGGACTAACAAGTGCATAGGAAATGTACTTGTATCTATTTTTATTACATTAATTAAGGTCACAGATACATACTGCTTACCTACTATGTATAACCCATGACAAAGGCTGAGGGACATAGTACATTTGAGGACTGGCTTTACCCTTTTGGAAATAAGATTATCTGAAAAAAAAAAAAAAAGCAACTAGCACTACAAGGTCAACAATCCCCGGCAGACAAGGAACAAGAACTAAGAACGCTTAGTTCTTAGTGGTGTAAGAGGTCAAGGGAGGGTGAGCTCATTAGGCTGGGATATTCAAGGAAGACTTCCTGGAAAGGGTGGGGTTTGAGCTGGATCTTGAAAAATGAGCCCACATCTGGGAGGTAAAGAGAAAGCAAGAAAGTTTTCCAAGCAAAAGGAACAGAGAATGTTCCAGTATGGGTTCTTTAGAGAAGCCCCTTTCACACTGTATTTAGAAACAACCTCCTTCCTGAATGAAGAATTTACTGGCCCAGGTATTGAGAAGTCTAGGAGCAGCTCCTGCTTTGATATGACAGAAGCATATGCCCAAACACCACTGTATTCCCTGTGTTGTCTTCATTCTCTGGTAAGTTCTTCTTTACAGTAGGGGCTCGAAGCTCCAGATACATAGCCTGCCAACTCAGCCACCCTGCAGAAAGTGGACGTGTATATGTGTCCTGGAGTTAAGTCCTATTAGCCTGACTTGGGACAGACCTTTCTCTGAGACAGTCATTGAGGCCAAAAAGAATATTCTTATCGCTTCATCTAGGTCATGAGCCACCGGGGTTGGGCTATAAATGAGTTGGGACTGGTGATGGGAGATTAGTGCCACATTTACCTAATAGATGATGAGCTAGATGGAGATATCCACCAGGAAAGATCAGAAGGGTATTCCTGGAAGGGGAAATGGATGCTAAGAGTCAGAAATCACAATGGTATAAATAAATATTCAGAAATGAGAGATAGGTCAAGGTTCATACAGATCCATAATACAGTCCCTTGTTATAAGCGTAAATGACGATCATGAAAATAAACTACTGTGTTTTCAGATATTTGTCTCATTTGTCATTGGTTTTTCAAATGATCCACCAAGTCAGGCTTTGAAAAACACTTAATTTATAAACCATGTTTAGCACTCATTCTCCTCCTCCTATCTCTGACTATTTTAATTCTACTACTAGAAATAAATAAATAAGTTGGGAAATGGAGCAAAGCAAGGGATGTTCTCTGTTGCTCAGGATGGAGTATTAAGAAATCTTTTCTTGGGAATTCCCCATGTTTCAGATAGAATAGAAATTAAGTGGCTGATTCATTCATTCATTAACAATGGGGAGAATGTTCTGAGGTGCCAATGCACCCTAACCCTAGCAGATCCTCCCTAATGCCTGTTCTTGCAAAAGCCCTCTGAAATCTCAGACGTGGTTACTGACATACATTCTCACCAAATACTAATAAGCTCATGTCACGGTGCTTTGTTTATGAACTGTACATGTTGGCACACTTTGTCTTTACGCACAGTCAATAGCATTTTGGTAGCACTGAATACTTAATTCGGATGACATTTCACGGTTGGCCTTTTGGTGCTGTTACTTTCAAAGTCTACTTTTTTAGAGTTCCAAATTCCCAGCAAATTAGCCTGTTAAACATATCAACAAGTTGAAACTGTGGTTGTGACTGTGTTTTCATAACACATAATTATGATCCCTCAAAAAACCTTCCCAGGCCCTAGTTAATTGAGGTTCACAGATCCAGCAGGCTTTGGTGCCTTTTGACAGCAAATATGCAACGAACGCTTTCCCTGAGATGGATTTTTCATCCCTTTTGGAATCTAATGAGCTTGATCACCTGTTTCTGACTCAGGTTTTTTCCTTTATGTATATACATTTACAAAGCTTGGTAATAAATCTAAATTTGACCTCAAAATCACTTTAATCTCCTTATTTCAGTCTTCAACCCTCATTGTCCACCGGGTCTTAATATTTTATTGGACAGTAAATCTCTCTAAAAGTTTTTGAAAACTCTAGTCTCTCTCCCCGCAAAAGTGCACAAACATCAAATGTTGCTTACAATCGTCGCAGCTTCTCTTACTCACCAATCCCATACAAGACTTCTACTTGAGAGCACTTGCTTTTGATGTCGACAGTTGAAAATAAATATGGGTTTTATTTTCCATTTCCAGTACCTTTTCAAAAGGATACCTGTGACTACTTCATTTGTCTTCTCCTTTGGCTGACCTGGCTCGTATCATCCTCAGACAATAGAAGAGACCTCAGAGGAAGAAGAGGACAGTGACTCATTTCCCTTATCCTGCTAATTCTGTTGTTGGGTAAGGGGATACTTTGGATCTCATTCACTGAATTAGCAATGCCAGCTGGAGAAAAACCAAAAAACAACCAGCCAACTGTCTGATGACACATAAAGAATACTGGATCGGATATTCAAAACCTAGCCAAAACTTAGAGACACAATAAGAGGCTTGCCTTCCCTTCCACTCATCAAATATTTCTTGGGTGTCTTCTATGATCAAGGCAATCTGAGTGCATTTTTCTGTTTCGTCAGTGGTTTGGGCAGTGCCCCACAAATAAAAGGCACTCAATCTATTTGTTAGAAATGAATAATAGCTAATACTTATTGGGCAATTATTATGTGCCAAGAGGTTTAAATCTCAAAACAACTGTGTGAAATAGGTGTCATTAACTGCATTGTTAATGAGGCCCACAGGAGTTCAGTAACTTGACCAAGGTTCTGAAGCTATCTATGAGCCTGAACTTGAGGTTTTTATTCACCACACTATAGTCCTTCAATGTTCTCTTGGAGGTGTGATTGTTTAACCTTGTCTAAGAGATGACATATTTTAGTTCAGATCTGATCAATAGCTTAAGTCAGAAGAACAACTCAGAAGAACATGCGGCAGAGCCTGGATTGGGCCCAAGGTTGACCAATTTCAGACCCAGAGCCGTTTTGGGACATCACTGCTGTCTTTTCTGTTACAGCATCAATTCCATCCACACACTGTCTTTCCTCCTAACTTCTGGTCCATCTCCATTCCCACAGCCATGCATCTGAAACCACTGCTTGATCCCTATGGAGTGAGGGCCCCAGTGGCTACAAACCAAAGGCTTCCATTTTTAGGCCAAAGGCAGCCACACAAAGATCCTGCAAAATTTCACATCTCGTTCAGTATAATCTCTCATCTGTCAGTTACCTACATATTTTGAACTTAGTTCAAACTTGAGCAAAGTCATAGTTTTCTCAAAAATCCATCACAGAGTTTTGGTAGAAATTGGGAGTGGAGAGGGGAAAAAGCAAGCTTCTTAAGTTTCTTTAGTTTTATTAATTATTCCTCACGGGTTTTATATTTATTATTGTTTCTGGAGGCTTGCCAGCGGGGCCACCTACTCTCCTTCATCTGGAGGAGTGGGTGCTGACAGCCAGCCGATGCTTCCTACGAGAGAAATGTGAGGAATACTATCTACTCTATTCCATGTAGTTAATCCCTCCATCCTCTTATTTCCCTCATGGTTGCTAACTATGAGTTAGTGTCATTGTCTAGGACAAGCGCTGTCGAAAAGTAACCGTTAAAAATTATGGTTTCTGGCTGGTTTCACGTTTTGTGTATATCACGAGAGGCCTGAATTTCAAACTAGATTCCTGGTAATGATGGCAAGCCAGGCCTGTCCCGGCTTACGGATTTATACAGGAACTCAAAGGAATTATTAGATGACTGAACCAGCCCTACCATTTGGGAGCTGGAAAATCCAATCTCACACCTATGGAGGCAGAGAAAAGCAGAAAGGAACATACACACAATCAAGCAGTAAATACACTGGACAGGTCCTTATTCACCAAGAGAAATAATATATTTGGTTGGAGAGACAATCTCTTCTATTTCTGAGAAAATGGAAAGACCATCATTCCTGTAAACTGCTCCCCTCCAGGCAGCATGTTTATTTCGTGTCTCCAGGCTGCAATATCTCCACTTATTAAAAGAAGGCTTTCCAAAAAAATATGTGTGTTTGCAGGTATCCATCAAATTGAAGGAACGTTCAAGGACCTAATCCAAGTCCAAAGGGAAATTCCCTTCTCTCCTGTTTTCAAGGACAGGTGGAAATCCTAAACACAGATTAACAAGAAATCTGGGTGGATTATTTAAGAGTAGATCTAAAGCTTTCTTTGACATTTAATTCGGTTATACGAGAACAAATACTGCACATGATGTCTTTCCCTCCTGCTCACCTGTTTAATTCTCATTATGTTTATTCTTAGAAATGTGAGCACAAGCAGCAGATAGGTGAGCTAACGACTTTTCTAACACTAGACCTGAATTTCAAACAAAAGATATTTTATTTCAGCTAGAGATTTCCAAAGGAGCACCCTCCTTCTCTGTTAATCAGAATCCAGATGTCGTCTTTTTGACTAGAGACATATTACAGTTGTCAAATCAAAGAAAAAAAAAATTAAAATGCCAGGGCTCTTGGGTGTCTCAGCTGGTAAGTGCCTGCCTTCGGCTCAGGTCATGATCTCAGGGTCCTGGGATGGAGCCCCGCATCGGGCTCTCTGCTCAGCAGGGAGCCTGCTTCCCCCTCTCTCTCTGCCTGCCTCTCTGCCTACTTATGATCTCTCTCTCTCTGTCAAATAAATAAATTTAAAAAAAATCTTAATAATAAAATTGCCTTATTAAACATCCTATCCTCATGCATTACAACCACTAATCCCCTTGCTGCATGGCTGAGTAGACTCAGAGGTGCAAAAGCAAGGGAAGGACACGCTGAGAGAGAAAAAGAGGCTGTCCAAAATTAATTTGTCCCCATTTTGTCCTAGTCAGCCCTCAAAATTTTGTCTGAAACTAATGCCGAAATCTGACAGAAGAACCACGGCAGAACTAGCAGTCTTCTTTTGTTTTTTAAAAAATTTTTATTTACATTCAATTAGCCAACCTACAGTACATCAGTAGTTTCAGGTGTAAGCTCAGTAATTCATCAGTTGTGTCTACCACCCAGTGCCCATGACTTCACGTGTCCTTCATGCAGTTTTAACATCAACAACATCAGTCAGAATAACAATAACTGTGTTTGAGCACTATCTCTGGCACTGTGCCAGGCATGCATTCTATGTGCCATCTCATTTAATTCTAGAAACAGCTATATTATTTGGAGATAATTATTATTGGGAGAAATTCAATGTTTTCATCTACAAGAGCTAGAGTTAGACTTGACTCAAAATGGTGTAAATAATAAAAGAAATCTGTTGTTTCAAGTAACAAGAAATACACAGTTGGGTGGTTCCAAGAGTGAGTAATTTAACATCTCAGTGATGCCATCAAGGACTCAAGTTCCTTTATACCTTCCACTCGGCCCTCATGGCATCATGGAAGGCTTATCAGCTTATGGTTTTAAGAAGACAATAGCTGCTCTGAGCCTCGCAGCCCAGAGAACAGAAGAGGGAGAATATGATGCATTTTAAAAAGGAGGGCAAGTTCCCAGAAGCTGCTTGTTGGATGCGTTGCATGACTTCTTGGCAAGTCCAATCCTCTATCAGTTGCTCTCACAGTGACTAGAATTGCCTTAACTGGCTTCATGTAATTAATATTTGTCTCCTACGGCTGAGAAGGGGTCCAGACTTCTCTGCATGCAAGGATGCCCAAAGCCTGAACAAATTAGTCATTCTGTTAGCGAGGAAGCAGGAGGAGAATGGATTTTGCATAGGCAGCCAAGCTTATCTACCCCAGACCTAGCTGTGTCATGTAACGAATAGGAATGCGGGAGCTCAGCGAGTCTGGTAACTTGTTCCAGAACACACAGGCGGCCGGCGATGACACCGGGATAGAGTCAGCCCCAGTCCGTGGAAATTTAAAGGGCATACTTCCGATCACTGTGTCTTTCCACAAGCTACTTTTGTGTACACACTCATAAACATTCCAAATTGTTGCAAAAATAATTTTAAAAATTAAGCACCATTGTATCACTGTAAGCTTACCAGAGAAATCCGGAATGACTTCTTTACAGCTGCCTGACCTGTGCCAGCAGAGAGGCAGCATTTCAGCAGGCTCGACACTGGGAAATTTAACCCACCAGGACCCCTCCCTGTAGTTATAGAAAGGAGTTCCGAAATCCTTGAGAACAATGTCAGCCACCGAAGATTCAGAGGAGTCAAGAATTGTCCCCATTGAGATGTTTATAGTGTGAAAACACAGTGAATTGTTCAGCAATTGCTAAATGTGGCATATCTTTAGCTATGATACTCCCCTAAGACAACCTTGTCTCCCACTAACCCAGGAAAACCAGCTGTTACTAAACTACTAAATTTATTACAAAGATAATTTCTGGATCTTCTGCTGCTAGTTTTTATACAAGATGAAGTTGGATAAGAGACATTATTTCTTCCAGAGATGATAGAGAAATAATTGGTTTTGAAAAAAAATAGAAAATACACATATATTCTGTTTGTTTTTCTTTTTTTATTTTTTTAACATCTTAATATTATTTTATTATTTTCAGTGTTCCAAGATTCATTGTTTATGCACCACACCCAGTACTCCATGCGATATGTGTCCTCCTCAATACCCACCACCAGACTCACCCGTCCCCCTCCCCCATCCCTTCCAAAACCCTCAGTTTGTTTTTCTTATAACCATTTGATCATTTTAAAAATGACGGGAATGGTGATGGGAATGGGACATGCAAAGACCTAAGGGCTGAAGCCCAGTCCTGCTCACCCACCGGTGAACAGGGTGTGGTTTGCCAGGAGAGGCAACAGCCAAGCTGGAAAAAGCCCTTATCAGTCATCCCACCGGTTTGAGACCCAGAGCAGTAGGAAGTCGCTGAACCCTAACGACAGGAAGAACGATCGCTAAAAGGTAGCGTTTAGGATGTGTCCATATCTGTTTACACATATTAGAGGTATTAACTCATAGAATTGCACAAGAGCGATTTGAAGCAGGTGGGATTATAGCCCCAGTTTTTCCATATTAGGAGACTGAGGCACAAAACTTGAAGGCAACTTGCCTAAAGTCATCTCTGGAGAAAGTGACGGCACCAGGCCTCCAACCAGGCAGACTCGCTTCCAAGACCTTACTATGTTCATCAAGGGAGTGAAGGGAGTGACAATATCAGATTTGATCTCTATCTTTGTAAACATTTACATGAGCCTAGAGAACTTCAAAGTTCTGAGTTTATGCTAAAGTGATTGAAGGACAGTGAAATGTTGAACTTGAACTTGTGATTTTCTTCTTGTCGGGTTAAAGTTCCTATACTCAAAACAGTCAAATATGAGCCTGTCTGTGTTCAATAAAAAATGAAGGTGTGGATATATGCATATATGTGTGGGTAAAAGATAACCGAATGGGAACGTTATAAAATTATAAAATTATATTATAAAATTAAGTGATTACCTCTGAGGATTTGTTGGAAGGAAAGAGCAAGAGATTTCACTTTTCATTCGAAACTGTTATTTCACCCTGTCCCACCATGAGTGCATGTTTTTTAACAATAAAAAGCAAAAAGTAACTATCAATGCCCCCACTAATTCCTGCTTGTTAAGAAACATACCGTGTTTTGGGAGCTGAAGTGAGCTATTTGGAAGAAAGGAGTTCGTGATACTGACCTTCATTCACCTTCTTGGATCCTATGAGAACAGATAGTCATGAGAAAGGACTGCAAACAAACAACGCAGGATATTTGTTTGAACAAGAAATTAGAGATGTTCGTATTACCAAGGTACTGTACGTTCTGATGATGAGTGTAACCATGTTCTTTCCCAGTAATGAGCGTAAGTAACCCTTTGAAGAGAATGAAATGCTACCAGAAGTAACTGACAATGCAACTCAGCATCAAGACATGTTCCAGAGAGTATATACCAAT
The DNA here is from genome assembly GCA_028534135.1 of Potos flavus. Lineage (NCBI taxonomy): Eukaryota > Metazoa > Chordata > Mammalia > Carnivora > Procyonidae > Potos > Potos flavus. Next base: position 124,878,168 of record CM052899.1, on the reverse strand, counting down.
GTGAAACAAAGTTCACGTAAAATTGCTGTGTGGTTGGATAGAGTTTTAGTCCAATGCTGCACATCTTCTGATTTCCAAGACATTGTTTTAGATTGATCAAGTCAATCACCAAGCAGTCCGTCAGTCAAGGGATGCAATTCTTAATAGTCCTCCAACTATCTTTTATCAGTAATATAGGACTGGGTATAGGTACTGCTGACTTTACCAAACCATGGCGGTGCCTTTCAGGTTCACTCTCTTTCCTTGAAAAGAAAGAGTTGTTCTTTTTCCAAATGAAGTTTTCAGACGTCCCTCATTCCCTTAACTGAGCAAACAAACTGAAATTTCCCTTTGCTTTATTTATAATCTCAGGTCTATAGTCATGTCTATTTCATGTTTGGTCACCTTTGTAATATCCATGGGAAGTTTTTTAGAGTAACACTTCTGAATAGCATCTATGTATGCAACGTACTGTGATAAAAAGGTGGATTGATTTTGCTTAATTATGATGCTGATGCTATGAGACTTGAAGTGTATAATAGAGGTTTATTATTTCCTGGGAAATTTGACAGCTTCTGGGGACTCTGAGCTCCAGGGAGCCTCAGGTTCCAGGCTGCACTGATCCTTGTATCTAAAAGTGTTCTCTTATCTATGGAGTAGTTACTTTCCTGTGTTATTCGGTGAAGAACAAGTGTCAGGATATGGAATATTCCATTTAATTTTAAGTCAGATGCAGTTGACAGTATGGCTGTTTTTCAGACTCCTAGTATTGGATATGTGATCCTACACATTTTAGAAACTCACATATATTGAGATATAGGAACACATTCCTCTTTCTTTTGTTTAATGGGTATTTTGTTAGATTTTATGTAAAAAAGAAGTTTTCTCTTTTTTGTGTCCAAATAGCACATTATTCCTAATGCTATTTCAATACTTATAGCATTTCCTTTTCCTTATTTTTTATGTTTCTGCTTCTCATTCTAATTATGTTTTTGAAGGGTTAATATTTTATTATTATATTTCTCTAACACTGAAGAACAGTGTCTAACATGTAGTAAGTTCTCCATATATATAGATTGAATGCAGGAAGGAAGAAATTAAATAAATGTATGAGTGGTTACAGATATATACATGGTCTAAAATAGGTCCTTTAATTTCAATAATTATAGAAATAATCAATTTTCTGAGCAGGAAGTGATAAAGAGTACATTATTATACACCTTATTCTGCATCTTCAGATGCAGCAAATCTGATTAAGAGGGGGAGAAAAATGAGCAGCCATGATTGTATTAGTTGTGGCAGGTACATAAAAGAGATGATATATGAAATAATTTTAAAAAGGAACTGCCAGTTACTTCTATTTTCAGAGCAACTGGAAAACAGCGGGAAGAAAAAGAAAGGAATGTTTACGAGTTTTAGCCCTAGCAGGTAACAGTTGAATACTACTTCAGATAGATTACTGTAGAACATGTGTGGTCTGTCATCTTGCAGCAACAAAAGAAAAACAACATCTATTCTTCAGGACCGAGGACAGAGATATCAATAGCAAAATTATCGAAACACAAAACAGCTGGACTAGGACTCCTTGCATAGGTCAGCAGCATGAATACATTCCTAAGCACAGCGCCAATCTTCTCACCACCAGGTGGTCACCATGGGCCCAAAGCAACCACAGGTGGTGCAGCCTCAGCTGTATCAGTCCTGGGAACAAACTGCCACGGTGCACAAGTTCTAGTTACAAAATGTTTCAGACCCACGCTTGCACACTCTTGATCAGGAAGTGAAAAGGGGTAGAATAAAAAAATCTTTATGGAAACTTACCAAAGTCCAGTTAATTTGAAGATTTATAAGGATCTTAGCATTCTTGAGGTGAGAGAGGGAATAGAGTGGTTTACATATGATTTCCAATGATTACAATAAGAACGAGATAATTAATCCGTTGACATCGTCATCTTAGATAAGCCTACAAAAAGCCCAAGAAACTATTTGAGTTTTTCTGAAAATCACTGCTTTGATCTCCATCTTATCTCCCATTTATAAATGAAGGCTTATTAGATCTGAAATATGTGGAATGATCAAAAAGGGAACTTTAAAAAAATGGTTTATTTTGAATATTGTTGAAAATCATATAGCTCCTGCCAAATGTACAGCTTCAAACTGAGGTCTGAGAATCTCATCACAGAAAAAATTGAGAAATGATAAAAACCTGAATACTTTTCCCTTCGGCATCCTTTGTTTCCTCTTTTTCTCGTCAGACCTTGAGGCTCTGAGGAACTTGAATCCAGACAGTGAAAAGATCCATTAAGTCACAACTCTTCATCTTTCTGGCGTAAAAAGAGGGAGAAAACCCAAGATATTAAGAACAGATAGTCTTTCGCCCACACAGAACTGCCTTCCATGCCTTGTATCACTACAGTGAGACCCCAATAGCTTGGAATAGGCAAGGATGTCCTCTCATAACTCCTACTCAATGTTGTTCTGGAAGTTCTAGACAGGGAAGGAAGGAAGGAAGGAAGGAAGGAAGGAAGGAAGGAAGG
>CM052899.1:124836777-124875552 GCA_028534135.1 Potos flavus | reverse complement strand
AAAGAAAGAAAAGAAGAAAGAAAGAAAGGAAGGAAGGAAGGAGGGAGGGAGGGAGGAAGAAAGAAACAGGGGGATAGAGAAAGAAAAGGCATACATATTGGAAAGAAAGAAACAAAATAGTTTTTTTAATCTTTATTTTTTCCTTCTGTATTAGCTATGATTATCTCAAGGTTTTATATCAAGCCAATAATTTGTCTTTCAACAATGTCTAATGTATCATTTGCTATTTCTGTCATATTTAGACATCTTCTTTAGTTTGAAATTGAATTTTTCTATCCCATTCTTCTGTTGTTTCATATTTTCTCATTTGTTTTACTGAATTATATTCTTATGTTCTTCTGCAGTACAAAGCACTCAGGGATAATCATCTCTTCTGTAGATTATCTTTTCTTACCAACAGAGCTCATCACATTTTTATATCCAATGGTTCCTCCTTTATTTTGTTTATTTGTCATGCCATTTCCTTGTATCTTCCTTAAATTAGGCCATGCTGTACACACCATCTCTTGTTTCTCGTATAGTTTGAATGATTTCTCTTTGACATGCTGCACATCATATTGTCCATTAATTCAAACTTTGATTTAAGGACTGGGAGTTGGTTTCCAGCAAACATTCAGAGTGAGCAAGTGAGCAAGTAAGAGTGGGAAAAAGAAAGAAGTCAGCTGTGCCGTGGTGTAGTCCCTGTTGAGAGGACTTGGCCATGACTTCCTCTTTGAGAACCAAGGAATCATGTAATCTACATCCTCCACCCTTGTTTTTTCTTCAAGACTGTTGAAAAATGACCCATTTCTTTTATTAGCAAGAGAAAACATTTTTAAAAAGCAAAATATAAAAATGTTATGCTTTTTATATTAAAATTGTCATGAGGATGTAGAATTCTTTCATAGGTGGATGAACTTCTAAAACATGTTAGTGGAAAATTAGTCCGCTTTTCCATATAAAATTTAAAATCATCTAGTCCATTTCTTCAAAAATACATATTTTTTCATTAATAATCTTTATCTTTTAGAGCAGTTTTAGGTTCATAGCAAAATTGAGTGGAAAACACAAAGAGTTCCCACATGTCTCACACTGCTTTTGAAATATTAGAAAAGATTTACCTCAGCTCATTTTTTTTCCTCATTAGGCTTTAAAAGTCTCGTCATTTCTATTAGTTCTACCTCCATAAAGACAGATATCCTTCATCTTAGTCTCCCCTTTTCGAGTTATGGAGTCTCCTTACAGGGGCTGGAATGTGTATCCATTACAGATGTGGGTTCTTTTCAGCTTCCACATAGGTCAAGCCATTGGTGTCTCACCGTAGTGATACAAGGCACAGAAGGCAGTTCTGTGCGGGTGAAAGACTATCTGTTCTTAATATCTTGGGTTTTCTCCCTCTTTTTAGACCGGAAAGATGAAGGGTTGCGACCTAATGGATCTTTTCACTGTCTGGATTCAAGTTCCTCAGAGCCTCAAGTTCTGACGAGAAAAAGAGGAAACAAAGGATGCTGAAGAAGCCAGTTCCTTTGAGGTGAAACAGGTGAAGAGAAAGCCATACCCTTTGTATATAAATGCTGCCCTTTGTATATAAATGCTGTCACAGAGCAGTGCGCTCTGGTTTTGGCCAGAACTGGTGGAGCTGGCACACAGCCAAGACATCACAAGTGCAAGTCCTGAGGGGACTGATTAACGACTCCGGAAACATCTGTAATCTATTGGTTGGGAAGCTCTGAAATAGGACACGATCTTTTTAGCTGATTTCTGGGGCTGTTGAACGTGATAATTTTTATTTTTGGACATTCATGGCTGACCAAACAACGTCTATTACTTGTAGTAAAAGGCAGAAGTTAATTATAGAGATCATAAGACCTGGGGTGATCACGACTATTTTGATCTCATAGATACAGCTCTGCCCATGTAAAATGTTTCCTAAGATGAGTCACTTTTTCAATCAGCATTTAAAAAAGCAAAATGCCATGATTTTATTATTTAAATCGTCATAAGTACTTAGTATTCTTTCACAGGTGAAACTTCTAAAAAGTATTATGGAAATTTAGTCTGATTTTTGCATGATTCCCAGTCTCATAAATATCAGTCTGCCAGTAAAACTTTAGTGAATGTATAAAATAATTTCTAGAATCTTATCCATGAATGCAATCGATACTGAAAACATTTCCCCTACTGATTTGTATTCAGGAAAATCTCAGTAATCGCAGCCTAGGCAAGAAAATGGTGGCAGCCAGGTTGAATTATTTCTAAATTTTTTGAGATAATGTTTGTAAAGCTGACCATGTTAAAGTTTTTGACCTGTAAAATGAAATTAAAAATTAAGAGCACCATGGTTATTAAGTATATTTACTACATGCACTTTAATAATTTTATATATAGAAATTAAAGATGTCAATTTTAATTTTAGGCTACTTGTTTGAGTGAAAGATAAAATCACTTTCTTCCCATAGGTCTATCACATATTTTCTAAGTCTGGTTTATAATATTAATTAGCTTAACAAAATCCAACCAGCACCCATATTACATAGGTATGCTTTAACTTAAGGTAGTACATATTCAAATAGTCTTAGACTGTGAATCAGTGGCAATCTAGTATAACAAAGTTTCATTCTATATTCAGGATGCTTGCCAAAGCTGCACAGAAGGGCCGTCTCCATGGAGTTAGCACTTTAATATTCCTCAGTCCACTAAACAGCCAATTAAATTCATTGAACCTTTTTCCTCAACAGAAAATTCAACTCCAAAAAAGTGGTGCATCTAATAGTTTCAATTTAGAGCTCTTGCATTTAGAAGTAGAGATAAAGATTATTTTCTTTGCACTTGGACTCAGCTGGAATGGTATGTAATTAATATCTCCACGCACACACAATGGATTGGAGTCCAATTAATTTGAAGAAGAAAGAATCAGGCAAAGGGAGTTATCTTTTGCAACATCAACACAGTGTTTATAATCTTTTGTTATTAAAGTTTTTGTTTGCACAGTCGAAGGCTTTAAAAGGATTCACAATGAATCCTTTTAAAGCTTGTGAAAAGCTATTCACAATGATAACCTGTACGTATGCATGTGTTCTTGCACGCGCGCACACACACACACACACAGCTGCAGCAGCAGCTACTTTTCCTTTCCTCCTTCATCTTCTCACCATTTTAAATCTGGCCCCAAACCAAGTGTGGTAAGGAGAATAATTGCCCCCAAGCATGTCTGCATCTTAATCCACAGAACCCGTGAATATGCAAAAGGGACTTGGCAGATGAGATGAACATTTAGAACCTTGCGATAGGGAGATTTTCCTGGATTGTCTGGGTGGGTCCAATGGAATCAAAAGAACCATTGAAAACAGAGAGTCTTTCTTAGCTGTGGTCAGAGAGAGATAGGATAGAGAAAGAAGGGTCAGAGGATAGAAGGAGAATCACAGAGAGGTGCTACATGAAAGGTACTGGACTTGCCATTGCTGGATTCAAAGGGGGAGGGATAGGGCCTTTAAGTCAAGGAATGTGAGAATCTTCTAGAAGCTAGGGATGGCCCTCAATTAACGCAAGCAAGAAAATGGAATTCTCAGTCCTACAATCACAAGGAACTGAATTCTGCCGAGAACCTGAATGAGCAAAAAACCAGATGCACCCTTAGAACCTCTAGAAATAAATACAACCCCTTGGTAAGTTGATTTAGCCCAGTGAGACCCATGTCAGATATGAGCTCCAGAACCGTAAGATAAAAATTTGTATTGTTTAAAACACTAAGCTTGTGGTGATTTGTTCCAGTTGCAACAGAAAACTAATACACTTGGATATGCAAACAAGGAAACAACAAACACAGCTCTGGTCCATCTGCCATATCTCAGATGGCTTTTCTACCTTATCCTTTCTCCTCTCCTCACAGATAAAAAGTTGGATGACCAGTTGTTCGAAACACATTTATTACGAAAGTGTGCTGAAAACATCTCCTTATTATAGGGAGCATGTCAAACTTAACAGGAGGTGAATGAAGACATTGAGACTAGAGTGGCCTTTTGAGCATCCCAACACCTGGGATACAGAAGGCTTTTGGAAATAGAGTATCCAGGGAGCAAAACCAGTATCGAAACTGCCCACTTCCCCAGAGTTCTCTGGAAGTCTGCCTTACTAGAAGCAGAGCAGGTAGGTGGTGAGTCACGTGGTATGACTGGAGGAGTCCTGGGGGAGGTGGCCATCAGACCATCACCTCATTAGCTGTCCACCACCTGACACTCATCATGAGACAGTCTTTCCTTTGCTGAAGGAAGGCGTGAAAATTTATAGGACTCATAAAATAGAAAAATGGCTTTTGTTTTGTGTGAGAGGAAGGAGGAGGACAAGAACAAAAGTAGAAATACATGGCTTGAAAATGATCAATTAATGTGTTAGCATCAAAGTCTGTCAACAATGGGAAGAGGCACTGTAGATTTTTTTCTAATAAAAAAGCACAGAGTAAATTTTATTTTTCACCATTTAATAATTTAATATAATTAAATATTTAATTAAAAGAATTAAATTTAATTTCACCAACATTTAATAAATAAATATTCACACATGTGATTTTGATATATGCATCATTTTAGAGTGAAAAGGATATTTATTTTCTTAATTTTTAAAAATTGTTTTATGGATAACCACTCTAGATATTTTTAATGTAGTTTTCTTAAAGATTTATTTATTTTAGAGAGAGAGTGTGTGAGTGTGAGCAGGATGAGAGGCAGAGGGAGAGGGAGAGAAGAATCTCTCCTGAACACAGATCCCGACCTGGGGCTCGAGCTCACAACCCTGAGATCACGACCTGAGCTGACATCAAGAGTCGGACACCCAACCAACTGAACCACCCAGGAGCCCCTAATGTGTTTTTTTTAAATCAAAATATAGTTGACATTCAATGTTACATTAATGTAATTTTTATTAAAATTATTCACACACACAGCTTAGAGAGTCACATGGTTATATAAGGCTTGCTTCCTGTTCCCTCAACCATGGTTCTTGTTCTTCAGAGGCAATCCTTTCATCTCGTGTAGCTGGCCACTTTTGCATTTATTTCTATATCATTGGATAACACGCATACATTGCTACTTCTTGATTTTTCAGTGTTAAGCCCTACATCTTGGCTTCCAGATGTGGATAATAATGATTTAGGTCTTTCTCCCACCTTAGCCACGGTCTCACCATACACATGGGTATACCTGTGTCCGTGTTCTGTCACTGTGGTTAAAGTGTGGGTAAATTGATATCCATTGTTTACATTGTCATGATGACACAGATGTTATTGGCAGTGGGGGCATTTCATACATCTTGAATACCTTTTCTTTTTTTTTAATTTAATTTAATTTTTTCAGTGTTCCAAGATTCATTGTTCATGCACCACATCCAGTGCTCCATGCAATACGTGCCCTCCTCAATTCCCACCACCAGGCTCACCCAACCCCCCACCCACCTCCCCTCCAAAACCCTCAGTTTGTTTCTCAGAGTCCACAGTCTCTCATGTTTCATCTCCCCCTCCGATTTCCCCCAATTCACCCTTCCTTTCCTTCTTCCAATGTCCTCCATGTTTTTTCTAATGCTCCACCTGTAAGTGAAGCCATATGATAATTGACTCTCTCTGCTTGACTTATTTCACTCAGCATAATCTTCTCCAGTCCCATCCATGTTGATACAAAAGTTGGGTATTCATCCTTTCTGATGGAGGCATAATATTCCATTGAATATATGGACCATATCTTCTTTATCCATTCATCTGTTGAATGGCATCTTGGCTCTTTCCACGCCACTCTCAGTAACAGACAGATCATCTAAGCAGAAAATCAATAAAGTAAAGAAACGAGAGCTTTGTATGACACATTGGACCAGATGGACCTCATAGATATGTACAGAACATTCCACCCTAAAACAACAGAATACTCATGCTTCTCGAGTGCACATGGAACTTTCTCCAAAATAGATCACGTACTGGGTCATAAATCAGGACTCAACCGATACCAAAAGATTGATATTATTCCCTGCATATTCTCAGACCACAATGCTTTGAAACTGTAACTCAACCACAAGAAAAAGTATGGAAGGAATTCAAACACTTGGAGGCTAAAGACCAACCTGCTCAAGAATGTTTGGATCAACCAGGAAATCAAAGAAGAACTAAAACAATTCATGGAAACCAATGAGAATGAAGACACATTGGTCCTTTTCTTCTTTTTCATATCTTTTTGTTTTCAAGTTCTTTGGAATCGCAAGGATATATTTTCCTAATTTTCTTTGTTGGTTTTGTGTGTGTGTGTATTTATCACTAATTTATCAAAACTCTTGTCTGACTACAAAAATCTTCTTTTTATATATTCAAACATTAAGAACATTAAATAGTCTATGCATGTCATCTTCTTCTTATGGTTTCTCCCCAAGCCTTCAGATCTGCCCCTGTCTAAGTTGCTGAATCTCAAGGCCTGCTGTTTTACCATCGTGTTGGAAATTGCTGTCCTCTACATCCTATCCTGGATCCCTGGTTTTCAGACTTTGTGCTTTTCTCTTTCTTGTTTCCCTTTCTCATTTGCATGGACAATGTCCTCCAGTAGTTTCCTCCTCATTCAGTCAACCAACTTTTGCTAACTACCAGGTACTGTGCACTGTCCCAGGTATTGAGGCTAGAGTGGGAACCCATCTTTATGGAACTGTATTTTGAAGAGCACCAAGGTGAACAAGGATCTTCTCTCGTATATTTGTTACAGGGATGATCCTTGCCCACGAACCCTACTGAGCAGTGAGACTGTAGGAGGGATTTTGGCAACTTCCGCCCAATGTCCCGCTTTCACCTCTGCAGGTAACAGCATCTTTTTCCCTGGGAATGATTCCTGTCTTTCCAACTTAATGTGGTCATGGTCACATGATCTGTCCCAGGGAGAGGACATAACAAAAACAGAGGTTGGGTACTCAGGCGTTTGGTACACAGGCACAGTGGACATCACTGAAGAGAAATGATATAACCCTACATTTCTCTGTAGCCAGGACTTCCTTTCTTCAGAGTGTGGAGATTTGCCTCATTCAAACCTTGTCCCATTCTCTAAAGGTAAAGGACACCTACTCTCTGTAAAGTGTTCCGCTAAATCCCGTGGGAGACACACCTATCCTTATGTTTGCATCAGGATAGAATGAGACTAATGTACAGAAGTGGTAAGAGTCTGGACAGAGAGACCTGGATACTCTATTTCCAAAACCCTTGCATAGTTCAGAGGTGTTGGGATGTTAAAGAGGCCACTTCTAGACTCAGTGTTTTGTTATTCATCTCCAGTCAGATAAGAGAGAGACAGAAGACAGAGAGAGAAAGCGAGAGAGAGATTTCAGCATCATTTGCATCCCCTGTGTCTCTCAGTGATCCACACCTAGAATTCTCTCCCCCAATTCTTTTAGGCACTAAACTCTCCCTTTTGCTTAGCTAATTTGATTTTGATTTCTGTCTTCTGCAACCAGAATTCTGTAATGACAGGCAGTAAAAGGAAAACTGTCTATTATAGAAAAGTCCCTGGGAATATGCTCTATGGAGGTCCAGAGATCTCTCTGACCATCCTATGTAATAATTTGTCCTCTCTCTCAGGAAACAAGATGCAGTCAAGTAGGATTCTCCAAAGCCCCTGAGTCCTTTCTAAATGGCGTGTCACATATCTGCAATGAGGAAGATGAGTAGATGAATATGTATAATTAGTAAATTCCTATGAAAAGAGGACATCTTTGTTGAACTGTAATCTCCAGGAAGTCAAGGATTTGTCTAATTTTATTCACTGCTTTATCCCTAATACTTAGAAGAGTATTTATAAAATAAGTTAATGTATGTATGTATGTATAGATGGGCTTTTAACATATACAAAAATTAAAGGAAAAGTTGCCCATTATTTTTCTCAATAAGAAAAAAAAGCAGATTGTGTTTGGGTGGTCACTATGGGTCCTAAATTTCGTCTGAGTGAAACAATGAAAATAGCAAAATTTCTCTCTGTCCCCCTAACCTACCAGAAGACCCTGAGAGATCAAGACTGCTAGTGGGTCAGACAAACCCTCGAGGGGGTTACTGAATCACAACTCCAGGCAGGAGTCCAAGGGTGATACCTACCAATTTTAAAAAATTATAAAAGACCAAGAAAAGCCAAAAAGAAAAAAATATTTTCTTAGCATCTTTATGCAAGACCAGGCTTGTCTTTGAGTGTGACTTATTTCCAGGGAGCTATAATAAATAACCCACTTAGCAGTACCCTTATATACAAAATCCTTATTAGCAGATTGCTTAATGATGAAATATCAGACAACCCTCCAAAATGCCACATATTATGTTATTAAAGAGTACCGATAGAAAACAAACCAACTCTGCTTGTTCTTTATTCAAATTTTTAGAGGTACTTAAATGACCTGTGATTTTATCTCTAGAGAATGGGCAAGGTTTCAACAGGGCAAGTCTTCCTTTCCGGATATTTATTATAACACTTTTCAGCTGAAGGGGACATAAAACTCCACTTGGAAGTTGCGAGTGTAAGGCTCAAAGGTGCTTCTCTTTGAAAGACAGTGACTAGTTTCACTGACACCAAAGGAGGGAGTACTAATGATCAAACAACCAGAGCCAACTTCTGAGTTGATGGTATTTTTCTTGGACATGCTACCTTCGATGGCTCAGTAGCAACTGAATTGTAGAGGCGAAAAGCTGCGGCAAGACACTCATTCATGCTGAGGGACAAATCTAGCACGTTACATTGAAGTGTTTGTCTCCCTGCCATTGTCCAGTCACTGGGACAAAAGGTCTGTGGTGAAAAGAATATTGGTGAATGCTTCTGTCAAGTAAACAGAGAAGCCAATATGCAAGATCTGTAGTTAATGATCTTTCTCCTTTTCCTCTACATAAAATTTGAATTCCGCATGATTATTCATAATGAAATGAGTTAACTCTGGGATAGTGACCTCCACTTCTTCTTTTTCCTCTCTTCTGTGTTAAGCCAGATGGTGGTCTCACAAATGCATTCACTTTCAATTCTACCACTCTTTCTTCATAGAACTTCTTCTGATCCTTATGTTTTCATAAGTTTGTGGGTTTTTTTTCCAATCTCACACACTTGAAAGTAAACCCCGCTCTTTGTGGAGCTTGTACAGCGGTGTAATCTCAGCTCCTACAATGCAGATTAAGTGCTCAATAAATATTGGATAAATGAAAGGAGGCACAGCCAGTGGGAGGCATTTATCATCTTCCCTTAGAAAGTTTCCATCTCTCACTTCGCTTCTTGAAGTGGAAGAAATACTAACGCACTGTGATTCTCTCCCCTGAAGATGGAAGTTTCATAGGTGCCCTTACCAGAGGGACTGGCATTTGGGAAAAGACGTTAATCCTCTAAGGAGATACCTGCTAAAGGAAGATTGCTGATAAAGACGGTCATAATTATCCTGGTTTGTAACTCTATTTTGATGATGCATGAACTATAGCTGGGTTTTCATCTTCATACTTTTCAAATATACACAAAAAGAGATTAACTTGAGTGGCTAAATCAATATGCATGTTAAAACAAGCAGGTTAAGCAGTTATACAATAAGTACCAACAGATGACTGAATACAATATTAAAATAGCTTATTACTCATCCTTACATAAATTAATGGTCTATTTTGGGCAGAGCATACAAATAACTTTATCTCGAGCAACTCATTGAAAGAACACACTTCTTTTGCATATACAACAGAAACAGAGGCCATATTTCATGAAGTAATTTCCAAATACGCAGAGGCAGGGTGACTTACATTAATGAGAGAGAGATTATTACTTTCCCTCAGCCTGATCTGCCTCTTCTAATAAAACAGTTGGTGCAGTTAAAATATACATCTTATCATCTTATCATATGGCAATATAGCAGAGGGGTGAGCCAGACCTTGGTTTCTGTATTTGTTTCCAATTGCTGCTGTAAAAAATGATGACAAACTTAGTAGTCTAAAACCACACAAATTTACTATCTTATAGTTCTGGAGGTCAGACGTCTAAAATGAGTCTATACAAGGCTAAAATCCAAGTGTCAGCAGGGCTGTGTTCTTGCTGGAGGCTCTGAGTGAAAATCTGTTCCTTGCCTTTTCTGGCTTCTAGAAGCCACCTGCATTAGAAAACAAACCAACTCTGGTTGATCTTTATTCAAAGTTTTAGAGGTATAAATGGCTCCTTCCTTCATCTTCAAAGCATATCACTTCAAACTACGTTTCTGGAGCCACATCTGTTCTCTGACTCTGACACCCCTTTTTTATAAGGACCCTTGCGATTACGTTGGGTTTCAGGATAATCTTCCTCTCCAAAAAAAAATCTTAACCACCTAAGTCCTTTTTGCCATGTAAGGTAACCTATTCACAGGGTCTGGGGATTAGGACAGGGACTTTTTATGGTGTTTCTGTTCAGTCTACCGTAGTTTATATTCCGACTTTGCCATTTATAAGGTGAAATTTAATATTTCTGATCTTCTCGGGTAGTGTTTGTTTTGGTCTTTAGAATAGGAATTGGAAATCTCAGTGCTATAAAAATTAAAGGAGGCAATGAATATAAAGCATTTAGTACATTAGGCTGGTATCAATACATGATGGCTAGTACGTATTCTTCTTCTTCTTGGATTTGGCCAATGTCCTAGATCAGTTCTTCCATTTACTCTGATCATAGAGCTTAGAAACTCCGGGGCTTAAATTTTTCATTTCCTTAATTGTTAACATCCTATGTTTTCATTTTTATATCAGGTCAAAATGACTATTTCCCTAATGAGACTTCAAGAGGAAAATAGAAATGAAGAGGAAATATTTTAGGAAGCTCTGGCTGCAGGAATTTTAACAGAAGCTAATTTCATAAGTGAGGATGTGCTGACCCAGACGCCATCCAGACAGTGTCTCTCCAGCCCTCACTGTCTAGGAGCATCTGCAGGATGGCGTTTGGTTCTATTTGCTACACTAGTAAGCAGCTCATTGGGTGGCAAGTGAGCAGTACATGCATACACATAGGGGATGAATACACATGTGCACGTGTGCAAAAGCGTGGGCACACACACATAATTTTAAGAACAAGCAGCATAACAGCAAAGTACCGTGAGCAGTGGCCTTATATAGTTATGTCTGTGATCCATGAAAGTAAGTTTCTTCCCTTTCACTTCCTTATGAAAATTACTCAAAGAAAACGTCATTGTACAGGTGCGCAAAAAATATATGAAAGTATATTATCAAATTAGATGAATTACATGATCACTCATTTGTATGTAACTAGCCGATCTCTAACATTCTGTCCAATTGAAAAATTTACTTTTATATCTAACTTAATCCCAATTTTACTTGCAGAGATTAAAAAAAAAAGCCAGTTATATTTTGTGTAATAGGCAAATAGTTGGATTGTTATAAAAGTCACACTACCATTTATAGTAGCACAGCAATCATTACTATATGTCTTTTGATACCCATCTGTTAGTGTGTCTTTATTTACATCTTCATTACATTTAACTTCATATGCTGTGAAGATATTTGACCATGAGATTTGGGGCTCTTTTATAACTTGGTTTTTTCTATGTGTGTTTAGGAAAATTCGCAAGTTATTGAATAAATTCATTCAACAAATACATGTTGAACATCTGTTATGTTCCAGGAGAATACGAAGGTGCTGACAATGAAACAAATACTGACTTGTGGAATTTACATGTAGAAGAATACAGATAATAGACAAATGAACAATATGTTTGTTGTACTATGGTGGTGAGTGACACATACTATAAAGAAAAATAACAAGTAAAAGTAAAGCAGTTTAAGGGGAAAGAAACAATGAGAAGTTGTATTTTAAATTGAATATGAAAAAAAAAAGAAGCTCCTGACTACCGTCAGCTTGGAAGTAGTCACTGTATCTTCCTGTTGAACACACATAGTTTTACAAAAAACTAAACTCAAAAAAGACCACTCTTGTAGCCATATTAAAGCAAGATCAGAACAAAACCAAATAATAACCATGTCTGAGCTCAGATAAAAACAAGTACACTGTGCAAATCACTAAAATAACCAAACATTTCCCTCATCCAGCTAACATGAGTAACTAATCCTTATAGCTTTTCCTCTCTCTTCATTCCTCCTGGTTAAAAGTTGTTAACATAACCAGTTATGGAATTGCTCCCACTTTCTGGCAGCCTCAGAGCAAACACATGCTTCACTGAATCCTCCCCAAAATAATCCCCCCCTAATAACACAAACTTGAGCCTTTTCAAACCCCCTTGCTGATATACCACATGGGTCCCCATGGTGTGCTACTCCTCTCACGACAGCAAGCTAAGAAACCCAACATTGACTAGAGGCGTGTTCCTGGTATTCCTGCACTAAAAGGAGTCATCTCTGATGAACAGACAGTTGAACAGATACCTCCATAAAGTAAAGGGATGAACCATTTGGCCATGGGAGGAAAAAGGGAACAGCCTGTGCAAAGACCCCAAGTCAGGATCATGCCTGGGTGGGTTCAAGAAAGAGCAAAGACACAAAGCTGGTTGGATCTGCAAGAAAAAAGAAGAAATAAGGTCAAGGCCCAGATTGTAAAGTGTCTTGTATGCCATGATGTTATGGACTGAATGTTGGTGTTCCTCAAAAATTCATATGTTGAAGTTCTAACCTCCAATGTGATAATTAGAGGGTGGGGCCTTTGGGAGGTAATCATGGTGAGCTGAGGTCATGAGGGCAGGGCCCTAGTCTGATGGGATTAGTGCCTTTATAAGAAGATAAACCAGAGATCTTGCTCTTTCTCTCTGCCACTATGATGAGTGACCATCTGTAAGCCAAGAAGAGGGCTCTCACAGTGAACTCAGACTTCCAGAATGGTGAGGGAATAGATTTCCATTGTCTAAGTCATTCAGTCTATTGGCCTTTTGTTATGGCAGCTCAAGCAATCTAAGACACCTGGCAAGGACATGGATTTTACTCCATTTCAAGTGAGTTGAAACTTTTGGAGGGTCTCAATATGACCTGATATGTTTTAATAGGATCATTCTGGCGGCTCAGTTGAGAATGTATTGTGGAAAAGTCAAGAAAAGAAGAACCAGTGAGGAACTCAAGTAATAAATAGGTACCTTTTTTAAGGTAATAGCAATGAAACAATGGTGGAAAGTAGGCATTGGGGATAGAACATACTGCTGAAATCCAGTCTTGGATACCAAATATATTTTGAAAGTAGAACCAACAGATCTGGAGATCCATTTGATGTAGACCCCAAGGGAGACAAAAAATGTGAGTCAAAAATGACTTCAAAGTCTTGAGATAATAGATGAATTGAGTTACTATTTGCTAAGATACATAAAAGTCAAAGGGATGAAGAACTGCGGAGACTATAAGTTAAATCTCAATGTTGAAAATTTTAAATTTGAAATGCCTATTCTGCATTCAAGTAGAGCTACCTAGTAGACAGATCTATGAATCTGAAGCTCAGAAGATTAAGATTAGAAATACAAACTTAGAAATTATTATTTAATAGATGATGTTCAAAGTCATGAGAATGAATGACCTAAGGAATGAAAAGACCAAGAATTGAGTCCTGAAACACTCTTGCAGAGGCTGGGAAAATCCAACCAAGACTGAGCAAGAGCTGTCATTGAGGTAAGAAAAAAAACCAAGTACTGTAATCTAGATCAAGCCATGCTTCACAACATAAACAATCACCTAATAATAAGAATGTCATGACAAGTTTAGCCTGTGAGACAGATGTTTGTTTGAGTCCTTTCAAGAACATCTCATGTAGGTTCCACAGGACGCTAATTGAAATCCTAGGTGTGGCAAATTAGACTTAATGTATTTGTAATCTTATTCCTTCTTCTTTATTCTCTGTATTGAAGGGAGATTAATCCAGTCATTTGTTATGCAAGTGTTTCTCACAGTGAGCATCAGAATTACCGGGCCACTTATTAAAAAATGCATATTCTTGAACCCCAGCTCAGACACACTGAATCAGAAACTGAGTGTGGCACCCTGGAACTGCCATCTCAGGAAGTTTCCAAGCGGATGGCCATGCACATGAAATTGGAGAAAAATAAGCTCTACCTCTACTCTCATCTTGTCATGAAGAAGGAAGGGAGCTAGTCTAAAACAGTCAAATTCAGGACATCACAATGGGCCAAGGACCTTTCAGGGAGGATGGTGAAACCAAAAACCATATTCAGATATTGGGCTGTCTACTTTCAGTCATCCATCACTCTATAAATTTCTTGCTCGTTTGCTGTCTTGTGTCCTATAAGATTAACGAAGGTATAGTATTTTTCCTAATGATATTTTGACACCAAAATGAAAACATTTTTTGCAAGTGTCATGTCACAATCAGAATGCCCTACTTTAGTACAGAAAAACATAATTCAACCCGTTGTTTGTGGAATCACTGCAACATATGGTCACCAAAGAAATCCAGCAGCCACTGTATGGAAAGACTTTGCATCCTCTTTTTTTATTATTTTTTCAAAGACTTGGTGTCCTCTTGATGAGCTGGTTCTATAGACTCTTCTTTCACTCTTGAATGCAAAGATGCCCTCCACTTGTGGATTCTGATTCAACAGAAATATAGATTTGACTAGAAATAGGGGAGGGTGACTGGTTGAAAACATTCTTGACCAAAATGAGTTTTGAGCTACAATAATAGTGCTTCCCCCACTTATTGGACTTATAATATGCCAGGCACTAGAGTAAGACATATATGATTTCATTTCATCTTTTCCCATAGGAAGTGTGATACAAACAAGGGTTTGGATTGAGTAAGTGTTACATTGAGAAGCAGACTTAAGATGAAGTGTCACATGCAGAATGTGTATTAAGAGCACTTTGCCATCAACACTAGTCTGTAAGCCTGTGTAAAACCTCTGAACACAAGACACTCTATTTTGAGATTAACAACTTTATCCTGGTTTTTTTTGAAACAAATATCACATCAAATTATTAAACTGGGCAGAAGCATGTGATTGAACACAGGACTCCTATACCTCCATTCTTGATAAAAATTGAACACTCTACAAAATGTATTTTCCTAGTCACTGACATTAATGTGCTCAGAAAACCAATGAGAAGTAAAATGTCATTATATCTGCCAATCATAATTTTTGGAAAACAAGTCTCCTAACACTTCTACAATTTGCTAATGAAGACCACTGGCTTTTACTCCTCAATGAGAGATGATTTGGATTGCTTTCACATGGAGAGTCTAAGACCCCAAAGAAATGCTGTTGTTTTATTTCAGTGCTCCTGTTTTTCTCAGGGGACAAGTGAAAGGGAGAGGAGGGAAAGTAGTGGGTAGAGGGAGAGGAAGACTTGGAGCCATGGCGCAGCCCCAAGGCGGGCCTCCACGAACCAGGGAGTTCTGTGGTGAGACTGCCTCTCAGAACCATCCCGAGTTGGGCGAGTAGGGCCAGGCCTTACATCCCGGCGGCAGTCACTGAATGTGGACCACCCTGGGAAAAGGGATCACCTTGAGCGAGGAGCTTTCTTACAGCTGAGGCAATCCCTGAAGGGGCCAATGACCGAGGGTTATCTGCAGAAAGCTCCCACATTGAGGCAACCAGTCAACTGAAGGAGGATCTGGGAGACCCATCGTGGTGCCTGCCTGAGGGATCCAAGATGTCAGAACTAGAATGTGGCAGAGCGGAGGAGTGTAACATAGAAGAGTTTGATCCTAAAAGTAGTCGTCTAAAGCAGACTAGAGAATTTCGTGAATGCTTTTCCACCTAGGGGTGAATTATTAAAAAATGCACAGTGATTATCTACAGGAATCATTTCTCTTTTTTTTTTTTTTTTAAGATTTGTTCATTTATTTTAGAGAGAGAGCACAAGCAGGAGGGGCAGAGGGAGAGGGAGAGAGAATCTCAAGCAGACTCTGCACTGGCCTGGAGACTGAGGCAAGACTTGATCTCACGACCCTGAGATCACGACCTGAGCCAAAACCCAGAGCTGGACACTGAATGTGCCACCCAGGCGCCCCAGGAATCATTTCTACAGTTTGTGTTTCAAGATAATGTATTAGAATATCAATTAGCTCATGTGTGTTTCCCTATGTTTGTTGTTGTTGTTTGACTTTTCTGCATTTCAAGCAGGTGACCAAGGCCTCCCACCTGCCTGGAGATTTTTGCATGGCAGGAAAGAATGGATGCTTGAATGAAAAGCTCTTTCCATTCTTCCTGAATGATTAAGCTCATTGAAGAGCTGATGCTCCCCCTGAGAGAGAGGGAAAAGAAGGAGGGCCTTTGGGTGCAACTGAAGGTGAGAATGACTATAGTTGAGGACAAAAAGAAGGAAAGGTAGAGATTGTTCATAATTATAAAGGCTTCTCAATGTAGGGGAAGATGGAAGAATTAATTGTTATCAGAGGCAGTATCTAGGGCTGGTGACAAGACCCTGAGAGCTCAAGGAAAGGACTGCTCGGTGCCCCTGTGGGGATGGAAAGTCAGTGCCTAGCTTCACATGCTTCCAGAACTACGCCGACAGGGCTCCTGATGCTGAGGGACCGTGCCCGCTAACAGAGCTGTGACCTCAGCAGGTGTGAACTGATGAGCACTGCCCACAGGGACCTCCCAGGACTGTGGTGCTTGCCCATGAGAGGAGGAGGCACCCTAATAATGGGTGGAATTTAATTTCTACCAGAAAAGTGAGATGCGGGCTCAAAAATACATTTAAATCTATTTCCAGAGCATTCTAACATGCAAATTCTTCTATTTTGAAGGTCTTAGCAGTAATATTCTCAGGAAAAATGTACTAAGGAATGGGAAATGATCGTGGGTATCAGGCCCAGCCAAGATCACAATTGCCATTCTCGTTAAAAGGAGAACAGAGAGAAGAAAGAGGAGGAAGGAAAGGGAAGGAGGAAAGGAGATAGGATATACCAGCAGTTTTTCTTATTACTGACTGGCAGCTCTCTCCACGTCAGTCTATACACTACAGAGGAAATGGAATGACCAAAAGTGGTAGGAAGTGAGTGTGCCCAGGAGGGAAATTTTATTTAGTAAAGTGGGGGACCTTGGGAAGAAGTTTGCTGAGTAACTCTTTATACTGATCCCATGATGGTGAAGAACACAAGTTTTAGGAACCCAGGGAACTAGGGTCCAAATATCATCATTCTTTTTTATTGCCATAGTGTTAATGCGTGCCTCTCCTCAAAGCTGGAAGCAAGCTTGTAGACCCGGCCACTAGAACCCCTTCACATTCACAAAGGAAAATTGGAAAATTTCACTGAGGGTTGAGATCTGGTTTTCCTAACAAAAGAAGAAGGGCAAAGTGCACCGATACAGAAAGTAATGAGAAGGATTCTATCTGAGATGCACAGACATAAAAAAAAAACAAAAAAAAACCACACAATGAACAGGCTATTCTGCCTGCCCCTCCCCCACCTTCATCCATCACTCTCCCTTTTTTGTCTTAAACAATTTCAATATTACTTATTTAATTTTTCTGTACCATGTACATCTAAATCCAGAGTAATTCCATTAATTACAAAAATATTCACCTGTATGGTCATCCCTCAATGATATCATGAGTGCTTGAAGAAACAGTACAAAACACAGGCAATGCCCATTGTGTTCTCCTCCTTAGCTCATTTTCTCTCTTGCTTCCATCAGAGTGACCCCATCCTGAACTTGGCAATTACCATTCCAGTGCATGTTGGTATCCATAAAAAATAGTTTGTATTTTTTCATGTTTTGAAAATTACATAAGGAGTATCATATGGTTCATAAAATTCTCCTGCTTGTTTTACCAAAAACTTATGGGTTTTTTCCAGCTCTATTTTTTTAAAGATTCATTTATTTATTTGAGAGAAAGAGAAAGAGTGTGAGCACGAGCAGGGAAGAAGAGCAGAGGCAGAGGGAGAGAGAATCTCAAGCAGGTTCCTCGCCAAGCACAGAGCCCACGCAGGGCTCAATCTCACAACCCCGACATCATAACCCGAACAGAAACCAAGAGTGGGGCACTTAACTGACTGAGCCACCTGGGTGCCCTGATTTTTTTCAGCTTTATTAAAGAATTTACAGGTAATGGAATCGTCATGTCTTTTAAGTGGTTCATTTTGATGAATTTTGGTAATTTTATCAGTCATGTAATCGCCAACACAAGGTATGGAAAAGACTCTTCACCCCAAAAAGTTCCTGTGCCCCTTTGCAATTGGCCTCACCCCTGCCCTGATCTTTCCTATAAGCACTAAGTAGAGGTCCAAGGACAGAGCTGGTGGGTTGGTGCACTCGGGAGGTACACCAAACTCACCATTAGAATTCCACCTGTCAGGGAGCCTGGGTGGCTCAGTCAGTTAAGCGTCTGCCTTCAGCTCAGGTCATGATCCCAGCGTTCTGGGATCAAGCCCTACATTGGGCTCCCTGCTCAGCGGGAAGCCTGCTTCTCCCTCTCCCACTCACACTGCTTGTGTTCTCTCTCTCACTGTCTCTTTCTCTGTCAAATAAATAAATAAAATCTTAAAAAAAAAAAAAGAATTCCATTTTTCGGACAACTCCCTGTTCCTCTCACTGCTGTGTCAAATGTCAATCAGCTCATTTCGGCCCTGCCTTTCCTCAGAGGAACTTGTGACCCCCGGATCTTGGCTCACCAGGTAGCTTTGCAACCACAGTTGTCTGACGGACTCCAACCGGTGACCTCATAGATTCTCCAGCTCGTTCTCATCCTCAGTTTAGAGGTGACTTTCCCTTTCTCCATCCTCACTGAAAGCCAAAATCTCTTTAGACAGATGACAGGGGGTGTCAAGCACTTGGGGTATACATTCTTGTGGATGTAACAGTTTTATTTTATGTAAATATTCACATCTGCACAAAAATTTAATGTCCTTGGCACCAATCTAAATTTCTAATGTAACATGTCAGATCTCAACTTTAAAATATTCTAGGTTTTCCAAAATTCTCCTAAGGGGTAAGTGGCTAAAAGAGACCCCTGACCTATAGACACAGGGTCCCAGAAAGCTTAGATATCCCCTGAGTCTAGCGGGAAAGATAGGTTACATATATTGTTATGCATTTTGGAAAAGAAGTATGTCCAGGGGACTGTGGGAGAACAGAGTAGAAATGCCCAGATTAACCTTGGGATGCTGGTGGTCCTGGGCTGCTACTTAAAAAAGAATTCATTTCTTGTGCTCTGAAACAGGCATCAGCCAAATTTTCTGGAAAGAGACAGTAAATATTTTAGGCTTTGCAAGGACATGGTCTCTGTTGTCGCAAGAAAACAGCCAATATGTAAAGGAATGAGTGCACAGTGTTCCAGTAAAACTTTTTTTTGTTGTTGTTACAAAAACAGTCAGTGGGTGGTATTTGGCTAATAGCACAGACTCCTGTCCTAGATTGTGGTCAATTATATTTAGATATATTATATATCTAAATACCATTTAGATATTGTCATGGTGTAAGGTGTATAGAGATGAGCAATGTTAAGTAGTCTGTCAAGAAAGCCACAGACTAGAAAGGAAAAATAATACGAAAGTAGTCACAGCAAAATGTGTTAAAAGCTATTGTTACAGGATTTGTGTCCCTTTAATTCCCGCCATATTGGTTATGCCGCTTCAAAGAATGAAGAGGTAGACCAGACGAAG
Source organism: Potos flavus (assembly GCA_028534135.1). Lineage (NCBI taxonomy): Eukaryota > Metazoa > Chordata > Mammalia > Carnivora > Procyonidae > Potos > Potos flavus. The sequence goes on along the minus strand of CM052899.1, from coordinate 124,856,017 downwards.
AGTGGTGGGCAGCAAAGCAAAATTGAGCAAGAGTGTAAAGCTCCCAGAGAGGAAGGGTTGCCCTCGGAGTTTCTAAGTTTAGCGGGTTTTAGGAGCTTTTTTTGAGGAACTTTCTTAAGCAATCCGTGTGTGCTGCGTCATGCCAATCAGGGCTTTGATCACATACCTGTCTACCTACTTGGTTAATGTCCATGTGCTCATGGCTTTTTTGACTGACATCTGGGGGCTTATGTCTTAACTGCCCCTTGCCCATGATATTGACAAATTCTTTTGTGGTTAATTGTCTTAATTTAGGACATTTTGCAGAAGTCATTTCTGCAAAAGCTGCAAAGCAGAATGTCAGTGCGGTCCTGTCTACGCTGCAAAACAGGATGTCACTGCTGTTTTATCTTAGCTTTTCTGACTCCGTATTTTCTTGTCGGGGACCCTGACCCTGACTGCCTAACTGTCCAACTAACTCCTAACCCTGTGAAGGTTTGTCTACAGCCCAAAGTTAGCATAGAAGAGTGTGGCTAACTTCCTTATAGGACTGAGGGATATATCATCCCATTCCTGGGCTCAGGTACCTCTTATGAAAGGCAGAGATCTAGAAATTCCAGACTTAGAAGGAAGATCTGTGTTCATGAAGTCTGACTCCTCATTATACACATGAAGAAACTAAGGTAAGGCCTTGGAGAGGGTAGCATATTATATAATATTTGACTCGCTACACATTCACTTTTGGTACCAGAAACAATATATTAAATTGGACCATTTACACAGAGGATTCACTCACAGAAATGAGCTATGCCTTATTTTTTTTAATTGAAATACAGGTGACATATAACATTGTTAGTTTCAGGTGTAAAGCATAAGGATTTAATATTTGTATATATTGTGAAATGATCACCACAGTAAGTCTTAACATCCTTCACCATACATAGTTAGGTATTTTTAAAGCCATACCTTATTTAAAATAGTGCAGAAAATAAATGTGAACAAGGGAAATTAAGAAACACTTCTATATTTTCTTATTCAGGTAATACCAAGGAGCAGCTCAGGTCTACTCAAGTAATTACTAAATTTCTCATCTTGAGTTCTGTCTTTATTGAATTTCAGCATGGCAAGTTTTGCAACCTTCAGTATCTGCTAAGTTGGCACACAGATAAGATTAAGGCCCAGGATGCTATTTCACTACAATATTTTTGTGAAGCACTATAGTAGCAAAGTGAGTATCCAAGAAAAGTTAGGATAAATGGAACTGAAAACAGGAAGAGCTGGCCAGGGGCAGGAGTGGAAGGAAAAACGGGGCCTGGAGACCCTAGGGAGAAAAGGGGGAAGGCAGGAGCTGTAGGGCCCAGCCTGCTGTCCTTTGCTGGGCTGCGGAGTCAGCAGGCCTTCCCAGATTAGTAGGCTCTGCGTTGCAGGAGCTGAGCCCTTCCTCCCTGGGGCCAAGGCATCGTTTATGTTACAATTATTAAACAGGAAGCGAGAACTCTCAGCATTCTAGTAGGAGGACCTCGAGGCAATGGCCTGAGGAACATCATTAGGATCCTTGTCTGAATGCCTGGAGAATTCGCTCTCAAAGAAGGTGTGCATATAATAAGGGGTGTATTTATTTATTAATCATTACTTGATTGACTTAAATAGACAATAAATGCATGACTAAGAATATGGGAGAATGAATCAGTGACATTTATGTCTGGGTGGCTCAGGTATAATTTTATCGTTTCTAGATTAGATGGTAGAAATTATTTGTACTTTCTGTTTGAATAACAAATGAGCTGGATTCTGGGCCAACTAATGCCCGAATCTAAATCAGGCCCAGTGTCCTCAGAAACACCGGGAAGAAACAGTGATGGAGTAAATTACATTTTAAATGCACATTTCAGCCTTTGGGCAAAGGAGCAAATCGCTCTGCTGCAGACCGAACAGTAGTCCATATGTGCCAGAGGGGACAGATGGGACCAAAACAGTGAGGGCATGCCCGACAGAGAGCTGAGGGCTGCTTTCAGGACGAAGCCTGTTGAGCGTACCCAAGTTCAAGATGGGCTAAGGGTGCAAACTGGAGGCTAACAGTCGCAATAATGAAATCCTTATTATAAGCTGGCTTTTCTGTTCTATTTTGTCACCTTTATTTATCCGTGTGCCATTTACAGATACACGGGGTGGACCCAGACTTTCTCTCTTAAAAACAATGCTGCAAAAAGCATTCTTGTAGGGGCGCCTGGGTGGCTCAGTGGGTTAAGCCTCTGCCTTCGGCTCAAGTCATGACCTCAGGGCCCTAGGATCGAGCCCCGCATCGGGCTCTCTGCTCAGCAGGGAGCCTGCTTCCCCCAATCTCTCTGCCTGCCTCTCTGCCTACTTGTGATCTCTCTCTCTCTGTCAAATAAATAAATAAAATCTTAAAAAAAAAAAAGCATTGTTGTATATGTTTTCTCACACAGGAGCAAGATTTTCTCTGTGGGGCAGGGTTACCAGAGGAATTGCTGAGATGAAGGTTATGATAAAGCCTCATCTTCTCTAGATATTGCTAAACTGCTCTCCAAACTGGATGGACTAATTGATCTTCTCACCAGCACTGTGAGTTTGCCTTTCTCTACACTCTTACCAGTACTTGGCCTTGCTGCTTTAGTTTTGCTGACCAGACAGGTGTAACATATTACCCCATTGTTTTATCAGCATTTCCTTAATTACTAGTAAGGTTAAGCAGCTCTTCAGAAAGTAATTGACCATTTAGGTTTTCTCTTAGGTTAACTGATTGATTTTTGTTTTCTAATTAGGGTTTTTGGTACCTTCTGGATGTTATATATATTGATTATACGGATTACAAATCTCTTCTTCCACTCCATCTCCTATCTTTCTCTCTTGTTTGCAACTGTTTTATTTATTTATTTTTTTAAGTTTTTATTTATTTATTTGTCAGAGAGAGAGCACAAGTAGGCAGAGTGGCAGGCAGACGAGAGGGAGAACCAGGCTCTCCGATGAGCAGGGAGCCTGACATGGGGCTCTATCCCAGGACCCTGGAATCATGACCTGAGCCGAAGGCAGATGCTTAACCGACTGAGCCACCCAGGCGCCCCAGCAACTATTTTAAAAACAAAGAAGTTTAAATCTTAACATACTCAAATCAAACTGCATTTTTTTCTTTTTTTTCAAGAAATCTCTCCTACCTTTCTCCTGAATTTTTGCAAAAACAGAAAAAGGCTTTGCATTTCACATAGGTTCTTTAGTTTTCAAGGAAATTATGTTTGTGTATTCAGTGAGGTGAAATTCTAGTTTTATTTTTCCATGTGGATAACATGATCTTTTCCCACTGATTCATAATGTTACCTCTTTTATATGTCTACACATCTATCCCTAAACCAATGCCAAACTAAAATAACACTATCTCAGTTAGCACTTTATAGAAAGTACTGGTATCTATAAGGCATATCTACTATCTCATCCCTGCTTTTGGTAAACTAGCTGGGCTTTATTCTCAGTAGAGGAAAAAAAAAAAACCATTAAAACCTTAGAGGTAAAATGATTGTTGAGCTGGAAAAGTTTTTCTCCTAACACTGCTACAGTCTGTGTGCCATTTCACTATGGGAGTGTTTTCCTGGAGATACACAAAGCCATTGGGAGTCTCACGTTAATGTCCAAAGATTGTTATCCAAATGAATTATTCAAATGCAACCCTGACAGTGCTCAACAAATATAATGCTTGCCTTATGTCTTACCATGAAAAAATGGCAAGAATCCTGTGCAAAGCCAAAATGAAGTCTGATGCGAAAGTGTAAAAAAGTATGTTCAATATTTTTCATATAAAGTTTCTTGACATTTTCTATGAAATCTATGAGCCCATTTATTTTCCACTCCCATTGGTTCTGCCTACTATTACTTTCATTTCTAACCCTAGCTGAAGGGGTAAGGAAAACACTTTCCTCAGCAATTGGAACAAAAGTGGAAAGAATTTGGTGGTGGGGATGCAGGCATGCTCCTCTTGTGCAAAGCATAGAATTGGTCTGGCGACTAGAGATTTCTTTCAAAGGAAAACAATCACTTAAGAGCTGTATTTTAAAAACGTTAGCTCTTTAATACATTAGTTTTAAAAAAAACTAATAACAGGCACGCCTGGGTGGCTCAGTTGGTTAGGCATCTGCCTTCAGCTCAGGTCATGATCCCAGGGTCCTGGGATCGAGCCCCGCATCGGGTTCCCTGCTCAGTGGGGAGCCTGCTTCTCCCTCTCTCTCTGCCACTGCCCCTGCTTGTGCTCTCTTTCTTTCTGTCAAGTAAATAAGTAAACAAAGTCTTTATAAGAAACAAAATCATACAGATCAAATTACATCAGAATTTTTCATTTGCTCTTTACTTAAAGAGGAACTGAGAATAAATTTCAAAAAGAGGAATTTTAAGGAATATTGAAATTCTGCCAAAACATGAGCAAGCAGATATTATAATGAGTATTAGAAAGGATAATATAATTCGTATCAGAAATGTTTTTAATTCAAAAGATTATTTATTAAGAGCAGCTCTTAACCATTTCTTTGTGTAACACTCTCATACAGACCAAGTGTCAGCAAACCTTTTCTAAGGACCGTTTCTATGAAGGTCTTTTCTGATAGTAAACATTTTAGCCCCATATCAGAAAACTTTCAAATGAAAAGTCATTAATGGATGGATATAAGGAGAAAGACCACTGGTACGTGGAAGAGTGAGGTGCTGAGGAGCCTCTGGCCGTTAGGTCGTGGCCTGGGGTGTATGTTCCGCGTGCCCACGCTGGCTCCCACCTGAAGACCGTGTTCACGATTTGAGGAGAGGAGCATCCGGTAGCTCTACCAAAGCAAGCTTGCTAGTTGTTATTCTTTTTTTCTTTTTTTTTTTTTAAGATTTTATTTCTTTACTTGACACAGAGAGAGAGAGAGAGAGAGCACAAGCAGGGGGAGCTGCAGGCAGAGGCAGAGGGAGAAGTAGACTCCCCGCTGAGCAGCGAGCCCAAGGTGGACTCGATTCCAGGACCCTGGGATCATGACCTGCGCCGAAGGCAGCCGCTTAACCGACTCAGTCACCCAGGTGTCCCTGCTAGTTGTTATTCTTGTACTAACAGGGCTAACCTAGAGTAAGTTCCTTTTCCACATTAAAAAAAAACAAACCAAAAACATGTTCATAAAACCGGAGAGTACAGGAGTCTATAGGGGAGACTCTGCAATGTGAGAAGGACTTTTGCACCTTTATTTGCAACTTTCCATTTTATTCCTATGCCAACACTTACAAAAGACAGAATAGGGCTAAATGTGTAAACTATCTTATTTTCATGTTTTACATTTTCTCATTCAAGAATCATTTTTCATTTATTTCCACAAGCACCTTGAATACTTAGATTTAAACTGAAATTAGTCAGATGTGTACGATGTTCCACATAGTCTGCTACAGGCTTTCCATGTGGTATCTTATTGAATCCTTCCCGTGACCTACTGGAGTAGGCGTGTCCCTAACTTACTCATGGGAAAACTGAGGCTCGGAGTTCCATGAATGCACAAGACGATGTAGCGAGTGGGGAAGCTGGATTCGATCTATTTATTCAACAAATGTATTGTGGTAGATGATTTGTCAGGCACTGAACTCAAGCTTATTGCAATGGGAAACAAAAGAAAATTTCCCTCTCTGCATGAAGGGTATGTTCTAGAATGGAAACAGATAATGAGGAAATCAGCCCCAAGCCTAAAGAGTAAAACGGAGCCAGCTATGTGAAAAGAGAGGGTGCGGCTGCAGGACCAAAGCCCCATCTGACTTCACAGACCACACTGGGCACAAAACATGTCCTTCCTCCAAGAACGAGCCCCCGAGTCACTCTGCCTTTCTATCCACGGCATAATGTCACCTATCTTGGGTTTGGTATTTTCAGACTCATTTGTCTTCAAGCAGTGCACTTTAAAACAACAACAGCAACAATAACAACAACAATGAAAATAAAGGGCATGGTGGCTAAGTATTTAGAAATGAGGGACTATCCTGATGCTTTTACAGACTGAGTACCCATTCACTGTCACAGCCTCAAATACTGATTAGGACAGAAAAAGCCACAATGACACCCTCTCCACTCACACAGAGTGGACACGTGCACTTTCAAAGTACAGTGCTGCGTCTGCCCTTCCGACCCCAGAGCAGAGGTATCTCAAACTTCGATGCGGGTGGGGGGAGACCCCGGGACCTTGTTCAAATGCAGGCTCCGATTCAGTAGGTCTGTGATGAGCCTGGGATTCTGCATTTCTAACAAGCTCCCATGAGACGTTGAAGCTGCTAGTCCATGAGCTACACCATGAGTCACAAAGCCTTCAATGATAGTAAATTATTGCAAACAATAGAATGAGCTCACAGGTGTGAGACCCTGCCAATTGACCCAAATGAAATGTGCCATATTCTGCATCCCAGAGATGAAAATCTACCTAACTTTCGCCCAGATCTGCCCTATTCCCCAGGTCAGAATGGCCTTAAAGCCCAGAGAAAATAGCCCACCACTGGGTAAACACTTTCTGCTGATTTATCTCCCTAATGGGACCACCTCTACTAGTCCTCAGATTGCTGATAAACCAAATATATTCGCAGATGATTTTAATCGGGTTCAGGCGTTGGCCTCTGCAAATTGGGATTTCTTCCTGATCTCATCCCCTTTCCTAATATGGGACAAAGAATCTGTTGAATCTGTTGATATGAGACAGATAAGACCTTTTCTCAAGAACTCCCAATGACATAAACACAATGTAATTGTATTAGTGTCCTGTACTCTGAAAAGGAACTGAAGTAAAAGTCTGAGGTCTTCTGTAAATAGTAATAAAAAAAAAATTACACTAAGAGTTACCGTTGACTGCACCAGGCTTCCAAGAATATAAATATGGACAGTGAGTATACCTTCTAAGATAAAAGAGATATTCTGCTATAGACAGGAAAATTGGTTGCAACAAAGTGAATTTCATTCAATTACTCTATCTGGATATGCTAAGGAAATTCAAGACTTAAAAATAAGCATCCTCTTTTAATTTCTTCTTAATGCCTCCTAAGACATGGGTGTATGCTCTCATGTGTCTCAAGCACTAAGAAAGAAATCCACATAATATCAGCACGTGAAATAATCTGAAATTTCTGAAACAATAAGGGGAAAAAATTGAGCAGCTAAGAGTGAACACATATGCCACGTTCTAAGTGCTGATTAAACTCACTTTAGTAAAAATGATCTAATATCCTTACACATTAATAATAACAAAACCGATTTGTTAAACTAAACTACAACAACAGGAAGACTGAGATCTAAAATCCTAAGCTACTAACTTATCAGGAAAACTTGAAGAAAATTACACAAGATGTATGAATTTAATAATAGTTTTTTTGCATGTAGTCAAATTTTAAGTTACACCGTTGAGAAAATAAAAAAAAGTATTTCTACCAAAATAATAAATAAGTAATACATAATATGTATATTGAAATGTAAGAAATGACACTTAAGGACACGATTTATAGTGATGAAGATTTAGATCTTAAAAGTTGGGGCTTTGAGAGAGATTCTCAAAAGGAGTGAATTGTAGAAGGACATCTTAACTGAAGGAAGAATAAGATTGGAAATGTGGGGGGTTTTTTTCTCTATGGTTAATAAGTAGTTCCTACATAATACATTGCTTACTAGCAAGACTGTAGGTTAAAGAGGAGGAAATGTCTCAAAGCACATACAGAGTACATTCGTACAAGAAGCAAAGCTACTCTTCCATTTGCAGTGGCTATGTAACAAATCACCCCAAAACTTCGTGTCATAAAATAACCAATTTATCTTGCTCACCAGTTCTGTGGTTCAGAATTTAAAATGTCACAGTGCAAATGACTTCTCTCTGTTCCGTAATATCTGGGACCTCAGATGAGAAAACTCAAAAGCTGAGGTCCAGATTCACCTGAAGGCATGTTTGGCGGTTCGTACTGTCAGCTCAGTCTGGAACTTTCCGCTGAGGCTCTGAACTGGAACACCCATGTGTTGCCTTCTCCATGGGGTCTGGGCTTCCTCACAGCGAGGATGCTTTGGATGAGTGAAACTTCTAACGTGGGGCCTCAGAGTTCCAAGGCAAATGTTCCAGTTAACAAGGCAGAAGCCATCTCACCTCTCCGCCCCTGGTCTCAGAACTCACAGAGTATCACTTTCCCTGCTTTTCAGTTGTTACAAGCAAGCCCAAAGCCCGCCTCCATTCAGGGGGAAATATTGTTGTAGGCAATGTTGGAAGAAAACTCTACAAGTGTTAATTTCTTGAGATGTTTTTCTGTTCACTGATATTAGACCTTTGTATTTGAGCCATATGGAAAATTTACTGTATGTAAAATGGGAGGATCACATCCTTTTCCATTAACATGACTCAAAAATTGCCTTGGCGCCTTCTGGAATTCAGTGTTAGAAGATACTTCAGGTGAGTTTTTATTTCTCCTCACGTAACCTCTTATTCATGTCCCATACTTATGGAAATCTTGTTGTGTTCAGGATTTTGAATTCAAATGCCTGTAAGCCACAAAGAAGGCTTGCCTTACAAAAATTGTCCAAGTTTAAGTTTAGGATTATGGCCAGAAGCCCCTAGTCTAAGTCCTTGAAAGCTGTTGGCATAACCCTTTCTTCACTGTATTTTCTAGTTAGTATCAATGGCTAAGAAATTCAGAGCCCTGAAAGCAGCCGGATTTTATGGGCTTTTCAGAGGAGCCACATGACCCTTCATGGCTCACTTGGAGACGCCTGATTTAGAGAGATTAAAACCAAAGTGATGCAGAGAACACTTGAGGAAAACTGCCTCACTTCTTAGGATGAGTAGGTGTTACACTTTAATTTCAAAAGCAGGGTGTATTCATTTGCTAAGGCTGTCCTAACAAAGTACTACAAATTGGGTGTTTTAAACAACAGAAATTTATCGTCTCACGGTTCTGGAGGCTAGAAATCCAAAATAAGATGTTGTCAGGGTTGGTTCCTCTGACATCTGTGAAGGATAACCTGTTCCAGGGCTCTCTCCTAGCTTCTGGTGGGTTGCTGACAATTTTTTTTTTTTTTTTTTTTTTACATTCTTTAGCTTCTGGTTCATTGCCCCAATCTCTATCTTCATCTTTACATGATGGTCTGTGAACATGTGTGTCTCCAGATTTTTCCTCTTCATAAGGACACAGTCATGTCAGATTAGGGGCCCACCCTACCGTAGGATGACCTCATCCTTACTTAAATAATTGTGTTTACAATGAGCCTGTTTCATATTCCAGGTAATAAGGGTTAACACTTCAACATACAAATTTGTGAGGAGACAAAATTCAACCCATACCACATGCCTAATTGGTTTTATTCTCTACACGTAGGATATTTATAAGATAGATCTGATCTTGGGGTGCCTAGGTGGCTCAGTCAGTTAAGCTCAGGGCACGATCCTGGAGTCCTGGAATGGAGCCCCACATAGGGCTCCCTGCTCAGTGGGGAGCCTGCTTCTCTCTCTCACTCTGCCTGCTGCTCCCTAATCCCTTGTGCTCTCTCTCTCTGTCAAATATAAATAAAATCTTTAAAAAAAAATCTGATCTGATCTTGCAGTGGTCTTTTTTTGTGGGAGCTTTCTTATCTTGAGTTGGTAATCATCTTCACCATAATTTCAGAAGCTCAAACAGTTTTCATTTTTGTGTGAACTATGCATGCACATTTCATTTTCCATGAAGTTTTTAATTATCTGCTAATAGAGGGGGACAGTGCTGCACATTAAACCTAAATCACAACAATTAGAACTCACATTTTTTTATAGTACATTATGTGCATTTCCCCCCAATTGAATACCTGCTTGGTATTCTGTCTTGCTTGGATAAGGATTAAAATTTAGCTTGGATTCCCTAAGATCATATCAACTGGTATCAGACTTTCAGCCTAATAATTGTGGAAATTATACAGGGATTCAACAGGGACTAGAAAACACATTTAGGTAATTATGCTTTGATTCTATCCATCAGCTGGAGAATTATAGCACTATGCTAAATTAAAAAAGAAAACTTATAATAGCCATTCTTACAACTTGGAAGACAACAAAATTGAGACTTTTCAAGAGCCTACAATCCAAATACCCAAATAAAGTTCTCTGTGTAGCTTTAATATATGCATACTTTGTTATTGTTTGAAGGACCTAGACATTTCTCCTTTACTGGCCTTGTTCAATTTTCAAAAACTCCCACAAATTTACCTACTTTATAATGTGGTCTAAAACACACGTTGCTTTGGAAAAAACAAAAAAACCAAATGGATGCTGGTAGAGCAGGATCGATTGTGCGTCCTCTCACTAGTGTTCTATGGAAAGGATGCAACTGGAAAGGAAGGTTCAGCAAAAATGAGTCACCTTTAAAATAATTCCTCTTAATGGGGACTTTACTTAAAAGATGAGTCTCAAAAAATAAATAAATAAATAAATAAATAAATAAATAAATAAATAAGTATCTCATCTTTATAAACAGTCATTTGGAGATTGGACATTTCCAGGACACCTAAAAGGCTGAGCTGTGGACATTCAGTGAAAGATGAAAAACAAGATTCAGGAGTTACCCATGCTGTTGACTTAGTTCTTTACTCACGCCATGTAGTGTTCAGGAAAATGAGATCGAGCTTGGTTTTCTCCATTTATACTCCAAGTAAAGTTTGGGAATTGATGGTTAAAGCATTATCTCTTTGTCTCCCTTTGTCTTTTGACTTTTGCTCGTATTTCAGGAATTGATGCTGGGGAGTGGGGGGGTTCAACGGTCACTCTCTATATAGCTGCCACTCTCCAGAGTGGAAGGGATACCAACTGAAAAGGAAAAGAGTATGTAAGTGAAGTGAGTTGAATGTTCTTTAAAAAAATCCAACCTTAAGTTACATACCCCTTTATTTTCTCATCTCAATATGTTCCTCTTGAATGTCAGCCCCATTTCATATGCTGTCTCTTTGCACGATATTTGACACACAGGAATCACAATCCATTATCTGACTCTCTGAATGGCCCCATAAGCTCTTAGATAAGGAAATTCCTTTCTCCAAAAATTGAAAGCAAAACAACTTTTCACGGAATCTTTGTGAGAGCTTATACTAACTACATTTTATTGACCCCGTAATAAGGAAGTCCTCTCTCCCTGCTAACCCATCCTACAGAGAACATCTGTCGGTGTCAGGGGCTGGGTTTGAGAAAAAAGAATTTGCCTCCATTACAAACAGATGAGTGTAATAGCCAGTCATGTTTCAAATATGCTTAAACAGGATTGTGACACTTCAAACATGGCATCCAAATTAATCACCCACAAGGAGAAATAAAAACATAGGTAAGTTCTCTGGCTCAGTAACTCTGTCACTGAATTGAGGTGTATTGCTTTTCCAGTACCTTTCCTGTTATATTAGCCCTGCCAATCTATAATTATGCATGTCTCTTGACTGGGAAGGGGCCTAGTCTTTTTTTATGCTAATGAAAAATTGCACCAAATGCACTATGCAATAGTAGGTGGGGCTCACACCACCCCAAACAGTCAAGTATATTTTACTCCTATGATTTAAAAGAAAGTCATTTTTGCTATCAATAAAGAGTCCAACCAATTCAAGTTTAATCATTGGGATAAAACTTGAAAAATCTTCCAGATATAGACCTTATAGATCTCAGTCTCTCTCTCTTTCTCATATTTACTGAGTCCTTTTTATGTCCTGGTCTGGGGGTACTACATAGACTCTCATCTAAAGACTTCAGCATATCACAAGGAAGAGGTGGTAGTCACTTACCAAGTGAAAAAGAATTTTTTTTTAACGCACCTGTCATTTGCTTAGTTACAACCGTCAAAAGAATCAAAATCACTTCATATTGCTCCTTTGAGAACCAAGATCTAATACTAATATAACCACAAGCAGAAGAATTATAGATTAAAGAGCTATTAAGTTCAATTCTCTAATATATACCCAAATGGGTTGGAGTATTGCATTAAATGTACTTCAAAATGCCTGACTATTGCCTAGAATTCCCCAGGAATAATGAAGTATATTATAAGAATCGGTAATTTAAAGCAAAGTCAAAAGAAACCTAAAAAAAGAAAACTTTAATTTTTCTTTTTCAGGAATTCAAAAGCAATAACATAATATGATTGTAATTTTTTATATGAATATATCTTAGTTTACCTTCCAGTAGAGAGGAAAGCATCGATTGCCACTTTTAGAAGTGCTAAATAAAATTAGGTCTTATACTTGCGAAGTTCTAGAACAACCACTGAGCTTGATTAAGTACCAGTTACCTTCTCTTGGGAGAATTATAAAATATCATTTAGTAAATGAAGTCATAGTTATAGAAACAGTAGGAGGGCCCTTGCGTTTTCTAATTATCTAACCCTAAGTATACTGGGATTTTTCCGACATGAAAAGCAACATTCATCTTTCAAAGAAGAGGGTAAGTTGAAGGTTCTGATGTCCTATGTTGACCACTTACCATCCATCTATAATTGAAATGTAAATCAAAATAGCATTGATGATATGAAAGATACCAATTGGATTGAGGTCACTTGCGTTTTCAGATTCCAATTTGGTCTTAGAGTACTGTGCTCTACTCAAAAATGGATCATTATTGTCCATTTGAAACATTTACATGTTAATGTGATCCAGTCCTGACATATTTTTAGAGATATACCTTGAAGTGCTCATTTTTTTCTTAGACTTGGATCACAATTCACTTAGTGACTCATTCTGTAAATGCACAGATTGTTCTTTCCTGATTTCTAGCCTTTCTGTGTGCTCTTTCTTCTACCTGGAATGTGCTTTTTATCTCATCTTTGTCTGAAAATATATTTTCAATTATTTAAAGACCAGCCGAAAGACCACGTCCTTTAGTTAACAGAAGTTCTTAAACTGGAATTATTCACTTGCTATGCTGGGCTTTTATAAAACTGGGAGCTCGGGTGTTATTATCTGTTTTATTTTTTTGATGTTTTGTCCCTATAGTAAAACCTATCACCTTTTTTCCTTTAAGTTATAATGATAGAATTTCTAAGTTAAGCAAGAAGATAGAGAAGTTTTATAGGAGGTCAATCTCTGTCTCCCGTGGGAGTTTCCAGGATAGGGACATGATCACCTTCTTCTGACCCCCATCCCCACAGACTTAGAGACCTAATTTTGCCAGCAAACCAAAAGCAGGAATAAATGTAATAGCATTAATTTACATAAGAAATATACGTTTCACTGTATTACTCTATCCGACATATGGAAATATATCTAGGAAAGATAAATTACAATTTGAAGCTTGATAATCTTAGCTATTTTAAGCTTATTATGCCCAAAGACCCAGTGAATTCAGTTTCACAAGAATGGCTTTGTGAAGCTATACCCTCAGCTGAGGGATCAAGCTTCCCAGTGCCCCCCCGGGGGAAATGTTGAAATGGGCACCACCAATATTTATGTCTGTCGTTCTGCTTTATCTTCTCATTGCCTTGAATCATGTGAATTGATATTTTCTGTATTAATCCATTCAACAGTGACTAAATCATTCACTGTTAAAGATAATTGCTCTAATTGTATCCTGTCTTTTCAAGTTCTTGGTAGGGTGCTATAAATACAACAGACATCATCTATTTAATAATAACCAATCAGGACAGGAAAAAGAAACTACCCCAGAAAAATTGTGCATGTTGACTGTAAGACTCAGAATCAGAACACGGTTCAGAATTAGAAATGTGAAAATGTGAACCTGCATTAGAATGGGGAAAATAGGGGTCAATGAATAATCTCTAATCCTTACCTCTGTGGTATCTCAGTGGCATTTCACAGAGTGTATTCTATCTAACATTTCTAATATCCCTCTCTTCTAGTTTTTTTTTTGTTTATATTTTTTAAAGATTTTATTTATTTATTTGAGAGACAGAGAGCATGGACAGGGGGAGGGGCAGAGGGACAAGCACACTTCCTGCTGAGCACGGAGCCAGCCACCCGGCAAATCCCAGGACCTGAGATCACAACCTGAGCAGAAGTCAGACATTTCTCTAATTTTTTTTAAAGATTTTATTTATTTATTTAACATAGAGCGAGAGAGACAGAGAGGCAGGCAGAGGGAGAAGAAGAAGCAGACTCCCTGCTGAGCAGGGAACCCACCTCGGGGCTCAATCCCAGGACTCTGGGATCATGACCTGAGCTGAAGGCAGACACCTAACAGACCGAGCCACCCAGGCACCCCTGTCTTCTTGTTTTTATCTGTCCAGTGCCTACTCCTGTCCAGTCCCTCTTTGTTGCATTGATGAACTTTTTGTTCATCAACCTCAAAGGTTGGCCTTTGCCACATTTCCCATCTTGTCTCTCTTCTCACATGATGGATTCTCCTTGAGCAATATCATCTTCATCCAAATGTCAACTATCCACAATATCAACTTCATCCAAAATGTCAACTATCCACATATATGCTGATAACATTCAAAACAATATTCTTATTTCAAAAATATATTCTTAATCTTTCTGAACCATAGGCCATATTTACAAATGATTACTGAAAATGTGTGTGGAGACAAGCAGAATTAGCTAAAGAAGGACCTTAGGGATGCATCTTGGGTAGCCTCACAACAACCTGTCTGCAACCAAGGCTTTCATTTAACCCCAGATTCCCACGGGATTCAGGTCCCTAAAGCCAAAGCCCTGGACATCTGGTACTTGGCAGCAGTCTCTTAAGTAGCTGGTGCCTAGGCCTTGACTGCCTCCTCTGCCTCCATGTTTATTAATCCCATATAGTTACTCTCAGGTTTGCACAAATGAAGAGGGAGAGCCTCAGAAGTTCAGGGGCCCTCCACTAGAGCCCAGTCCTATAGAATATTCAACTGCTCCCCAGCCCAAGCATGTCTCCTTATAGGATGCTGAGAGAAAGAGCACCCATGCACCTGTTTCTGCCTGAGAGTTTGAGCCTCTTCTAGATGGTGCTCGCTGGACTGCCCCTGGGCTTATTGCACGACCAGATGCTCCATTTGTGCTATTTGCCCCTTAAGACACCTCAACTCCAGCAAAAATCTGCCCCTCGTTCTAATTTTTCATCTCTGAATGTATTACCATTCACCCAAGTTGGAAGCCCAAAAGTAATTTTATGCTTTTTCTCCCTCCCTCAACTTCTGCTCCTTCAACTGAAAACTTTGTACTTCTAATTGATAACTAAGCCCTTAATATTCAACTTGTCACAGATATTTAACATTTTTCTTCTTCTCTGTACTTCCATTGTCTTTATTTTAGTTCAGACGCTTTTAACTTTCATTATTTCACCATGCACAATCCTGGCTCTCTGTCTTAACCTTGTCAAATCCACTCTCTGTATTAATACCTGAATGATCTTTAAAAGGTTCAAATTTTATGATATTTTACTGCCTGAAGACCCTCATGACTCCCTGTTGATGACACAAGTCCTCTAGTCCTTTATCAAGACTTGCAGAATACATCCATATATGACATCCACCTATGGTCTCGTAACTCCTCCACAGGAACCCTGCATTCCAGGCACACCAACCTATCTGAAGCTTCCTAAACACATGCTGTTTCAAACTTCTATGTTCTTCTTCCCTTTGCCAGAAATATCATTCTCCCTCCTTAAGCCAGATCGTTCAGAAAACTCACTCTCATCAACGTGGTGAAGGCATTGATGAAGACAACAAAGCCGAGAGTTTGACAAACACATACTCACACCCCCCAGCCCTCTACACACATAGGAACTTCACAAAGCTGAGAAGTTAGGCAAAGAAATTCTGCACCAGGGGCGCCTGGGTGGCTCAGTGGGTTAAAGCCTCTGCCTTCGGCTCAGGTAATGATCTCAGGGTCCTGGATTGAGCCCCGCATCGGGCTCTCTGCTCAGCAGGGAGCCTGCTTCCCCCTCTCTCTCTGCCTGCCTCTCTGCCTACTTGTGATCTCTCTCTCTGTCAAATAAATAAATAAAATCTTTAAATAAGAAAAAAGAAATTCTGCACCAATTGATACTGAATCTGTCATTAGACTTTTTAGCTCGATAAGCCAATAAAATTCTTATGTTTAAATTATTTTGGATTCAAATTCTGTTAGTTGTAACATGAATTCTGATTAATATATAAAGACTTTATAGAAATAATTTGTGTGGCGAGTGTGGAAATAATAAATTGATTATTCATTATTATATGATAAAAACTGAGCAAAACTCATGAATCATATATTTGCTGGCATCACTCAATTATACTGTTATATTACCACAAAAAAGAAATAGTATAATTTTGGGGTGTATCCTTAACATAAACTTTTTATCTCTTTTCAATTCTACAAAGGGGTGCCTGGCTGGCTCAGTAAGAAGACTCTTGATCTCAGGTCATGAGTTTGAGCCCCACATTGGGTGTAGAGATTACTTAAATAAAAAAATAATTGAATAAAAAAACAAATAACTTCTGATTTCTACTAATATTGTTTATTTAAATTTTTTTAGCAGAAACAAGTAAGATGTCCCCAGAGAATTTGAAAGACGTAGGCAAAGAGTTAATTGATGACTCAGCACTTGGTGCTGGCCTTCTTAGCATGAAGAGTCCAGTTTACATGGGGTAGATAAACAAAGAAGATTGAGATCTTGAACTGTTGTTCTTCCCATTCAGTAATGTCCAGTGGAATTCAATGATTGTTGACCTCATTACATAGAGCACAGGATTTCTCACCAAGCTGGGAGATTATTAATCTCTCCATCAAATCCTGAGATAGGAATCACTGAGATTAATGCCTCCATTGGTTACTGGCCAAGTGCTGTGTCCAACTCAAACACGCTTCCTTGAGGATCAAAGACCAATGGTATTTTTTAGAAGAGAGAGAATAGAACTGAATTTGGTCTTTGTTTTTGGGCTGTGTCCCATTCTCCTTGATGAAACGACAACATCTAGCAGCCCCTTTGCTTATAGCTTTTAACTCTTAGGAAGAGACTGAGGTCATTCCCCATGAGGAGAATTCTGCAGACAAGAGAGGGTGGATCATGGGAGAATGAAGCAATCCAAACAAGTGAAGGCGTGACATACCCTATCTCTGAGGCATCCCAGCTTATGAGAAATTTCAGTAGGAGTGAAAAGGTGCAGGCCTGCCACACCCCAGGGACTAAGGGCTAAGAACCTACAGAATGCTAACTCACCTGATATTATCACCAGTGGAATTCTTGGTCTGCTAGCACCTGCTACTATGCTTTGACAGGCCTGCTAGATTATTCTAAACCAAGAGATAAACAAAGAGCATTGAATGATAGCCTCTTTTGCATCTCAAATCCAACCTAGAAGCAAAAGGGAAAATCCAGGGTGTTTCAAAATCCCTTGCGTCTCTTCAACTCTGTTGTTCGATTCCTCAGTGATTCAGGAAAAACTCTGATAGAGGCATGATCTAATAGAGGGTTCAATATGTGAGACATAGAAAAGGTGAAGAATATATAGAAGCAATAAGAAAAAGGTGAAGAATATACAGAAGCAATTGGCCAAAAATCTTTCACCGAAGTCATCATTGGTAGATCTAACCTCGCATCCTGCCCGTGACACTGCGAGCTACAGTGATACTGAGTGCCCCGCCATGTATCCACAGCACCCCATTTCTCACTCTGAGACTATAACCCAGAAGTTCTTTCCATCTCTTTTCATATAGCTATTTTTTATTCACCTTTAAGACTCAGCTGAGGTGTCACACTGAACCTCTGTGTTGACAAAGTGTATTTCATCTGTGGTCTTAAAAACCAGTGGGTATGAAGCCTTCATGTAAAGATGAATCAGCGGTTAAATGCAGACTCCTGCATCAGCAGTTAAAAATGTGGGTAAAAATCTGCATTTTTAACCAAGCCCTGAGAAAATTCTTAAGCACGGTTCGAGACCTCTAAGAAGATGTTCTGCTAAAGACCCTCTGAGAAACGTGGATGAGAAACTCTGTGCCTATCTTTGTTAACAATCCCCATATTCTATTAGAACTATCTGGGTATGTGGTTCTCTCTCCCATAAGACCACAGTGTTTTTTGAAGAGAGGGATCACATACTACAACTTTATACCATTAGCACCTAACGCAGGGGCTCCATAGACTAGGGACCCCGTAAATATTTGTTGGTCAGAACTGAATTCTAAAATATGCTAATTAGCCTTCCTTTTATGTGAATAATTGTTGGTATTTTTGAAAGTGAAAACAACCTCAATTTACAGACTCAATCTAAGTTATAAGATGCAAAAGGGCAACCCCTTCTCTGTAGAATCTGTTTCAGATCCTCTGATCAGTATTTCCATACATTTATTTGATTAATGTGCAAGAACTATTTGATGGCAATTTCATTACCTCCATTTTGAGGTTGAGTAATTGAGGCCTGAAGAAGTTAAGTTGTGTGACCAACAGCACATAGCTATAAAGCCACCTTTATTGATCCCAAAGACCATGCTCCTAAACACTAAATATGCTAATCCCAATAAAATCCCTGAAAGGTAACCCCAATGGTGTGAACTCCACATGGGACTTTGTAGACAGGTTCCAGTGTCTTTGAAATTATGCAGATAAAATGGTAGTTCTATTTACTTCCAACAGACTGGCCTAATGACTCATGCTGAAGCCAACAAGACTTGACTCTAGTTCTTGGGGCCAACCTACACTCAGAAATGTCATGATGATCTATCTCAGTGGAAGTAGCCAATTTACTGAGGACAAATGAACCTAATGTAGCACTTTGGCCTCCATGTAATGCTCATCTATTTCTTCGTTTCTCCAAAATTGCCACCAGCAAAGCAAATATCTCTGTATAGAAATATGTATCGCAGTCAAGACCACTAGATAAATAAAAATAAATAAATAGAATATATAAATGTGTACATTTATATTATATAATGTATGCTATATGCCATATAACAATGTATAATATAGATTATATATAAATATATCGTATATAAATACAAAAATAAATAAAGTGAGAACCAGATTAGGGAATGCTGTATTTTCTAAGATCTTGCATGTTTTGTGAATGTATGTGACCTATATACTTTTACAACTTATCTGATCGTAAATCCCTTGGCTCACGCTTTCTTTTCCTCAGGACTTAGCACATTGTCTCTAGAGATAGATGTTACCGTGAAAAAAATCTGAAGTCCACCTGATTTTTTTCCTCTTTCTATGTGATGTGCTTTTTTGGATGGGGTGTATAAATGCCTGCTTATCACTGAAGTAGAGGAATACCACTAGGTTATATCCTAGTATTTATGATTCTCTAGTGATGTTTCCAATACAGAATGCCATTTCAGTATCTAGACTCACTAACATTTTTTTTTTTT
>CM052899.1:124811583-124836277 GCA_028534135.1 Potos flavus | reverse complement strand
AAGGATCCTTTCAGAATCAGCAAAGATAACAGCCAAAAAGAGTCTTTGCAGTTCTCTGCACTATATTTTAAGGACTTTGACAAACTAGAAAAAGTGACCTGGGTAATGAGTTTAAAATGGTACCAAATGAGATCCCTAGCTTGGGGAGGGAAGGAACTATGGAAAACGTGATCAACTTTTCAAATATTGGAAAACTTGTGATGTAATAAGAATGAACTTCTTTAATGTGAAAGACAGAATAAAGGCAAATGGATGGATGCTACCAGGGTGGAAATTATAAGGAAAGCTTCCTGAATGAAAGGCTTATACAAATAGAAGCTGTTTTATTGATGGGGGTGAGGGTATGGTTCTAAGACAAGGACCCTGCATACTCTAAAAGCCCAAACATGAATGGAGAAACCAACTCCTACTTTTCTGCTCTAGATCAAGACACGTGGTATCAATGATGCCGCTACCCGCCAATATCCCTGGGCTTCAAAAGGAATGTAGATAGAGGGGCCCTTGGGTGGCTCAGTCGGTTAATCATCTGATGCTTGATTTCAGCTCAGGTCTTGATCTCAGGGTCGTGAGTTCAAGCCCCTCACTGGGCTCCATGCTGGATGTGGAGACTACTTAAAACCAAACCAAAACAAAAAGGATGTAGAGAATAATGTAGAGAAGGGGGAGAAAACCTGACTGTATAAATCAAAGACAGAAAAAAGCAAAAAGATTTAAAAAAAAAAAGGCAAACATTAGCAGGGGACAGATGAAGAACAGACAAGGGAAGGAGAGAAATCCTTTTCTTTTGCTTTCTATTATTTAATCTCCCCTGTGCCTATTTAAAGGCACATTCTTGCTTATATTTTTCCTTCTCCTTAAAGAATGGGCAGAGTCCGGTTTAGTGAATTACAAAACACCTGGGAATTTAAGGAGGGAACTTTAGAACCTCAGCAACCACAAAGTTTGCATAATAATAAACATTCCAGGATATTGCACAAAGTGATAACAAAGTAGAGTTTAGATGTACTGATGGAATATGAACTTATAATGAGTCATTAATGGGACTTGGGGACACATCCTGTTGAGATGGCATCACTGAGCCCACACTGCTGTTCTATATAAAGAGGCCCTTGGCTCTTTTCTAATCATTAAAAAAAAAAAGTTAAATGCCCGGTGGGCCACACCTAGTTTTGAACTTCCAATGTATCCCACTCTCCCTCCTTTCTGACCTTAGAAAAGTATTTCAGAGTAGACAAAGCCTGGCTCTGTCTATGGGAGCTAGAGTTACCTGTCCTGGTGAACAGAAAGTTGTATCCTTGGTTTGTTAATTTAAACATAATTAAACATAATGAGTAGATAAAATGAGGAGCTGAGATGGAAGATAAGAATGAGTGGGACTGTTGTGTCACCGGCACAAAGATCTCTTAGCCGATTTCAAGAGATAGAAATAATTGCTGGTTCCCAAGAAAGCACGTGGTCAGTTGGTCAGCACGTTATCCTTTCTCGATGGACATTGGATGACATGTCAAATCCCCGGTGAAGTCACAAAGATGGCTCTACCTTGGATCCATCTGATGGCTTTGGAGGAAAGAGAGGGGAACTCACGTCTCTCAAAATTCTCATTCGGAAACCATTTCTGATATTATCTTGTCTTTGAGAGATGAAAGGAGACTATGTAAAATATAAAGTCTTCCAAATTATATTTTCCTTGGCCGTATGAATAAACAGGTATCATTCCTCACGGTCTTGGCCCGTATCAGCTGGGACTTGAATAAAATGGTTAAATTACTCTATCCTGCTGAACTGCTCTGCTGAAGAGAAAAAAAAGTAATTGTTTCACAGAGGTAAACGGTTAAAGTAAGCAAGAGACGACTGTGGTCTAGTGCACGGGGACCTGAAGAGTGAGAAGGAGTATGAATCTTAACAACTGTAAAATGGTTTGTGATAGCGTCACCATGAGACCTGCTTTCACACTTGGTGAGGCTCTCCGTTACTTTCTGGTGGCTGCTACATCTAGAACATGTGCTGAAGCATCTTCCTGGTAGGTTTTTAAATTTCTTCACCTAGATAGTAAAAGAGGCAAGAATGAGCTGCTCCCCCAAACTTGGAAATAACATTGCCCTTCAAGGGCCAAAAGATAGGATCAGTACATGATAGGGCAGAGAAGAAACGTACACACTTACCCTACAGAGACGCATGGCTCTGGGATTGTCCGGGGGGACTGTTCCACCACTGGCTACATTAACTTAACAGAAGAACAAGTGTGAATGTCAGTGAGAAACCCGCTGTATCATCAAGCTTCAGTGTAGGAAACTGAACTCACAATCATGGAACTCTCTTCCCAGCCATGGACTCTCTCCCCCAAGAATGCTACAGAACAGACTCTGCCTCAGTCAAGAGGATAAAGAAATTGACTCATTGCCACTGAAACTTTTAAATTCAAGAACATACCATGATAGTTATGATGCAGGGGCCAAAGAAGCTGTCACCACCTGCAACTAGTTTTGAAAGCAAAAGAATGTTGCTTGTTAGCAGAAAACAGCTCTAAAATAAAAATGGCCTCAGCCTCCTGTCCATATCTCCCTGGAGGAAACTACTTCATCTCCAGAACCCTAGTTATAGTCATAGGGGAGAACAGAAATTGTAACCAGTGCAGAAATGCCCACTAGGAGGTGAGAATGGATGTTCAGAGCCAATCTACCATATCGGCCACAGCCACATTCCGATCACAAAGATGGATGCATGAAATTAGCTTAGTCTGATTTCTTTCAATATTTATATCAAAGAACTCTTTCTGATTGGATCCCATGTTCCCAAGCAACAGTCTGATTATAATTGCATTTGTTGTGTACCTTGCACGGGCCAGAGGGGCCTAGTCTTCTTGGGACTTGTATTTTACATTTTAATTGCCATTATTTCCTCAATGCTAAGTCGCTCATTATATGCATGCCAATCATTTCAAAAAAAGTTGAAGTGTTAAAAAAAAAAGTTGCAACTTAGCATCTAGGGAATATAGTAATACATTTCCATCTTGATTTTACAACGTATGCTCTAAGGTTAACTAAATCTATTTTGAGAAGCAAATCCATTTTTATTGTGTTTATATATTCTGTGTTCTAAATCAACACGGCTAAAGGCCAGACTCTGGACTGAGGTACTTGAAGCAGGACAATGGGGTAACTGTACAGACCACTCTTGGTGGCCGACCCATCTTGAGTGGATGACATCTGAATCTGGCCTTTTGTCCACAACACCTGGCCCACTAAAAGCCATAACGCTTTTTCTTTTTTCTTTCTTTCTTTCTTTCTTTTTTTGGAGAGAGAGGAAGAGAGCAGGGGGTTAGGGGCAGAGAAAGAGGGAGAGGGAGGGAGAGAATCTTAAGCAGGATCCACGCCTAGCACAGAGACCGATGTGGGGCTCCATCTCACAATCCCAAGATCATGACCTGAGCCGAAATCAAGAGTCGGACGCTTAACTGACTGAGCCACCCAGGTGCCCCTAAAAGCCACCATGCTTTTCTATTGATGTCCATTTATTCGATGACTTTTAGTGAAGACAAAAAGGCAGGTCACATTCAGGTCTTCTCTGCCTTACATAAACAGAAATAACACAACCTCAGAGGCCAATGTTTGCGGCCTAGGAGGCAGTATATTCTTATCTTTGTGACTTTACTGTTTCACAGGTATCGCAAGTAAGGACTATCAATGGTACATGAGGTGCCAATAAAAAAAAAAAAAAAACCTAAGATGTATAAGGCTGATGATTAGAACTTTGTGACCTAATTATATAGGGCAGCTCCACTACCACCACCATCCGTAGCAAAGAGGTCAAGAAGCCAATAATTGTAAGTTGAAGATACCATCTCAAAACAGAATATAAAGTCACTTTACAGCCTTCACAGTCGAGGAAATAAAAAAGAAGTTATTTCACAGCTATCTTATGTGCATGTGTACATATCTCTTATTTAAACCAACAGGAGGGCACCTGGGTGGCTCAGTCAGTTAATCGTCTACCTTTGGCTCAGGTCATGATCTCAGGGTCCTGGGGTCGAGTCCCACATCGTGCTCCCTGCTCAGCAGGGAGCCTGCTTCTTCCTCTGCCTCTCTCTCTCTTTCTCTGTCTCTCATGAATAAATAAATATAATCTTAAAAAAAAAAATCAACAGGAATCTGTGGGTTCCAATCTCAGTTTTGCTCCTTCTGATTCAGATGACTTTCAGCAAGTTGCTAATGTCAGTGAATTTGTTTCTTCACTGGAAAATGGAGGTAATACTATCTACCTCAAAGAGTTACTGTGAAGATGAGCATGGAGCCAAATGGGTGGGCTGCTTAGCACAGAGGGTAGCGAGAAGACATGTTTCAGGTAGGGTAGCTTTGGTAGCTTTAATGAGCCCATAATTGTTTCAGAAGGAAGCTGACACACAGCAAAAACATGAGTAACCGATGGACTTATCATTCAGTGGAAGAGAAGATGTACCCATAGAATGGAGTCTACTATGCCCACCTTTGCGAATTTAATGAAGACTTCCTCTCGGTGGCCGGATACAGCTGTGCACGTGGGAAGGAGAAAGTTTTCTAGGAATGCAGGAAAGATGTGGAGCAGAGACAAGTTGGGAACCTTGAAGTGAACTCCGTTCTACACTGCGAATCGTTGTAACACATCTCATGAATCAGCTATCAGAAGACCCAGTGTGGCTCTGGTCCTATTTAAACCTGTCTGGTGGAAACCAGGGGATGTCCACTGACATTTGCATTTGGTTTATAGTCTCAGATCGGATTTAGGTGCAAATACCCTGAAGAATTTTTCCCAGTCTCATTTGCCTATCTTTTGTGTCTTTCCCTCCAATTCTGACGCTGATTAAGAAAGCCAGTATTCTCCTAGGTATGATTTTTCAATGACAAATTCATAGCAGGGTATATAAATTCCTGCAAATGAACCAGAAACAAAGAAAATGGAGAAAAAACACAGGCACAGCTGCATAAAAACTGAAAAACCATCAGAACCAGGGGTTCATAGAGATTTATATGAGAGAGGCTCCATCTCTTAAGTTCCTCTATTCTTCCTCAGTTCTCTGTTGTGTGCCAATTGCTTCCCATGCCTTGGCTCGCTCCAGACGGGGAAAGTGCTAGGCTGGCTCCAAGCACAAGGGAAGTCATTTCTTCCCTGATGAGTCAGACCTAGGAAGCGTTATGGCCTCAAGGACATAAGGACACTTCCGTACCACCTCTTTCCTATTTTGTGCCTGGCCGTGGCTATTTGGTGCCATTGAATGATTCCTAATTCTCTATTCTCTGTCAGTACCTCAACCTAACGAGAATGAAACCAAATCAAGTCCTGGCAAAATCAGTTGAGCCTGGCTCAAAGCAGCTCGATGCGGCAGATCCCTGAGCTAAATATCTGCTTGTTATTGTATGTCACTATACAGCATCACTTGTTACTCAACATTAATGTGTCAATATAAAAGTGATAAACTTCTCAGATAACTTACTTACCTTCGGGGGCGCCTGGGTGGTTCAGTCAGCAAAGCATCTGCCTTTGGCTCAGGTCATGATCTCAGGGTCCTGAGATCGAGCCCCACATCGGGATCTCTGCTCAGCGGGGAGCCTGCTTCTGCTTCTACCTCTCCCTCCACTGCTCCCGCTGCTTGTACTCTCTCTCTGCCAAATAAATAAAAAGATAAAATCTCAAAAAAAAAAAAATGAAAACACTCGCCTTCAAATCTTTACCTGAAGGAACAAAATCCAAGACAATATTCAAGTATATTTTATATTACATTGTGAGATATGCACCCAGTAGAGTTGAAAACTTATCCTCATTTCCCAAGATCACTGGCTGAAGAACAGAACCTAGCACTCTGCATGGTACCAAAGACAAAGGGAGGTGGTGTAGAGATTCAACACAGAACTTTCTATTGGCTTACCTGGGTCTTTCAGGTTTAAAACAGAGGCATAGAATATTTCTGATTAGAAAGTCACGTTGCCGGTCGATCCCTGTGCCCTCTCCTAGGCTGAACTGAACAACCTTGGTGTTAAAAGAAAAGTAGATGTTCTTTTCTTTCCTACTAACGTGCTCAAGAAATCTCTGGATTTAATAGCATGTCCTTAAAGGAATTCTTCTGTATCAAACCATCGGCCATGTCCAAATGGAGATATTTCTGCTGATCAGCATAAAGGAACATCTGGCCAAAACAGTTCTATTAACAAAAAACAAGGAAGAGGAATCTTTCTACAGAGACATTCTGTTTTCCCACAAGTATAGAAAGAAAATACAAGCAAAGCAGCCCAGTTGAGACTGGCAGTGGAACAGCTGAAATGGTTGGGAGGAAATTGCTGCCCAACCCTTTCTCCAAGAGTCACTACAGAATATGAGTTTTAAAAATGTGTGAGAATAGAACTAGAGTAGTATTCGTCATTGTACGTCTTTCAGTGAAGATGGATACCTATGTCAACTTGAGAGCTCCAGTCCCCAGGACAGTGCCTGGCACATAGTAGACAGCTTCTGCATATTTGAATACATGGATAAATGTTATTTGAAGACTTCTGAGATCCAACGGTTTTCAGGAAAAAAAGATTTCTTCATTAAAAAAAATGTTAGGGGCACCTGGGTGGCTCAGTCAGTTAGGCATCCAAGTGTTGGTTTCATCTCAGGTCATGATCTCAGGGTCGTGGGATTGAGCCCTGCATCAGGCTCTGTGTTCAGCAGGGAGTCTGTTCGAGATTCTCTCCTCCCTCTGCCCTGTCCCCCACTTGCAATCTCTCTCTCTCTCTCTCTCTCAAATAAATAAATAAATCTATTTTTAAAAAGTTAATTTTGCCATCGTTGCAAGTCCATGTTATTGTAATAATCCTGATTCAGCCACTTACAAATAGAATTGCTTAACCTCTCTGTGACTCAATTTCCTTTTCTAAAAATTGGGTACAATAATAACATTAACTCATAGGGATGCTACTGGGTAAATTGAAGTTAATATATGTTAAATGCTTAGGACAGTGACTAGCATTTGTTAAGTGTTTTATACATGTTACCTAGTTGAAGCAGTTGTAGTGGTGGCAAGTGGTGTGAAAACCAATCTACACTATCCAAAATTCTATCATAAAATGCAATTATGTGACTATTAGAGGACAATAGTAACATCTTAACTAAAACTTTTCCATTTTTTAAAATTGACGTACAGGGGCACCTGGGTGGCTCAGTCCATTAAGTGTCTGCCCTTGACTCAGGTCATGATCCCAGGGTCCTAGGATCAAGCCCCAGCATCGGGATCCCAGTTCAGCGATGAGTCCGCTCCTCCCTCTGCCTACTGCTCCCCCTTCTTGTGCTGTCTCTCTGTCAAATAAATAAAATCTTTAAGAAAAAAAAAAATAAAATTGAAGTACAGTTGACACACAGTGTTACATTCGTTCCAAATGTACGACATAGTGATTCAACTTCTCTATATGTTATGCTGCCGTCTGTCACCCCAAGTGTAGCTGCCGTCTGTCTCTACACAATGCTATTACAACATTACTGACTATATTCCCTATTCTGTGCCTTTTATCCATGAATTATTCTTTCCATAATTGGAAGCCTGTACCTCCCACTGCCCTTCTCCCATTTTGCCCATCCCCCACCTCCACCCCCACCTGCCCCCCACAGTTTGTTCTCTGTATTTATGGTCTGTTTCTGCTTTTCGTTTCTTTCCTTATTCATTTGCTTTGTTTAAAACTTTCCCATTTTGAAGTAAAAAGCGGGTCTTAATTATTAGTCTATAATCCATGCCATAAAATATTTTACTGAAATTGGCTTCCAGCAATATAGCTGAGTAAATAACTAAAACTATTAAGGGATTTGAAAAATAGCAAAATATTAGGACTATTTTAACTTTCTAAGTTGTGATATGGTTTATGTCTCCACTTTTTTTCTTAAACGTTTTTTGGATTATACTTAGTCTTTTCCCCAGTTCTTTGTTCAGAGTCAGACTCATTCACTAAGAAGAGTTGACTGTCAGTCATTGGGCACATTTGCCTTTTGCTCAGGAGCTCCCAACCTGTCTCTGCCAGGGTGGGTGGTTTCCTGTCTGTATTTGGTTTGAACTTGTTCCAGGGCTTGTGGTTTTTGGCCAGGCTCACACTTTGTGTTATCATCCTACTGCATATTTAACAATAATGTTGATTTTACAATTGGGCATATGACTCCTGCATTTCTCAGAGCGACTTATGGGGATCCATCATGTTCGGGTTTGCATGTTCTTTGCTTTCTTCATTCCTGCACTCTGCAAGCTCCATCAAGCCTAATCTTCAAGCTTAAAAATGTTCCTTCACTTCAAGAGGAGAAACACATTTTGAATACTGGGATCGTAAGATAAAAGATAGGAAATTCAATTAAGCTAAAGCAATTAGGAAATTATTTCTCTATAAGAAAATAAAATTTCTTTTGCCTTGTCAAGATAAAAAGCAAAGCAATAATTAGAGAATGTGAATTTGTCATGTGACTTGAGCAGAAGCAGAATAGGAAGTCATGAATGCAAAATTATTAGAGAGGCACGGAGGAGGGCCCTTGTGTCCTGTGCCCTCCTTTCCTACTGAAAAGGATGTCTTGCTCTCCAGTTTCTTTTGTCATAAATCCTTCTTTCGTGGTCATATTTCTCAAATGTATCCTTCTATTCTCTATTAGTAGACTTCTGGAAGGAATTAACCTGTTAGGTTATTCTACATCATTTTACACCTTAGCATCAATGTCTCTTTGTCTCTTGTAAACTGATCCCTCTCTATCTCCCTGTCTCTGTCTTTCTGTGTGTCTCTTCATTTGACAGCTAGATCAAAGCACCTTTTGATGAGGAAATGGGCGGAAGTCTAAAATCTCCAGAAGCCATTTCGTTCACTCATGAAGAATATTGCAAACTCATTTCCTCTCCATTGACCTTCTAGACACTGGAAGTGCAAATTCTCACAAGACAGAAGCCCAAAACTTCTGACAAGTTGTCTGAGAAGAGAGTTAGACGTGCAATGAAATCATTGTGACCATAGTCCTCAAGATTCTTCTGAGCTAAATTTTGGTACTACGGTAAATGCTGGCTGGGTCTCCTCTCAAGCCCTGAGCCTACTAAGCAGAGCAACATTACTCTAACTTCACCCACGGTCTCCAGCATGGCAGTATCACCTTGGTATGGACTCTGACTTCATGAGCCTTCTTCAAGAGCATCAAACAAGGCACAACTACTAGTCTCCTCACATTTCTCCATTTGTCAGAGGAAACCCCAGGTTCTTAGGACCACCCAAACCTACTTAGCGAGCCGCAGAGACTATGGACAGGGCTATGCAGGTGAGATAGGAGGTGGGGGACCCAGCGTGAGGCACCAGCACTAGAACCTTCCCAGTTCATTGTCTTGTCCATCTGGGGACTTCGCTATGCCACATCTATTTGGCACTCATTTCTCTGTTATATGGGAAATTATATGATTACTACCACCAAGATTTTGGACTCTCTTAAGAAGTAGTGAAAGAGGGGCGCCTGGGTGGCTCAGTGGGTTAAAGCCTCTGCTTTCGGCTCGGGTCATGATCTCAGGGTCCTGGGATCGAGCCCCGCATCGGGCTCTCTGCTCGGCAGGGAGCCTGCTTCCCCTTCTCTCTCTGCCTGCCTCTCTGCCTACTTGTGATCTCTCTCTCTCTGTCAAATAAATGAATAAAATCTTTAAAAAAAAAAAGTAGTAGAATGTCATGAGATTCCAGATGAGTATCTACAGTTGGTCCAGTCGGTTAGCTATACACATTATTTACCTGACCATCATACATGGAAAATCTTGTCACTGAGCTAAACATAGACACTATTGCCTACACAAGGATTTGGCTGCTTAAATGCCTCAAATTGCTATCTAGTCATTTAGGCTCAGAGAATTCCTACTGAGTTAATTTTATAAAGATAATCTCGGATATTAAAGATTTAGAATCATCACTTTGGTCCCAGTTTGACAGTGTTTACGTCAGTAGTGTTGATAAAAAGACCATTTACATGCGCGCGCGCGCACACACACACACACACACAAGCAATGATGGTTTAGGTAATAATCCCATGTTTGTATACAACACAGCTATTTACAGAGTCTTTGAACATCACAATCTATTTCATATAATACTTACCACAAGCCTTTGATTTGGTACCATACCTCCATTTTTCTGATAAGAGGACTGAAGTGCAGGGATATCATATAATGTATACATTTATTTTAGGGTTAAAGTGACTATGGACTTGAATACCTGAACAGCAAAAGACACAAGTGAAAAACAGCATAAATCCTTTATATCAGAATAAATATGGAGGTTCATGTTTCAGAAAACCTAAAATAAAAAAGTCTGAACTCAAAGTAAATACATTAGTGGGGTAATTATTCACCTTATATAAGGAAGGATTGTTGTTTTATATTAAGAATTGCACAGAATTTCTTTAAGTAAGAAGTACTAGGCATGTTAAGTATCCAAATTTTATGTACCCACAATAACACCGATAAAATGTCTACTGGGTAGGGGCACCTGGGTGGCTCAGTGGGTTAAAACCTCTGCCTTCGGCTCAGGTCATGATCTCAGGGTCCTGGGATCGAGCCCCACATCGGGCTCTCTGCTCGGCAGGGAGCCTGCTTCCCCCTCTCTCTCTGCCTGCCTCTCTGCCTACTTGTAATCTCTCTCTCTCTGTCAAATAAATAAATTAAATCTTTAAAAAAAAATTGTCTACTGGGTAAACAATTATCAAAATTACCAAAAAACTGAGCCACAGTTGTCTCAAAAGAGGTAGCATTTAAAATAATCACTTCCCACATTTAAAAAAATAAAACTCTGAGATTAGAGGCTATCCTGAGATACTACATAAGCAAAACTGATTCTTAGTACAAGATTGATTAAACACTCCACAGGGATGGAAACATCAAAGATAAGATATTATTAATTGAGAACTCAGTATTTTAAATACGTTTATCTTAAAGAAACAAAATAAATTAAAAATAAATTAAAGTAGCATAATTTACAAGGTGAGTGTGCTTAATAAGGCAAAAAGGGATTAAGGTGGGAATCACCTCCCAATTCCAGATGCTAAAGCCTCTGAGTCACCAATGGCAAATGTACCCACCTGTGGGCTCTGGGGCCCGCGGTGGAACCCTGAGGACAGAGTGAGGTCAGAGTGTGGATTTTGTGAGCTCACCCTCCCATTTTTCCAAGAAGACCTCAGCTAATGTCTGGTCACTAACTCTTATGAGCTTTGGCAAATCACCAAGACTAAATACATGGTTTGGTCATGCAGAACTATGACACCATCACCGAACCACTGTCTGGGTGATAAGGCCCCCCATTGACATTGACGCATGACTTTCATCTGTGTGTTCTGCCCCACTATTCATCAATCCATTCCAGGGGCAACTGTAAGATGAGCCACATGCCCTTCCCCCTTAAATGCTACTAGCTTCACGAGAGACCTCTCTTCTGATTTCACACTCTTAAGCAACCGTACTCTCCTTTTTATAAGCAAGTTCCATGAAAAAACAGAGATGCTAAATTGTGTAGTGCATATTCCATTAGAATGAGACTATGAGAAATCCAAGCCGGTCCCTGAAAAGGTGCCTATCATTACAAGTGACAGTAACAGAGGGAGGACTCCAGATCTGCCATCATAAAGCAGCAGATGTCTAAAATTAGAAAAAAAACTTCTAGTGAATTCTTTATACAGTTTTTAGATTTTCATTAAATGCTTCCTACTAACCTAGTCAAGGATATGAAACCCATACATTATGTGCTCTATTCTCTACTTACATGCTCGATCTTTACTTGCGTAAATGTTATTAGTTAACCTAGAGGTTACAAGTTATATTTTAATTCAATATCAAGTCTGATCATTTAGAAGTGAAGCTTCAAATGTCAATTGAGGATTCTGAGGCTGCATCTAGACTTTGAGGAGAAGTAGCTCCTTGCACCATCATGAATGAGGGAGAAAGAAGTGGTGGCAACTTGTCTCCATTTTTTTTAAAAGACTTATTTATTTATTTTAGAAAGAGATATAGAGAGTTGGGGGGAAGGGGCAGAAGGAAAGAGAAAGAGAAACTCAAGCAGACTCCACTGTGAGCTTGGAGCCAGACGTCGGGCCCGATCTCACAACGCTGAGATCACCACTTGAGTGGAAACCAAGAGTCCGATGCTTAACCAACTGCACCACCCAGGTGCCCCATTGCATCCATTTTTTAAAATCTCGGAGCCAAGCAGTTAACTGTCATTTCACCAATCACCTGGAACACTAAATAGCTTGTTGTCTAGATTTAATATATAAATGAAGAATAAGAAGAAAAAGCAATCTATACATTTTACTCTCATTATCATTCAGAAATAACTTGAAGTGAATGTGAACCACATCTTAGATTACAATTCCCCCCAAAACAAGCTCTGATATTTTCCTTCCATGGATTGTGATAGACATGAAAAAGGAAAACTTCGCAGTTATTAAATCCTGCTTTCAAGCAGTACAATCATAAATTCATAGCTACCCTCTAGGCTAGCCATGTGAAAGTCCAAGGGAAAAAGAAAAGAAAAGAGAAACATTTCTTTTCCCTGCCACCCTCTATGACCACATCAAGGAATCTGTTCCTTTTTGATCATGATTTTCTTGAATATAAAATCTTCATAGTAAAAGTAGCTAATATTCATTGACTGTTCACTATGTACCAGGAACTATTCTAAGTATTTGTACACATATTTAATTTAATTTCCAAAACCAGCCTGTGAGGGGATAACTATTATCTCCATTTTACAGATGAGAAAACTGAGGTACAGAGGATTCAAGCAATATGTGCACGGCCACAAAGCTGGGGTTTGGATGCAGGCAGTCTGGCCCCCCTCTCTGGCATGTCTCGGCTTCTCGGGATGATACCCCCTCTGAGGAGAGAGAACACGACAGCAGTCTCAAATTGGAAGTTAAGATGTATTTATGTCTTCTAGAAGATTCAGTTGCTTTGTTTTGGTTTAAGTACAGAAGGATAATTCCGTATCATTCTTTTCCTGGATTTGACTTGCTTTTCATTTCTATGTTGTCAAATGATATTTTTGAATACTTATTATGTACAGGGCATGATTCAGGGATTGAAGGACCTGTGAGATAAACAAGGGGTATAAATAAAAACTTCTCACTTACTAGCAATCAATAAACATGCTCTTCTCTGACAAGACCTCGAAGGCCAAAAAGGGAAAAAAAAGAAAACCATTTTTGGCAGAAAAATCTATTTGTTGTCATAAAAGCTTGGAAACAATGGTGATATTACTATCTATCTTGGCTTGGAACTAAGCACAGGAAAGTAAACAGGTGGGGAAATGGAAGATGATGCCTATATTTTTAAAAAGAAGTATCATGTGGCAACAGGATTTCCTAATTGTTTAAACAATTTTTATCCTTTTTCTTAACCTCAGCATTTTTTCTAATGTATATGCTGTATCAACGTAATTTTTTTTTTTTAATTAGAGTTCAGTTCAAATAAACTTTTACTGATGGAGGCAGCTGGAGACAAGTCCTAGCATAGCAGAAGGGGACCTGAGCAGCCTTGGTCTCACCTGCAGAAGTCCACTCCCATGTTCTTGAGCTTTACGGTGGTGGCATAGGTGTGTCCCTCTTTAAGCACCCCAAACTTCACTGACTGTGGGAGAAGATGGAATCCAAAAGAGGAGGAAGTCATGTTATTAATGGCAGCAGATGCAACAGAAGATGTGTTCACTCTTCCTCCAACCAAATCTTGCACCTTTGTGAGAGACTGAGACTTGGGCTTGGAACTCAGCAAGTAGTGCGGCAACCTCACTTTCTCTTTCCTTGCTTGTTATATTTCTATAATATTTCTATAATATATCTATAATATTATAGATGGCTTTCAATTTTAACAGTTAATTTTTTTCTTTAACCATGTCTTTAAATAATGTTTCATTCATGAGGCTTTGCCTCTTTATCAGTGAAAGAAAATGAAGAGGTGCTTAATTTTTCCAGGTTTAATGGCTTTAAAATAAAAGTTTTAGATAGCTCTAAAACTTTTTTTGGCTGATGGCTCTAAAAATAAAAGTTAAACATATATAAAGATAAATTCAATAACCAAAGTAACCATCATCTCATTAATTACACATGTAAATTTATTACAAAGAAACACCTTAATACGATAAAAGGTAAATGATCCAAGCTTGGCAGCAATGGAAAACTTTTGTCATAGGAAGGGCACATTGAACCTCATGGCTCTGACTCTTAAACTAATATGTATCTGCTCCAGAATTTTCTCTCTGAGAAAATCACACCGGCTACAGGAGCTATTCATTTGCTTCTATCATTGGTACCCTCTTTGCACTTAATATGTCATAGCAGAGCTAAGACATAGCTTCAAACTCTAGATGAGACTAAACTAAAGCTTGGGGAGCTGCAGTTCAACCCAATGAATATATTTTAAAAGGTAAAATCACAACAAAAAATTCATGTTGTACAAAATACTACATAAGTTATATGCAGCAGAAAATTCAAAGCATTAAACTTTTCTATCATTCCATGAAAAAAGAATAAACATGAAAGAAGCCAACTCAAGAAGCTAATAAAACAATCACAAACTTTTGCTTCTGTAAGTAGAATGGTGAGCTGAATTCTTTGAAGGATCCTCTTGATAAGATAAAATTAGAATAAGCATAAATTCCGGCAAACAATTGTTAATACATTGTTAACCTGGCTAGAAATTGAGAAAGGCCTCCAAGGGAACATTGAAATAAAGAACTAAAACAAACAAACAAAATACAAGGTAGGATAAAATGAATTAAGACCACAGCAGGAAGCTCTAACCTGCAAGCAAATTAGGAAAATACAGACAGCAAAATTTGGTTTGCCCAGAGAAGAGCTCCTATTAGTTAGGGGGAAGTTAATCTTCACAGGGGACTATTCTGCTCCCTGGAAGTGAGTACTCACTGATTCCAAGTTGAAGTTAGTGCAAATCTTCTCTACAGGAAAGCATCACCAATTTAGGCCTTTTAATTCCCACGTAGTACGTTCAGCAAATTAAGAACTCATGATACGCGCGCGCGCGCGCACACACACACACACACACACACACACACACACACACACGGCAGTAAGTCATCACAATTGAAAGAAAGTAAAAGCAATAAACAACAGATATGGATCCCCAAGGAATGCTGATATTAACATTGTCAGGCACAGACTATAAAATGGTTATGTATAAATGTTAAAAAGAAATAACAAAAAAATTAAAAATTGAAAAATTGAACAAGTAACAAGTTATAATAAAATATGGCGGAGAAAGTCAACTATAAGTAATAATAATCTCATTTTTTAAGAAGGACACCACCAGTGTATTTCACAAAGACATAAATGTTTACACCCCAGCAACACAAAAAGAATAAATCTTCAAAAATGTTCACCTAGTGTTACATTTTTTTCTAATATAAATTTAGGACTTCAGTATGTAAATAAATATACATTACTATGTATACCTTTCTAGTGCGGCTTACCAACAAGTCAGCTGAACTTTTTTTTTTTTTAATTAGAGCAGGTATGCTTTGATGGGAGGGAGGGACGGGCTGGAGGGAAGGAAAAGCAATTGAAATTGTCCAATTCACATCAGTTATCAGTCTGCTTTCTCTTGGGACCATGTGGAACATGGCCGGGAACATGGGGCTACTCTTTTTAAAAGCTGCTATTACGAATAAGGTGCATGTCTTTTTGTGGACATATGTTTTCATTCTTCTTTGGAAAATATCTAGAATTGAAAATGCTGGGTCATATGGTAAATGTATGCTTATATAAGAAATTACTGTTTTCTAAAATGACTATATCGTATTGTATTCCCACACCAATATATGAGAGTTATAATTGCTCCACAACCTTACCATCCCTTGGCCTTGTCACTCTTGAGGATTTTAGTCATTCTTGTGGGTGTGTCATGGTACCTGTCACAGCTTTAGTTAGCATTTCCCAGATGACTAACGATGTTGAGCATCTTTTTATGTACTTTCATGCCATTTGTATATCTTTTTTAGAGAAATGTCTGTTCAAAATATTTTTAAATCAGGTTATCCTCTTCTTACTCAGTTATAAGAACATTTCTTAGATATAACTTTATAAATATTTTCTCCCAGTCTGTGGTTTGCCTTTTTTGTTTCTGAATAGCATCTTTCAAAAATATGAGGATTTTCTTGTTTGTGGGTTTGTTTGGGTTTTTGGTTTTGGTTTCGGTTTTCTTTTTTTTTTTTTTTTTTGCTCTAAGAGAGCTTTGCCTGCCCAAGATTACAAAGATTTTCACTTACAATTTCTTCTGGGCTTACAGTTTCAGTTCCTGCCTTAATGTTCAATTTTGAGCAAATAAAACTTATTTTTAATCAGGACTCTAAATTACTCTAATATTTATTCCAAACTGAAGACCAACATAGAACCTGTCTCATAGAGTTGTCATGAGCCTGGCACATAATAACTATGGAATAATTATTGGTCATGGACATATATGTTTATCCCTCCAACACATCCTCTCACAGCACAAAAGGGAGTCCTGAATATTATCAATTAAAGTCCCAAGAGGTAGGATGTTGTAAGAAGGGGATAATCTTAAAGACTCCAAAGAAAACCTAAATAAAAATTAAAAATAAAACTTATTCACTAGTAGGGGATGTTTTTATATTTTGAATAAAACCAACAATTCTCAATTTCTTCTGTGCCATTCCACAAATCCTTCTTTCTCATGACACTGACTTGTCCAAATTTAGAACTGAATATTCATGGAAGACCAAAATTATTCTGATAACTGTTTGGTTGCTGTGATCGCACTCTGTATATATGTCTAGAAACTGGCACAAAACAATGAGGAAAGTCACAGATAAAAGTAAGAATACTTTCCCTACCGCCTTTCCTTAGAGATGAATCTACATAATCTCTTACATCTTTAAAAATCATTCGATTTCAAGTATGAAGAAGGTTGGCTACTCCTAATAACTCAGTGGGAGAGTAGAGCAGCATGTCCTGCCAAGGGTCCAGAAAGATGTTTGTGTTGTGTTTTCTCTGGGATTACCTGTTGGCTCGTTGGTTTCTATTTGTGTTAAGACTTGGGGCTACGAGTGGAAGAAGGACTAATTCCCATAGGAAATTAATGTCAACATTTATGTGATTTTTTCCTTTTGCCCTTCTCAGGTGAGAGTGGGGTTTTTCAGTCTAGTCAAAGGTCATTTGGCCAATGGATCCTCTGATGGACTGCAATGGAAAGACGTGCCAGGGGAATAGACCCCAACTCACCCTAACTTGTGACTGTCTTGCAATACTTGAAACGTAGCAAAAATTCTGGAGCATGTCCCTTGTACTCAGCACTCACTTACCCATTGCGTGCAAGAAAAAGCTGGGCTCCTCTTAAATTATTTTCCTGAATGATGCAACAGGTAGAAGGCTTATCTCGTGGGTTGTCTTTTCACCTGGTTGAGCAAGTTATCTATTCACCAGTTGACAAGAATTTGCAGGGATGTATGGTCAAGCATTCTGTTTCTCAAACTGTTAAGTGTTTGTAAGTAACAAATGAAGAGGGTCACACAGATCAGAGATCATGAGGATAGGTTTCCCTTTTGTGATCTGCCCTGAGACCTGAGGTAGGACAGTTGCTTTATCAGGGCCGAATGAACTCTCCGAATCCCACAAGTATGACAGAACATAAAATCTCCACCAATGCACTGATTCACTTTTTCAATAAATATTCTTTGATCTTTCTAGACAATGGTGAATAAGCCCAAATCCCTGTCCTCACTGAGTAGGCTTCTGACAATTCTAAACCGAAGATGATAATAAATGTTGAGCTCTTTTCTTCCTGCTATGAGTCAACACAGAGGTCAACAACTTCATCTTAATTTAGTTCCATGAACTATATTTCTTTACTCACCAATCTCTGAAAAAGAAGGTAGAATTTTAAATTGGGAGAGATTTATAGGACCTGGGCTCATAGCCCATGAACTGTCTCTATCCAGGGGAATTTAAAAGGGATTGACCCTGAGATGAGTAAAGAGGTCATGTCCAAAGACAGACTGCTCTCCAAAGGAGATTGAACTTATTGGATCCTGCTTGCTGTCTTCAACTCGAGGGGAGGCACCATTCAGGTACCTCCCTTGGATAGTGCTCTGATTTTAAAGCTGAATTTAGCTTATCTCTTTTGGACCCAGGTCTATGGATTTTGTTTCTTCATTTTTTTTTTTTTTCAGGCACCCGCAGTTAGAGGTATTTGGGCTGGGGCCAAATGAACCTTTGGCACACGTCCCTTTTGACACCACCTTGCCCATGCCTGGACTACTCCATATTAATACAAGGCAGCTTGATCCTTGAGCTAAGTCGAAGAATCCAGCACAGACCCCAGAAATCCGTAAGGAATAGTCTCAATGAATCTGTGCTCCTAGAACATAGGCACATGAAGTGGAGAATAAGAAACCAGGATTTAACAAAGGTTAGCCATGAAAAAGCAATTTGTGCTAGAAAACTGAAGAGTTGTGAATGAGTTAAATATATATAGATAAATATATATTAAATATAATTAAGTAAAATTATATAATGTAAAATTATAAGTCAACTATCATATGGTCTCACTTACGTGTGGAGCATAAGGAAAAACATGGAGGACATTGGGAGAAGGAAAGGAGGGGTGAATGGGAGGAAATCGGAGGGGGAGATGAACCATGAGAGACTGTGAACTCTGAGTAACAAACTGAGGGTTTTGGAGGGGAGAGGGGTGGCGGGATGGGTGAGCCTGGTGGTGGGTATTGAGGAGGGCACGTATTGCATGGAGCACGGGGTGTGGTACATGAAAAATGAATCTTGTAACACTGAAAAAATAAAATAAAAGTATTTGGGGAAAAAATAAATAAATAAAATTATAAGAAAGAAGAAGAAAATATTTCATTGTTCCCTTTCCAGCTTCATGCCCTAGACCCGAAGCTGCTATAAATCCACCTGTGAGCTGCCCCAGCTTTTGGAGGAGACCCCACCTTGTAGGCTTTCATATCACATTGCTGGGAATTAAAGAAATTCTTTGGGATGAAGGAGGGGGAAAGAGATATTACCACCACCATGTATCAGTCCATATTTGTCCAGAACACCAGATAATGGAGGGGAGATGGCATAGGAGTGAAATGTCCAAATGTGCTTGCACACACTGATGCACGCTTGCATTCCTACACTCGGGACACTGGGAGGCACAACCAGCAAACTCTCCAAAACCAAAAAGCAGTTTCAAATAATATTCAACTCTTTTCTTAGCGTTATCTTTGAAATATTCAACTTTTTCTATTCGGATAAAGCAGGGAGTGGAAAGCCAAGCCATAGCCCCAAAGATAAGATACTATGTCATTTCTCTAAAAGCCAGTCCTAAGAGGTAGCCCAAATATAAGATCTGAGAATTGATTATCTTCGCTGGGTCATTATTGCTAAACAATAGAGCACCTGGTGTTTGCAATCTACATAATGCTTTTTTTTTTATAGACAATGTTTGAGATCCAAACTAAAGCTGTGGATCTGTTTCCACGCCAGTCTTTTCCATCCCGTTTTGATAAGGCAAGAAATGTTGAATGACAATTGCTTTTAACCCTGGAAACTCTTTCCAGCCATTGAAATCTTTGAACCGGTGCAATCTCATAAAATTTTCTATACTATAGAAATTGTTCTCAACTTTGTCAAGGTGTGTTGGTGAACGTGCTTTATTCACTGGCAACAAACTGGTTAGGAAATGAATCCTCACTTTCATCTATATCCAAAACTGACATTATCCTTTGGCGCGGCCTTTGAACTAATTGCTATATAGACAAGGCGGTGTTTTGGCTCCGCGGTAGTGTGATGAGGGGAACTATACACTCATTCGCCATATACTGATAAGCTCCTACTGAATGCATGATCAGGATGTACAAAAGCAAACAGATGGACAGACCCACGGGTTTCATGGAAATTTTGGTCTCCTGCTAGGAGAAACAAAATGAATGATAAACAAACAAAACTATCCAAATGCAGTAACACAGAGTAGAATGATTAGGTGATTAAGTGGCTGGGTCATTACTTTTGACTAGCTGGTCTGGGAAGACGTTTCTGGGAAAACGACATCTGAGCAAAAACTTAAATAACAAGAGGGACTCAGGCACGTGAAGATTCCAGGCAGAGGGAACAGCAAGTGTGCTGTGAGTAGAGATAAACTTTGCATAGCCGATTTTTAAGAAAACAAATATTTAAAATTATAAACAATTGCATCCAAATGTTACTGTTTCTGGAGCAGAGTGACCAAGGGGAAGTGGGAAATAAAAGTAGGCAAAAGCCACCTTGCAGAGGCCTTCTAGGCCATGTGGCCTTCATAAACAGTATGGATTCTATCTAAGGGAGAAGACATTGGAACAATTTAAACAGGGAGGGAAGTGATGGGACTATGATGTAAATACTTATGGAAACGTATATTTGGAAGAGATTACCACAAAATCCCAACACCCTGTAACAAAGCAAATAATCTAGCCCTTCTTTTACTATCATTTCTTTTAAAGCATCTCCAGCATAAAGCATCCTCTAGCATACGTAATATGCACGAATGTAAACATGTGATGTGCTCACGAATGGCCATTCACTGTATTCATCAAGGGCAAACATAAGTGAAGAACAGTTCTTTCCAAAGCCTGGTATTTCCTTTCTATGAAAGGAGTTCAAATTATATAACTCTGCATCTCTCTTAACACCTTTACTCATTCCGTATTTAGGGGGGTGACTGACTTCTCTGATTGGTAAATGTGGAGGAATAACTGGGTTTGTTGGACTCAGCTCCCAAATCCTCCTCATGAGAGTGAATCTGCCCATAGAGGGCAGAAGTTCTGCTCTGTGCTTCCAGTGACAAAAGTACTACTTAGACAAGCCCAATTCTGTGGCCCGACCCTACCGTCATGGCTGTGACTGGGTCAGTGAATCTACCTAAATCTGAGTTCAACATTAGCAAGGCCACTTAGTTAACCTAAATTAAAGCTCAGTTCTCCGATCTCACTCCTATTAGGAATAAAAATGATATTTGGACCTCCCTGTCTCTTATTTCTCAACTTGTTTGGAAACCAGATGGGAAAAACAAGGTACCATTTTTAGGACAGAGGAGTGCTTAGAGACCCCAATTTTAGACACGTACTGAGAACATGGCACTGTCTTAGGTTCTCTCGAAGAGATAAAGGAAAAAGTAAATGTACCATCTCTACCAAGGAAATTTACAATCCCTTGTGTTAAAATATTGCCTTGCTGACGAGAAAAGCAGCTTCTCAGACAGAATAGAAAACCTAACCACCAGAATTAAAAATAAAAACAAATATCTGATCAAGTGGGAGTCCCTCAAGGCTCTGTCACGTGCTTTATCTACACAAAATTGAGCAACCCCACAACATAGAAATAGAGGGAAGGAATTATGGAAAGTATGCTCACCTGTAGTTGGCATTCTTCTTACCTGTTCATTGACTTTTGTGGTCTTCTGAGCATTGATCTGTAAGTTTTGGCTCCCAACACTGCTTTCATCTCAATTATTTTCAACTCTGCATCCTCGGGTTTCTCTCTCTCCCACACTAGGCAGTGGGAGAGGAGTGCTATTCTTGGCATCTTTTTTTCAAACTTCTCATTTGTCCATTTGAACATAATACATTGCTGAAGCTCTATTGCTGAACATGTGAAGGATGGTCATGTGGCACTTCAAAGCCTACTCAAACTCTCAACTGAAAGTGTAGAGGCTGACCTGTGTAACTTCCTGCCTAATTCCCATGTGGAAAAGGTGAGAGGTAAAGACCTGAGTTTAACCTCATGTCTGAGAAAATGACCCCGGACATACTGGAGACTTATGTGGTAGAGACAGACTGTTTCATCAGCCTTGCCATGAAATCAAATACAGGTCTGTTAATCTTCACTATAGAAAACAAAGCTCTGAATCACTGGATATGATATCTGAATGAACCAAGGATCAAACTATGCTCTTTTTGCCTCCAAATATTTTGAACGTTTTTGAAACTTTTCCAAATGAAATAAAGGCCCACCTTATTGAGTTTTAGAATTAGTATAGTGCAAGTGTGTACGTTAAAGCTTTATATAGGAGCTCTGTGTACCCGTTTTTTTTTTATGTGTTTGCTTGGGTTATTATTATTATTTCTTAGGTACTTCAAGTTTCATAATGAATCATTTTTCAGCCCAAATGCATGAGGCAATTACCATACTTAAGAGTACATACTTGGGTGTACTTGATCCAAATTTTCTGGGCCTAGTCTAGAACCTTGACCCAAGGAATTTGGTTCCCTTGTTGGGTCTGTCCCCAGAAAAATGAAATGGAAGAAATCCTAAGTGTAAGTTGCTGATCTTTTTTTTTTTTCCTGTTTAAAACTTGTCCAGAAAAATCTTAGAAGGGATGGTCATCATCCCTTTTTACCTGATATGTACCCATACCAAACAGGTTAAGACAGGAGTAGCGTAGGCGTTTGAATGAAAAATTGTAGCGAATTTCCTGTGGTGTCACAGGTAGTAAGTGTGCTTGCACAAACCACTGTATAAGCCATTACGGCCACAACTGAAGTTACGACCTTTAATTCTCTAATTGTACTCCTCCAAGTTCTGGGGAGTGAATCAGCCTTTTGGCATCTTGCCTCACTTCTGACTGACTCAGAAATGCTTCCATAGCAGCTGCCACATAATTTTTTTAAGAAGGGCTGGAATTGCTGCTATGAGTCATAAGAGAATGGGAAAGAGCAGTAAGGTGAAAGGGGAGGTAGGTGTCCCAAATGCATTTTCCAAGAAATTATCGAAAGGATAAATAGACCAAGAGTCAAATTTCCACAAGAAACTTCTGAAAGAATTAGTAATTAAACAAGTTTTTAATGACGTTTCTTTATTTCTGAAAGTCATCTTTTCTTTACTTTCCCACAAGCAGGCACCCAGACTCACAAATAGAGAAAGAGAGAGAGAGAGAGAGAATTTAGCTCTCATTTCAAATCCCCCAACTGGAAATACACTTTCCCCCTGATTTTCTCCATCATTATCTAGCTTACAGCTAAACTAAACATTCTGAATCATTGATTATAGATTAATCGAATGAATCAAGTTTTCAACCCCATGTTTGGCCATCAAAGAATGCATGGTCTTAAAAGAACTAATTTTTTTAAGCTATACTTATTTATTTTAGAGAGAGAGTGTGTGTGCATGCATAAGCAGGGAGGCAGGGCAGAGGGAGAGGGAAGGGGAGAGAAACAGACGCCCCACTGAGCACAGAGCTGATCCTGGCTCCATCCTAGGACTCTGAGATCATGACCTGAGCTGAAATCAAGAGATCAAGAGTCAGATGTTCAACTGTCTGAGCCACCCAGGCGCCCCTTAAAAGAACTAATTTAAACATCAAGGACACAGTTTGGTTATTGATAAGAAAAAGATTTTTTCTTTAGGTTCAACCAGAATGCAATTTTCAGCGGAACACACACAAATTGTTTCTTTTAAGTTAATTTACAATTGGTAATTTAAAATTCCCCAAGTAGTGGTGCCTGGGCAGTTCAGTCAGTTGAGCGGCTGCCTTTGGCTTGGGCAACGATCCCAGGGTTCCGCATCATGCTCACTGCTAGGCGGGGAGCCTGCTTCTCCATCTGCCCCTCCCCCTGCTCGTGCTTTCTCTCTCTTTCTCTCAATAAATAAATAAAATCTTTAAAAAAAATAAAATAGGGGCTCCTGGGTGGCTCAGTGGGTTAAAGCCTGTCTTCGGCTCAGGTCATGATCAGGGGTCCTGGGATGGAGCCTGGAGTCAGGCTCAGCAGGGAGCCTGCTTCC
Source organism: Potos flavus (assembly GCA_028534135.1). Taxonomy (NCBI): domain Eukaryota; kingdom Metazoa; phylum Chordata; class Mammalia; order Carnivora; family Procyonidae; genus Potos; species Potos flavus. The sequence goes on along the minus strand of CM052899.1, from coordinate 124,812,502 downwards.
CCCTCTCTCTCTGCCTGCCTCTCTGCCTACTTGTGATCTCTCTCTCTCTCTGTCACATAAATAAATTAAATCTTAAAAAATATAAAATAAAATAAAATTCCCCAAATAATGTCGTAGTGTATGGGTCCCAGGGTTTAACCCAGCAGATCTGAAGGGAGTATAAAAATCACTGATCAGGGGCATTAAGGCTTCAAGGACATCAGCTCAGCACTGGCCAAAGAACGGGCTTAGAATTCAGCCCATAAGTCTCCTCAGTATTTTGGAAGATTTTTATGAACCTGTTGGGGACCCACGTCAAGTTAAAACTTTGTTGGGACGCCTGGGTGGCTCAGTCGGTTAAGTGGCTGGCTCTTGATTTCAGCTCAGGTCATGATCTCTGGGTCCTGGGATGGAGCCTGGAGTCAGGCTTGGCGCTCAAGAGGGAGTCTGCTTGAGAGTCTCTCTCTCTCTCTCTCTCTCTCTCCCCCTCTGTCCCTCCTCCCACTCGCACACAATCTGTCTCTCTCAAATACACAAATAAATCTTTAAATTTTTTTAATTTATAATTTTTTAAATTTTTTTTATTAACACATAATGTATTATTTGCCCCAGGGTACATGTCTGTGAATTATCAGGCTTACACATCTCACAGCACTTACCATAGCACATACCCTCCCCAATGTCCATAACCCAGCCACCCTATCCCTACCCCCCCCCCCCCAGCCACCCTCAGTTTGTTTCATGAGTTTAGGAGTCTCTTATGGTTTGTCTCCTTCTCAATCCGATCTTTTTTTATTTCCCTCCCCCACCCCTCACGACCCCCCACCCTGCCTCTCAAATTCTTCATATCAGAGAGATCATATGATAATTGTCTTTCTCTGATTGACTTATTTCACTTAGCATAATACCCTCTAGTTCCATCCACGTTGTTGCAAATGTC
>CM052899.1:124711960-124811083 GCA_028534135.1 Potos flavus | reverse complement strand
CAGGGATTTCTTCCATTGTGTGTATGGATGGGGTTGGGGACAGTGGCTGGCACAGTGCATTGCACAGTGGTCAGTAGCATTGGCTGTCATGCCAGTTTGGGTCAGAATCCTGGTTCTGCCTCCTCTATCCCCTCAGATAACTTTCCGCCTCTCCACGCTTCATTTTCCCCATTCTTAAAGTGAAGATAGTGACATTACTCACCTGATGGCATCATAGAAATCAAGTATAAAGTGCTTAGAATGGTACCACACACATTAAAAGCTCTTCAGATATGTCAACTACAAAAAACATAGAGGTCTAGGTAGCTTAGTGACATTTTCCAGGTGGCAAAGCAGCAGAGCCACGTCTCTGAGCCCACTGATCTTCAAGCTCAGATTTGGTCTATCCATTGCCATTTCTCCAGAATTATGGGAATAATTGTCATACTGAGTAATTGGTGAAAATTATTTTAGCTCCTCTGCCAAATTGGAAAATTTTACTTAAACTTCAAGTGAGTTTTTTGGTGTTGTTGTTGTTTGGTTTTTTGTTTGTTTATACATGGCTTGATGGGGTAAGTGAACTCTCCTGAGATCTTTAAATGTGTTAAAATAGGAAAAGCTGCAAACAAGCTGAGGGCCACAGTACTGACTTTAATACTGTGACTAATGGGTTGTTCTTTCAGGGACTCATTTTACCTCCAGGGCCCCAAGCTTCTGAAGAGTTGCTCTGAAGGCCACGGCACTATTTGTAACAACCATATTTTCTGTCCCAACAAATTGATGGAGCCGGAGGCAATAGAACAATGTCATCATATTTAATTCCCTGTCACAATCCTTCGGGTCTCAGCAGAACATCTGCTGACGTGTGACTACTGACGACCTCATTCGTCTCCTCACAGAGTCATCACAGCCATTACAGATTACTAGAGTCTTTCTCCTCAAAGGAATGCATTTTTGACGGTCAAGGAGGAAGTTGGCTGTGTCACCAACTCCTAGTCAAACAAGACTGCATTTTCACTTGCTACAGGATAAGACAAGTAAGCAATAGATGTGATGAAACACAAGTCCCGGAAGTGATGACACAGTGGAAAATGTCAGTCACTGAAGATCCCTTCTTCACATGCCTCACTCAGGTAAGAGAAAGGCCGTTAGTTTTCATGTACTGGTGGTCTGGGGCACTACCCATGAGAACACCTTGCAGCAAACTCTCTGCACAGTTCTAGATATTCCCTGCTGACCCTGGAGAATGCCCGTGAGTGCCATTTTGGGGTCTAATCTAAATGTGACTCATTCTCCCACATGAAGTTTTTGTGTAAAGGGAATGAATTAATCTATAATAAACGTGTTTGATTTCCACCGACCCCACCCCATCCTAACTTCCCAGAAATTCTAGCCCAGCCTTGAGTTCTCGTGATGTACAACGGGTTCCCCAGGTGTGATGACTGTTATGACAAAATCTGAGTAAGAGTTTGTACCACAGCCCCACCCCCCCAAAGGGGTATTTAGTTTTTGTAGAAAATGTTAAGTAACTGATTACTCTATTTGTTCTAGGACACAACTTCCCACCAGACAAATGATGAGTTGACTTGGAAAGCACTTTTTAAAAGAAATCTTCCCTTCAGTAAAGATAACCCAACTTAATAGTAATTATCTTTATTGAAGATCTAATGACCAGATTCCACACACTTACTTGTCTCTCAAATAACCTGTATAACTGTTTACTAAGGGTTCTGTCAACAATTACAAAGTGTAAAGTTCATAATTGCTGCTGTTTACAGAATCCAAATAAAAAGAAATAAACCTATCTCCTTGGAAATATAGGCACCTGAAGAAATACAAGCAGCCTTAAAAGACTGCAGAAATTGAATGCTTAAGTTATTTCAAATGAATAAAAGTTTTTTTTAAAAAAACATATATTCACATATAGACGTGCATAAAGTCATATATATATTCATATATATTCATATATAGACATGAGCATAAAGTCAGTTAGATTAAATAAAACATAATAGTATTACTGCAATGACATACAGTACGTGAATAATAACAAGGGAATGCCTTGAGAGTTATAGAGAGACATAATTAAATATGCTTCATGGAATTTCTTATAATATATATGATTGAAAATAGATATATGACTAACTACATATCATTGAAAAATTATATATATATTATAGGAAAATTCTATCAAGTATTAATCATGAAAACATCTAATGTAAGGGATGTAAAAAGTCAATTCTCTTAGATTGCAAAGACTTATTGCTATATAGTTTACATTCATTCCATACACCAGGAGTGAAGGTATAATGTTCAGAAAGAAAGGCTTACCCCTTGGCCTCCTTCAGTTATAATCTAGTAGAGATTCAGTCAAGTTGACAAGCAATGACATTGTCACCTGGTAAGTGCTATGATGCAGTGCATGCACCCAGGGCTCAGAGAACATACTGGACGCACACCTGGGGGTTCCAGATGGTGCACTGGAAGAGGAGAAGGATACTCTGAAGATGGTGTAGAGGTAATCTGGCAAAGAAACAGGAGCTAAGAAAAAGAAAGGAGGTTTTCCCAGCAGATGGAGAGGAGAATGCCTGGAAGGAGGAGACCATTAGCTTTGGAGATAATCAAAGACGCCCATGCAAAGAGTCTCAATTCAAATCTCCGAGTACTCTGATGTGACCTATAAGATCACAATCATAGGAGAAGCAACTGACAGTTGTCTTTATCTAAATGTGACCCTTGTGAGCCAAAAGATTATCAGCAGACACATCAAGAGTACAATTAGAAATATTCTGATACCAACGTCTAAAGAGATGCTGTTAGAAGTTAAACATCTCAGCTGAATACCATTAAAGACACAAAAACAAAAATGGTTGACCCCAAGATCACCCCAATCTCTAGATCAAATGTCATGTGCAAAGGAAATGACAAAGTTCTTCAGAAGGGTATTACATGAATCGTCTTTGTTGGGTTAAATCTTCTTTCCTCCCCAGTCACTCAAGCAAAAGGAATTGTTGTGCACACGGATAACAGGAAACGCCAGAGGATTACATAGCATAGTTTTTGGCCACAAAAGGAATTACATTTTTTCCTCAGGAAAGAAGGGCAAGTGACATAGAAAAAAAAAAAGTTGAAGAGCATGACTAGTTAATATCTAGTGTAATAGATATAGTTAGAAACCATGGAATTTGCTATGTAGACTGTCAGTGTCTGATTAGTGATGACTAAGTTAGATATGTTTTCCTTGAAAAGGAAAATTTTGTAAAATGGGAGGGATTTGGCTTGGTGGGAGAAGGAAAACGGGAACTGGAGAGGACATTCTAGACAAAGAAAATAGAGCAAAGCTTCAAGGACAGGTGTGGTCATAGGGTATGCATGTGTCAATGAGCCTGTCTAAAGTCAAGGACAGGGGCGCCTGGGTGGCTCAGTGGGTTAAAGCCTCTGCCTTCGGCTCAGGTCATGATCTCAGGGTCCTGGGATCGAGCCCCGCATCAGGCTCTCTGCTCAGCAGGGAGCCCGCTTCCCCCTCTCCCTCTGCCTGCTTCTCTGCCTACTTGTGATCTCTTTCTCTCTGTCCAGTAAATAAATAAAATCTTTAAAAAAATAAAGTCAAGGACATATTTGAAGAGTCAGAAACCAATTGCTTTGAATTGGTAGGTTGGGATATGATAGTGGGGAAATTTGAAAAATAGAGGCCATACGAGTTGATACTTTAAGGCAAAAGGCATTGAGAAGTGTTGAGGTGGATCATGTAAAAACAGTCTTTACTAGTTATTGCAATGCTATGAAAGAAAAAGATAAGAGAAAAAAATTCCACAGCCACTGGGTTCGACAGAGAAATGCTTTTAGTCATATATGGTGAAGTGGTGCGATCTTGGATGTGAATTAAAAACCAGGAGTCAAGGTCAAAGGCATTTCAAAAGAAAAAATGAAAAAAAAAAGTGTTTGCGACTACTATCTGGATAAAGTCAAGAACAGAAGAGGCAGGGAGGTGTTAAGAATGACTAAGTAGCTACGTAATAGTGGCTTCAGTTGGCACACGCAAGTGGGAAAGAAAGATGGAGTGAGAAAAATGGCAGATTTGGTTTTGTCGCCATTGAGCTTAACGGTGAGGTACTTAAGTAGAAATGTCCACTTAAATGGTTTAAAAAAAAAAAAAAAGCCTAATAGATGAAGTGAGAGGACAAGTTTGGAGTCACAGGAGATAACATTACATAGGTTTTCTTCTAAAAAAGGGTAAAATAGTGATTATTTTAAGTTTTTTGTTTATAGCAGAATTCTTACTTCAGACAAAACCTAAACCACGTGCCAAGTCTTTTCGGGTTTTATTTTATTTATTTTATTTATTTTTTTTTTGGTTTTATAAACAGAAGAGAGAAGTACTTTTCAAGAGTGAAGGTCCTAGAGCTTCTCTCTTTGCCTAATCCCTCACTCCCGTGCCATGAAGTGGAAATGGGACAAGATAATATGAGTAGGGGGACGTTCATGGGAAGAAGCTGAACCAGGCCAGGAGAATTTCTTTGCTGGGGATAGGCCTGCTGGCAATAATGGAACAAGGCAGGAACCACCCGGAGACAGCCGGGCCAGAGCTGAGTGAGCAGGGCACACAGGCGGCATAGGAATGGGTTGGGCTTTCTTCAAATGGGGCTGGTAGGCAGGAACCCAGCTGACAGCCAGCCTGAGTCACAGCACATGGGTAATCAGACAAGGCGGTGGGTCTCAACCAGGTGGGCCGTTTGGGAACAAGCTCAACCTTGGCCGAAGGGCAGAGAGGCAGCATGCGATCAGGAAACCCAGGCATTGAGGATTTAGTCTCCAGGTCACTGCGCATTTATTTATTCACTCACACACCAAAAAATATGTCCACTGTGGGCCAGGCATTCTGCTAGACCCTAGATACCATGGAAAAGAAAGAAAAGGACACAGTACCTTGGCTTCATGCACTATGTGCCAGGAAGTTGTCCAGATTCCAAGAATTCTACTCTCTAATCCCTCTTAATTCAAAGATACTTCCTGTGACCACTGTCTACGGAGCTTCACTTAGTGAAGTATCACTTTAAAAGAAGGAATTTTGTGCTATGTGAATTATATCTCAATAAATCTTAAAACAAAACAAAAACCCTAGGCCCGCCACTTTCTAGCTGTGCGACATGGGCCAAGTTATTGGATCTCAGTATGCCTCAGTCTTCTCATCTGTAAAGTGGGGATAGTAACAGCACCTAGCTTACCAGTTGTTGTAAAAATTAAATAACCTAATGCCTTAAAGGGCTTAGAAGAGTGCCTGACACATACCAAGTGTTAGATACATTTTGGCTTTTATTAGTAATGTTAGGAGAAGGAGGAGGACCTTTTACTTAGTTGATAGAATGCAGTCAATAAAATTATATTATTAACGTTTCCCATAACAACAACAAAAAACTTTGTAAATGTCATTGTAACTGATGCATCCTGTTTCCTCAACTACTCCTTTACTGTTAGATCTTTAGCGCGTTTCAAGTTAATAGCTATTTAAATTATGCTGCAATAAGGAAGTTTGTATACAAAGGTTTGTTTTTTAATCATTCCCTTAAAATAGACTCTCAGAAGTGGCATTAGCTTTTCCAAGATTAGGACATCTTAGAGATTCAGTACAAGGACTGCCAAAGCCTGGTTGAAAAAGCTCCTTCTAATGTCCCATCTCATGCCAGCTATGTGTGAGATTGCCTGTTTCACGGCACCGTAGCCCACACTCACTGATCTCCCTTCTTAAAATCTTTGCTAATCGTATCCCAAATTCTTTTAAATTGCACTGAGCTCATTGTTATTAAGGTGGAATATTTTTTTCAAACATTCTTTTGGTTTTTTGGGTTTTGTTTCTGTTTCTGTTTTGTTTTGTTTTTACCATTTTTCCATCTGGTTCTCAGGAAAAGTAAAACCTTAAGGTTTTTTCTTAGACAGCCAGGAACTCTTTATACACTGACTATACATCTTGCTATTTCATAAAATATAATTTGAATAGAAAAAACACCTGAGTATAAAAGCAAGTACAGTGCAACTAGTTTTAATTCATGACTTATGCAGGTTAGGTTCTCTACTAACTACAAGTAACTTTTGCCTCTTCAAAATCAAGTTCCAGTGGCTACTTTTCTGCCACTGTTCTTTGTTAGGAAGTAGTTCTTGAACAAAGAGACACTACCTCGTTGGTGAGAAATTCCAACCAACAAGAAGTAAATGTTGAGCTCCAGACGGTCTCTTATTTTAATGAAAGGGCTTCCTGAAGAAATGAAAGCGTTATGTTTTCATGTGATACCTCTTTGATTGTAGAGGCTACTTAACTTCTTTCAGAGACATTCTGCCTGCACCCTCACTGTGTCCAGGGCAAGACTCAAGAACTGTACCCCTCCAAGTCCTGCCTCCATGACTCTGACCTCTCTCTCTCTCTCTTTTATTTTTATAGCTGTGTTCCCAGGAATTGTTCTAGAAGGTGAAGTGGATACCCTCATATTTTCAGATAAACCTCTTCTGACCTGGCAACCATAATTTTAAAGAGCCTGCCTGTTTTAACGAGTTTTATCACTGCAAAACCGAGATGTGTGAATAGCAAACCTCCCTCGACTAGTTGCATCTATTTGTTTGAAGCACTTGCTGTGTTTTCTTAAGCAAGTACTGTTTCTTTAGCAAATCACAGGACTTTCATGAGCTTTGATACATCGTTTGATACCCTGTAACATTTCCATGGACTTCTAAACACAAAGCCAGCTTCAAAGAAGCAGAGGTCTCCAGGTTTGTTTGGAAAGAAACATAATGAACTCTTAGCACAAGGCAGCATTTAACAGGGGTCGGGCTTTGGGAACAGATTGTGCTTCCTATAAAGGGTGGCCCCTTTTATAAAAGCAAAACCACTTTTTTGTTGGAGATGAAATTCTGCTAATGGATTTTTCCTCAGTGTTGCATTTTGGTTCTGTTTTGTTTGTTTCACATCTAGTCTGTCCTCATTGAGGAGATAGTGTAGAAGTGGGTGTGGATCGTGGCGGGGTTGGGGAGGTGGTGGGTGGGTACATTGTTCTAATGACAAAAGTAGGATTGTTGGAGTAGTTTTACAGACTAAATGAAATTTCAATATACTCCCTTTTCAGTTGTTGGAGAGGATGGATGGACTGAATTTTTAATTACTTGGATATTGATCATAGCCCTTGATGTGAACGAATGGATGTTATTCATTTTTTAAAACAATGTAGCATCTAGAAACAAAGAGGTCCATTTACTCATTTGACCTATACATTGTAACTACTACAAGCCCAGCACTGCACTGCATCAGGAAAATACAATGAGGAAGTCCATGTTCCTACTTGTATGCATTCAAACCTACTATTTATTCCTTCCGTCCTTTTTCTACCTCTTTCTCTCCCTCCCTTTTTACCTTCCTCCTTTCCTTTCTTCCCTTCCCTTTCCATACTAAAAAGGCCGTTATAAGAGAATGGACAAAAGGTCCGGGAGGTGAAGGGAGGGAGGGTGTTCCTATAAAACCTTAAATTCCTAGAGCCTCAGTTTCCTTTATGGTGAAATGGAAGTAACAATACATAACACATTAGGGGGATCTGAGAAATAAACGAAATGTCTTCAAAGTGGCCCAGTCAAACTAAGCACACTATAATGATAGATTAAACATTTTGTCTTTCATTAGACAGAAAGGGAAGAAGTATTTCCTAGGCTGACGGATGTCCTTTGTAAAGGTATCAAGACAGGAGATTTTGTTTAGAACCATTATTGTTTCATTATAGTCCTTGCCCAATTGGGGAGATGGTGCAAGATAAAGATGAAGAAGTAAGTTACTCTTAAGGGCTTTGCTTTCCCGGCTAAGGAGCTTCAGTGGGATCATGGAGGAGAAAGGGTTAAACAGGGAAACAGTGTGATTGTGTGGACTGGAGGTGAATGAATAAAGTCAGGCTGATCAGTGAGGAGCCTCAAGATAAATAAACCTTGTCCAAAATAGGTGTTCCTCACATCTTATTTCAAAACATGGATGCCCACTAATAGATGCTGAGTGTCAGAGTCCCCCCTGACCCCCCACCTTCAGCGTCACCTCGTCCTCAGGAGGAGCTGAGAAATGTGAAAGGTTATTAGTGCTCTGGTTGTTTCACTAGCTCAGCTGAGAAAGGATGGTTCCCAAATTCCACTTGTATTATAAGCCTGGTGGACAATGAATCCCTTTCACAGATGAGGAGGAATCTGAAGCTCAGAGAGGTTTGGTAACTTGGCCAAGGTCATGCAGTATGTGACAGAACCAGAATTCAGAGTCCAAATTTGTGTGACACCAAACGTTAAATATCTTCCATCACAAGATACTACTTGATTATTAGTCAAATTTTGGTCTCAACACTGGCTCAGCATCAAAATCATTAGGGGATTGTTTTTCAGTTTTGTTATTGTTGTTGTTGTTGTTGTTGTTTTAAAGTAGAGATATCTAGGTATCATCATAGCTTTACTAAATCAGAAATTCCTGGGGAAATGGCAGGGCCATCTGCTTTTTTTAGACATCTTGAGAAATTCTGGTATATGAGCTGAGTTGAGAAGTTACTTCATGAAGGTAAGAATAAAGTTTTGTCCACAGCAGAAAGTTAAGTGAGTAACGTAAAGGTAAGTTCATATCTCTTTTTATTGATCTGGAGAATTATGGATTAAGCTTCTGTCTGGGCCTTGTGTTTACCCTTCAGGCAGATCATACAGTATCAGATACAGTCAACTACAGTAGGGTGGAAAAAACTAAGTCTCACACCTCTCATCTCAGATTAACTGATAAGTAAATGTGGTGCATAGTGGTCCAATAATTCTCAACTCAGATATGAATTGATAGATGGGAAAGGAAGTCAGCCTTTCAAAGAGAAAAACAGAGAAAAATGTATTCTTTCCTGATTCCTTTCAGTAGATGTTACAGTAAGCCTATTGTAATTCTTTTTCTTTTTTTTTAATCCATTTATTTGTCAGAGAGGGAGAGAGAGAATAAGCAGGGGGAGCAGCAGAGGGAGAGGGAGAAGCAGGCTCCCCACTGAGCAGGGAGCCTGACCTGGGGCTCCATCCCAGGACTCTGGGATCATGACCCTAGCCAAAGACAGATGCTTAACCGACTGAGCCATCCAGGCACCCCAGCTTATTATAATTCTTTGATTAATTTCCTCTCTACCAAGGACCTAAACAGAAAGCCCCAAGTTTGGAGTCATGATTTTCCCTTCTCTTCATCCAGCTTCACGTGCTTAACTTCGGTTCGACCTGTATGGATCAACTCAAAGGAAGCTTCCCCGGTCCCCATGCTGTTCCATGCTCTGTTCTCCCGCAGTGTCCTGTGTCTACTGCCAGCAGAGTCTTAAACACACTGGATACAGCCATTGCTTATAGTGCCAGTCTCTGGACTGTAAGGTCCCTGAGGGCAAAGGCAGTTTCTTATTCCACTTTCTATCCTCAGACCCTAACACAGAGCCTAGCACAGAATAAGTGTAATATTTGTGGAACAAATGAATAAAAGACGGGAGGGAAAAAAAGTGGAAGAAAGAGGGAGGGAGAGGAGAGAGATGGAAGGAGGAAGAGAAGGAAGGAAAATGGGAAGAAGGAACCTAAAAATGTCCTTTGGAGGTGATCAACACCACCTCTCTCCAACCTCAATGGCTGAAAGGTAAAAAGTGTGATGCGAAAGAACTATTGTAACAATTAAAGATAAAGAAGCAATAGGCAAAAATATTGCCTCAGATCCCTAGGAATGTAATAAAATTGAAATTTCTCACAAAATTTCTTTTATTATCGTATATGAATTACCTTTTATTTCAGCTAAATAATTTGCAGAACCAATGGGTAAGAAAGGGCAACAGTGCCCCCTAGAGGCCAAGGGCAGGCAGCTCGGGAAGCTACCAAGATTTCTTTCCTATTGGCAGATTGCTCTGGGAGCTCCATGGGGAATGACTTAGATAAATGGCAGGCTTGGGCACAATGGGAATTTGAAGTCTGAGGGCAGAGGGTACAGAATAAAGCAGTATACAAGAGCCTTTGTTTTACTTCTACATTTCTTGTTCACTTCTAGGAGGCTAAAGGCAGTTTAGTAATTCGTGAAACGTAGTCTCGGTGATTGTAATTGGGCAGCGACACCCAACGTACCGCAAAACCCTAAAAAAATAAAACAAAACTATTCCACATGGGTTCCATTATACAGTGGTAATATTTGATTTTAATATTAGAGTCAGTACATGTAGATTGGATAAATCCCTGAGTCCACATTCACCAAAGTGGGAAGGCTGGGCTTTCTATTGTTACATCCTCTTTGGCTGCCAGAGCAGATGGCATTGAGTAGTTGATGAATGAATGAATGAATGAGTGAGTGAATGAATGAATGAATGAACACACATGCCTTATATTTCATTGAGATGAAACTAACCAATACAGATAAGTGCTCTTGTTTACCTACAAATAAAGTGCTTCAGCTGACTAAGATGCCCCCATGACTTCTCCATTAGACTTTGTGCTGAGCCTTCTGTTCTCAGCATCATTGTTTATTATGCTTTCTTATTAAGAGGTTAAAACAGCAAAATAGTATTAACAGTAATTAGCTTTGGAATAAGAGTAAACCCAAGCACAATTTAGTGCTTACTAACAGCCCATGATGAAGGCAGGAATCATCAAAAATAAGTAACCTATTAAGTTGACAGTGTAATTGTAAACTGCCAGGCATTAGTCAGCCAATAGACTTTAGCTATATCATTCTGTTTAGAGAACATTCCAGTGTTGCACTGCCTCAACTCTCCTACGCAGTCTTTGCTCCCTTCAGCTCAGCACATGCCCTTAACATTTACTTCACTAGGGAAATATGGGTTGTCAAGAATGCCCTTGCCTCCTAACTGCTCTACAAATGCCCCTGCGTCTGATAGTCATCTTTCCCTCTTCCACTTTGCCCCAGAGGAAGATGAGGTCCCTCCTTTGACTGAGCTGCAGGCTGGGTCTCATTCCTTTGCAACTTCCTTATGAAGAGGCAAAAGCTCTCACCTAGCTTCACCACCATAATTAATTCCAGCCCTTTGGGCTCTTCTGGCTCATTCCTCAAAACTGCGGAGTCTTACTGCATCCTTAAGTTACTCTTTGTCTCCTTTTCTTGGCCTAGTTATTTCCTCTCCTTCTCAAACTTTCCAGAAGAGAAGCTAGCTAACACAACAGATCTCCTCTTCCACCTCTTCTAGTCACCCTTCAACTCACAGCATCCTGGTCTTGTACCCACGATTCCACGCAAACTACAATGATAAATATCGTCAAGGACTTCCAAGTCAATGGGCCAGTGGACTGATTACTTAGTGCAGATTTTTATTAATGGCACCCTACACATCTACCACAGTTGCCTTTCCTCCAGGAGTGCGGCATTCTGAAAATGTATGTCATAAAATCTCCCCCTCAATCACCACTCTACTAGATAGAGTGACTCGCCCTTGTATATTGAACAAATTTCTGTCTATGCACTTTGAAATTAAATTTTAATTCGTTTGTTTATAGTTTTGCCTTCCTTTTAAGCTTATGAGATTCTGGAAAGCAGGGAAAATGGCTGATTTATCTTTGTCTTACAAGTGTCTGAAACAATACTAGGCAGGTAGAGGGTGATAGGTACAATTTTAGTGAAAGAAGAAAGAGAGCGAGGGAGAGAAGGAAAGTCTGCAACTATCGAAATACATCCAGAAGAGACATGTAAATTTGTTGATTTATGATGTCTGCATATAAATGTAAAGAAATAGAAGTACTATCCTATGTCAGAAATGGCTCTGTGTTTTAGAGATCATGGAATTCAGGGCATGGGGTTAGCTTTAAGATTACCTTGAAGTGAAGAAAGAGAAGGATAGGAAGTAAAAGTTATTTGTCAAAACCCACACAACTAATCGGTGGAAAAATGAAATCAGGAATCCACAATTCCGAATCCAATGCTCCTGTCATTATTTACTATATACTTACTTACTTAAGAGTTAGTTGGTTAACTAACTAATAGATATTTTCAAAAATGGTTGAATGCTTACTAGGTATCAGGATTTTTCTACGTGCTCAGAGAATAAAACAGTCGTGGTCCCTGTTCTCATAGGGACAGGCAATATACCAACACAAGTAATAAGATGTCAGATAATAACTGTTAAAAAGAAAAATAAAGCAATGTAAAAGGAGAACCAGTAACTGGGGTGGTAGTGTATATATATATATTTTTTAGATGGGCTGGCAATAAAAATCTCCTCTGAGGAGATGATATTTGAACACAAAATTGAATTATGTTTTGAATAATTTAAGAATCACACCATGCAAAGTGGTTGGGGAAAGGCAGGCATAAAAGCCCTAAAATGGGAGTGATGTTGGTGTGAGTGCCCGTGGTGAGAGGTGGAAGTGAAACACGATATCAGTGATTCTGGCAGAGCTCAGATCCTAGAAAGTCTTGGAGGACCAATAGAAATTTGGACGTTACACTGATATTACAGGTTTAGTGTTAGGGATAGTACAATTCGATTTCTATTTTAAAACCAATCTAGCTGTTGGGGGAGTAGATTATAAACCCACAAGGTGTACAGAGATCAGGGAGGAGGCCATGTGAGGGATTAGTGATGGGCGCGGAGCCCAACAGGCTGGAGAAGGGTCAGATGTGGATGCATTTTGGAGGCAGAGTTAAGTGACTACTCTCTTAGAACTTCTGGATGGAGGATGGAGGATGGAGGAAAACAGGGAATCATGAAGGATTTCCAGGGGTTTATCCAGAGAAACCAAATTATGGTGGTGCCATCCATTGAGATGAGGGAGAGCAGAGGAGTGGCAAGTCTGGTAGGCATAGGAGGAAATCAGGAATTCTGTTTGGGACATGGACAGGTTGAGATGAATCCATAATTTTTCCAGTTATTCTTAGATAAGATTTCAGATCAATTTTATTCATAAAACAGTCTTAATTCAGAACATAAAATGTCCAAATCCACACTGTAGTCAAAATTCAGAATGTAGCTTTAAATGCTCTTCTATTCCCCAGTATAGACCTGGTTCTAGCTACTCTTCTGCTTGACACCATGGACCAAATAGGGGAAGGCGGAGGATGTAAGGAGATGGAGAGGTCTCACTTGGCTGAGGACTTCAGATTCAGGGAGGTAGGAAGCTAAAGCTGCTCTCTTTCAGGGGACAGTCTTTACAAAGCTTCTTGCACTTCCCTTGACTAAGCAAATGAATGCTTCTCTAGGTGGGCTGGTCACTAGTACTTTCTTCCTCAGCCCTGTGGCATCCAGCAGCCCACCTCTTTCTCCCTGTGGATTTCCTGGTGGGAGGGAGTCAAGCTCTGTCCAGAGTCCCTTTCAGCTTTCCAGGCATAGGTTGGACACCTGTCTTCTACGCCTCCCAACGGAGGATCCATTTCATTGTTTTCTGAGTGGCCCCCTGAAGAACATTTCTAGACTGGGGTTTGGGTGACAGAAACACCATCATCCCACTACTAAAGTGAAAGTGAAAGAGGATTGGGACTAATAGCCAGGCCACACATTCTAAAAAGAATGATTGTTACCAATCTCATAGCCACGATTCCTTGCCAACACCCTCTTTCATCTCTGACCTTTTTTTTACAACCCTGGTTTAACTTTTATGGCCAAAAGTTTTGGAAAGATTCTCTTTAAGATCACTTTCTTTGTAAACATGCCCATAAAGCACAGGAAGTCAGTTTATACCCAGATAGCTGATACCTATTTGGGTCCGTGTTTCCAAGTACCTGTGTATGTGTGAGCTGCTGTGGGAGAAGAATCCCCACAGGAAATAAGGGACAGAGCCTCCATGGGGTCCTTCAGAGACCAGGTCCCAATCAGAACTATCTTCTCTTGTTCACCTTTTATGGTCTGTTTCCCTTTCCTTGACTTGCCCAGTAATTACCAACTTTCATCGACTGATTCTCAGTAGTTAAAAAAACAGCGCAAACGTACCCCTTCCCCCGTAAGCATTCAGTTACAAAGGCAATTTATAAAATGGCATCATTTCCACTGATCTCTATTTTTCCAAGGTCCTCTCTGTACCTGTTCCCTTCTGCCCGTGGAATAGCTGGAATCATCATGCCCTCTTGTGGTCAAGCCCAAGTTCTGCAGGGTAGGAGACATGCTGTCTAGCTTTTGGACCATTTCCCATCTATATTTTACTCCCTAGAAGGCGTTTGGATCTACCTTATTCATGAGTCTAAAGTTGAGTGATATGAGTGCTCTCAATGATTTTTAAATCTATGCACTTCAAGTAGGTTTTACCATGTGAAACATTTCGTCTGAAATTAATGTTAACATCCCATCTCAATATCAAAGCCACTAGACAAGTTTGCAATTCATCTTCTTATTGCTGGCAACTCAAGACATTGAAAAGTAAGCCAGATATCTTTGGGATGCCTGGGTGGCTCAGTTGGTTAAGTGTCCAACTCTTGGTTTTGGCTCAGGGATTATCTCAGGGTCATAAGAACCCCATGTCCGGCTCTGTATTCATTGAGGAGTCTGCTTGGGATTCTCTCTCCCTCTTCCTCTCCTTCTGACCCTCCCCTTGCTCATTCTCTCTTTCTAAAATAAATACATAAGTCTTTTTTAAAAAAAGTAAGACATCCTCCATTTTCACTAACTGCTTTCCTTTTTTAATTAAACTTTTTATTTTGAGATAATTATAAACTGATATGCAGTTAGAAGAAATTAATACAGAGAAATGGTCTATACCTCTTACTCAATTTCCATCAGTGGTAACATCTTACAAAACTACAGGATAATATCACAACCAGATTATTAAGATTGCTGCAGTAAAAATACAGAAAATTTTCACCTCAGAGATACCTGATTTTGCCCTTTCAGAGCCACAAGCCTTGCCCTCCAGCTCCCATCCACTCTCTGGAAGCCACTAATCTTTCTACATTTGTAGAATGTTGTCGTTTCAAGAATTTGATTGTATAGATGAAATCATACGGTATGTAGTCTTTTGCAATTGGCTTTTTTTTTTTTTTCCACTCAGCATAATCACCTGGAAAATCATCCAGATTGTCATGCAGACCAGCTTGTTCCTTTGTATTGCTCAGTCATGTTCCCTGACAGGGCTAGACTGCCGTTTCTTTAACCATTTACCTAGGGAAGGTACCCGGATTGTTTCCAGTTTGCGGCTGTTGAAAATAAAGCTGCGATACACATTGCTGTGCAGGTTTTTGTGTGAACATACATTTTTATCTCTTTAGGATAAATACCCAGAAGTGCAACTTCCAGGTTATATGGTTATGTTTAGCTTTTTAAGAAACTACTGAACCGTTTTCCCAAGCGGCGGTACCATCTTCCATTCCCACTAGCAATGTATGAGTGGTCCAGTTCCTCTGCATCCTTGCCAGTCTTTGATACCGTCACTAGTTTTTATTTTAGCCATTCTGATAGGTGGGTAAAGACATTGCAGTGTGATTTAATTTTTCGATTAACTGATGGCAAATAGCATTGAACATCTTTTAACGTGATTGCCTGCTCTTATTCCCTTCAGTAAAATGTCTTTTCATATCTTCAACCCACTTCCTAATCAGATTGTCTTTTTTTTAATTATTGAATTTGAGTTTTACATCCTACACACTAGTTTTTTGTCAGATATGTGGCTTGCAAATCTTTTCTCTCAGTCTATAGCTTTTGTTTCATTCTCTTAATAGGGTCTTTACAGAGAAAAAGTTTTTAAATTTTGATGAAGTCAAATTTATCAATTTCACCTTTGATGAACCATGCTTTTAACATCAAGTCTAATAACTCATTACCTAGCCCTAGACCCCAAAGATTTTCTCTTGTTTTTTTTTTTCTAAACATTTTATAGTTCTGTATAACATGTAAGCCTGTGATTCATTTTGAGTTAATTTTCATATTAGAGGTGAGACTTAAGTTGAGGTACTTTTTTTTTTTTTTGGCCTATAAATATTGAATTATTCCAGCACTATTTGTTGAAAAGTCTTCCTTCCTCCATGGAATTTTGTACCTGTGTCGAGAATCAGTTAGGCAGGCATATAATCAACAAGTGAAAAGACAGCTCACAGAATGGAAGAAAATATTTGCAAATCATATATTTGATAAGGGGTTAATAACCAGAATATATAAAGAACACCTACAACTCAATAACAGAAAAACAAGCAGCCAGATTAAAATGTGGGTGAAGGACTTGAATAGGCATTTCTCCAAATAAGATTGACAAATGACCAAAAAGCACATGAAATAATGCTTTTGGCAAGGATGTGGAGGAATTGGAAGCCTTGTGCACTGTGGGCATAAGATGAAATTGTAAAATGGTGCAGCCATTATAGAAGACCAAATGGAAGATCCTCAAAAAATTAAAAATTGGGGCCCCTGGGTAGCTCAGTGGGTTAAAGCCTCTGCCTTCGGCTCAGGTCATGATCTCAGGGTCCTGGGATCGAGCCCCGAGTCAAGTTCTCTGCTCAGCAGGGAGCCTGCTTCCCCCTCTCTCTCTGCCTGCCTCTCTGCCTACTTGTGATCTGTCTCTCTGTGTCAAATAAATAAATGTAATCTTAAAAAAAATGCAAAAAAAAATTAAAAACTGACTTATATGATCCTGAAATTCCTCTTCTGGACATATACCCAGGATGATGCAGGATCCCAAACAGATACTCGTGTACCCACATGTACAGCAACATTATGTGCAATAATCGAAAGACAGAAGCGACCTAAGTGCCCCTAAAAGAAATGTACCTATCTCTAATCTTTGAGGATTTCCACCAATATTTTTTTTCTCACCTTTTTGTTTTCTCATTTGTTGTTATCTTTTGTTTCTAGCCTTCTCGACAAATTCAACAGTCCCTATCACTGCTAATTAGCAACTCTAAAAACAAAAATCTTCTGCAACCAATTAGCAAGTAATTTCCTGAAATGTATTTGTAGTTAATAAAAAAAATAGAGGGTAATCTATATCTTAATTTTATTTTTAAATTTCCACAATCTACATACACGGAGTTTTAGACGGGACAAGGCCTCAGCCAAGAGGTCAGGTTCTGGAATCAAGCTGTTGGTGTCTGAAACACAACTCCTCCTCACATTAGTTTTGTGGTCTTTCCTCTCCTTTCTGTTTAAAATTAAGGAACTCTCAGTACCTACTTCATAAAGCTATTGACAGAACTAAATGCCACTTTCCAATCAGAGACCCTTCCCTCCCTTCAAAAGCCACCACTGTCCTGAATTTTATGATAAACTTTTTCTTGTTTTTAAAATAGTCATATCACTAAATGTGCATACATAGACATATTTTTCTTCCGTCTCTTTTTAAATAAGTGTTTTATTTTATAGTTTTAGATACACAGGATATTTTCAAAGAGAATAGAGACAGTTCCCGTGCAACCTGCACTCTTTTTCTCCTATTGCTAACATCTCGTATTACTCTGGTACATTTATCACAATTCAGAAGGCGACACTGGTGTATTACTATTAACTAGAGTCCGTAGGTCATTCGGATTTCCTTCCTTTTTACCTAATGTCCTTTTTCTGTTCTAATGTCCCATCCACAAACCACATTACCTTGTGTCATCTCATGTCCTTAGGCTCCTCCTGATTGTGACAGTTTCTCTGACATTTCCTTGCTTTGGGTGACATGACAGTCTTAAAGATTACTGCTCAGGTATTTTGTAGAACATCCTTCCATTGGCATTTATCATATGTTTTTCTCATGGTTAGCCTGGAGTTATGGGTTGGGGTGAAGAAGACCGCAAAGATAAAATACCGTTCTCATCATATTCCATCTAGTGTATCAACATTACTTATCCCCGATGATGATAACCTTCCTTACCTGGCTGAGGTAATACTTGTTAGGTTTTTCCACAGTGCAGTTGTTTGCCCCCCCACCCCCCACCCACACGCACACTTTCCATACTGTATTCTCTGGAATGAAGTCACTAGAGTAGTCCATACTTAAGGAGTGCCCTCTACCTCCTTGAGGGCAGAGTATCTACATGATTTATTTGAAATTCTTCCCTCTGGTATTTTTGCCTCAGCTCTCCCATTTCTTTATTCACTCATTCATTCGTTTATTTATATCAGCTTGGATTAGTGAACATATACTTTATACTTTGCATTATAATCCAATGCTACTTTATTTTTTGGATCGAATTATTCCAGCTCTGACCATGGGGATCTCTTTCAGTAGGCACCTGCTTCCCTTTGACAGACCCCCATCACTGTGGGGTTTTCTTGTTATGTTGTTGTTTTAGCTCTTCCTCACTCTCTGGCACTACAAGATGCAACAGGGTCATCTTATGTACTTCCTGCCCCAGTCCTAAGATCATTCGTTTGTTCAAGATTCCCTATTTATTGGAGACCCTTTTATTGGAGAATGGTATTAAAAATCACCATCTAGATACGGAGTCTGCTCATTGCTAGTGTGGTGTTGTCGCTCCAAGGCCCTCTCAGTTCATAGAGTGTGGCAATATATGTGTGTATACTAATCCATGTACATGAGTTTATCTATAAATATTTCTGTGAGTATCCATCTGTGTCAATATTAATGTAAACTAGAGTTCCAGCTCCAATTCTTTACTACATGGATCATTCTAGCCTTCTCTCTGCTTGTCTATAGTCTTGCACTCCAAAAGTGAGAAATTTAGCTCTTCCAGGGATTTCTTTACTCATTGATTCCATAAATATTTTGATTGCCTACAACTTGCCTCCTATTGCCTATGCTCTCCTTTAAGTAGAAAAGATTGAGCAATGAACAAAACCGACAAATTTTTGCCCTTGTGAAGCTTATGTTCTAGTAGCTATTTGAAGTAAAGAGAAATCCACTTTAGAGGATACATCTTCAAGCCAGGCCTCAGACTCCACATTTCTTACTTGTTTGCTAGCTCAGCGATACCTTTTTAATGATTAGTTTTTATATTATCCAGTGTTGTTTCCAGCAAGAGGGTTGTTCAGAGAATCTAATCTGTCGTATTACCAGAAATCAGCAATTTTTTAAGAAGCTAATTTCTTTCGAAGCTCATTTTATGAAATAATCTCTGGATTTTAAGATCAACATATATTTAAATGTATTTACTACCTAGTATATGTTAATTCTCGTGCTTTTCTTTTTCTCATTTCCATGTATGTGCCTTTCCATTACTCTCTAAGAGGCATTCATAATGCCTAAAATAAAAGTAATATTATTGGAGCAAAAATGAAAAGAGGGAGAAAGGGTTGGATTGTTAAGGGGAGGGTGCATATGGTTTTATTCTCAAACAGTCTTTTGGTAATCAAAAGGGAAAGTCCTAAGGAAACCTAGAGATTGCATCCGTATCAAAAGAATGAGGAAAAGATTAAGGGAAGACCTATTCTACTCTCCTCTCTTCCTTTCCCAGACCCTGGAGCCCTACCCACTAGAGAGAGAAGGTCAGTTGCCTCGAGGGGTGAGAGAAATATAGGAAGATCATTTGGGGAATAGCAGAGGAAGCTCTTGGAACTTGCTCTGCTGGTAGCTCAGGCCAATGAGGCCAGTGGAGACCAACCACCCATAGATTTTGGGTCTTTCAGAAGAGAAGATCACATGAGCTCTTGTCTCCTTGCCCTGGGGTACGGGCCTCCTCTGGTCGTTGCCTACATAATGCCCATGAACCATCCAGTGGAACATTCTCCTACCCCAGAGCTTTGCTAAAGCTTATCCAGACTGCTCTGAATGTGTGAATCCCATCATCCTTTTTTCAATGGCGCATGACATGTGAAATAAAACAATGAGTGGGACCCTTCACACCTCAATGAACATTGGGAATGTGGGAAGGGAAAGCCAGAGATACACATACATATGCCATATAACATACATTTATAGGTTACATGTGTGTGAGTGTGTATACACACACAAGAGCATACACACTCACATAGACATATATAACTTTTTCTTCATTTAGCCACAGAGTCGAGATGTGCACCGTTGAAGCATACCCATGTTTACTGTATTTTAAGCAAGGAAACTCTAAACCAATTTTGCAGCCATATGTTAGTTGGATGAGAGTGAGGATAGAGATAGACGTTTAAAATTAAGTGTTCTTTCTACACTGTGTTCTGAGCCGACCAGGGAAGTTCTGTAGCAGGCACTTCCTAAGATGGACAAAAATCCACATCCTTTAGAAACATGTTTAACTGAATTATTTATAATAATAGTCTTTAAGGCCAATTCTTATGACAGACTATACAGCCGTCATAAGATATATATATATATATATATATATATATATATATATATACACACACACTATACTTTTAAGGAGTTGGGAGGTTCCTGGTAACCCAGGCCCAGATGCCGGCAGCCATACCAGCAACAGGGCCAGGGGCAGTGGGGGCATCCAGTTAAAATGGATTTTCCTGAAGAAAGGGACTTTCACAGGAAAGATGTGAAATTTCATATTCAATAAAAGCCAACCTACTGCTGTCTCTACTTCTGCTAACCATGGACTAAAAATACAAAGGGAACATCAACAAACCCACACACCTCATCCATCTCTGTCCTCAGAGGAATGCCAGCCAAATTGCAACCTCTCTAGGGAAATGTCTGACCAGAGAAGGCAGAACTCCTGGCAGCCAAGAGGATGGGAAGAAGGCTTGGAAATCAGCCCAAAGATTTTCTACAGAGAAAAGATTTCACCAACGATTTAAATAATGCCTTTTAGTCTGAAATCTCCAAATGCCAGTGAAATATGAGCGTTTTAAAAGGAATCTCTGCAGCACCTCTTTATCGAAAATAGAAGAAAATGTGTGACCAATTTCAGAAGCATTTTACATCCAAAGCTCTCAACTTACCAGGTGAAACAATTGCCACTTTGGGCACCCACTTAACAGAGAGTAAGAAACACTGGAAGAGTCTTCCTAGAGATGGAGGATCTAGGAGCTCCAAAGACTTGAGGTTGACAAACCACTAGTCATCCATCCTTTCCATGTGTACCAAATGCTTACCATATGCAATGTACTCTTTCTGTAACTCTCCATACTCTTCTTTCCTGCTCAAGAGCAGAGGATTTACATGTAAACAATTTGCAGTAATAGGCATTTGTACCCAGTGTAATGGAAGAACAGAAGGCAAAATTAATTCTGCAGAGGATAGACTTGGATGGAGGGTGTCAGGGTGAATTCTAAAGCTTTTTTTGAAACACTGGTTTCCTTTTTAGATAATATTAGGGGCCCTTTGTTTCCTGCCTGAATTCTTCTCATTTTTCATACTCAGCTTATCTTCTTTTAATTCCCATCTACCAGGGCTAATTACCTCCCCAATCCAAGAGATTCACACCATGAACGTCCATTGATGTTGGCTTAGCCAATCCAGCCATACTTTTTACCCTAGTCTCCCACAACTACTCCTCTTAATCATTTCTCCTGTATTGTATTTAAAGATGCATCCCAAGTGTCAGGGATGCAGGTGGCTGCAAAGTACTCCATCCCCAAGAGTAATCTTCTTCTTTCTTTAAGATATAAATGAAGTCAGATCCCCTGTGCAACATACAGTGGAAGATTCATTTTTTCCAAAGTTCTGAGGAAGAAGGGGACTTAAATCTTTTCTAGCCACATTTTGTGCCCATCTGTCGCTGAATTCTTGATGCCCCCCACCACATCCCATATCTTGTCTACACTGACCCTTTCCCTCACCAAGTCAACCCACAACTAGGCATTTCCTTGCCTCTTAAAGTTCCTAAAGTGCCACCAAAAGTGTGAGTACAGAATCCACATCTCAGTGCAGCAAAGCAATCAGCCTAAAATCCACATTATCCCCCTGGTGCTTAAAATTTCCTTCTGCATTCCTGATGCTAGGAACAATAATTCTTCCCCCTTCTCTCCCTCCCTTCTTTCCTTCTTTCTTTCTTATATGTGTGTGAGTGTATATATACACACAAGAGCACACACACTCACATAGACATATATAACTTTTTCTTCATTTAGCCTCAGAGTTGAGATGTGCACCATCGAAGCGTACCCATGTTTACTGTATTTTAAGCAAGGAAACTCTAAACCAATTTTGCAGCCATATGTTAGTTGGATGAGAGTGAGGATAGAGATAGACATTTAAAATTAAGTGTTCTTTTCTTCCCTTTCCTCCTTCTTCCCTCTTTATTCCCTCTCCTCCTTCTCCATTCTCTTTGTTCCTTACTATTTCCTGAGGAAGAAATAAGTTGTAGGAGACCTGAAGCCTATACGATTCTGGGAGCCCTTTTTAGGGCAAGCATTACAAAATTATAAATACAAAATTCTATACGGCATCTCAGACTATATCCATGCAAATGAGGTGCCCTGAAACCTATGCTTCATTAGCTCCAGTCCCCTTCCCCGCTGCTGCCCACACTCTTTCCTCCTCTGGGGGCTGCTAGCCCCCAGCACTTCCGTTCAGGCTATTTTCCTTACAAAGAACCAAGAAGGATCAACTTTCATACCCTCAAAATGTTAGAAGGCATTTTGCTAACTCACCTAGTTTTCTCTCCAAATATTTCAGAGCCTACTGTTTTTAAATGAACATGCTTGACTTCTGTTGTGCTTAGCTAATATGCGAATTCTAATTTCTAGATCCCCCTCCCTTGGTCTACTTAGAAGTCACCCTTCTCCTCCGCTGTGTCCACCATCGCCACTCTAGCCAGGACATGTCCATTTCAGGTTTCACCTAGAACACAGCTCTCCCAAATGGAAGGGGTTGCTCTTGCTCATGGGTGTGAATAAACTGAGGGACGACTGACAATTGACTTCAACTCTAGTCTTTGTTTGACTGGTGGAGGGGGTGGAAGGGAGAGGCATTTATGGAAAAGAGACCCAACCCTCTTCTGTGGAAGATGGAATAGAAAAGATGTCAGTTTGGGTGAGATATTATGACCTAATCCTCGATTCTAAAACTGTTTTTGAATGCCCTGTATTTTAGGGGGAAATGTGAACTTCAGACAGGACGAAGAGATGGGATCTATCTAGAAGGATACATGGCAAGGAGGCTCCCAGGGATACCTGTGTACACAGAGGCAAATAGACTGCCCACACTGAGTCCAGGCCACAGAATGTCTCGTGAAGAGTATCCACTAGTCTGTACCTTACTGCTAATGATAATAAGAACAGTAACAAAAATAGCTATCAATTATTAAGAACTTATTTCCAGCAGAAATTGTGCTAAGTGCTTTGTGGAATACATGTAATTCTCATATCAGCTCTGAAAGGGAGAGGCCATTATCCTCCATTTCACAGTGAGGAGATAGAGATTTAGGAGAGTTATGAATCTTCCAGAGTCAGATACGTGGTAAGCAAAGGATGCAAAATTCGAGCCACACGTCTGTTTCACTTGCAAACTATTTAATATTTTGGTTGAAACATGTGGAATTGGAGCACCCGGCTGCCTCAGTCAGCGGAGTGTGCAGCTCTTGATCTCGAGGTTGTAAGTTCACGTCCTGTGTTGAGCATAGAGATGACTTAAAAATAAAACCAAAAAAAAAAAAAGAAAAAGAAAAAGAAAACATACGGAATTGCTGTTTTTGCAGGTCAAAGTAGCCAATGGGCAATTTCGTATATTCAATAACACCCAACTCTCAGCTTCAACTCTCAGCTAAAAGCCCGATAATCATTGCTCACATCAAATGAGGAGTTTTGGCTTTGCATAATTAATATCCATAATGACCACAGGAGCAGCAAAGACCCCAGGGAACTGAGAGCTACACCACCTAAAGGGATGCAACAGGTGGTGTGACCTGTAGAGTTGGAGTCAATTTTCTGAATCATTCAGAGCTGAGGTCAGCACAATTTTTCCTGGAAAGAACCAGATAGGCCATAGTTTTGGCTTTGCAGGCCCTACGGCCTCTGTGGCACTCCCCAGCCCTGCAGTAATGGTGTGAAAGCAGCCATAACCTGCAGTGAATGAGGCTCTGTTCCAAGTAAACCTCCCTTACAAATACGATCTGCATAGTTTGCCAACCCCTGATCTAGCAGAATAATTTCCCGGGTTTTCTTAATGGGATTTGAGCAGGAGAAGCATCCCCTGAGCTGACAGAGAAACCCCAGTGGATTTGGAGAGCTTTAGTAGACGAGAGATCAAGACAGCACTAATGGTCCTGACTCTCTGGTCAGACTGCCAATCTTTGACTTTCAGCTCGGACACTGGTTCACCGTGTCTCACTTTGAGTAAGAACTTTAATAAGTCTCAATGCTGTCATCTGTACAATGGAGTCATAGTAGTATCTACTTCATAAGGCTGTGAGAAATAAATGAAAGAACCTAGGTAATATCTTAGAGCAGTGCCTGGCTTATCGTAAGCCCTTGATAAATGTTAGTTGGGTGTTCAAAGGTACTTACCCAGGCATCTTGGCATTTTTTTGCTAAATCCTCGCAGCTAAGGACACTAGTGATAAGTTCCTATGTTCCTGGAGGAGATCCACTCTTTACAACTTCCACGCAGGTTATTCAAAGACAGCAAACCCAGTGCTTTATTAGAACACCCCATCTCGGCTTTATTAGAACAAACTCAGCCTTCAAAAGGAGGGCTGCAGAAACGGGAATTCACAGAGGTCAAGTGAGGGTCCTCATCTCTCTGCCGAAGCCATTTAAGGGAAGACTTCTAAGACTGTTATTAGAGATGGAGGAGAAGAAGGGCCCCTCACTGCTAGCCACCAAACTATAGAAATACAAGTATGGAGCTTCTCTGAGAAAGGAGAAAACTTGCCAACAGAGTTAATGGGGAGTGTGGGGGTGGCATAAATCCCCTTGAATTTAAGGATTACAAGAACATAAAGATCGAGGCCTGCTTTCCACATAGTGAATGTTGAAAGGCAGAAGAAATGCTGCTGTGTTAGAGGAGAGGAGATCTGGTGTGTTAAAGGGTCAGCCATTGGGCAAATTACATTCTCACCATTTAGTGATGCAGGACACATGAATTTCTCATGGGTCAAGTGATGACACAGAAAACAGTCAAGCCTGAGCTGCTGTAACATGTACCGCATTTTGAAATGCCAATACTGGAACTGGTGAGGCATACTATGGGGCCGGGGGCTTAATCTGGAGGGGTCACCATAGTCATCTGGGTATCCATTGCCTGCATAAGGGAGCCACAGAAAATACCAGCAATCCTATCTCTGCAATTGCAGGCAGATATGACTCTGTTCATCTTCCTGTAACTTCCCCTTCCTCTGGGCTAACTCTGAAGAAAACGGAAGCAGGAAGTTGTATAGGAAATAAAGAGAGAATAGACCGTGTCCCCCTTTCCACAGAAATCCCAGAACCAAAGGTCAGTACTTAATTACTAGGGGGAGAAGGGGAGTTTTTAATTGCTTATGAGGTGGAAATTGTGATTGTACTGCATTTTTCAAAGCCCAAAGTCAGAGTCCCTCAAAATGGCCATTTTTCAAGAATTAAAACCAACTGAAAATATGTGGGAGTTCCTAAAATATCATCTAAAGTGTGGAAGGGAGGTCAGAAATCAGAATGTTTGAGGGAGGCAACAGGAGAAAACTAAAGCCATTCTCTGTTGTGGCCCAGTGACTTCAGCCAGCCTCATAAACTGATTGCATCTGCTCTTATGATTCAGCCTGGACATGTGCATGCACATGAAAGCAGAGAATAAAATTTGTAGAAAAAGTAATGGGATATTTTAGCCAGGGGGTGTCCAAGGTGTGGGACAGATGTGAGGTGAAGGGGAGGAGCGGGAGCTTGGGCAAGGGAAATATTTACTCATTTAAGAGCTGAGAAGACAAAGGCACATGGGTGGATCTGAAGGTTAAGCGTCTGCCGTCTTCCTTAGGCACAGGGATTGAAACCATGTCAGGCTCCCTGCTCAGAAGGGAGTCTGCTTCTCCCTGTCCCTCTGCCCCTCCCCCTTACTCATGTGCGCGTGCGCGCGAGCGCGCGCTCTCTCGCTCTCTCTCAAATGAATGAATAAAATCTTTAAAAAAAAGGGAGAGAGAGTTGAGAAGACAAAGTGAATCTGCAAAGATGCATGGAAGACACCAAGCACACCAGGAGAGACTATTTTCCCCATTGTCCTTAGGAAAATTTCTATTATCTCAGAAAGAGGAGGATGGGCAGACCACAGAGGTCTACCATAAGGAGCAAGCTCTTTGGCTGTGATTTTTCACACATGAAATTAACCAAGAGGGCTACTGAATGTTTATCGGTGGTGGAGGCAAGAGGATGCAGGCTTGGCTGACAAGGCCTGTGAATGTTTAACCTGTAAAGCCAGATCAGGGTCCCCAAACGTGTAACACCAGGAGCGAGCTGAAAATGACGTGCGGTCTCCAAGAAGGACATCTTTCCTGTGTTAGGAAGATAACGAATAACGAGAATCCTCACTGGGGAAGAGCTAGGGCCTGCCAGTTCAGTTAATTAAGAAGTATAGTCCCCTTCTTGGTCAGGCAGTCTTTGCAATTCTTCGTCAGCAAGACTTGGTATTTTCTGTGAACCAGAGATGGGTCTTTGCCGCTATCCTATCTTTCTATATGAAAGTTCTTTTTCCATCATTGTATATTGTGTATGTTGAAGACAGATAATGTAGCATTTCAGTTATGAGTCACTAGAGCATGAGCTACACTCAGGCTTGAGGGAGAGGAGAGGATATCACACAAGGGTCCTGAACTTTAGGTCGGATGTGGTAATTGGACAAGACTCTGCTGTGCTCTCCTCGGGGAGAGTGTGTTCGCTGATGAGGACAAAGGGTCTCTGTGGATGTGAGTTAGCAAAAGAAATGGGTAAATATTTTTGATTATCTAGCTGAAGACTGTTCATCATGCCCTTCCTCTTGACCTCCTCTACCACTGAGGCTGGAAAGCTGAAATACATACTTTCTCAGACATGCTTGCAGCTTGGAGTAACGAAGCAACCCAGAGCTGGCCAGTGAGGTGTAAGTGGAAGTTACTCATCTAAGAAATATGATTAGTTTTTTTAAGAAATGGACTTGGCTGCCAGTTTCTTTAACCTTTCCTTCTTTTTTGCCGATGCCTTTTTTTTTCTTCTTTCTTTGACTACATGTACAATGCCTGGAGCTGTAGCAGCCCTTTTACAACATGAAGATGAAATTCAAGAAGGATGAAATGCGGAGAGAGAAGGAGCCCCTATGACATTGTTAAGCTGCTGCTCCAAATCCACACTTCTCATTATATGAGAAAAATAAACTCTTATTTGGTGAAACTAATTTGATTGAATTTTCTGCCATTTGGATCCGAGTTAATTCATAACTGATATAATGTAAGGAAATGCTCTACAGCCATAAAGCACATGTTGTAGAAAGATTATTTATCAAAGTATGCTATAGATTTTAATTTTTAAAAAGTCCTGTGGTCAAAGGGTTTGGGAAAAAAGTTAAATCAGATTAAACTCCTTACTTTATTTAAGGATGTATAACATACTGCTTTTACTAAATTTAACCACAAGACTCCATTTCATTGTCCATCTCATTGCACTAGGTTTATAAGCATAAACTTTGGGAAATTCAATTGTATAAAATATCAATAATCCAGGAAATAGTTAACACCATTGCTAAGTGAAAAAAAAAAACAGGTTATGGACAGAATGTGTTTCTGTTCATAAGGTTATGTTTAGTGAATAATTTCATCCATCTATCCATCTATCTACTTATTTTTCTTTTCCAAACCCTCTAAATAAGTTTCAACTACTACATTATTTACCTAATGAGAAAAACACAACTAATACTTTTTTCTCAGTAGGATTGTTTACTTTTGTGGAGCGGGTGGGAAAGTGTTAAGCTCCTGTGCATCGTATTAAGTAACAGAGCTGCATTCCTGAAGTTTACCCACCTGGATAGCCTGACTATTCTAAGATTGCCTCACAGTTCAGTGAAATACTCTGTTTGCTTAAAACACTGCTGACTGGGCATGTGACCAGCTGGGGAGATGGGCAGGTGAGGGCATAAGGGGTGGGGCCTGGAGTCCTCTGGTAGCTCTGGATCAAGAAGCCCCAGCTTGGATTAGTCTGTGGCATTAGCAGTAGTGTTCTTTTTTTCCTTTTCTTTTCTTTTTCGTTTTAAAGATTATACTTATTTATTTGAGAGAGAGAGAGTGTGTGTGTGCATAAGCAGGGCAGAAAGGCAGAGAGAGAAGCAGGCTCCCCACTGAGAAGGGAGCCTGACACAGGGCTCGATCCCAGGACCCTGAGAACATGACCTGAGCTGAAGGCAGACACTTAACTGACTGAGCCACCCAGGTGCCCCAGCGGAAGTGTTCTAAGAAGATAGAAACTTCAGTTTGAAGATAATGTGAAGAAGTTTCTCACACGAGTTCCTAATGGACAAGCTCCTAGTGAGTATGGACTCTTTCAGTTCTGTCAAAACAGTAAAAATATATTCAGGAATAAATTAAAGAATATTAAAATAATCAGAATATCATTCCATGTATTTAAGGGACTATATAAGGTGACAATGAGGTCAAAACTAATTTGCTGTGAAAAATAGTGATTATTTGTAACCTATTTGGACAACGGTTGCTTTTTTAGGACATTTGGCAAATGCAAAAAGAAATACAAATACAGATTATCAAATCATTTTGCTATGGGGGACATTAGAAAGTTAGATGGGATCTAAGAATTAGATGGAAACAATGTATGTATATCAATGCCTCACTTCAATAGTTGTATGGTTATATAGGAAATATCCTTGTTTGTAGGAACTACACACTATCATATTTGGGGAAGACAGGAAATCAGTTTGGAAATCCCTCTAAATGGTTCAAGGGGAAAAATTCTCTTTTTTCCTACAATATTTTCCTTGTAACTTTTCTATAAGTTTGTGATGATTTCAAAATATAAAATACATATTTTCAAACGATTATCAGGGACATAAATATCCTAAATCTCATTATTTTCTCTTACGCTTTCCTCTAAGCTGCATTACTGTGAAAAGGCATTGCTGTCAGTATAATTCTTTCTAATGAACACCCTGACAGCATCTGAATTCTAATCAGAGGCTGAAAACACTTTGTTATTTAATAATTATTCCCACCAATGAAAATGAAGTATATGCAAAAAAAATAGTAAATATTACTACCTTGTAATCCTTTGTATTTTCCAAGGCAATTTCACATACCTTACACCACCAGGTTCTCATCAGATTGAGAGGCCACTTGGAGGAACTGAAAGAGGACAGGCCCCTGGCTGGGGATGATGTGGTTGTGATTCCAGCTCCACAAATCCTCCACAAATCCTATGTGACTTGAGAATATTAACTAAACTCTCTGAGCCTCTGCTTTACTACCAGAACCTCCTTAATGGTAGATTTACCATTTATGAAAATCATACTTTCTATTTTGAAGACTTAATGAGGTATAAATCACTAAATCAAGGTATATATCATAATCAGGGATCATTCATTTCTTCAGCTGACAGTTACGGTATACCTGATAAGTGCCAGGCACTGTTCTAGGCACAGGAGACATAGATGTGCCCTATAGATTTGGTCTTGTTATTGTGGAGTTCGTAGTCTAGTGGGAGCAGAGAGAGGAGGCACAATTAAATGTGATGACAGAGAGAATTACCAAAAGTAATTACCTTTGGTAAAGGTAGTCACAGGAGGCTTCAAGAAGACTCAAAACTTCAGTAATGTGAAGTATCCATCCTAAGATTTGGACAAGCAGAGCTTCCATTTTTGCCCATCAAAGGCTGCCCTCAGAGGGGAAAGATTGCTTTGTAGAAATACAGGAGTGCCTACCAAGGGGAACAGCTTTGTCAGCATCCTCTGATCTCAGTGACAGGCTTCAGAGTTTGTGAACCATAATCTGCTTGTATTTATCAGGGTTCTCAAGAGTAACAGGATAGATAGATGATAGATGATAGATGGATAGATAGGGACTTGTTATAAGGAACTGGATCACACAGTTATGGAGGTAAAGAATTCCCACAATCTGCCATCTACAAACTAAAATCCCAAGAAAGCCAGGAGTTATTTCAGTCTGAATCCAAAGGCCTGAGTACAAAGGGAACTGATGATCCAAATCCCAGCCCAAAGCCAAGAGAAGATGAGATGAGCTGTCCCGCTCAAGTAGTCAGTCAGGAAAAAAAGAGGAAAATTCCTCTTTCTTCCATCTTTTGTTGTGTTCAGGCCCTTAGCAGAGTAGATGATGCCCACCTACAGACAGTAGAGAAGACAATCTACTTGACTGAAGACACAAGTTCAAATGCTAAATCTCATCTGAAAACACCCTCACAGACACACGCAGAAACAATGTTGAATGTAGGCACCGCATGGCCCACTCGAATTAACATATAAGAAGCTGTCATGTACCTTGATGCCCATACTTGTGCCACATTCATGGAGGAACCGTATCAGAGTGAACAAAAGTACTCCGGTTTAAGTATCCCACACTCTAACTCAAACAGAAGAGATTCTGCGGGAGCAAACCCCTAGGCTTCTTGGGGGTAATTTTTAAAGCCAGAAATTTTTAAAGCTTATTTCCCAGGAAAATGAGGTGTTTAGTGCTATGGTGGGTGGGTGGGTGGGGGATGCATTACTGGATTTTTTTTTTTAATAGGCTAACGTTTTATAAGAACATTACTTCTGAAATCTGTTCTTTCCTATTCTCCTAACTCAATAATTATACTTCCACATAAAGGTTATATTGGAGCAATTATTCCCAAGTGTGATTAAGAAGCTAAGAGAAAATAGGGGCGCATGGTGGCTCAGTCATTTAGCGTCTGCCTTTGGCTCAGGTCATGATCCCAGGGTCCTGGGATCGAGCCCTGCATCAGGCTCCGTGCTCCGCAGGAAGCCTACTTCTCCCTCTCCCACTCCCCCTGCTTGTATTCCCTCTCTCACTGTCTCTCTAGGTCAAATAAATAAATAAAATCTTTAAAAAAAAAAGCTAAGAGAAAATAAAGTCCTCATGGCAACATGTAGGTAGGCTGCCTTACATTTGAATTGTCATGACCCCATAAAAAGCATGAAGGAAAAGAAAAGAGAAGTTATTCCAACCCTAAAAACCTCCAACTGTCAATCCTAACAGTCATGGATTGTCTACAAATGTGGACTATTGGTTTTATTGCCATTGATTTTGACTATTCACACCAGGAAAAGTTTCATCATTTGATTAATGCTTCAATATTGTTTAATTGAAAAGTTTTTGTGACTCAAAAATGATAAATTCCCAATTTAGAAAGCCTCGTTTCCATTTATGTGTCTTTCTATTGGTGCTGTAAACGATTTCTCAAGCTGACATTCACATTCCAAGCTAGGATTGCTCTCAAAGAATTCTAAAATGTTTTCTATATTTGGTAGAACCGTATCAGAAACTAAAATATGCACATTTAATTTTAAAAGAACATACCGTGCTTTACATGTAATTATAGCTCCCAATTCCCTTTACATTTTTCTTCCCTAGGAAAAAAATGCCTTCCAACTATAGTTGACACAGGCCATTTGGCCTCAAACCAAAAAACTCCCAAAGTCTTGTGATTTCCTAGGAAAATGAGGTGTCAGTCACAGATGGCCTAGTTCAGAGGGCTAGGTGTTCCAAGCACCTCCATGACAAGAGGAGCTGGCACGAAGATTCTTATTCTCTCCCTCCTCATCTAAATCTCCATTCCTAAGAAGCACTCGAGCACACAGAGAAGGTGTTGAGTAAATATTCCAGAATTAACAACACGTCCAGAGCCTACTAATTGTCTCCCAATATCATTTCCTTCTTCCTTTTCATTCCTATTAGCTGAGCAAATGACTGCACATCAACAGACTGATTCTCCCATCTAGGTAGGGTCATGCATACAAGGGTTGGCAAATGGAGTATAAATGGAAGTTATTCCTCAAAGGAAGCTGCATACCCTCTACTACTCTTTCGTTCTTCCTTTGGATTAGACAACTTTGACCATGCAGGTGAAGACAAATTCTGAGGGGGTCGTAAAGCCACAAGATAAAGGATCTTGGGTCCTTGAATGACATCATGGAGCAAAGCCACCTGCTTCCGTGGTGTTAGAGGAGATAAAAATAAGCCTTGTTTTGTTTGAGCCACCGTATTTTAGGGTTTCTTCATGACATCAGTTCAATTTGTGCCCCTACTGATATCCAAAGCAATGAATTTGACCTATATTCAATCATCTCTGCCCTTTGTGCCACTGTGCTATGCTCAGTGGGGAGTAAAAAAGATTTTTAAAAAAGTTTAATTCTTGCCCTCAAATAGCTTAAAAACTGTAGAAAAAGATATGTACGGAAGGAACTAGAAAGCAAGGGAGGACACAGTAGTCCTTCAGGAAGGAAGGAAGTACAGTGTCCTGCCAACCTCTCAAAGTGCTAACAAACCCTTTGGTTTGGGTGCAACCCTTAAGCACTGCAAATGTGGAATGGTAAGCCATCCTCCCCCAAAATAAGAACAGTGAAGCTTATTCTCACCCCTCTTTCCTGCCTGTTTCATATTCTTTCTTCTCTCACTGAGTACCCAGAGGCGTCATGCTAATATAAGCTTCACCTGAAGAGTCCTTCAGTTTTGGATGGTACTCTATGTCCATAGTTCCATCAAAACACGTATGTCCAGTGTCCTTGTTCCTTAGATTCTTACTACCCAGATGACTTTTTTATTTATTTTTTTGACTTTTTTTTTTAAGTAGGCTCCCCACCCAGCATGGAGCCCAATGTGAGACTTGAACTCACAACCACGAGATGGAGATCTGAGCTGAGATCAAGAGTCAGATGCTTAACTGACGGAGCCACCCAGGGACCCCACGGATGACTTCTTTAAAAGTCATTATGGGCCCAGGTATTAAAGGTAAAGAGAGTTGCTTCTTCTCTAATAATAATAATAACTAACATTTTTAAAAACACTTCCTGTATTCCAGTTACTACTCGAAGTTCTCTATATGTAACTCACTTAAAATGCACTGCTGCCCCTTGAAAGAAAATTCTTTTAGTAAGGAAACCGAGGTTCAGAGAGTTTCAGCCACTTACCTAGCAAATAAAGTTTACCTGGTAAACTTACACAGCAAATAAGTAGTTACGTATTTGAGCCCAGGTAGTCTGTTTCCTGAGCTTCTAGACTCTGTGTTCTTAACCACCACATTATACAACTTTTAGCATTTTATCTGTCATCTTTGGAAAATAAGCATCTTTGAGTGCTAAGCAGTGTGAAAATAGGAATGAAAGCTGCCTTGGAAGGACCATCAGGAAAGACAATTTGATGTAAAAATGTCCCCACAACCACCCTTGTACATAAGAACTTACCAACTATGTGTCAACCAAGCCCTCTGTCCTCTTCATAAGGTTAAAGGAAGACTCTTAAGGAGACAAGACTATTTCCCTCATTTCAAGGACTTATTACATGAAAGACACCTGCAGCATGTCTCTTCTATGATGGTCTGATGATTCTTTAAAGACAGAGTGGGCTCTGATGAATAAGAAGAGAATACACTCAGATACCGTTCTATAGGGTAATGATACTTCCCAAAGTGAAGGGTGTTTTGGTCACCTCCTGTCTACTCCACTGGTGAGGAAAGAATTCCCTCCCTGGGATCATCAGGATGGTCATACGCGAGACACCTGACACTGGATAGATGAGCTCCCAGCAGTTTTTTAGTCATATACCCACAGCCTGGGGGAGGAGGACACTGCGTGCCACTCTGGTGGGTTTCACTCAGGAACAAAATGAACAAGTAGAGATGGTGAAAGGCAGGCTTCGCAGTAGCAAGAGTGTGAGGTGCCCCCGGGTTCCTATGGAAGGATGCAATTGGCTGGTTAGATCTTACAGGTAGTCAAGGATCTAGAATCTGAGGTTGAGGGATAAGCAGGCACTGTGCCTGGCCACAGTGATGAGGAGGGTTGTTTGGGCAGGGGACTTTGTCCACAAGGTAGAGTAAGGGAGGGAAGCTTGTGGGTAGGCCATTCGAGGTCCTCCAGTTTCAGATGTCAAAGCAGCAGGTAACATAAAAACCTCAGTTTCAGGCCTTAGACCACAAGAAGGGAGGGGAGTCCTGGGGGTAGTAAGATGTGTTCGGGCAGCTCACATGCATGCCCACAATCACACTGAATCTCCTAGAGGTGAGAAAGTTACTTCCTTCTCAAGTCTCGTTTAGTCCTCCAGTTTTGTCAAGGAGGATGTCTGAGATTAAGGCCAGTGTGCTTACCAGCTCTTTAACCCTTATTAATCTTCCTTTTATTTTTCTTTTCTTTTTAAAAATTTTATTTATTTATTTTTTTCACCATGATTTTTTTTCACCTTAATCTCATCACCTATTTCCCCCATCCTCCCAGCCACCTCCCCTCCGGTGACCATCGGTTTGTTCTCTGTAGTTAAGAGTCTGTTTCTTGGTTTGTCTCACTCGCTTTTTCCTTTGTTCATTTGTTTTGTTTCTTAAATTCCACACAGGAGTGACGTTATATAGTATTTTCTAATCTTCCCTTCTGACAATAACACAGCAAACCAGGTACCTCCTTCTTAGGTGACTATACAGCTAAAATTCAGAAATAGTTTCCTTCTCATTGCATTCATATTTCTAATGGGTGATACCGATTTTCCAACTATGTGCTAGAGTTGCCTTTTAAAGTAAATATGAATTTAAATTGAAAGTATTAAAGGAATAATGAATATATGATACTAATTGACAACAATAGAGACAGAAGTAGAATTACTGAACAGAGCTGCAGAGTGTGGGAAAGATTCTATGAGGGACATGAATTTCCTGGTTCATCTACTCTGAGCACAGTGCTAACGACTCTTAATATTAATTGACTCCATCAAGTTTGGGCATTAACACTATCTGAGGAAGTTTTGGGATTTTGTTTTGTTTTGTTTTGTTTAATTCAAAACACTTAGAGACTAAAGAACACAAAAAAAAGTTTATTTGCAAAGACTAAAACCCATGCTATGGAATCAGTTATACACAGTTTACCAAATGGCAAACACACACACACACACACACACACACACACACTGCTAGTACAAGTAATAATGTCAACTATTGTTTTCACCATCCAAGAGAGGAACGAAGACTGATTTGGAGCGACAGAGGTCAAGTCTATGTCCTAGCTCTAGTCCCGTTGTCCTTTGGGCTACATTTTTACTTCTTTGTCATAGGTTTTAGGTACTCTCTTTCTTGTTTCAGAAACACCTGCTGCACAATGCACAGAAAAGAAATGGCACTCTGTAGCTACAAAGACCTGGATTCAAATCCTCACTCTGCTACCTGCTTCTTCAGTAACTTTGGGCAAATGACTTAGCCTCTCTGCACCTTATTTTCCTCTTCTATAAAGCGAGGCATACATCTCATTTGAAGAGGTGCTGTAAATACTAGAACTAATTCTGGAAAAGGGCCCATCAGGGTACCTAGGAGCACGTAAGTTCCTGAGAGCTAGCAAATGTAGCCAGTTGTTCCAAGTTTAGGATTTAAAGCATAGTGCTTCTCTGCCTGGATTTTAGCTGGCATCAGGTGCTTTACTACTCTCTGTATTTCTCTTATTTGCTGCTACAGAAATGTGACATCCAAGGACCCTGTAGAATGTTGTATCTTCTTTTGCCATTGCTTCCTAGCAAAATGCCTCTTTGAAAAATACTTGCTCCGGTTACAGTGACAAAGAGAGGATTCCTATCAACTGACTTGGCCATAGACAGGGAGAAAATATCTCGCCTGGACTTTTATCCAGTATGAGCGAGGTGCCCAAAGCTAGAAGCCTCTGGAGGGACCACAAAAAGATTTGAGACTAGAAAAATTACAATGGTACCAACATACAAACATTAAAAATCTTACTAAATCAAAATTGCTAAAAAGCTTAGCTAAAGAGTTACGAAATATAATATTGTGCTGGAGTGGGGTGAATGATGGTTCCAAAGACATCAGAATCTCTAGAAACCTTTAAATGTTAACTTATCTAGAAAAAGGATCTTTGTGGATAGAATTCAATTAAGGGTTTGGAATGAGATAATCCTAGCTTATCTGGGTGGGCCTTAAATGCCATCACTAGTGTCCTCATTAGAGAGAGACAGAGGGAGATTACACACCCAGAGAAGAGAGTGAAAATGGAGGGAGAGATGGAGTGATGTGGCCACAAGCCAAAGAGTGCTGGCCGCCTACAGAAGCAGAAAGAGGCAAGGAAAGGATTCTTCTCTAGAGTCTCCAAAGGGAGCATGACCCTGCCAACACCTTGATCTTAACCCAGTGAAACAGATTTTGGACATCAGGCCTCAACAACTATGAAAGAATACATTTCTATTGTTTGAAGCTGTCCAGTTTGTCATGGCAGCTGTAGAAAATGAATACATATGCTAGCTTATCATTTGCAGCTCAACTTATATAAACAATGGCAAACTTTATATCTAGAGACCACGCATCCTTAACAGCACTCAACTTTATAAAAGACCTTTCATGAATGTTATAGCCCCAAATAATT
The DNA here is from genome assembly GCA_028534135.1 of Potos flavus. Lineage (NCBI taxonomy): Eukaryota > Metazoa > Chordata > Mammalia > Carnivora > Procyonidae > Potos > Potos flavus. The sequence goes on along the minus strand of CM052899.1, from coordinate 124,774,846 downwards.
TGTAATATGCAAAGTGGGTGTATTTTAATATATTTTATATGGTGAAGAATGGAGCCTTCGGAATAAAAAAAAGTTTCTGGATTTGTGGGCCCCTAATTCCTCAGAACCATTCTTACGGCATCTCCCCGGGTAATTGGAATTAAAGGCTATTTTATTATTTAAGTGCAGATCCATTGCCCTCCCTCTCGAATACCAAATTTGGGAGATCAAGCACATAGCTGAGAGAAAAAATACATGTACTTTGTAGGTGAATAATCTTTTTTTTTTTTTTTGTCCAGCTTTACCATTAATTGTTTTTTACAAAGACTCTGTCCTAGCTATAAAATGCATTTAGGTAATTCCAGTTAGACAGCTCAGGCTTTGACCATAACTCCGAATAGGTATTTGCTTTCCACAAAGCTGTTGTTCTCTGGGAAGTCTTGAGGACCGGAAGGTGTGATGTTTTCCCTGAAATACTTAGAAGATAAAATAATTGAACATGAGAGGCAGCGTGGTGCTGGGCAGAACATTCTGGATGAGCAGTCTGTGAGCATGAGTGCACTTGGCTGGGTGAGCTCAGCACCGGCCGACCCTCCTGAATACAGTCCTCATCTATAAACCCAGGGGCTGGCAATCTGACTTTTAAATTCATCTTTCCCTTCTAAAAGTCTGTCCCTGGTGCATCAGGAAAATGTCCGGATCAGATTGACATCACTCCTGGCTGGCGATAATGGATGATGTTTCCCTTATACGTTTTTGTACATCTTGAGATTTTCAACAATAAGAGATATTCCCCTTCAAAATCAGAAAATAATAGGAATAAAGGGGTGCCTTGAATTGCATTCGATTTGTGTCTATATTCTAAAACAGAAGCCCGAGTTCTGATTTCCTTGCCTTGGTGCTTACTTGCCATCGAAGTCACCTCCTTTGCATAGACTGAGTCCCAGACCTGGTCCAATGGTCATTTGAAGATGAGCCTGGTTACACGAGATGAGCTTCCCTCTTGACTCTGCATGTCTCCTCTAGAGACTCACTGGGGCCGCGAAGGGCACCTTACAGGATGGCTTAATAAGGTCTCCATCATGGTGAAATGGAGTGAGCCAGCACCGAAACACACTTTCTAATAAAACCTGCCATTTATACAGCAACGTCTTTTTACCTGAGACTAATTCTCACTCTCCCTTTGACTGGTGGGATGGTCCAAGGAAACTTGTCTAGACTCAAGATGAATTCTAAATAACTACAAACCTTTATTATTCTTATCGAGCCCTTGCATGTGGTCTCCTATTCAGGCAGAGACTAATCCACAAGGTTTGGCAGCTTACCTATGGAAGAGGTAATTTACCTTTCTAAAGACTTTCAGTTTTATCATCATGAGCACCTTTTAAGTTCACCTCTGAATATAATGAAGTTAAGACTCCCCCAGCTGATAATTCAAAATCCGCATATTCAGCTTCTCATCCTTTCTATTCCTTTCCCTCTCACCAAGGTAGTCATGAAAAACAAACCCTCAAACATCTTCAAAAGCTGTCACAGATCATTGTTGTAGCATAAACTACTCTTAAAAGCCTTGTTGCCATGGGGATAGATTCCTATCATATCTTTCTTTTCAACTAAAGCCTGACTAGAGTATTTTTAGCAGTGAACAGTGAAGTCTGTTTATTAAAAGTTGTTATTAATTTGTGCAAACAAATTTCTGTAGGTCTAAAGCAACTGTGAATCACACATATTCATGTTGGCTAGAAATTTTTTTTTTTAATCTGAGTTTCTAGATCATTTTCATCATGTGAGTGATTTCTTTCCGAAACTAATTACTAAAGGAAGTAGGGCAGGGTGAGAAGGAAAACAGCCAAGCAGAGTGAGAAAAAAAGAAAAAGAAAAAAAAAAGAAAGAAAAAGGTTAAGCATTTTTCTGGGGATCAGAGAAATCCCGATTGTATAACAATGTTTTTTCACCCTGCTCTGAGAAAAACCAATTCCCTGACTCAGATGCTTGAGGAAAGAACTGGGTTTGTGAGCCAATAAATCATGACTGCCTCCGGCACTCGGTTCCCACAGCCGTGAATGTGGCCTCGGACCAGCTCGGTGGTTTCTAGGCTGTACTTGGAGGAATTTGGAGGGCTCTGAGCATGTGCCTTCGGGGCAGCCTGGGGTCCCCATCCTACAATATTTATCTGGTAGGTACATCAACCGGGAAAAAACTTTGCTAGAAAGAAGTAGGATCGGGGTGGTATTATTTGCTGAAGAATTTAAAAATGGGTCTGGCTGATCGCAGCTCTAACAGTAGCTATAATAATACAATGTGTTGTTTTTACATCTTACGATGCCTGGGCCTATCAATTCTTTACATCAACATCCATCACTTCTAGTCCTCACGACAACCTTGCAGGACAAGCAGTATTATTTCCTTTTTACAGATGAAATCAATGACCTCACACGCGTGCAGTTCCTTCCCTCTCTTTTTTTCTATTCAGAATATACAAGCTATAAGTGAGTAAATTGCAAGAAACCCACTCCCATAATCAACACCTCTATTTTCCCGCATCATTTTAATATTTTTTTCTCAATTCCAAACTCCTTACATATCTTACTACTTTCTCCTTCTCGAGTAACTTAGGGCACATTCTCCCGGGACTTATTCAGAGAACCATTCCCTAGTTTATTGCCCCTCACTAAATAAGAACCAGTGACCTAAGCCAGACCCTGCATACACAGATTCTCCTATTTGTTCAACACCCATTCATTCCAAAAAGATGTCTGTTGAGCCTTCTCCGTGGCAGGCACAGAGACAGGCCCCACCCCCATGGGTTTCTCATCTGTGCCCCCGGAAGTACTACCCCCAGTCTTCTGCACATTATGTCAGGAGCCTTCAGGCTGACTTCCAGGAGCAAAACAATCAAGTCCAAAGCTGCCCTTCATACAACCAGGCCCTTGAGTTCTCTCCACAGAGTTAAACTAATGTGATGTTTATTGAGCCATTGATCTTGTAGGTCAGTCACTAAGCAGCATTGCCGTCCAAAACAGCGTCCAGAAGCAAAAAGGAGTTTTGAAGTAATTGGATCTCACAAATCATGGGGAGGGAATACTGAACCAGTGACCATGTTTCTTGGCGCACCTTTTCTCAGAGCCACGTCTGTCTGCTGTTCTCTTTGCTGTGCCTCTCTCACCCAAGTTCCCTGGAAAATTCCTTCCGTGGCTTAATCCCATCCCACGCTCCTTCTCCTGCCTCACGTTCTCTAGTTCTTCACCACAAAAGACCAGATGAAGCATGAGAGATTGTGGACTCTGAGAAACAAACTGAGGGTTTTGGAGGGGAGGGAGGTGGGGGGTTGGGTGAGCCTGGTGGTGGGTAGTGAGGAGGGCATGTATTGCATGGAGCACTGGGTGTCGTGCATAATCAATGGATCTTGGAACACTGAAAAAATAAAATAAAATTTAAAAAATAAATAAATAAAATAAAATAAAATAAAAGACCAAACAAACCAGAGATGCCAGGAGGGAGAGAAGACCCAGGTGAAGAGGAGAGCAAAGGCAAAAGAAATGTAGATAAAATTACATTCCTAACAACTCGCAGCCCATACACAAATATTAGAGACAGGCAGAGTAGGACATTCCTCAAAGAACTCACAGCTGCCTTAAAGTTAATGCTTTGCTAGAGGCAAAAAGCAACCTTCGTTTGACAATAGCCAGACCTCCAGGATCCTGTTAGTCTTCTTTAACATACAAAAACCTCTTTGGAAATTTCCTTTATCTCTAGCCTCCACCACCCCAACCAACTTAGAAGTTTATAACCAATGCTCCTCACAATCCCAATGCATGCAGCTTTTCCTGCCCAGGGGCCCTGTCTCTGTGCTTTAATAAAAACAACTTTTGCATGGAAAATGTGTCAAGAATTCTTTCTTGACCATTGGCCACTGGCCCACATCTCATCACAGATACATCTATGAGTTAATTGCATGACCACATCAGGAAAATACAGAAGATTTTTGCCCACCTTCTTGTATGGCACATTCTGGAGAGGGACATTTCCATCTGTTTGATTTATATTTTTCTCTTCTTGGGATATAGCTAGTTAGCTAGCTAGATAGATGATAGAGGGATAGATAGATCTACTGATAGATCAATCCCAGGAGGAGAAATATATGTTGACATTTAATATACTTACTATTAAATATATTAACGGTAATATAATTATTATCTATAACATAAGTATATATTTATATTTAAATATACAAAATAAATATTTCCATATCTAATCTCTATATTTCTGTATAGATCTCTCTGTAGAGATGGAGACATATAGAATAGATAGAAATAGATATGTATATATGAAGATAGACATAGACCTATAAATATAGAGAGGACCTGCCTCCAAATTCTATTTAACAACCTCTTCTCTCTCTCTCTTTCACACACACACACACACACACACACACACACACAGCCCTCTGGTATGTGGCCATGACAGGAAATAAAACCTCTTGAGATGCCATCTCTTTTCCAGCTTACAGAAGTAAGCCAGCTCTGCAGTCCTGAGCACTCCATTTATGAAATGGCCTTCAGTAGATCATCGAATAAGTTACAACTGTGAATGGAGAATGACTTGAAACTCCTTCCTAGTTCAAATAACTAAATTTTCTGTGGGATGTCTGGGTGGCTCAGTCTGTTAAGCTTCTGCCTTTCAGGTCAGGTCATGATCCCAGGGTCTTGGGATCGAGCCCCACATCAGGCTCCCTGCTCATCAAAGAGTCTACTTCTTCCTCTCCCTCTGCCTCTTCCCTGGCTTGTGCTCTCTCTCTCTCGTTCACCCCCTCTCTCAAATGAATAAATAAAATCTTAAAAACAAAACCAAAAACAAATAACTAAGTATTCTGAAAGCTAAATCAAAGTTCAAGAATGGAAAAATATAAAAAGGAAAAAAAAGAGAGAGAGAGAATGAGAGAGAAAAGAATTCACTTTTTGTGGTATTTATTAGTGATGGTCCAGAAATGACAAATCCATAATTGTGGCACCTTTAAATATGAAGGGTTAACGAATGGTATGGAAACCAATCCCCTCAACTTACAGGTAAGGAAACAGTGGACGAGAGGAGGAACTGCCCTGCGCAAGGTCACGCAGGTGGTCAGGGGCAAAGCCAAGACTCAATTCTAGCCCGGAGTTCTTTCAACAACCACAAAAATGTTATACTTCAGGCTCATCTAGAATTAGTGTCACTTTCACTCAGTGAAATAGTCAACCAAGGTGGTCTTACTTCTGCCAGCTAGTTCCATTTTATGAAGCATCTTAAAGGGGGTATGAGTTGTGTCTACATATGTGTTATCACAATACTGCCTGACTGATTAATTAAACAAGGATTTTTCCCAGAAACACCTCTGCCATGAGACCTTGCCCACCCCTTCATTTTCCAAGTCTTAATCCTTCTATATCTAGTTGCTTGTATCATTGTAGAAGACAACCTGATTCAGATTAAGTTTGGCCAAGCCAAAAGCTAAGTGCCAGTTTTAACATTTTTAAAACTCAATTTAAAAAGAGTTAAACAGAGAACCTCATATGGACAACACTAATATTTTGCATCATCTACTTTTATAACTAACAAAAGCTATAATCCTGAAACCCAGATGCAGTTGCACCTTGATATAAAAATATAAACACCAGAAGAGTAATCCAAAATTGTCTATTTCACAAAAACCTACCGGAACAGATTATGTTTAGTTAGGTCTGTCTCGATGGAACAATCTCTAGGAAGACCATTTCAGACCTAGCTCCAGTACCAAAAAGCATGTGAACTTGGACAATCCAATCCTCCAGGACTTGCAGTTTCTTTTCTGTGCCCTAGGAGAAGAGAGGATCAGAGCTGATGATCCCTCCGTTCCCCTCCCAGACCCAAAATGCTGTTGTGGGGTCCTAAACGCTCTATATTGAGCAGGAAAAGAAGTAGGACCTTATATGAATTCAAATGCTAAAATGTCAAACTAACTCTGAGCATAGATCTTGACTATTCTAGGGTTCTTTCCTGTGGTCAAGTAGCTTTTGTGTTGTAAAATCCTCAAATCTATACCCCTTTTATTACAAACAGTGGGTATATATGTCCAAATAGTATGACAAGCCACAAGGGGAAAAAATGCATGTATCAGAACAGCTATCTGCCCTCAGGCTCACTCCTTTTCAAAGCAAAGCCCTCAAAGAACTCCACTATTATTTCCTGGGGATACCTGTTAACACACAGAATCCTAACCTACCCCTTCCTTTACCTAAAAAATCAAACTGTTGGTTGGCCATTTTAACAAGTTCTCCAGTTTATTCTTTTGCACACTAACATTTGAGAACCACTGGCTAGCTAGGCTCCAAGGAGAATTCATTTGCCTCCAAATAGCAAAATTTGAGATCATATATTCTTTCTCATTTTCAGATCATAATGAATAAAGAAATAAGAAAGAGAAGAGAGAGGAAAAGAGAGGGAGGGAGGCAAAGATAGGGATGGGGACAGAAACACAATGTGTGGAGTTAAAATGAGATTTACGTAGAGCTTGCCTTTCAAAAACTTATGAACAGACAAAAGACCCCACAATGATGGAAAAATATTAAAGGGACACAAGTGTCAACTGAAAGAGCTCCCATGGCCAGAGTGGAGACAATATAAGCAATAAATAATTAGTGTTGGATTATAACCCAAAGCCTAAAATATTCATGAATCCATACTAACATAAATAAATGGTGAAAGAAAGAAAGAAAAGAAAAGAAAAGAAAAGAAAAGAAAAGAAAAGAAAAGAAAAGAAAAGAAAAGAAAAGAAAAGAAAGGAAAAGAAAAAGAATCTCTCACGCAGAAGAATTTCAAACAATTCGTGCAGACATTCCACCCTCAGGTTGATGGAGTGTAATTTCCTAGTCTTTATGTGTGGAATACACATAGTAACTTTCTTCTACAAAATATATTATGAAAAAGGCGGGGAGGAAAAAAGTCACTTTACTACAGAGAAAGCTCACAAACACTACCTCGGCTAGATGATCAAGGTCAACATCAAGACTGGTAATTCCGGGGTGCCTGGGTGGCTCAGTGGGTTAAAGCCTCTGCTTTCGGCTCAGGTCATGATCTCAGGTCCTGGGATCGAGCCCCACATGGGGCTCTCTGCTCCGTGGGGAGCCTGCTTCCCCCTCTCTCTCTCCGCCTGCCTCTCTGCCTACTTGTCATCTCTCTCTCTGTCAAATAAATAAATAAAATCTTTAAAAAAAGAAAAAAAAAACAAATCCTGAAGTCTGTTATTAAATCAGCTTCATTTAAAAAAAAAAAAAAGACCGGTAATTCCTTTGATAGTATGTATCCCTGACATGATATAATGAAAATGTCAGTATACCTCTGTGGTTGTCCTCCTAACAACCCACAATCACAGTCTAATCATGAGAAACACAACAGACATATCCCAGCTGGGGGACATTTTACAAAATACCTTTACTCCTCAAAGTATTCCAGGTCATCAACAACAAGGAAAGGCTGAAGAACTGTTCCAACCAAGAGGAGCCTAAGAAAACATGAAGACAAAATATAGTGTGGAATCCTGGATGGGAACTTGGCAAAAACTAAGGAAATCTGAATAAAGTATGGTCTTTGGTTAATAAGAACATTTTAATATTGGTTCATTATTTTTAATAATTGTACCATGCTAATATAAGACGTTAATAAGAGAAACTGAGTGTGAGTGCATGAGAATTCTCTGCACTATCTTTGCAATTTCCCTGTAAATCTCTGTTTTGTTCTAAGAAATAAACTTTATTTTAAAAAGCGATTTAAATGAATCAGACTCTAAAAGTGAAGACATTTTAAGAATAGTTTAATTAATTAATTTTTGCCTTATTCTTAAAGGGCTCCTTCAGTAGGAACAAAGTAAGAATTTTATATTAGAAGGCAAGAAAAAAGCTTCTGAACAACTATAATGCCTCTTCAACCTAAAAAGCAGGAAAGGATAATAAATTGAAAAATCAGATAAAAGTACATCCTTTATATTAGACACCATATTGCAAGTGCATTTAAAATTAGCAATGTATAACGTTTATTTCCTTGACATTTGTCTTCCAAAGAGTTCACAGAATGTTTGGGTGTCAATTAAAAAATGATTCATGTGAAATTTTTATTAAACCAAATTTACTGTGAAATTACTGCCCAGATAATACTTTATTTCGATTTTGTTGAGTTCCTTCTTCATCACTGAGCCTTTTAGTTAGACCTCTCAAGTATAGCAAATGCCTTAGAAAGACAATTTTTAAGTTGCGATTACAATCCCTTAATGGAATCACATATCATTTTCCTTCACTCAGATATGGCACACAGTAGGTGCCTGGTGAAAGACTGAATGAATGGATGAAATTGCTCTTCATCATTTCATTTGGCAATTTCATTCTTCTCTTTGTCCATTTCATGCACTGATGTTTATCAACATTGACCCAAGGAGGTTAGGGATGCATTAATTTATTAAATATCTGGTGCATACCTAGCATGTGCCAGGTGCTAGGAATGCCATGCTAGCCAGACATAGATAGAGTTCCTGTCCTTGCTGGTGAGAGAGACAGATACTAACCAAATAGCAACATAAAGACAACTGAACAAGATTATAGTCACTACTACAAGGGTTCATACACATCTTATTACAAATACATATAAAAGAAAGCTTAGCCTACGTGAGACCTCAGGGAAGACTACCAGAAGAAGCAACATTGATATTAAGACTTAGAGAAAGGAGAAGGTAAGTGGTGGAAGAAGAATATTACGAGGAAAAGAAACGTCTCTTCCTGTGAATTGTATGGCTTTAGGCAAGTCCATTGAGCTTGGGCTCTGTATCTATTTCCTTCTCTGCTCAACAGGGACAGTAGTAGTGCTGTGTCATAGGCTTCTAGTGAGCAACGAGTTAGACTTTATTTGTAAAGTGCTTAGCACAGTATCCAGGACATCAGTATGTACTTGATAAATATTTTCTGGTGGCTGTAACAGCCCGGAGCCACACTTCCTAAGTTTGAATCCTGGTTTGGCCACTTAACTAGCTGCGTGACCTTGGACAAGACATTCTCCTCCTGTCCTTCCGTTCCCTTATCGGGATACTAGTAAGTACCTGCCCGTAGGGTTGTTGGAGGATCCCATGAGTTCTTATGTGAAGCACGACACAATTCTTGGTACATAATATGTGCCCCATGAATGTTCGCTTCTCTTAGGAACAAAGAAATCTCATGACGGTCCAATGAGGCATTTAAGAAATTATTTTATGACTTTTAGGGAGATCAAGACTCAAAAAAGGTTAAGTGCAGGTCCAGGTTTACTCAGCTAACCAATTCCACAAACGGAAACTCAGGCATACAATTTCTGATTTTAACCTCACTCCATGAGGCTTCCCCAAGCCCGAGCAAAAATTGCCTTCTTGGAATCTCAAGGAAGAACCCTTGACATAATAATATGACTATTGGTAATGACGTCCCTTTTTTTTTTCCAAATCCATACAGACACATTTCCTGATGAGTGTCTGAGCTGTGAAGAAATAGATGGGAATTTTGTCACTCTGAATGACCTGTGTCAGAATATTTTAACTATAGCGCTAAGGAAAGTATCCTTATTAATAGGAAACACAGTCTCAGATTTGAATCCGAACAGTAGAATGCGCTGAGGAAAAACACTTTGACTCCCTCTTCATCTCTTAAAGACAGACAAGAGCTTTTCTAGTCACAGAATAAGTTGTCACGATAGCCTATGGAATATGAGTGTCCAGTGTCGAAATGCTGCTGGGAAAATACCAGTGCCCAGATGGGGCACGCACACTCCAGGTCTGTCTGATTCCAGATCCCCTGGCCTGTCGGTCTTGCCACTCCCACCAACACCTGCGGCCACCAGAGGTCATTTGCCATCGCTCTTTGATGAGCCCCAGGAAAAGGGGCAAAGAGGTATAGGAGTGGCTGGTGGAAGGCACTAAAATGCTCAGAAACTTAGAGTTAGGGATGGCTTTAGGATTCATTTAGTCTATCTCTGACAGGGAGCCATGTGGTTTACATTTTCATAGACCGAATAATTTCAGATCTGGGGGAAAAAAGTCACTGAGGCCAAATAAATCCTTAATAGTCAGCCTCATCTTTCTATTCTCTTTTGGCTTGGTTTCCATAGTAACTCATATTTATTGGGCAATTCTGTGTGTATTCGCTGAAGGCAGGTGATTGCTTTTGTTCAGCCCAGGGGTGGGGGAAAGGCAATCTGGAGAGAGGTCATTTTGAAGAAGGTATCTTGTTTTATTTTGTGGGAACTCTCAGGCTAAATTCTTTAAAAATGACAGAATTAATTTCTTAAACTTTGTGGCAGGCATTATCTGAAAGATGAATTAAGCCAAAATCAAATGAGTTATAAGAAGGTGAGAAGGAGGTAGAGGAAGAGAGAGAGATGAGAGAGGTGGGGAAGGGGGGGAGGAGGAAGGGAATAAACACAAGCATGGTGTGTGGATTTCCTCTGATAACACCAGCTCAATTCTTTTTTTTTTTTAAGATTGTATTTATTTGAGAGATAAAGCACGAGCAGGGGGAGAAGCAAGGGGAGTGGCAGGGGGTGTGGCAGGCTCCCTGCTGAGCAGAAAGCCCCATGTGGGACTCGATCCCAGGACTCTGGGATCGTGACCTGAGCCAAAGGCAAACGCTTAACCTGACTGAGCCACCCAGGTGCCCCAAGACCAGGTCAATTCTAGCTAGTTTCATGTTTGCCTTCATACTTCCTGGGCGTTTTGTCTACATCCACACCTCTCTCTCATCTTTCTGCATTCGGATTTCTGCTCCTGTCGCTGCAGCAAAGCAGAAGAGAGAGGCTGGATGACTTAACAGGGAAGCCACGTGCTGACATGGCCACGGCCACTGGACATCAGTGCCACGGATTTAGAAACACTACCTTCCCATTTCCGGTGCTTCCGAATCTCTGTTTCTTGGCCTGAGGGCTTTCTCTATCCTAAGGGAGGATTTCTCTACCTGTCCAGGGGATGTAACACCATTCCCAGAGGTGACCCTCTGTCAGTGAAGGGCCGCTGGCTGTGGAAAGAGACTCCATCTTGACCCAAATCCTGGTGGAACCCTTCTGAGGGGCATTCTACGGCATTCCTCAAATGGACACAAGTAGGATTAAGCTCAGCTGTCCACAGCAACAATTCCCTCATGACATGCCCTTCTGGAGCTTCTCTCGATTCCTGCCTCATCAGCCCCACTTCATCACTTGTGTATCCTGGAGCTAGTTCCCAAGTAGACAGGCGCTCCCAAACACTCACGTCAAAGTCTGCTTTTAGGTGAGTTGGACCTAAGGTGCTCGGGTATCCTCTTCTTGGCATCAAGGTATCTGGGAAGTAATAGTAATAATTAAATTATTATTAATATTCATAATTAAAGCAAAAGGAAGTTGAAGCTGTCTTTCTCTGGTTCCATCAGAGAAATACAACCTCCCCGGGTTCCCACGCAGAAGAGTTTTACTGCAGGGAATTAGAGGCCTATAGAACCATCGGAAGAGCTGGGGAATCAAAGTTCAGGAAAACTATGGCTAAAAGCACGTGATTCCAGGGAATATAACTGAAAAATTCCGCAAACCTTATATCTGTCATCTGGCCAGACATTGACTTATAACCGCCGCCAGAGAAAGACAACTTTTCTTTCATCTTGCAAATTTTGTGCGGGTTGGAAGAGTCTCATCTGGAACTGTAAGAGGAAAGGGCTCCTGGAAAACAGGACCCCAGGTCTCTGCCCTGCAATGCAGAAGTGAGTGTGGAAAAGGAGGTGGGAAAGCTGAGATCACAGCAGAAAATCCAGCACACACAGGTAGAATGCTGTGGAAGCCCGACTTCGGGCAGTGCTGGATGAACATTGACCAATTCTTGCTATTCATTTTCTTCTTTCCCAGACTCCACGAGGATCACCACATATCATATCATATGATATAATCTAATCATGCCAAGAGGTGCCAGGTCAACCAGTTAAATCAGAGACTTCTGTAACAAGAAGCCTATACTAAACTTACATACTCCATTGCCTTGACTTGTCAGATGCTCCGAGCTAGGCTTTCAGCCACGTATTGATAAAATATCTTAGCCCTTACAAAGCCTCTTCTGAATCAGCAATCATTTTCGCCACCTTACCCCACGACCCCCATGACCACTAATACCTGAACCCAGCTCTTCTTTCCAGGTTCTTTATTGGAGTTCGATCCCTGCGTTGAGTATGCGGTTGGCCAAAGACCTTCAGTCATCTACTAAGAGCTGACTCTTACAAACGTTACTCTGAATGGGCCCCCTGCACGTGGGTTGGAAAGACAACTTCCTATGTTAGGTAGAGTGGAGATCATTGCTCTGACTGGTTGAAACCTGACTTTTTCTTAGCTTCATCCCTGTGGCAGATGCTGCCACCGGTCACCCACTCCTGATTATTCCCTTCCTCTTTCCTCTTGGGTTTCTTTACAATGCACTTTTTTTGTTCTCCCCCAATCTCTGGTCAACTGCCTCAGAGCTCAGCCTCTGAGGCCAGCAGAACATACAGGGCAGAAGGATACCCCCCAGACTGCATGGGCCACCTTCCAGAACAATCCAAGGACCCACATGAGGCTGAAGCCCCCTTCCTCACCCCCTGCCCACCACTTTATTGAGAGAAACAGGAGGAGATGGAGGGTCTCTGAGACCCTGAACTTTGTATTCCAAGGGTTCCGGGAAATTTCTGGATGGAGCTCTTTACCTTACTCAGCTGGGCTAAATTTAAACCAGATTGGACATTTAATTAGTCTGTTTTCTCACTTACTAGCATATAAGCATTCAGGAGAGAAAAACTAATTAGTAATGAACCAAATTAATTTATTGGATTTTTTTTCCTGCACAACCAATGTGGAGCATGAGTGGCATTTTTTTCTGCTAAAACACTCAAATTTGCATTTCTTTTCAAGGATTTCACAGCACCTCGGAGAGCTAAGACTGCCACTCCATATTCATAGCTTCAGAAATACCAATCACTTGTGATTTTACTTCTTGGCAAAATCTGTAAGCTCAACCCTTGTGTATAATTTATATGCTGCACCCACTAGCAAGACACCTTAGCTGAGATGTCCGGTAAGCAATCTGAAACTCAGTGAATGCACGGCAGAGCCTGTCTTCTCTCCCTAACCTCAGCACCAGTCTCGCTTTGCCCTTGCTGTCATGAATGGGGCATTTCTACAGCCCAGTCTCCCTTGCTCACAGACTCAAAGACACCTCTGTCTCCTCCCTTTCTCATCGGTTCCCAACTGCTTCTAAGGCCAGATCTAATGCCAAGTGGATCTAGGTTTCACCCCTTATCTCTCCATTCCCATGTTTATACCATTACCGCACCCCAAGCTACTGTACATCAACATGCAAGCTTCTCTTCATGACCCCAGCATCTGCGCTCTTCAGTCTCCAGCACTCTTGGATGATGCTTCCTGAAGCTGTTATTTCATGATGGCTTTCTTCTGCTTGAGGCTCGTCTTTTTCTTGACCTGGACTTGCCTTGAACTTCAGGTCTACATAATTTGCCAGCTCCTCTACAAAGATGTGCCCAGAGTCCTCAATCTATTTTTTTAAACGGAAGTTGCCATCTCGACTGCTGCCCCCCAAGCCTCCACCCCTGCCTGCTCCACCTCCTCAATCCAGATTTCAACTAATCACATCAAGAGCCACTCGATCATTGTTATGGAGCTCTCAGTCCCCTCTGCCTCTTCCTTCTCTCACATCCCACAATTCAACAGATTACAAGATCATGTTGATTCTCTCACCGAAATGCCCTGAGTATATTACAGCCTTAATATTTATATCTCCCCATTCCAGCTCCTGTCATTTCTCCTGTCCTTCAGTTCTCGGCTTTCCAATTTACCCTTCACAATGCCTGCAGAATCATCTTCCCGAATGACATATCTTACCGTGTCACCTCCTTGCCCAAAATGTTTTGTCCTTCCCATCCAGTAATGTCCAAGAATTCTTAGCATGATTGGCAGGTGCAGTATTATCTTGTCCCGTCCCTACCCAACAGCCTCCTCTTCAGATGTATTCCCCTCAACATCCCATGCTCCCCTGTCCCACACAGGGGTTGTCAGACTTAGCAAATAAATACAAAATGGCCACATCGACACCATGTTTGGAAATACACGAAAATGTTATTTTTTATTTATCTGAAATTCAAATTTGACTGGGTGTCTTTCGCTTATCTCTCAACATTGTCCCATACAACCTTCTCCAAATGTGCCCCCATTCACAAACCCATGGGATCTCGTCTGTAATGGTTGTTCTCTTCAAGTGGAATTATTTGCTCTGCTCTCTCACTTACTGACCTCCCATCCATCCTATAGCTCTCTTACCCATAGAGGACATCCAGCCCCTCTCCCTCCTGGGGCATAGACCTCATCTGCAGTGAGTTAAACCCAAGACTTCCCTCTCCTATTTTCCCTAAGGTGCTATTTTTTTTTTCAAGATTTATTTATTTATTTAAGAGAAAGAGAGAGTGCATGTGCAGGGTAGAGGGGGAGGGGCAGAGGGAGAGAGAATCTTAAGCAGACCCCTTGCTGAGCACAGATCCTGACTCCGGGCTAGATCTCACTACCCTGAGATCACCATAAAGTGATCTTTATTAAAGAGAGAAAGCTTTGAGACATAAGTCAAGCGATACAGGTGGCAGGCAGAAGTGCTTGTCTAACGTAATAATACCAAGTTGTTCCTTTTCAAAAATAGCATAAAAATTTCATATTAAAAGGGACTAATTTCTTTGGGAGGGGCATGGTAGAGAATAAATTCTTCTAGTGGCAAGGTTTGCTTATTTAGATGCTTAATAGGGAAATAGCGGAAATCCTACCTCTTTCTCCACCTTGCCTGAGGAGGGGATAGGAAAGAAACCAGCCAACCCTGAGACAAAGCCCATCCTTTCTTGTGAAAAAGCACAGACATTCTATGGCTAAGACTGCTAAGTTTGTGAGACCCCAGAAGGACCTGAGGAGACTGAGATCTGATCAAGGAGGAACGGGATCCAGGGGAAGTAGAGAGGAAGCCCTTAAGGACTGGAAAACCCTCCGAAGTCCTGGGATTGGCCCCAATTGAGGTCAGCTTCCTCCCTACCTGTTCTTAGCTTGAATAGTCTGAGGACAATTGCCAGAATCTCTTCAGCGATGAAATGGGTCTGCAATATAGTATACATTCGCTTTCAGGCAAAGTAGGCAAGTGTCCCCCCTCTCCTGGTCACAGGCTGGCCAGCCACCTTTTCGAGGTGGGCTGCTGAGCTTACTTGGAGCATCTCCACACAGACAGTGACCCAAACCTAGGTCTCATTCCTATAGGAATGTCTTCTCACCTACACTTGCTACCACATCCTACTCATTCTCCCAGGCCGAGCTAAAGGTCACCTTTTCTGAGTCTTCCCTAACCACTATAATCCCTAGTACAAACTAGAAAGATACTCTTTGTACCTGTAAAATTCTCATCCTCTCTACTAGAGAACAAAATTCATGGGGACATGGACTAAGTCTAGTCCATTCATCCTTTTATCCCGAGCACTTGGCACTATGCTATGCATATAGTCAATGTTGACTGTTCCAAATGAATGAATTTATTCTGATTTTTCTTATAGCTATTTGTGTGTATGTTTTTTCTCTTACTTGAGAAATATGCTGTCTCTTGTTCTCCTCTCCACCCTCCCTGCACTTAGGACACTTTTGTGTGTGTGCCCATTGTCAGCTTTTAGTAGTTTTTAAACAATTGAATTAGGATCCAAAGGTAGTTTACAAAAATGATGAGTTTGATTTTAAACACATAACTGATGTCACAGGAGGTGATAATATTACCATGAAAATAATGCAAAATGCTGCTGTACAAGTATAATGTTCAATGTATTGGAAAAGCTTGTAACATTGAAACCTCCTCTATGGTTTCTACAAAATGCTATTTCTTAGTTCTCATGAAGGTAAACACCTGCCTAGCCCATGCTTGAATGGTCCCAAACTTTGGATTGGTGAGGTTTAAATTGATGAAGTTCCATCAAATTCAAGATACTTAGGCAATGTGGAATTAATTTTAGTTATCAAAAAAATACCTTAAATTTACATCAGTTTGTACAAACTTTACTAATTATGAAAGCTTTAGGAACGGCCAAATACTTTCCCAGGCTGTGTACCTCTTCATATCTTTTGTGGTTTGAAAGATTATTTTGGCCCCACCAAATTAAATACTCTCCACTAAGAGCATGATATGCCTACATTAAGTTCGTGTGCATGCCATATCGCTCAATCTATATGTGTTTTACTCAAAGTCCTTTTCTCCCATTTTCAGATATTTTAACTTAAGGAAAAATAACTATGGCTGGTAAACTTGGCTGAAAGTTTGAATTTTAAAAACAAACAAACAAAAAACGAATCCGCTGGTTGCTACAGAATCTTCTCATTTGTCTTCCAGTTCGGTTGTTTACTTTTTAAAATGGTTCAAAGATTTGTCAACTGTTGTCTTAGTAATCATTTATTTAGCCAGTGGGCAGAGTCCAGAACAACACATTTCTGTCTCTTTCCATTTGAAAGGTAGATAATTTCGGTGCATTTTTCTTTCAAGATCTGAGATACCACAGTTAAGAGGCAGATGACAAGGATTTACCAGTAGTATGATTTGGCAGGGTACTTTAGCTTCCTGAGCCTTAGGTTTATCATCAAGGAAATGGGTATAATAATTATTACTGGGCAAGCACACTGTGAACAGCAGTCCTGAGAGGCTACACCGTCCCTGACCCAAGCTATTTTTAAAACTTCCAGTGATGGCCATTGTGCAAGGAATGACGTCGAACTCCATCTCCAAAAATAACGAACTTATCTCAGCGCCATTTAAAAAGTATTAGGCCTTGAATTATTTTCACCAGCATTGTAAAAATTCTTTGATTTTTCTCGTTGGGTACTTTCAATGAGAGAGAGAGGAAGAATCTAGGGAGAGAAACGAGGCAGTTTCAAAGGGCCAGTCTCTGAGTTGGGATTCTTCACCTCACCATGGCTCATGGCTCATTCAGACAAGAGTAGAAAGACATGTCTTTCCAGAGGGATCATGAATCCTGAAAAATATAGAAGCCTTCACTGTGTCAGGCCAGTGACTTAACCTCAGAAAAAGTCTTCCTTGTTTTCCATAACAGAATTTTGAGAAAATCATCACCATAGTCACTACTATTATTGATCATATTAGTAATTAACATGAAGTGAACCCTGACCCAGAGAGTGTTTAAAATATTCCAGGTGCTGAGCTAAGCATTTTGCATGCATTGACTCATCGAATCCTCTCAGCCCACCCTATTTATTGTTTATTTTCCCCGTGTTGATGAGAACATTTGCAGAATGAAGCAACCGGCGAGGGCCTCACTGTAAGTCAGATACCTAAAAGTGAAGCCCAGGTTTGTCTGACCCTGTGCTTGTAACCTTTGCATTTTAACAGTTTGGAAGCAAGTTTCCCCCATCCCTATGCCATTGAGAGAATGATCAGGAGCACTGGTTTGGTTAAGAGTTCAGATATTTTGAAGTTCAGCGTTAGGAAGCAGAGGGGTAGAGGTCTAGTACCCAAGACTAGATTACCTTTAAGAGTAAAATAAACAAAAACCAATCAACAAACAAAAAAACACTGTGTACGTGATTTTTTTTTTTTTAGAATTGATAGTTCTGGTTCATTAAGTAAACAAATGTTTTTAGGTGTTATAAAAGAATATGCTAGAAACAGGTTTATCAAAATTAGTTTACACATCGTAGTATTTCAAAAATCGTTTTACAGGGTAAGTCAGAGAAAGGTTCTTTCTCATTTATTACTAAAACCCAGCACATGAAAAATCGTTAGCCCCAGCTTGGCTCATAGAGTTTTAGAATATCTTATTATTCTGCACACATCTTACAAAAATTATTACACTTACTGCAGCGAGTGATATTAAGGAGCTCTGTGTTTGTGAAGAATTTTGTTTGACTTCTTTTAAATAGACCGAAGGAGAAGAAAAAAGAAGACTGCTCTCGAGGTACCTCTGTTACACATTTACTTTTGTGTAACTTAAACTTGAGTAAGCAAAGTAAAACATGGAGAAAGTCTTAAAAACTTATTTGGTTACCATTGTTTTTAGAACACAAGTTCTGACTGGAACTGTTGGCTAAGCGTACCTGGAGACCCACATTGAAATTTCCAATAGCAGAAACATTCCTCTTAATTTAGCTCCCCAAAATAATTGCCGATATAGTTTTTGAAGTTATACAGTTTATTTAGTTTCCTAATACAGAATTTCAGACGACTTCAAACACTAAGAGCTGAAAGGTCCTGGGGAAGAATTAGTTTACAGAAGTGCCAACTAGATGTTATTATAAGATACACATTCTCAGGATTTAGTAACATTAGCAAACAGGCAAGAATAAAGTATTTGCACATTATGTTCTGGCATTAATGCTCAGCTGCCAAAGATGATCACATGGGAACAGGTTCTTTTTCAGAAAGATTCTTTGAAGCATAGACGATTCTTTGAAGAAGACCAAATGCCCAGATGTAGCACCCTATTCATTAACCAGGACAAAAAAAAAAAAAGCATAAACCAAGATTTTTACACCAAAGAAACATGGTTATACTTTTGTTGCTCTTGATAGTCACTATTAAAATAGGTAAATTATTTGGAGATCAAGGGAATCTGCTAATCCTTCCATAGAATGAGTTCTTCTGTGAGTCCTCATCTTGAGTTTCATGCTCCAGGCCAGTGGCATAGATTAAAAGTCTAATTAATGGTAATGCCCTCTGGATATCCTAACTTCTTGGGTAAGCCTTATTTTAAACTCCATGCTGTGAAAGATTATACCCACTGGAATATAAGCTCCATGAGGTCACAGATTGTTTTTTTAACCATTTTCTTCACTGATATAATGCCAGCACTTAAGACACTTGGCACTTAGTAGGTACTTACTGCATATTTTTGAATGAATGAATGATAGCAATGCCCTAACTTGTTTAGGCTCTCATAACAGAATATATGCAGAACATATTCAAATGAAGGTCTCAGTGAGGCATCAGCTTGGTCCTAAAGCCATGGCACTGAAATGTGTCCTGGACTTCCTTCACAAAATTTTGCACTAACCAGAGCTTGTTCAAATGGCAAGATATATGTGACCCAGAGCATTTTATCCCATTCTCTGTGTAACTTGCCTACTCCATGGACAATGATATGAAGTGGGAAATGCGAAAGGTCCACATAATTCACTTCGGGAAGGAAATCAAAAGTTCGTCCCCATTTCAGGCCATCACTTAATAACATAACATCATTGGAACCAGGAACATCTCACCTGTCAGCTCACATGTCCATGTACTCTATCGTATCGTGCCCGGGGCATTTTGGAACAAAGCAGAGAGCCTTGATTTGTTCTTTTCTCTCAGTCCTGTTCCTCCACTGCTAGAGTTCCTCAAGAAATTCTATAGAATTTAACAAGAATCCAAGAACTGTCCAGTCTGGCCCAGAATTTGGGGCAGAGACCTTTATTTCTCAGGGACGGTCATCAGTTCAGATGTAACATCCTTCAGGAGCCTTCCGCAATGCCTTCTAAGCTGGTTTAGTCATCCTCTTCTCGGATCTCATTTGCCTGGAACCTCTCCCAGAGCAACAAATTGTACTGAAATGATCAGTGAGTACCTGCTTCTCCCACTAAACTGCAAGCTTCCTAAGGGGCCATGTCTCATTCTGCCTAGCACTTGTCATAGTGGGTGGCACAGTGCCTAGAACAGTAGGTGTGCAAGCGATGCCTCCTGAATTCCATGTCCCCTGCAACCATCCTTTAGAATGGCTGTATGGTGAAGATGGAATATTGTTGCTGCAAGTGTTCCTCCCCTACAACGGAAGGCACTATTTGAAAAACATAACTTGATATTCTGTTTCATAGAGGATGTCATTTCTGTTTTTAAAAACTTCTCCAGGGGCACCTGGTTGGCTCAGTCTGTTGAGCGTCTGCCTTCGGCTCAGGTCATGATTCTGGGGTCCTGGGATCGAGCCCCACATCAGGCTCCCAGCTTAGTAGGGAGCCTACGCCTCCCCTCTCCCTGTGCGTGCACGCTCTCTCTCTCTCTCTCAAATAAATAAATAAAATCTTAAAAAAAAAAAAAAAGAAAGAGAAGAAACTTCTCCACAATCTCATGATGTACCAGAGTTGGTCAGGACCTTGGTTCCGGTTCCAGAAATCCAAACAGAACTAGCTTAAGCCAGATAAAGTATTTATTATAATGATAATATGTCTCATAGAGCCCACAGGCAGGAATAGAATGAGACTAAACTTTGAAAATTACATGTAATGGGGACTCAGACTGTCAGAAAACTTGAGTCTCATCTCTGTTCCCTCTAACCAGCTTCTTTTGCTTTTGCGAGCCACATGGAGCAAAACATGGCCGCAATAGCTTCAAAATGCACGTTTTTATGTCCCAAGAACCCAGAAAGACTAACTTCTGTTCAGGTTCACAGTGCCCCCGGGAATGACTCCAATTCACCCAACTTCATGAAGTGCTCACCTTAGACCAACCAAACGCAGCTATTGGTGGGGTTCAAAAATATGGCCATGCTATTGGGTAGACAATTTCATAGGTGTCCACAATACTTCCAAATTCATTACTTTCTAAGAAAAACCTATAATCAAAATGGACTATTTCAAATGTATGAGTGGTAGTTTCTATAAAATATAAAGTTTTTGAAAGCAAAAAATCTGCAAATTTCTTTCTTTTAATAATTCATGGTGCCGATAAAAAAATTCCAAATAAATATGCTTGCTTTGTTTTAAAAATAAATTTACTTTATTATACGATAATGTTGACAGTTTACATAAACAACATCATTTAGAACATGCCAAACAACTATAAAATACATTTTTAAAAGATGAGAAAATCTTTGAAGTTTTTTCTTGATATCGGACCTACCAAATTTTAACAGACACCATTTACATTTTAGGATCAAAACAAAATTCCCAAGCCTGACTTGGCTTGAGAGAGTCCATTGGTCAACCAACATCAGGGCAGGGAAGAAGAAACATTTACAGCATTTTGTTTTGCTTTTGAATGCTGTAACAAGCGTTTGTTTCAAGCACTTTGGTATCAAAGTAAACCGAGAAAAAGCAAGGCAGAAATGAGACCAGAACACTTTTGGAAATAAAACATATGCAGCAGGAATCCATTGGATATAGTCCTGTTTCAAGGGTGGCTATTAAGTTAGAAGGAAAAATAGATTTAGGAGATAACTAGTTGTTTGGCTTAGCTCTTGATATATTTGAGCTATTTCTGTGAAGACAACCTCATTCTCACTCAAAACACAATATGTGATAGAAATTGACATCCAATTTCATCTGTGGTCTGAATTCTCCACTTCACTGTGTGTATGAAGTCTTCACAGCAAAGTAAAATCCGCTAGGATTCTGGAATAAAACTTGCTTGGCTAACATCACAACAGCGAAAATACGGCAAGTGGGGGACACCTTCCATCAGTTTTCATAAATCACGCACCCGGTCAGTGTAGAAATTTTCATATTCTATGGAATATTGGCTAAACGTAGATTTAGCTTTTTCAGTTTTAAAAGAGTCTTTATTAAATATGCTATAGAGTTGAAGGAACATTTGGCAAGATGGTCCCAAGTAATAGATGCTTACGGTCATGATTTCATTCCATCAACAGCCACTTGAGAGCAATCACAGGTACTGTTTTTTGGAAGAAGCGAAATGAGGCTATGGTCACAGTGCGTGCCCGGGCTCTGGTGTGGTGTCACTGGCCATTGCCCGGGAATAAACTGCCTCTTCTTCCAGTGCTATCATTTATCCCTCAGTGAGCGTAAACACTTACCTGGGCTTAAAGCCTCTCAGGCATTTACTTTCCATCTTTATTCATTACCCTAGCTATGGGGCAAATCTGTTTGCTTCACTAATGTAAGAATTTATTCACGCCACAGAGAATTTATAAAGGAGCAAAGGAACATAGTAGAAGTCAATGCTCCAGAAAACGTGATGGTAATAGTAATATATATACCCAGGACTCTCCAACCTGAGTTTCTGCAGGAAAATAGCCGCAGCATCTCAGAGTCATGGCAAAACATAATTTAGTATAAAGTCTTGGGTTATATTAGTGAGTTGGGTTGTACCCACTCTGATCAACAAAAATGATAGTTAAGAACCCAAACTGAAGTTGGGTAAATCTTGGTTCCAATTTCAGCTCCACCAATTCCTAACTCTATAAATCTGTGTTATGTTATTTAACTTCTTTATGTCTGTTCCCATATATGGGAAATGAGGCTCGTAAGAGATATCGCATAGGTTCTTAAAAGGATTAAAGGAAATGATACACTTTAAACTCTTGGTCCGTGGTACGTGCTGATAAATGGTAGCTTTATTATTAATGCAGTTTCTAAAATCTAAACTCCTTCTCACTCTCCTTTCTTGCTGGACTGGTAATCCTGGTAACAAAACTTTAAGTGGACATTTATTAAAATACCTTAACTGAGTGCTTTTTCCCAATTACTGAACAATAATAAAATTACTTATCATTATAAAAATAGTAAAAAACACAGACTAACATTACAAACAAAAAGTAAATACATCATTTAAAATTCATTTCTCCTGGCTATTTTCCTGAGACACATTCTGTCCATTTTCCAATGAGCAAGGCAACTTGCAGCTTGCCGCCAGCCTGGAGGTAACTTCATAGCCTGCAGGAATAAGGGAAAAGACAGCAAGCTGGTTAAGAGAAATGTACTATGCAAATTAAAAAGGAAAAATCTAGAGCCAGCATTTTTGTCTTCAGTTCATTACCGATTACTGTCATCCTGTAATAAATTAGGAGACCATTATAATCTCTCGATAACAGGGGCGCCTGGGTGGCTCAGTGGGTTAAAGCCTCTGCCTTTGGCTCAGGTCATGATCTCAGGGTCCTGGGATCGAGCCCCGCATCGGGCTCTCTGCTCAGCAGGGAGCCTGCTTCCCCCTCTCTCTCTCTGCCTGCCTCTCTGCCTACTTGTGATCTCCCTCTCTCTGTCAAATAAATAAATAAAAACCTTTAAAAAAATAATAACAATTTCTCGATAACCAGTGCTGTACCCCATGCATCTGCTGGGTGTTTCTGGGAAAAGAGATTCTTTCTTACTGCTGGCCGAGCTATGGAGAGTCACTGCTCTCTCTTGCTGGAGGTGAACGAGGACGCATGTGGCTCATTGCTACTGCTATGACTTAAGAGGAACTAGCCAAGGATGAAGCCAACTCTTTGATATGCGAGCAGAAAAAGAGAAATAATGTTTCCCAGTGTGAGAGCCTCTGGTTCACCCAAGTGAACCAGACTACCTTCCCTCTGGACTGCCAGTTCATGTGAGCCAAAACATATCCTTCGTTTTAAATCAGTCTGATTGGATTTGCCACTATCACAGCCAAACTACTCTAGCTCGCAGATGGTACTAACCCTCCTCCTTTTGCCCCCTTGGAGCCTTTCTCTGCCCATCCCACCCCAACTCTGCACTCCAAGGGGAGGTGGCTGACACATCACAAGGACTCCCTTGCCTCCCGGGTGCTGGTTGGGTTTGGCTAATGGAAGGTACCTGTTGAAGACCTAAAGGCAGGAGGTGAGAAAGTCTGGGGGGTTTTTTTCCTGCCTTTCCTCCTCTTCCTTGTTTGGGTTCCAGCAGTGGCTACTTCCGTTCTCAGATACAGCTCCTACAGAGTATAGGCTCTCTGAGTGCTGCAGTCACCTTCCCCAGCCCTTCCAGGCACGGGAGGGGAGCAGCCTCCAGCCAATGTTAAACTCCAGGTGCCTCAAAGTTCCTGTGGGTTCCCCAGCCCTTCCCTCCCAGTCCCTCATCAAAATCTCCTTGTTGGATCCAGCTGGGATCCTAACTGATGTAACGTTCAAAGAGCTTAGAACAGTGTTTGGCATAGCGTAAATGCTCAGCAAATGTGGTTATTATTAAAACATGGTTATTATTTTTTAATGTGAGATTATTAAACTAAAATACCTCTTTCTTGTGCCCCAAAAAAAAGAAGAAAAAGTATAAACTAACCACCACAACCATGTAGAATTAGAAAATAGGGTGATCTCAGAACACCAGGGAAAGTTTTTAAAAGTCCTCTTTCCACATGCCTCTCAGTGTGGTAACATGCAAAGAAAGATATGAGAAAGTCTTTTATTTGGCTTTGGAGTCTATGAAAAAAAATCAATTTACTTTTAGCTGTTTCTTTTTTATTTTTTTAAAGATTTTATTTATTTATTTGACAGAGAGAGAGACAGCATGAGAGGGAACACAAGCAGGGGGAGTGAGAGAGGGAGAAGAAGGCTCCCCGCAGAGCAAGGAGCCCGATGCGGGGCTTGATCCCAGGACCCTGGGATCATGACCTGAGCTGAAGGCAGATGCTTAATGACTGAGTCACCCAGGCGCCCCACTTTTAGCTGTTTCTAAGCATAATCAAATTCCAATCATTGATTTACTAGACAAAAAGTTAAGCCCCATTTCACCAGGTAACGGTCACCTGAAGAGTATCCCATCTACCAAATTCGTCACACTTACCATTAAGCAATACTAGTCTCTTGAATATCTTCATTTATTGGAGTTATATCTTTACCCAGAGTTTCTATTTCTTCTTCCTTCTTCCTTCTTTTACGACGCTTCCGAAGAGGACTTGGAAACAAAAAGTCAGACATTAGTACAAGCCTGTTAGTTCATGGGAACATAAAATCAACCATCAAGAGGGCCTATGATCTTATTTCTAGATGGCTAAAAATTTGTAGGTTCCTTTTTTTCTTAAATATGTTCGGTTCTCTCTCAACCTATCTCTTTCTCCAGGCCCTAATGATACCCACAGTAGGCCAACGTGTGAATAGAGTAGAGTTACCTAAATAGAAAGACTATGGTAACTGAGTGTTGATGAAGCTTGGTTAGCACAAGAAAAATTTCCAGGACCAGTTATTTTACTAATAAGCACTGTTTAGTGAGTGAATAAGACATAATACAAATTGGAAACAGACATAAGAAAACCAAGAGAGTGAGGGTGACCTCTGGATATGTTAATTATGCTTATAGATACTTGAAAAAAGTGTTAGATACTCTGGACTGCTGTCCAATTTCTTTCTTTTTTTTTTTTTTTTCCAATTTCTTAAAGCATAATTCAAAATTGATGTGGTAAAATAGACCATTTCTCAGCTCTGCCCCAAAACTGGTGTTATAAAAACTCCTTTTTGCCATAAGGCAGGTAAAAAAATTTTTTTAAATATCTTTCCACTTTATAGCTACAAGGAATCTTACAGATTATCTGGTTTAATCATCCTGTTTTACAGAAAATAAAATGCCAGTTTAAAGATGTTAAGAAGAGGCGCTTGGGTGGCTCAGTCTGTTGAATGTCTGCCTTGGGCTCAGGTCATGATCCCGGGGTCCTGGGATCGAGCCCCGCGTCGGGGACTCTGCTCAGCAGGGAGTCTGCTTCACGCTCTGCCCCTCACCCAACTCTGGTGTTTTCTCTCTCTCAAATAAATAAATGAATAAATCTTAAAAAAAAAAAAAAAAGAGATGTTAAGTTCATCCAAGGTCTCAAAGTATTTAATGGCAGAGCTGGGATAAAAATAAAAGATTCTAGACTCCCGGTAGGTATACCGAAGGTTTTTTGTGAAGAAAGGAGTCATGAGACACCCTGTTTGGGTGTGTACAATAGCCCAAAAGTAAATGCAGCAGTTTAGGGGGCCAGACCAGGTTCTCAAAGCAACAATATTGCACTTTATATATTTTTTAAAGATTTAATTTTTTCATTTTTTTTTTTTAATTTTTTCATTTGACAGAGAGAGAGAGCACAAGCAAGGGGAGCAGCAGGCAGAGGGAGAGGAAGAAGCAGACTCTCTTCGGAGCTCAATCCCAGGACCCTGGGATCCTGAGCGGAAGGCAGCCGCTTAACCCACTGAGCCGCCAGGAGCCCTCAAAATACAGCACTTTAAAAAATGGCCGTTTGCCATATTCTGTTGGAGTCCTAGTCTGATACAAATTTTGATAGTTTTACAAAAGAAACTAACTTAAGAATTATACCAAAACACTCTGTCTCAGAGGAAAAAAAAAATCAAGGTGTTTCTTGATTCTCAAAGTTGTGGTACATAATGAAAAGGAAAAACAGGAAAAAAACAGTGTGATCTTTTGTGAATAATTATTTTATTGTGGCCTAGGGAAAAAAAAATGTTTTCGTGTGTTTGTTTCTACCTTCCTAAGTTACTGTGTCATGGTGACATTTAAGATAATAAAAGTCTTGTTGAGCCTACTAACAAACCCACATAAAATATGACTGACTTTAAGACGCCATAATTGGCTTTTTTATTAAGATATAATTAACATAGAACATTGTATTAGATTCAGGTATATAACATAATGATTCGATATATACTGCAAAATGGTCACCAAAGTAAGGTTAGTTAACATCGGTCAGCAAACATAGTTACAAATGTTTCTTTCTTGTGATGAGAACTTTTAAGATCTTCTCTCTTAGCAACTTGCAAATATACAATAGAGTATTGTTAACGACAGTTGCCATGACGTACGTGACATCCCAGGGACTTATTTATCTTACAACTGGAAGTTTATACCTTTGATTACTTTCACACTTTTTGTCCACCTTCTTTTTTTTTCAATCAAGAGATATATATACACATTTTATTTTTAATTATAATAATTATGCTCAGTAAAATGACAAAAACTATGCATTGTGTGTTTTGTTTTAAGTAGATACTTCAATAAAAATGATGGCAAACCTCAAAATGTGATTTATTTAAATCATAGCAAAAAAGAAAGAAGGAAGAGGAAGGAAAGAAAGAAGAAAAGAAACAGCAAAATACAATTTCTCAGATTTACTTAAAAGTAAATTTAAAAAAATACTTACTGACAGCATGTGCAGACACCAACCACCAAAATGATAAAAATGACCATAACTCCTATTAAACAAATCACCAAAATCTGCCCTCTATCTCCTCTGAGGTAAAACAAGTCAACTCTCTCACATCTCGCCCCAGTGTAGCCTTCATCGCAGCTGGAAAAACAAAACAAAGTAAACAGCGCAAGACTTTGAAGAATCTCTACCATTTCTTGTTTGAAGAAACTAACACTGTTGTCATTAACTGGAATTAATAAAGGGCGCAGTTCCTTAAAAAAAAAAAATTTTTTTTTTCTCAAATTAAGCTGTATCCCACTGTGTTCACAAGTAATTTCATTTTCTTTGCTTGGCTGAAAACCTGTCATCACTTGAACTTTAACAATATGGCTAATATAAATAAACAAATGACAGCAATTTGCTAAAACTTAGTTTAAAATTTTGGATTCTGGGCTCAAAAGAGAGGGGATGGTAAAATTCCCTCCACAGCCTTCCCAAGCACTTAAATAACACCATGATAAGGAATTCAAAATCCCCAGGACTTCCCATTCCATTGCAGGGCCCTCAACATGCCCAATTTATCTTGCTATAAATTATTTAAAAATTACAGTTTAATATGATCCAACATGGTAACAGAGGTGAAAGTTCATAGACCAATGCCTAACACATAGAAAGCTCCATAAATGTGATTCAGCAGGATGCCTTCCTCTCTCTCTCTTAACTTCCACCCACCAGTTCTGATTCTGCTATTCGACGTAGCCACAGATGAGGTGATGCTCCTTTAGTCATCACCTCTCCAGCCACATCCTTCCACAACACAACGAATCTTGTCCTCTCCAGCTCTTTTATCTGATGCTCGAGGGTCCATTTTCAGATGAGGACGCCATGTCCTCCACTGTCCTGGAAGTGGCCCCTCTCTCCATGGCCCTCATAGAGTGCAGCGACCAGAAGTAACAAATCTCCAAGGGGAACTTGCACTTTCCTCAGTCTCTCAACTCTTTACCATCACAGCCTTAGGATTTACCCCAACACAGCAGGTTCCCTTTGACCAAGCCAAGGCTCATCTGAGCAATGCTCAACAAGCTAAAGGCTCAGTGATTTGGGGACTATCCACGGTATTCCCTGAATCACATAGATGCTTCAAAGGTACATAAGAAGTTTGTCCGAGGACACTTCAAAACTGAAAATATATGTTGTGACTTTAGTACCTTTGCACTAACAGTGCAAATTCAACCCTTCGGACTCATTCAAAACAAAAGAGATACTGGTGGCATATATAATTACGTAAATCTCAAAAAGATGAAATTCTGCTTCTTAAAAAGATTTCTCTGTAACCTTGGTTGGATTTTTTGGTTTTGTTTTATTTTGTTCTGTTTTTATTTTTTAAACAAAGGATCTATTTGCCAGGCCATTCTATAGGTTATGTTTGACAGGAGCAAGGTAGTTAATTCCCACAAAGCATATCTTGCACAAGTAAGGAGATCCTTTAACGCCGACATTGTAACTGATTTAATGCTTGAAATAACAACAGCAAAAAAAACTAGCTCAGTCACAACCATCAATTGAAAGGTGATGCTCAGTGCAAGCAAAAGAGAAAAGATATCTAATGGCATCTATTGCAAAAGGACCCCAAGGATGTATGAGGGAAAATTGCTTCCTACAAGATAGCTAGGCATCTTCATCTCAAGGTCAAAAATCACAGGAAGAGAGCTTAGAAATATCTTGAAATATCAAAAGTCTCTTGCACATAGGACTGGAACTGGAGGGGAAAATCACATTTAATTGCACGTGTGTGAGGGAGATTTTTTAAAGAGTTTTTTTTTTAAGGTCATGATTAAAATCTCACAAATATAGTCTCTTCCAATTAGCTTGTTTCTCTAACAAATTTACTGAATATGGCATTTTTAAACTATAACTTTGCCCATAAAATAAACAGCAATTACTTGCTGCTCTTTTAGAATGTTTTTCTAATGATAAGTTCTGGGTTCAGCGGCTTAACCAAGCTTTAATTGAATTTCTCAGTAAGCAGTACTTCCTGCAAGCTAAAACCTAATAAAGTCATGCGAGAAGGTCAAACATGTACATAGTCAGTTGTATAGTGGCTCTCATGCTAGTTTTCCTTCTCAGCAAACCAGTAACATATCAGCTAATGGTCATTTCCGTGGAAGAGGAAGAGATCAAGAGGGCCAGATCCTAGTAGATGTTTACTAAATGCTGAATAACTGAATAAATGAGTTTTTATGTAATAAGCATCTTATAACATATATTATATATGTATTATATAATATATATGTATAAAATTATAATAAAATAATTTTAAAGATGCCCACGACCCTTCAGGACTCTGGTAAACCAGATTTGGGATCACTGTTCTGAAATAATCAGCAGACACGATTATAAGAGATTTGTACCTATTACCTCAGTTGATCCTTATAACATCTTTTGATATAGCTGCCATTTATTAACCCATTCTACAGATGGAAAAATGGAGGTATAGAGAAATTATGTGAGTGGGGCTGGGATTCAAACACAGGAAGTTTGACTCTCAAGTTTCTGCCCCAAGCACACGTAACCCTGCTTAAATGAACAGTGCTGCATAAATAAATAAGAAGTATGTGTCTGGAAACAAATCATCCCCATTCTGAGAAAATACTGAGAAGACTCAGGGGAGGGGCGCCTGGGTGGCTCAGATGGTTGAGCAGCTGCTTTCAGCTCAGGTCATGAGCCCAGGGTCCTGGGATCGATCCCTGCATCGGGCTCCTGGCTCGGCGGGGAGTCTGCTTCTCCCTCTCCTTCTGCCTCTCTCCCTGCTCTTGCTCTCTCTCTCTGTATCTGTCTCAAATAAATAAATAAAATCCTTTAAAAAAAAAAAGACTCAGGGGATTTGAGTTATTGGAAACACACCTCTTTTTTTAATGTAAAAACAGTAGTCCACAACTCCTGTAATTCCAAGCAAAAGGGGGGTACCTCTGGTTTTTCAGGGTAGCAGAGTCACCTATGGCAAGAGAGTTTTGCCTAAACCTGTGCTAGGCCAAGTCACCCAAAAGGTCAGGCCCACGTCAAATATGTCCCATTCATCTCAGTGGTATAATTTATGGAACATCTACTCTGTGCTGGGTACTATAATAAGGATTTTTGCTTAACAGATTGCTTTATTTGCAACACTTGAAAGGGAAATATCACTATCCACTTTTAGAGTGGATAAACTGAGGCTCAGGAAAGGTAACTGACCCATTCTTAGCAGTGCTTATAATTGGTGCAAACAAAATCTTAATTTAGGTCTATCTGACTCCAAAAATCTGTGTCCTGACTCCTATGTTCTTCCCATTGATTCTGTAGCATTTTACCACTAAGAAGCTGTTCCTGGCCCAGAGGAAGGCCTTGGTTTTGACAGCATGGCACTAGATGGACCATGCTAGAGGGACTTATTTACTTATTCACTGGTCATTTCCTGAACACCTATTAAATTCTGGCCCTGTAGTTGGCCCTGGAACACAAAAAATGAATAAGCCACAAGACCCACCTTTAGGTGCTCACAGACACAGAAGGGACACTCAAGGAAACCAATAGCTATGCTCCAGAAGAAAAGAGTTTTCATAGAAGGGTGACTGGATCTCAGAGAAAGGACATCTAACACACCTGAGTGTGTGTCCGAGAAAGGAAAGTCAATGCCAAAGCAGGGGTCCAGGAGGAGCTGATGTCTGAGTTACATCCAAAACATCAGTAATGATAAGCTTTCTGGACTGTGGGAGCTTGTGTGGTAAAGCATGAAAAGGAATGTAGGATTTCAGAGGAACATTCGGGCATAAAGTGAGAGATATAGCTAGAAACCAGGATCAGAGGAGCTTACGGTGGCCATGGAAATGAGTTTTAACCTCACGCTGAAGGAGACGAGCTGTGTTTTGATCTTAGGCAGGTAGATTACATATTGTGGTTTTCATTTTAGAAGACAGGAATATTAAAGAACAATAAATCTGCAGACATAGGGGTAAGTTAGAAAGATGTACTGGGTTAAAGGGCATTAATATTTTAAAACTCGGGGCACCTGGGTGGCTCAGTCGGTTAAGTGTCCAACTCTTGATTATGGCTTAGGTCATGATCTCGGGATTTTGAGATCGAGCCCCGGGTGGGGCTCTGCACTGGGTGTGGAGCCTGCTTAAGATTCTCGATTCTACCCTCCCCCCCCCCCCAAGTGCCATGCTTGTGTGAGCGTGCATACCCTCTCTCTCTAAAAGAAATAAAATAAAAAATAAAAATGAATATTTTTAAACTCAATAGAGTCTCTTAAGCCAGTGAGCAATTAGAGGAAATAAAAAAAAAAGAAATCAGCTCTTTTCTTTCCCAACACACACACACACACACACACACTTTTTTAATTTCCTTACATTAGCAATTCTTATCCCCCTCTAAATATTAACCAGTGTATTTATTTTTAATTAAATTTAATTATAATTAAATTTTGATGGAGTCCATGATCCTTAAATGTTTCAATAAATTAGAGTTTGGAATCTCTGTTCTGAGACACTTATGGGAAAAAAATGTATACCGTGGGAACTACACATAAAAACATAAACATTCTATGAACTTAGGTCAATATTATACTTAAAAAATCACCTTGTTCATCTATCAGGAGAGGCCTCAGAGAGCACTTAGAGGGACATCTCTTTAGAAGAAAATAAATATTTTTTTCAAAAAAGTTGTTTGTGCCCGAATAAAATTAAACTTGGACTCAATCTCCTAAGAGGTGGAAAGAGCACTTTCCTTCCAATCCCCTTCATAATAAACAGGCTTTGCAAATCTCTGCTTATAAACAGGGCTCATTTCCCGGCACTTAATCCACACCTACAAAAGTAGCTTTTAATTTGGCAGAAAATCCTTCACATTTACATTAACTGCAAACCACCTTACATATGCCAGAAGGATTCGCTTCCATTGGAACCACCTGGGAGAGTAATGGAGCCAAAAAGCAGGCTTCATACCGGACAGAAAATTCTGCTTGCGGAAGGGAGCAGAAAACACAGCCTGGGAGAAGATCTGGGCTCTCGCAGGCTCCTATTACAGGAGGAAAGTGCCCGTCAGTTTCTGCATAAGAAGCTGCCCAACGGGGCCCAAAGCAAGTGGCGGGGGACAGGACCAGGGGAACCGGGTCCCGACAGACGGCTTGGTTAGCTCAGACTTTCCTGCCCCATCACGTCCCAGGCCCGCACCGTTGTGCACCCCTCTGCCTGCCAGCCCGCTCGCTCCACTTACACGCACGACGGCGTCTGCTCCGCCACCACGAAGCGACATCGTCCTTTGATGCAATAGTGTTTGTATTGCTTGGGGCACCTCGAGAAGTGGCCTCTCCGCTTCGATTGCGTGGTGGTAGCTGCCAAGGGAGAAAAAGCCCCATCAGTCAACTCACTTCTGAGACACATTTCTGCCGAGAATCCTTTTCCTGTCTTTGCCGCGGTTTTTCTGTAGCCTATACTCCCAATTTCTCAGTTCTCCTTCTCTCCACACTGGGATAAAAGCCAGACTTTTGTGGTCCCCAAATAGCTCTAGAGATAGGGTCTTGGGGATCTTGGTGGTAATGTTGCATATTTTAATTAAGATTGTGTCCGGCCTACCTCTCAGAAACCTTAGTGTTGTTTAAAGGGTGAAGCATAGTCGGGGTGAGAGAAGGCTAGTCTTTCTGTGAAAGGTATCAGGGCCATTTTTTTTTTTTTTTCATTAGAAAAAGGACTTTTTTCCTTTCCTTTCTTTCCCTTCCCTTCCCTTCCCTTCCCTTCCCTTCCCTTCCCTTCCCTTCCCTTCCCTTCCCTTCCCTTCCCTTCCCTTCCCTTCTCTTCCCTTCCCTTCCCTTCTCTTCCCTTCCCTTCCTTTCTCTTTCCTTTCTTTCCTTAAACATACACATAGCACTTACTGAGTGCTGGATATTGGTCATATACTTTATATATATATATATGTTAATATATATTAATGCTTATAACAGCCTTGTGAGGTAAGCATCATTCTAATCTCGCATTAATGGATGAACAAAGAACAACACATGGGGGCTAAGTCCCCTTCCAAGATCACACAGCTAGTTAAGTGGCAGAAGCGAGAGCCAGACGCGGTGGGTCTCATGCCCCAGAGTCCATGACCGCCCCACTCTGGCGCTCGGCCAAGCCAGCTGTTCAGCCCGTAGCTGTCATCTGCTCTCAGCCTGATGCACCCAGAAGTCGTGCTTGCCTGAGTGAGAGATTCTTCCTCGCATTTAACCCCTGAACGGTTTCTGTTCCTCTGAAGAAAGAGGAAAATACTGGAAGCGTCATACCCAGGATTTGATCCTGTTCCAAATTCCTTGTCTTACCTTCTAGAGTTTTCATTGCCTAACTTTTTAAACTGGGACAGTAATATGTAACAATTTCTCCCTTGCTTCCACGTAGAAGGTTTTAATAAATAAGGACTGACAAGAGAAACAGTACAGAGATAGTGACTTGTGGCCCATGAGCTGATCCACACCAGACATGTGATCATACCCAGAGACTACAGCTAACTAGCCAGCTCCGGCCCAGGGGTGGACTTCTCCACAGCCGGGGTGTGACCAACAGCGTACAGGACCAGACACCTGTGGAGCCAGAAAGACCACGATGTTCACTGCAGATTGGATGAGAGGAGGAGGAGGCTGGAAGCAAGGAGTAAACTACTGCCTGAGCCACGCAAACATACGTAACGAGGTTTGGTATGGCACCTGGCATCCCAACGACATTAATAGTAATGACTCCTAAAACTTCTTAATTAATATGATAAAATGAGTATGCGTTATTGCCCAGGGCCACCAGGGAGAGGAATTGCCAAGAACTCTGGGTGATCTATACCCGGCAAATTCCTGTGATGCCAGGTCACAAAGTTTCGGGGGGTGGCAGAATGTTGCTGAGGAACTGGCTGACCTGGTTTTGGTTGGTGACTTGGTTACCAGCTATGCTGACAGCTTGTGCATGCCAGACATTTGCTCCCACGCATGCCAGTCAATGGGACTCTTACTGAAATTTCTTCCAGAAATAACTGCAAAGTGTCTCAAAAACAAAGATCTGGATGTTTTGCCAAATAAGCTTATCAGTCAACATTCATTCATACTTTCTATTTCCAGAGCCCTGTAGTAAGCCCTGGAAAACATCAAAAGAGTAAAGCCTATCTCATCTATCTAAATTGGTATAATGGAACACATTAAAGACGATAATAAGCAACCCATCAGTAAGAACAGTCATAGTTACCACATAAACAGTTGCGGCATGCTGGAAACAGTGGAAAGAGAGAAGACCAGATTAGGAGGAAGGAAATCTGTGTTATATCTTCAGCTCTGCCTTTTCCTTGGCTGCATGGGTCTGGGCAAGCTTACGAAGCTGTCTGAGCCTCAGTTTCCCCACCTGTACACTGAAGATAATACCATCTACCGTGGAGGGCTGTTGTGGAGCTCAAATAACTCATGTGGAACTTCCTAGCAGAGGACCCCAGACAATCAAGTCCTCAGTAACTGAGTTGACTTTAGAATCTTGAAAATCTTGGCAATTCCAAGAGAAATCTTGTATCATTATGAAGAGCGCTTATCTAATAAAAGAAAAAGTTCTGTAAAATATGGACTTTTTTTTTTTAAGAGGAGGTAAGCAAGCTATTCACTTGTGGAGAATGTTGGGAACAAAAGCTAAGGGTCAGGAATATGCAAGCCTAATCATGCAGCGGGGAAGAGGCAGATTTAATGGAGATGTAGGGGACCTGCTGAGGAGCAGCCAAGGATGCCTATGAATGGAAGTTAGAGACCTCAAATATCAGTAGGCTGAGGTCTTTACACTTAAAATACAAGGCAGAGGAGAGCTGAAGAAGGTTCTTATGGGTGAAATTAAATGGTATATGTAAGAGCTACGCCTTTTGAGTTTAGCATTGTGTCAGTGTATTAGTAGGAAGCTGCAGATTGGATTAGAGTGGGAAGAGGCTGGGAGCAAGGAGAAAACTACTGCCTGAGCCATGCAAACATATGTGACGTGGGCCTGCAGCAGGGCCACGGAGGTCTAGGAGATGAATTAAGAAGCAATAAGACTTAGTGACAGATCTGCTGTGGTCCAGAAAGGTCCTTCCTGCTTTACAACGCATACCTGATGTTAAGCTTAAGCCATGTGGCTCTATATGCTGAGCTTTACTACTTCCTCTAGTTGTTATGCCCCTTTAAATGTAGCCGGCCTTTTAATAAACGCCATACAGAGCAAGATACCAAAAAGTGCCTTGACCAGCAGCTGCCGGGTGCAGTGACCTGACCGGCCTGAACCCATCCAAGCAGCACAGACCCGGGGCCAGGGAAATGGTTGCCAGGCACTGTCTGAATCATTCACAGAGCTCTCTCCTTTGCCAGATAAACACGATCTTAAATATCCCCAGCATTATTTGGATTTAAAAACCCTTCCATGTCACCAAGCAGAAAATGTCCAGTGATTTCTGTACGGAACTTTAAAAACTGGAGAAAAATACATTGCACATACGGCGCCCCCCCACCCAACCTCCCCAAACAGGTGGGATCATCTCTTCTCTCTGATGGAAATGAGAAGGCTTATCAGCATACCCCCTTTCAAAAGGCACCTTCAATTCCAGTTGCCTTCATCTATTACTCATCAAGGTCACATTATCTGAAAATTGAACAACTGTGAAATCTAACATTTTCTGCCTATCGTGAGACCTGATGACATAGAGCAGGGGATGGCAAGGCCTACCCTTCCATTCCAGAGATGTTTATCAAGAAGGAAAAGCTAATCCTATGACAAAAGAATGATTCGTCCCATGTATTGTGTTTCTTTGTTGAGAAGCAAATGACCTAGTCTTGAAAACCTAACGTGAAAATTCCCCTGACACTGGAGGTGGTGGAACCTAATTGATCTTTCCTCCCTCCCACCTCACTCTTTTCCAACCCACGTTGCCAAAACTAAAGCGTTCTCTGGGAGTAAGTCAGTCCCACAAAACTGCACTGAAAAACGACAACACAAACTCTTAAGCGGATGGGCGCCACAAATAACGTATCTCAGCCGCTTCTTGAGATGCCATATTCCAGAGACTCTAAAACCAATTAGATAACAAACTACAAGGGTTCCTGAAGGTAGGTATATGACAATACCTAATTCTACATAGGAACATCTTTTTTTGATCATATGGGCAGATAGACAAGAAGTGGTCACCTTCCTTGCGTCATATGAGTATTTAGATGAGATATTTAGATAAATATTTAGATAGATTCGTCTTGGGTGAAACTTAAGTGGAGGAATAGAGCACACAATCAAATGACTTAGTTTAGGTATGGAATTTTTCTCATTTTTATGGATGCTTTGATTAAACAGCACAGTTCCCTGATCTTTCTTGTACACGATTCTTATTCTCAAACCCAAACAGGCCTTGTGATGCTTTATGTTTAAAACTCCTCAGAATTGATACATTAGCTTTACTTTTCATAAAACATTCACTTAGTTCTTCCGGGTGTGCTCATTATAAATCTATTTAATGATTTTATAAATGATATCAATATCATCAGCTCTTCTAAAATCAACTTCAAGGGTAATATATTTTATGTAATTCTCATTACAGTGTGATAACCTCATAGTATCTCTAACCCTCTAGTTAAATACATAGGTATATCTCTGTGTAAGAGATTTAAAAGGAAGGCCTAAATTTTGAGATAAAAGTCCCATTGGTGTTAACAATGGGAGAGAGGGAGTAAAAAAAAATACTTATAAATTTTTCTTCCCCCATAGATATCTGACCTTAAAAAGGGAGCAGCTAGCGGACAGAAAGTTTAAGTTTGCAGAGAAGTTTCTTCCTAGTCTATAAAGTAGAGGCTAAGCCTTTAATCTTCTAGTCCTTGTCTTCCTGGCAACTTCCCAATAGGGGTTTCCTCCCTTTATAACCTTCTTAAGCCAGGAGGTGAGGAAGAAAGTTTTATATTTTCTAAGTTAATTTTCCTTCTTATCTTGCCAACTATCTCCTGGAGACAGGGGAATATAAGTTCATACTGCCCTTGAAGAAGTGCAAAATTTGAAAATCTCTCTTATCTGAGGACTCCCATTTGTGTTACATCCAATGCCATTTCCTACAGAAATGCAAAAGAGTTGGTGACTCCAGGTACAGAGAAAAAGGTCTCACAGATGTATTTGTTAACCCTCCAGTGTTACTAGAATATGCTTATGAAGGGGGCTAATCAGAACAGATCTGCATGTTTTTTAACCAGGAGGGCTAGGCCAAGGATTTCTCAGCTTACAGGAGTGGGCCTTCACTTAGAGCTGCCCTTTTTTCATTCTATCACTTTAAAGGAAGAAAAAAGAATTTAGTGTTGATATGTGAGTATATTTGCATGTTTAAAATTATTCAGCTGGGGGCAAAGAAAATTGAACAGGAAAAAAACTTGTATCTCTTTTGCTTTTTGAGAGTGCATGCTATGGGATTCTGGTGTATATAATGCCTTTTTTGCTTGGTCTCCTTTGCTGGTTCTTTCCCATATCCCCCAGCCTCTAAATTTTACAATGCTTTGGGACTCAGTGCTTTCTCAACTCTTCTCTCTACGCTCCCTTTCTGAGCATTTCCTGGCTTTGAACGCCTTTATGGTAACAATCCCAAATTTATGTTTCCATCCCAGATCTCTTCCTTCAATGTCCAACAGTCCAACAAACATCTACACTTGGTTGTCTAACTGGCATTTGAAATTAACACTACCCAAATGGAACACATGATTTCCCTTCTGAAATCTGGTCTTTCCTCGTCTCAGTAAATGAAACCTACGTTCTTTCTATGATTCAGGCCAAATATCTTAGAGTCACTTTGATGTCTTTCTCTTTCACTCTACATCCAATTTGTCAGAAAATTCTATTGGTTGTATTCAAAATATAGGCAGAATCGTCCCTACATCTCTACTCCCTTGGTCTAAGCCTGACATTTATCTCTAGACCGGAAGTAGTCTCCATGGCAACAACTTCTAACTAGTCTCCCTGCTTCTGTCTGTCCCCTCTTAACTGTCTCGTCTGCACACAGACACCAGAGTGATGCTATTAAAACTCAGAGCTGAAGGTTTTATAATCCCCAGCAAGGCCCTCCATGACATTACCCATTACTTCTCTTTCCCCATTACCTCTCCGACCTCATCTTTGACTATGTTGTTCCTTGTTGCATCCAGGGGCACCTGGAAAATGGCCTGATGCATTGCAGGTACACAGAAGTATTGGTAGGAATGAATACATTCCTTCCTCAAGACAGAAAAGGACAAACTACAAATGAAATGCTTAGAGATTGGGGCTATTTGAAAATAAAATTATAAAATCATCTAGAAACAAGAACAACTCCTAAAGATTATCTGATTCATTCTTAATTTTCCAGGTTGCAAACGGATGTCTAAAAGCTTAAGTGACTTGCTCAAGGTCACGCAGTCAATAAAGACACTATGCTCCTGCTCCACATTAATTCCTTTTCAAGAACAGTTTATCCCTTTCGGGCTTTAATTTCAAGGATTATTTTTCAGAATTTTCTTTGCATATTCAGCAATGTGATCTTCCCACATGATTCTAGCAGGTTAGCATGGTGATTAACAATACACCTTCTGGAGCCAGTCTCTCCAAATTCATGGTAAGCTACTCCACTTACGGTGTGACTTTAAACAAACCAACAATCTTCTGCACGAGAAAGAAACAATTAATAGACTGAAAAGGCAACCTATAGCTGCTATGGGAAATACTATGCAGTTTTCTGGGGGGAAAAAATAAACCTGATAAACAGAACTACCATATGATCCAGCAATCCAACCTCTGGGTATTTATGAAAAGAATTGAAATCAGAATCTCAGAGATACTCACACTCCCATGTTTATTGCAGCACTATACACAATAACCAAGATGTGGAAACAACCTAAATATCCATCAACACGTGAATGAAGAAAATGTGCTTTATGCAAACAATGGAATATTATTCAGCCTTAAAAAAGCAGGAACTCTTGCCATCTGCAACAACACAGGTGGACCTTGAGAGCATTATGCTAAGGGAAGTAAGCCAGTTATAGAAGAACAAACACAAGATTCTACTTATAAAAGGTATTTAAATAGCCAAATCCCCAGAAGCTGAGAGTAGAATGGTGGTTCCCAGGGGGTGGGGGAATGAAGAGTTACTATTTAATGGGTACAAAGTTTGGGTTGTGCAAGATGAATAATTTCTAGAGATGTACTGTACAACATCCTGCCTATAGTTAACAACCTTATACTGTACACTTCAAATTTTGTTAAAAGGGTAGATCTCATATTTAAATATTCTTCCTAAAATTAAAAAAAAATAGGAAACATATTTAGGATAATGATGAGGCAGATTTTTTAATACTGTCAGTCACGGGGTGATGGAATAATCCCCCAAAGGAAATGTGAAAATGCCATCATTGAAGATATTTAAAACTCAACTGAAGACAAAATTGGCCTTGTTCTTCTCTCTACATGAGTGACAAGATCCACACAAGCATGACCTAAGACACCAATGGATTCCACAGCCTGTGGCACTTTCCAGACCACCTTCTAGTATGAGGGCAGAAAGAGGAAGACTGGGCTGGAACTGATGACTCACAACAGGACAACTTGCTCAGCATGTTCCTGGCTCAGTTATGACTTCTCCAGGGTGCTAGGAAAGGAACACTTAACACCAAGTCACTACCCTCCCAGCTCCAAAAAGTTTCCAGGGGATACAGGAGGCTCTCTCCAACCTACTTTTAGAGTTGGCCTGTGTTTTGTTTTAAAGCAGAAACAACCCCAGAAGACCAGACCATTCAATCTATAAAAAGGACAGACTAGGGGTCATCAAACTATGGTCCAAGGGCCAAATCTGGCCCACAGCCTGTTTCTCTAAATAAAGTTTTATTGAAATACATCTAATGTCACTAATTTGCAAAGTGTCCATGGCTGCTTTCACAGTACAATGGCCAAGTTGAGTAGCTGTAAAAAGGCTGCATGGCCCATGAGACCTAAAATACTTATTATTTGACCCTTTACCAAGGCTCATCCCTCCTTTAGACTAATAGCTTTGAGAATACTGAATCAAGCATCTCTAAGGCAAAAATATGTAAAACTCATTGCCTTCTTCCCTTAAGTTGTGGACTAGAAAAAAAAATAATTTGAATAAAATATGCCAACTTTTTATGAATCTAGTCCAAGATATTCCATGCTAGAGTCTGGAGCACACACCCGAGACACCTAAAATAGTGTAATTATTAAAAATGAAAGCCCTGGAATCAGAAAGACCTGAGTGTGAATCCTAGATTTGCAACTTACCTGCTCTGTAACCTTTGGCAAGTTACTTAATCTTTCTGGGCTTCACTTTGAAATAAAGTAAAAAATACTATCCATCTCAGAGGACCCTCATGAGGAGTGAAGGCAATACTATACATACAGCACTTGGCAGAAAGCCTGGGACATTAGTACATCCTCAAAAAACTACCTAGTTTTATGATTATGAGAGTATTAAAAATTAAAATTAGGGAGATCAGCTCTCCAAGATTGAACATGAGGCTGATAAAATACAAATGCATCACTTGTTAAGCATTACCTGCGCAGTTTTCCCCAGGATCTCCACAGAGAAGGCCATCCTTTTCAGGACTCCTGGTTGAATTCCCATCTGCCACAACACAGTGGAGGATCACTAGACCTTCAAGTTCAAAACAGAACCAAAACAAGCATGAAAACTTGAAAATTTCCTCAAAGTCATGACCCATTTATGAAAATAACAAGCCTGTGATTTCCATTTCCAAGGCATTCTCCCACAGCAAGGGGGTGGGGGTACACAGGTCAGCAAGTCTAATTTTTTTATGCTCAGTGACAAGGACAGAATTTTCAAGCCAGCATCACTTACATGTAACTATGCATCTTGAGTGAGGAGACTTGGCCATAGCTTGTGATGGAGACATCATCGAAGCAGAGGAATAGAGAGAGTTCTCAGCTGCTGCACGAATATACTGATGATTCTCCAGGGAGAATGGAGGACAAACCCACATGACAATATACTCTCTCCATTCCATACAGACTCGATGTTTCTCAGGTATTAACTATTGTTTGTACTTCCTTCTTGGGATATGTGAACTAGATATTCAATTCGTGGGAACTATTTGAAAATTGCACCTTCCCTCAACTGAATATTCCTGTTGCTGAGAAGGACAGACCTCATGGAAAGCATGGGGGAGAGAGGAATACGGTGTTGTGGTTAGAACAGTTTAAAATACAATGGGTAGTCTTCGTGTGGACCTGATGCAAACGAATCAACTGTAAAAAGTCACTAATGAACTAATCTGAGAAATTTGACCCTGACTAGACATTGGATAATATTAAGGAATTGTTACAGATAATTTAAAGTGTGATAATCATATTGTGGTTCAGGTTAAAAAACAGAGTCCATATGTCTTAAAGATCTAAATTTAAATACTTATTAATGAAATTAATGTATCCAAGATTTATTTTAAAATAATCCAACAAGGGACGATGGGTGCAAGATGCTGAGAGACACTTATGGATGCAACAAGACTGGCCACATATAGGTAATTATTGAAGCTGGGCAGTGGCCATACTGAGGTTTATCATGCTCTTCTCTCCACTCTCATATATATATTTAAATATCTATAATAAGAAGTTGGAAAGGGCAGGAGAAGGTAAGGGAGGGCAGATGTGGAGAGATGAGATGGCTTGGGAGTTAGCTAGACCTGAGTTCGTGACCTGTTTTTGCCACTTTACAGTCATGTACCTTGGGCCAATTTCATAACCTTTCAATTTCTTCATTGGCAAAACGGAGATAATTATTATCTCCTTTTCAGAGCATTGCTGTGAGGATTCAATCAGATAAGTATACAAAACAACACATTGCTAGCATGTAATCAACAATGCTCACTTAAACTACTCATTATTATGTAACTGGCAGGAATCAAATAACTTGCCCACTGGGTATATTGACATTTATTCATCTAGCCAATGGTTTCTAAACTATGCATGTTCTCTAATTCAACTCAGTTCAACAAACATCCATAAGCATTCAGAAATACACAGGTGGACAGGACAGACTCTACCCTCAAAGTGCTCCAAAGCTAGTAAGACAGGCAATCAACTAACCAATTAACCATAACATGAAATGAGGATGTTGTGCCAGAAGACAATAGTATCTGGCAAGTTCAAAGGCCAAAAGAGTTTCCAAAAAGAATCTTTCAATATAGAGACTCTTTTCTAGCTATCTAATTAGAAAAGGTTAAAAAAAAAAAAAAAAAAGATGGTAACTAGCATTGGAAACAGTGAATAGAAATAGAAACTCAAATCTACCGCTGTTGGGTAAATTAGTACTACTTTACTGGAGGACAAATTAGTACTGTATGTTCTAAAAGAAAAAAAACTAAAAAAAAAAAGTACAAATGCTTAAATGCAGTCACTTCATTTCTAGTAATTATTCAGAAGGAAATAATCCAAGATACATAAAAAGATTTAACTGAAAAATTCTCTACATGACATGGGTTATAAAAAATTAGAAATTCTCTAAATATCTATAAAGATAGAGTTGACTAAATATATGGAACTATTTTCATGCAATAAAATACTATTCAGGCATAATTCAAACAGTAATAGAACA
This sequence comes from Potos flavus, assembly GCA_028534135.1. Taxonomy (NCBI): domain Eukaryota; kingdom Metazoa; phylum Chordata; class Mammalia; order Carnivora; family Procyonidae; genus Potos; species Potos flavus. The sequence continues at coordinate 124,732,392 of CM052899.1, read as the reverse complement.
TTTTGATATATTCCTAAGAGAGATAGACTACAGAATAATAATGTAGTGGGATTTGTGTGTTTGTCTGCATCGGTGTGTAATAATAGTGTAAAATATGTCCAAATAGATAGATAATCAAAAAGATGGGTAAGTAAGTAGATAGAGAATTGCTCACATTGATTAGGAGACCTTTTTCTAAATTTTCCTTATTTGCACTTTCTAATTTTCTAGTGGCATATTTTACTTGTTGCAACAATTTAAAAAAGGGAATGTCTCCCCAATTGAAAAACACACACACAATTTGGGCACCAAATTTCTAGATTTTTCATATCTTTTATCCCAACATCTGCCACCCTCCTTTCACATGTACAATAAACCAGAAACATATAATCATTTTGGGCTTTCCAAGCACGCTGATTGTATATTTACTCATCTTTGTAATCCTGGTAACTAACACAGAACACAAATGTGGAAAGAATGAACAAATCAGTCTATAAAAGAACAAAACAACTTTCAGATCAAAAAAATCCCAGTATCCGTTTCTAGTGGAAAATCTCAATCAATTTCTTTATTATTATAAAATAGGTTTAATTCATTTTTAAATTCCCATACATGAGCTTTCTCCATGGGCAGAATCAGGATGCCTTAATTCTGGAGTTACTCTGTTCTAATGGTGGGAATTTTACAAAACACTCTAAATCTTATACAGATTCAATATCCACAAACTGGGGATGACAATATCTCCTTCAAGAGGATATTGTAAAAATAAAATTAAGTAACATAAGAAAAGGCATGTGGCTTGACACCGAGTATATAATTTTTAGTCCACTCACACTCCTTTTTATCACTTATCATTTAACCCATCATCCTCCACTTCCTCCTAACGGAGGGAGCTCTGATTGCCCTGAAACCCTGCCCAGGGCCTCCACGCACTCTGGCTGGCTTGGGCCTGTGCCCAGACTCCCTTTCCCTACAACTCACTCCGCATGCCGGCATCAGCTGGTGAAGTGATGCCACTGGGGAGAGCCCTGAACGGGACCCCTAGGGAGGAGGCTCTCTCAGGCAAACCAAGGCACTGGGGTAGCATGTGCTGTTCTCACCACCCACAAACTTCAGGTTATAGTCACAAGCCAGTGGCCATGAACCAACTCTAGCCCGAAGAACCATTTTCTTGATCTGCATGGTTTTAAAAAATTGAATCATGACAGCTCATATTAAACCTGGATTTTTCTGCTTCCACTGAAAAAGCAGAAAGTCTGGCAACACAGGTGTGAAACAGCTTCCCAGTGACAACTGGGTGCATCTAAGCAGCAGGTGACCCCTTTAATGCCACAGACCCCATTAGGCTTGTTGTGCTCATTTACTTTAATTGCCTAGACCCTGACAGGCATTTCAATTTGTGATCTGTACGAAGTGACTCAGGAATCACAGAAATGCTCACAAAACTATTTACTCAATACGGAAGGCTGCTTCAAAGAGGAAAGGCATTCCTGTTCCATCCATAATTCAACAAATATTTATTGAGTACCATGACACAAGACACTGAAGGTTCAAAGATAACAGATACAATCATTGATCTTAAGGAGCTCACATTCTGGTAAGGAAGGTAGACACACAAATCTTTAAGGTATAGTGTAGTAAGGACAACAGCAGAGGTGACACAGGATGGAGAATCAATTCTAACTAGCCGCAAAGACTTGAGAGAGAAGGTGAGGATTGTGGGGAGTTTTTAATGAGGAAGAAATTATTTTTTAAAACATCAATTAGTAACTTCTAGAAAATAAAATTGTGTAAGCAAGAGAACATAATCATTGATGTTATTCGTTTCAGCAGTAGACAATATTTATATGATGATAATAATGTAAATACTGATAATTTAAAATATTATATCAAAAATTATCAAAAAATCAGGGCCAGTAGTTAGCCCACATACACCATGTGGGGAAACTCTGGTGATTAATCAGTATCTATGCTGTGCCAGTTCTTAAATGTTTAGACTATCACCCCTATAGCAAAATACTGAACTTATGAGGGTAGAGTAACTCAATAGGTAAAATCTAAACTTGACAAGTCAACAAATAGCATTACAAGCAAGGTATTCAGCAAGACAGAGATAAATACAGAAGAAACACTTAAAATACTTAGAAGTAGTTGCTTCTAGGAGATGGAGAGAAGGGAAGCCATGGTGCCAAGATCTGCTATTTGTTGTTATAAACAACAATTTTAGTACTATTGGATTTTTAAAAATCTATGTATATTTATTACTTTATTAAAAATAAAATTAATTTTTAAGAAAATGGTAAATAAAGTTGTAGTTAGCCAAGGCATTCTAAACAAAAGGGACAGCTTTTAAAAGGACAAGGTATAAGTAATCCAACTTATCTAGTTTATCTGGAGGGTGAGTGGGGATTGTGATGGAGAGGAGGCTGGGGGGAAAATAAATATGACCATCTTAATTACTTTGGATTCTATTAGGCACCCAATTTGGGGTCACTGAAAAGCTTTAAGTGAGAAACAACATAATCTTTTTGTTTGTTTGTTTGTTTGTTGTATGTGTGTTTGTTTGAAAAGGTTACTTGAATACCAGTATAGGTGATTCAGACACACCTAAACCAAGGTGGTGGCACTGGGTATGGAGAAGAAGAAATGAACATGAGAGATATTCACAAAGTAAAATTTAAAAGACGTGGTGGCTGGTGGGACAGAGTGGGAAGTGAGAAAAAAGAAGTCTAGAATGACTCCAGAGTTTGGGGCTTGAGTGGTTGGTTGGATTGTGGTACCAATCACAGATATTTGGGACACCAGAAGACAAATATTAGGAAGAAATATTAGTGGCATGAGAACTATGCAAATGATTTCAGATTACTTTTCAAAGATGTCCGACTGAAAAGGGAGGGGAAAGATTAGTGAATAGATAAAAAAAAGGGGGGGGACTTGTTTTTGTTTTTGTTTTTGTTTTTAATGTGAGAGAAAATTGATAGAAAGAAGCCAAAGGTATAGGAAAGAGGCAAAGGGTGGGCCACCAGTAGAAGCAGAAAAGGTTACAAAGCGTAGCCTGAAAGGCAGGGCCTCTTCTGCAACGTTTGATCCTTTGTAGTCAAAGTTAGTAATTTTGCAAATACCACTTTATTTTCAGTAAATGAAAGGTCTTTGAAAATACGGGCTTAAAGGTATTTTACATTCTATATATCTCACCTCATTGTTCAAAGGAATCTGGCTTAAAATGAATGCAAAACATCCAAAGGTTTCTCAACTTTTACACTATTGACATTTGGGGCTGGATAATTCCATATTATGGGAAGCTGTGCATCATAGAATAATAATTAGCCCTGGCTTTTACCCTCCAAATGCTGGTAACATCCTACCCTCATCTCTCCCCATACTTCTGAGTTGTCACAATCGAAAATATCTCCCACCATTGCTAAATATTCCTGAGAGGAAAACTGACCTGGTTGAGAACCATTGCAATTCTCTCCAACTTGTTTTAATATTTTTTGTCCAAAATATAGCTTTCATTCTGAATGTGTTGCTTTAATATAAATCAATTAAACAGCCTCAAAGTCTCAAATTTTGACTTCTTAAAAAAATTTCTTTGGGAAAGTTTCATTATCTTCTGGAAAGATCACCTAACTCAGTCATTAATTCACTGTGTGACCTTGAGCTAATTAACAATCTATCCTGAACTTTTTCCTTAAGAAAAATTAGAATCACAGGTTTCCTGCCCATCCCATAATTTGGTTCATGAAAATCGAATGAAATAATATAGTAAAAGAATTTATTAAAAAACATGTTATTAAAATAATCATTATCTTTATCAGAGAAAGTATGGATTATACTTTAGAGAAAATGAAAGAAATTATGGTACTTAGATGTGCAAAACATAAGATTTTCATTCAGAAGACTCACAAATTTTATTAAATTTCAGAATTAGTAAGAACCTTAGAGGAATTAAAATATCCTACCAACCAAGTCTCAACTTCCCTGAAATCATCCTCTGGGAAAGTTCTTCAAGCCTGCCTTATAATTTCAGTACAGAGTCTTCACTCTCCTCTAAGGTGTTCCATTTCAGTGAGACCTTCCATCTATTCTTTCAATTACAGCCATTTCATTCAAAGAGATTATTAAGCATTTATTTCTAAAGCTCTATAAATGCTTCTTTACATTAAGCTGGTTTTTGCCTTCCCATAACTTTACTCTGTTCACTGGAATCACCTAGAATAAGTCTAATCTCTCTTTCCCATGACAGATCCTCATTTATTTGAAGCCAACTATCAAGTCATTCTGAAAGGATTCCTCTTCTTCAGGCCGAACATCCTGGTTCCTTCAACCATATTTTACCTGTCATCGTCAAGACCCTCATAATCCTTGCCATGGTCACCTAAATGTAAGGTCAAACCAAGGTGCCATTTCACTTGGTCTGGCAAAGACAGAATAGAATGGGGCTCTTGTCCCCCACATTGTGGGCACTGTATTTCTGGTAATGCAGCCCCATAGCACATCAGCCATTTTTGGCTGTCTGATTAAATACTGAGGTCTTAGTCCATTTATAATAAAAGGAAACTCCTATATCTCTTGTCCTACTGGGAAGCAGTATATTGATAGGTTTATTTATTCTTTTTTGTTGTGGCTCTGTTTTGCTTCACTTTTGTTTTTTACATAAAAAAAACTATTTTAGACTTTTTAAAGGTCCCTTTAAAAATTGTATTAGATTTCACCTATCGGTAAAATATTTCACAATCTTTTTGTTTTCTTTTTCTTTCATTCAACCTACTTCACGTGACCTGCAGAATTTCTGAAAGATGCTTAAAGCAATAAAAACAAAATAAAACAAAATAATGTTAGATTAGTTGTGTCTGCTAAGTGATGGGAAATTGAGTCTATATTTCTGGTGCTAGTTTTTAAATATCAACCGTACTCATAAAACTAAAGACAAAAAAGAAAAGAAACCCAATTCTACTTTCATGAGTCAAAGCTCTATTTATGAGATGTTCAAATTAAAAATTACAGAATTTATTAAAAGTATTATCCCTGTCAGTCAGCATGGAGAATGAAGTCATTGGGAACAATATAAGCATTGAAAGAGACCCAGCCTGACAAGGAGCATGACCCACTGTCTCATAGTTAACTGCTAAATGCTGAGGTAAGTTGTACACCAGCTGGGTCAACTATTTAAAAAGATCAAATGTGACCAACCTAAACAGTTATGTATGTTGTATTTGCCTCATCTCTGAGCTGAACTTTCCATTTTTACAGCCAAGTGCATTTTATATTTTAAAAATAAATATAACATTACCAAAAAAATAGCCATTCATTTGTATTCTGATGACTTAGGACATCTTCTTCGATATCTTAACTTCTACATGTATCTACCAAATCCAGTGATTTCTTATGATATTGTATCAATCTCATTTTAGGATTTGAACCACAACCCATACCCCATTAGAAAATCCAACTGTAAATCAAAGGAGAATTTATTCATCTACAAATATATGCAGAAATTGAAAGAATATCTCATAGTCAAATCCCTAAAATTCTATTTCTATTAGAAGAAAGTAGTGTAGATTAATGGGAACAGGATAAACTGGGAGTCAAATGGCACCAGATTTGAATCCTGGTTGCACCTTCTAATCACTAGCTTTGTAATTATGATTAAGTCATTCAACATTGAACTTCAGGGTCCCCATCTGTAAACTGAGGTCCATAGTAAGTAAGTTACATGGCAGATCTAGCTATGTGCTTTAAAAAAGAGAAAAAATAAAGTATGAATTATTAACCTTGGTAATGCCTGTCACAGGGTAGGTACTCAACACAATAGCAGCTATAAAAGAGCTGAAGTGAAAAAGGATTCTAATTCCTCTGGTAAAACAGTAGATTATCATTTCCCTAAGTGGATATTGACAAATTTCTACATTTATGCTGTGATTTGATTCATGTGTAAAATATGGCTATGAAATAAAATACGAAAGATAAATACATATGCATATACATACCACATTCCTACAGTGTGCTTATATGTTATGTACTTAGTGAGGCAAAACAAAGGGTTGGCCTTTCCACATGCTGTTTCTCTCCAGAGTTTTCAAAAGACATTTGAAGTGAATGAGCCTCATCTGATGAAGAGAAATATGGCATCTTGTGTGGTTCTTTGTATTCTCAGGACAGTTCTGCTAGTGACTCAGCATACTGTGTATGTCTGCCAGGGTTACTGATTCAGTGGGTTGGTTAAGTGATTCAGTGATACAAACACAGTAGATCAAGTCAGATCCTGGATGGTGCTGTCTGACAACCAAGGGGATTATAAATCATAGCCCTAATTTTAGGAAAATAAAGTTAATAAAAATTTTAAAGTTTTAATCAATATTCAGAGTAAAAACTATGGATCTGGGGGATTTTTTCATTGCATCTCCATTGTCAAGAAGAAAAACAGAATCCTGAGTATACATACTATACAGAGAGCATTTTCTAAGTCTGAAAAGAGATTACATCTAACATGCAGTTGGACGGGCTCCTGGGTGGCTCAGTCAGTTAAGTATCTGCCTCTTGATTTCAGCTCAGGTCATGATCTCAGGGTCATGAGATCAAGCCCCCAGTCAGCTCTGCTCACAGCTCAGAGGCTGCTTAAGATTGTCTCCTTCTCCGTCTGCCCCTCCCCCACTGCTTGTGCTCTCTCTCTCTCATACTCTCTCTTAAAAAAAGAAAAAGCAAAAGAAACATGCAGTTGAAAAAAGTATTAGGGATTGGAATGATGTTTATCACTGTGGGCTTGTGATCGACTGAGACAAAAACTAAAATAGGTGAAGTTTGACATTAGCCTTCTCTTCCATCTATTTTTGTTAATTCCTTTTCCATCTTTTTTCATTGTTGTTTTGCCCTCCTATAAACAAGTATCTTTGTACTCCCTTGACATTCCCCCAAATAGAAGATAACTTTTAAATATAATTTCCTTTCCAAATGTGTTTGCTTTCAAAGCAGATGTGCAAATAGAGAAATTACATAACTCAAATACTCTAAACTCAAGTGCTTCAACCTGGGTCTTCTAGAAAGCAGAACCTGAGATATATATGAAGGGCTTATCACTTTATTTGGGAGGTACATGCTCTGGAGTCACAAGAATAAGGAAAAAAAAAAAAAAGAAATGAAGCAAAGAAGAAGGCAAAGCAATGCAATGATGTGCATCCATCATGCGGATGCAGCTCCAAAATGCTCCACAAAGAGACACCAAACATGTTCACTCATACATAAGCTATATAAAGCATTTTAAAAACAAACAAAAAAACCCTTTATCTTAAAGTAGTTCATGGAAGAAAGAATGAAGGAGAAATATGTCTGCCCCGATCACTTTTATCACCCATTTCCTGGACAAAATTCCATGTAATGGGTGCTAATGTCTTCAATCTCTGGCCCTTTGCTGAATGAGGTGGCAGAGCTCATGCCCTGGACATGGCGTTATCCAAGTCCAAAACAAAGGGCAACCCACTATAGGTAGGGAGATCAGCAGACACAAAGGAAGTAGTTAAAGGGCTCTTCAGAGGGGCATATTGTTTGTGCCCTGTTCCAATGAGCATTTGAGGCATCAGGACATCTCATGGGCAGCCATGTTCTAAGACAAGGAGGGACTTTTCAAAGGTCTCTCAAATCTATCACCTGGAAAACTGCCTATAGTATCAAACTCAAAGACAGGCTTCTGGATTTTTCAGGACTAGGAAAGGAAGTAGAGACAGGACAGAAAAAAATAAGGGGGTCTTGATAGTTCATGTTCATTCAAAATCAGGAAAGTAAAATGAACTTTTTCCTCTTCCCATGTAAAATTTTATCCCAAAAGTTAGAAATAGTATCTTGGTGTTTAAGAAAGGCTAAGAATGATGGATAACACTTTTTTAACTTATAAAAGTACTCCACAATCTTATATTTTTAAAGCCCAGAGAGGGAAGTAATTTAACCACCTGTCATACATAAAGTAACTCATATATCTGAAAATTGTCAACACTACAATAATGTCTTTGCCAGTAAATCCACCTCTTCTTTTTCTCACCATGACCATTATTAAATCTGTAACAACAATGACTAAATTGAGTGAGAACCCCATAATAACCTAAAGCTAGTTTCTTAGAAATCATCAGTTGTCAAAACTTGACTTTCTGATTCCCATTCCTTTATGATAAGACCATTCCAGACTGTCAGACATTACAATACTTTAACTGAAAAGCTCTGGGCTCACTGAATTTCCATAATAGTTCATAGAGAGGAGGAGAAAGGAACCAAGCAAAAGACCAATTTGTTATCAGGGAGGATTATCCGATTGCAAAATGAGGAGAGAATGTGGAGCTGGCCTCTGGATTTAGTGATAACACAGTCTCTGACCCATGAGGAAACAGTCATCAAACTTTAATAATGGTAAGGGAAAGAACATAGAATTTAAGAGTAGATGCTTACCCAACCTGAAAAAGCCCCAGAATTTAAGCTCTTAAAATGAGCTAGGGAAAGCCAACCCAACTTAACATTAATCCATTATTATCTTTATCAACAAAACTATTTGCAGAGACCAGAAGTAGAAAGAAAGAAAAGGAGGGAAGGTAGGAAGGAAGGAAGGAAGGAAGGAAGGAAGGAAGGAAGGAAGGAAGGAAGGAAGGAAGGAAGGGAGGAAGGAAGGAAGGAAGATGAGGCAGTGTATTTTAAGTGTCGGGTATATAGAAAATAGATACTATTGGAATCCCAAGAAGAAGCAATGTGTTGAGCTGGAGAAACCATAGGGAAAAGTTTCACAGAGGTTAGGAACAAAACTGGATCAAAGGCAATGACACAGAAATGAGCCTAGTGTGTTTGGAAGATACTGAGTAAAGCTGTCCAGCTGGAGTGAAGAATTATACAGAGTATTAAGAACAAGGGCCCTCTTGATGTGTCTGGTGTGACTGTGAAATAATTCAATTGATTTTCCTGTGTGACCTATGAAAGTAAGACACACTGAGATATGGTCACACCACATATTTCCAGCTGAAGCTTTGAAGTATCTGTTTGCCATATCCAAAAGACAGATTTCCAATAAAGAATCTGACTAGTCTAGAAAAGCACTTAAGAAGTATTTAGCAGTGGTGAATACTGTTGGGTAGAAATCACTAAGAGAGAACAGGATGCATTTCCTTTGTCAGGCTTCTGCAAAGGCAAATGGGAAGTGTAGCTTATTCTTGGGTGTAGTTTCGTCTCATATTTAAATTACACATTCAATCACTCTTCTTGCCCTCCATTTCAGGGCAATTGTCATGTATCTAAAATTGATTAGAGAATTTTCTCATAGAAATTTCCTATCAAAGGATGGCAATGTTGAAAATGTGTCTCCTAAAATAACCAATGATCACATTTGAAACCTTTGTCAATATTATTTACCAATTATAGTTATGCCAGGGTTTTTTCCAATTCATAATTGAATCGCCATTGATAAGTTATTATCCTAATAAGTGGTAAAATACAAGTCCAAACCTGAGCCTGGGGCATGGGATTGGTACTAAATCCCAAGACTTCCTCTTATCACATCATGTGAGGAATATGTAATATTCACATGACATCATTGGTGATGTTAACGTTGATATCGTATTCATGAGAAGACAAGGTCACTGAATACAGTTTAAGAAGGAAAAACCTCAAATTACTTTTCAAAATTCTTCACCATTGGTTCACAAGTTCTCAAGTGTCCTGCCTCTTTTTTCTTTCCAGAGAAGTCAGCTGACAGTGTCTTAATTTGAAATCCTGTCTTCCAAACTCCAAAGCATTCCCAAATGGCAGTAACATCATGCTGTATTTGTAGAGACACAAGAACCCTTGATGGTCATTTGGCACACCTCCTATCTAACTCAAGATTCACCTTATACAACTTCCATAAGTGCCACCAGACCATAAACTTGTCCAGGCATGGAAAGCTCACCACATCCCAAGCCACCGATTCTATTTTTTTCAAAGCTCTACCTGGGAGAAAATTAAGGTGAGAGTGGCCTTCCCGGAATGTTAGTTCATTAATCCAAGTTGGGTGCTCTGAACTACACAGAGGAAACCTTTTTTCAGACAAAAAAGTTTTTCAATGATTTGAAGTTGGATCTCATAAACCAAAATTTTCTTTTCTACCCACCTCTCCAACTTCTATCCTCTCAGTTGTGTGTGTGCGTGTGTGTGTGTGTGTGTGTGTCTTCTTCAGTTACCACCAATGTCTTATTGACTTTTTAAGAACACCAGTGATTTCCTCATAATTCACCCACCAGTGGCCTCTTCTTGAGCCACAGCCTCCTACCTCAGCAGTATTTGATATGGTTGCCCTTCCCAAATCTTCCATCTAAAATCCATCCCCATTCTCCACTTCCTGACTTGTCCTTCCCTCTTTACTCAACTCTGCCAGCTCTTTTTCCAGCTCCCACACTGCATACGTGGGTGCCACCAACACTCTACTCTCAGCCTTCTTTTTTTCCAAATGTTTTTATTGTGGTAAAATACACATGACACAAAATTTCCTATTTTAACCATCTTTAAATGCTCAGTTCAGTAGTATTAAGCACATTCATCCTGTTGTACAATCATCACCACCATCCAGCTCTAGAACTCTTCATCTTGAAAAAGTGAAACGCTATACCCACTAAACAGTAACTCCCCATTCTCTCCTCTCCCAGCCCCTGGCAACCACCATTCTACTTTCTATCCCTATGATTTTGTGTTGGTATTCTTTTTCATAATGCCATTCTGTGTCATGAAACACCCATGGTCTCAGCATTTAAATAAATATTTACTTAGAATTTATAACTGGGCACTGTGGTAGATTCTGAAATTACAATCTGCTAAATGACTACTTTCTATTTTCACCCCTGTTTTCTAACCAGGTGATTGTCCAAACAGGCTAGCCATTACGACCTCCTGTAGGGCCTTTTTTGTACTAAACTTTTTATTTTGTAATAATTTTAGGTTTATAGAACAGTTGCAAAGTACAGAGCATTCATGTACCCTCCTCAGCCTCTTTTCTTTCCTCTAATGTCACCATCTTACATTACCGTGGCACAGTTACCAAAATGAAGAACCAACATTGGTACATTACTATTGACTAAACTCAAGACTTCATTCTAACTCCACCAATTTTCCATTAATGTGTTTTCTCTGAGTCAGGATTTCTAGTCTCCTCTGGTCTGTGATGGGTTCTCAGTCTTTCTGTTTTGAGTTGTTTTGTTTTGTTTTGTTTTAATGATTTCATTGCCAAATTTGAAGTGTACTGGTCAGGTGTTTTGTGGAATGTCCTTCAATTTTGGGTTTGATATTTTTATAATGATTTGGACTGGGGTTATGGGTTTTAGGAGCAAACTCTACAGAAGGGACATGTTCCCCTCATCACATTATGTGAGGGATGTATGACATCTACATGACGTCTTTGGTGACATTGACCTTGGCCACTTAGTTAAGGTAGTGTGTGCCAGATTTTTGCACTGTAAAGTTACCATTTTCTTTTTCCTTTGGAAACTAGCCTACACTCAAAAGGACCTCCTACGTGGGGGAATATCAACATATATTATTTGCAATTACTCTGAAAGGAAAATTTGTTTTTTTCTCCTGGAAGGTCTTTAAAAATTTAGATTCATGGGGACATCTCAACCAGACTTTAGTAGGTCTGGGGAGAGGCCTGATAATTTGTACTTTTTACATTTCTTGGGATAGCAATCAGATTTGGAGTCCACTGCCCTAATTTGAAGTCAACTTCCATATTTCCAAATGCTCATAAGACATTTGAATATCTCAAAAGCATTTTCCATCCCTACCAAAAGAAAAAAGCAGCTTTCTTTCACATATGGCACCATAAATTCTTTTTCTCTCTCTCGGGTTAGCAGTCTTGGAGACAGCTTTAATTCCTCTTTCCCCTTTCTTACCTACACATGATTTGTTTTTAGATCCCAAAAAAATCTCACTTAGAAGCATTTATTGGATTTATTCCTTTCTCTCCATTGCCTGGTCCAGACCTTCTAGGCTACTTCCTAGCCTAGAACAGCAGCTTTCTTTTTACTTGCTCTCATTCGTCCCTCCTCATCTATACATAAAAACCAATCTTAAAAACCACTGCTTTCCCTGGGGGTTCTGGGTGGCTCAGTCAGTTAAGTGTCAGACTCTTGATTTTGGCTCAGGTCATGATCTCAGGGTTATGAGATGGAGACCCCTGTCAGGTTCTGTGCTGGGTGTGGAGCCTGCTTAAGATTCTCTCTCCTTCTCCCTCTGCCCCTCCATTCTCCCACCCCTTGCTCTCTCTAAAAGAACAAAACAAAACAAGCCACTGCGTTCCCTGTATTAATCTCCTATTGAAAATACTACAATAGCTACCCATTATCCATTATTATTACACTCCCAAGAAGGAGGTCTTCTGACATGAGTTAGGGACAAAATGACATCTTTAAGATTAGAGAATGGAGTTGTCATAGAATGGGGCTAGGGTAGGGGGAATCACTGAGAAGAATAAAGTTCATTAAATTCATTCCCTTCTGTTTTTCTCTGTGGTCAGGAGTTAATTCTCTTGAATTGGTCCTCTTGGATTAGTCTCTTTCTCCAAATGCAATTGCCACTCTAAATGGCCCTGGAGCTACCTCATGATTATGAGCCACCCCCAGCCTTGGGAAGCCTAGCAGTACATGGTTAAAAGCCATGAAGCAAACCACTCGGGTCAGCCTTAAGCAAGGTCACCCTTAAACAAGAGTGAGGCTAGCTCTTCACCAAGCTACAAGGTATGCAGTAAAATGGAATCTGGATATTTCCCCAGTATTCAAACAAGTTCCACTGGTAGAAGACCATATAACATTTTAAAGTAAAGTCTTAATCTATAACTAAATGCATGAATTTGTCTAAATTAGAAAATGTCCTGGCTTTAATTCCTAGGAATTCCTGTGAAGATGGCATTGCATCAAGAATTCAGGATCCTGACTAATGTTCTCATTCTGGAAACCAGGTCCTGACCCAGTCAATATTTCCCTCGATACCACACAAAATTAACTCTTTATTTTAGGCATTTGGGTCTGCTCATTCTCTGCCCCACACACAAAGAAAAGGTCATTATTAATTTGTCCACCTTCTAATCTTTCTCCCATTGTTTTCTCCACCACCCTCATGGAAAAACTAACTCAAGTCTCTATTTCCTTGGTGATTTTTTTTTCCCAATCACTCCAGTCCATAACAAATTCTCCTTCTGAGGTCATATTTAGTTTTTACTATGTAATTTAAACTGTTAGGTATTCAATTACTATACAATGTTTCATTTCTGACAAACATTTTTGCCCAATATAATGCAAACTGTTTTTGGAAAGACAATGACATACTTAGACAATTCTCCTTAATGCTAAACACAGTATTAAACACACTTTATAATGGTATTATACACACTTTAAAATAGCAAACAATTTTAGATATGTCTTCCTTATTATTACATGTTTTAGAAATAAAGACTACTTACCAACAGCCCACCCCCAACACTATGCCATGGGCAAAGGAGTCTTCTGTTTGGATAAGTTCATGTTTTGCTGGTGGTGGCAGTCAATACCTGAATTTCATGAGCAAATCTCATTCTATCAGGTCAGCCTACTCAGCAAAACCAGGCATAGCTACCATCTAAGTGAAGAACTGCCTAAAATAAGTATTTTCTGCAAATTCGGAGACATTAAAGATGGAATATAAAGAGTTATTGGGAAACACGAGGGTCCTTTCTTTTTGATTATGGAAGCCAGTGTGTGTGTGTGTGCGTGTATGCAAAGTTTACATCATGATCTTTGTGGTTGACTATGAGAAGCTACTGGTCTAGGAGGATGCCTGTGCTACATGCGCTCAAATTCGTTTATTGAACAAATGTTTATTGAGCACTTACTATGTTACTAACCTAGCACTTACTAGGAACACTGTTCTAGGCCCTGGGAATATAGCTGTAAATAAATCAGACAAAAATATCTGCCATCATGGAACTTATATTCTAATGGAACAGTTAAAGTCACTATTGAAAATATGGTTATGAAGGAGCAGATTCTTGCTTTTTCCCCTTTGCTTCCAGTGTTGAATATTATAGCAATTTCCTTTGATCAAAGCACAAGCACCAACACTCCAACCTGTGTAAGGAATGCAATCATCCTGTTTCTCCTTTTTAGTCAATACCTATGAAATAATTTTAATTATCTACATATTCACGAAGGTGAGAATATTAATAATATATTGAACATTTATTAGCCAATTATTCTGCTAAAATCTTTTCCTGAATTATCTCATTTTATCTGCAAAACTATCCTGTGTCAACAAAAGATAGGCATTATTTTCATTGATACCATTCTCTATATGAGACAATGCAGCACGAAGAGATTAAATAACTTTCTTGATGTTACAAGACAATATTATGGAACAACAACATTCACGCATGGCTGTCTACTCTTTATAATCTGAAAAAAACTTATTTTGTCCTAAGAAAACTCTCTAAAAACAATTTCTATTTATTTTTCCATTTTTCTGACTTTCAGAAACAAATTTCGAGAGTGTTTTTTCCACAATGACATTTGTGGAAAATGTCAATGACATTTGAAATGAAAAATGACAATGTCATTTTTCCACATGACAGATTTATTTCTTTTTAATTAAGATCATTATTTGCTTAATTCAAATAAATGAGATAACCCCATTTTGATGAGATTGCCTAAAATATTAAAATTATCTCCTAAATATTTCATTTTTCTCTACTAGTGCAGGCTGACTTTTGTGTCTGGTCCAACCTTAAGATGTTGGGCTTGGGTGTCAATGCCAGGCAAGTGCTATAGAGCTTTTCACTGCATAAAACTAGAATCAAAATTGGCAGATGAAGAAGAATCTATAAAGACATTTTTAGAAAGCAGATATGCATTTGGCTTTTGCAGAATTATTTTTTACATTTGTTCCTTTCTAACAAAACCAGTCAAATAGAACTCTTTTGAGAATTTTTGTCTATTTCCTCTTTTGTAACTAGTGGGAGCAGGAATTTGAGAAATAAAAGCAAGAGAAAGTTTTTCTATCAATTGATATACCCTGGTTATATTAAGGAAATACCCAGAATCAAAATATCCAGTTTTAAACAAATATGCTGATCATAATTAATGATTTCTTCTGTACTTGCCTGTTACCCATTAAAATAGCTCGTGTTTATCCAGAACTTACTCTATTCCAGGCACATTTTAAGTGCTTTGTGCCGTAACTAATCTAGTCCATATAATAGTCTTGGTTCTATTACTATTGGCTTTTATAGATGAAGAAACTGAGACCAAAGGGGTTTAAGAGATTTGCCCAAGATCAAGGAGTTAGTAAGTCACAGTCAACAGCACCAGGGGGGCATGCCTAGACATAGCCTAGCTCAGAGTCTTCACTCCTGACCATAGCATCATACTGCCTCAGGATATACTCTGTTTAGCCATCCTCTGTCATAGGCCTGTGGGTCCTTTCAGGAACATCATCCCACCAACTGTTCGCTATGGGTTGGGATGGCCTATGCCCAGAATATATGAAGCAGGTTTCCTGGCTGGCTGAAGAGCCAGGAATCCAAGAACCTGAGGCGTATCCAGAGCTGGGGATGCCACAAATATACAGGTCGGCAGCAGGGAAAGCAAAGCTGGTAGGACAGCTAGGATGAACTTCAATGCTTTTTCAATAAGTCAGAAGAGAGCTCGCTTCGGCAGCACATGTACTAAAATCAGTAAGTCAGAAGAAGTAGGTCCCTCTTCAATCAAAGATATGTCATTGCATACGACATAACTGCTCTCTTACAATTTTGGGTGTAAAGATCAAAAGAGATGATGATATGAAAATGCTTTTTCAATGGTAAAGTTCCCCCAAATGTAAAGGTTATGTTGAGATTCCATAGGAAAGGTCAAGCAGGCATCTGCTTATGTCATCAGCAACATCTTGTCAGTCACCCTAGGAGATGGGACTGATCAAGTGTCAGAAACTCAGAATGACATCCCAGTGGGGAGGTGGTCATGAAAAAGCCAGTCTCCATCTCCTACAGGTGCCTCATTCAGCCCTGATGACAATTTCTTGGCCTTCGTACTAGGCTTCCAGGAGTAAGAGGCAGAGGGAAGCTGTCCTCTCCTGCTCTGGAAAGACCTGGACCATGTGACTCACCCCGAGGCAGGGGGACAGGGGTCTGTGCATCACGTACTTCAGTCTAACCATCAAGAAATCCAGACCATTGATGGCTATGAAATATTTACATATAATGTCAGATTAGTGAGGGATTCCTCAACACTAACATGTCAGACTGCAGTCAGCCAACCTGTCTCAGCTTCTATAGGATCCATCATAGGTTTTATTCCATTTAATACTGAATAGAAACCGCGAACATAGCAACCTGTTTACTCCCAGCTAATGAAACATGTGTGTATTAGAAAAAGTTATAATCGGGGCACCTGGGTGGCCCCAGTGGGTTGAGCCTCTGCCTTCGGCTCAGGTCATAATCTCAGGGTCCTGGGATCAAGCCTGAATCAGGCTCTCTGCTCAGCAGGGAGCCTGCTTCCGCCCCCACCCCACCCCCCCCCCCGCCCGCCCGCCTCTCTGCCTGCTTGTGATCTCTCTCTCTGTCAAATAAATAAATAAAATCTTTAAAAAAAAGTTATAATCATCATTAAGGAGGGTGTGTGATGTAATGAGCACTGGGTATTATATAAGACTGATCAATCACTGGCCTCTACCTCTAAAACTAGTAATACATTGTATGTTAATTAATTGCATTTTAATTTAAAAAAAAGAAGGAAGAATGACTGAAAAAAAAGAAAAACTTACAACCAAACAAGTCAGCAAATTACCTCACACCTTATAGAATTCAAAGGTCATTTTTTAACGACCCATTGGAGAATGCCCTGAATCCAATGTCCTTCCTGCCACCCTTTAAACATTTATTTTAAAAGCTCCTATTCTGACTGATGAGATGTGCCCCTGAAGCAAGCACTGAGAGATAAGGGGCAGTCTGAATCCCCCATACAGAACATAAAAACAGAGGTAAACTTACTACTTGCAAAACAAAAGTCCTTTGGTGAAAGGATCTGCAGCATTGCTGGAAGCAAGTCTCAAGTAAAAAAAGATGAAGAAGCAGGTTTCTCCACATCTCTGAATTGTATGCATGTTTTGCCAGCAAGAAATAGAACTGTTTTCTTTACCGAATCTGCTGTTTTTTTAATGACTGGATATTGTTACAAATTTACATTCATTCAGTCAATAGACTAATATGTTCTGAGGTCCTACTCTGTGCCAGGCACTCTTTGTGCATCCCCCACCCAAAAAAGTAAATAAGGCTAAATGAATGAATAAATCCAAGACTTTGCAATGAGGGAAATATTAAATTCATAACTCATCCTGTTATACTATCAACTCGGGCACTTTTAAACTAAAAAAGGCTAAACACAAACATTGTTATAGTTTGGTTATGCTTTTCGTCACCATTTTGGAATCAGTGACTTTACTCTCCAGGTCAGGTAAATAACATACTACATACTCAAAAAAATGTAAAGAATGAATAAAAGTACTCCGTGGCTATTGGAATTGACCTCGCTGGTAATGAAAGTAGGTTATTGCCTAAGTGATCTGAATTAAGATTAAATACCCCCTCTCTCTCCAACCATCTAAAAAAAAACCCTCTCATTTCTTTAAATTTTAACAATTAGAGATTCATTTAAGCTACCAATATTCCTTCTTTAAGACAAAAATATGCCTGGGAAAGCTAGTTGTTAATAGCATTACAAAGCATACCCATTTTAATTTTTTTTTAAAGATTTTATTTATTTATTTGACAGAGAGAGAGAGAGAGAGAGATCACAAGTAGGCAGAGAGGCAGGCAGAGAGAGGGGGAAGCAGGCTCCCTGCTGAGCAGAGAGCCCAATGCGGGACTTGATCCAATGACCCTGAGATCATGACCTGAGATCAGGACCTGAGCCGAAGGCAGAGACTTTAACCCACTGAGCCACCCAGGTGCCCCAAGCATACCCATTTTAATCAGATTGCTTTCCTCTTACATTTTCTTCGGTGCCCTCCCGACCCCAACTGCCCCTCCCCCCCATTCTTTGTGGATCCAGGGCTCTGTCATGGTAATTTAGGAAGGGTATCAGGATTGTGGCTTAGGCCTAAAGGCATGCAGCCTGGACTCTGGTTTGTCTGGACCCTCCTGGAAGTTGCTAATCCTAATGGAGCTTTTACAAGCATGGTCCATGGTTCTGAGAGCTGCTTCAAGGTACAGCGTGGTTCCTGTCCCCTGATTGTCCCCCCGACTGTCCTGCTGGCGACACTCATGTCAGTGTCCAGGCATGAGCCGACGACAATAAAAGGGTGAGAAAAAACAAGATGAGGTTCTTGGACTGGGCTCTCTGAGGACTTGAGGAGCACCCAGGTACTGGAGTGAGCACTGTCTGCAGAGACCCGGGGACAGACAAAGGGACTGTCTGTCCTCAGGGCCTTTGATTTCAGCGCAGACATGGGCAGACCAAAGCATCAGCAGGGGCACCTTCAGTTGGGCATAACAAAGCATGCTTGCAAGTGGTGGGATCTTCCAGAATTTTCTGGGAATTTCCATACGACAATTGAGAATGGAGCAATAGCAAAAATCAATTTGTAACAGCTGTTTATGTGCAAAACCTGGGATTTTGAAGAGGAAAAAAACACTCCTAATGCTCTTCTAAGCCAGAAGTATAACAGAAGAGGCAAAGCCTAAAATCGTTCAGCATTTGGGGTTTCAGTTACTTCATTTGTACAATGGGAATTTTGCTTGCTGTCGCCCACCTGCTTGGTAATTTGGAAGCTAAATATATAGCATGAGCACCCTCATATTCTCAGGCAGAAATTAAAACAACCTGTGAATATTAATGTTTTTTATTTTAATGAGGAGGGGAACATATTTTTAGTCTTAAAACTCACTCATTTTTTAAAAGGTAGCATTTTTTTTACCTTTTTCACTGGTTATGATTTCCATTTTAGTTTTACACAGCAATTGGATGAGAGGGAGAATTTAAAACACAGAATCAAAAAAAGATAATCTGATTTCATTGAGATAAAAAAAGATACTTTAAGCAAAGTTACTGCCTTTTTTAAAGATTTATTTACTTATTTTACTTTTTTAAGATTTTATTTATTCATTAGAGAGAGAGAGCAGGAGCAAAGGGGAGGGGCAGAGGCAGAGGGAGAAGCAGACTCCCCGCTGAGCGGGGAGCCCAGGGCTGGGCTGGATCCCAGGACCCCAGGATCATAACCTGAGCTGAAAGCAGATGCTTAGCTGACTGAGCCACCCAGGTCCCCTTAAAGAGAGAGAGAGAGAGAGAGAGAACAGACAAGTGCACAGGAGCTGGGGGAGGGGCAGAGGGAGAGAGAGACTCTCCTTCTCTGCTGAGCCTGGAACCGGAAGAGGCTTGATCCCACAACCAGGAGATCATGACCTGAGCTGAAATCAAGAGTTGGATGCCTAGGGCGCCTGGGTGGCTCAGTGGGTTAAAGCCTCTGCCTTTGGCTCAGGTCATGATCTCAGAGTCCTGGGATCAAGCCCCGCATGGGGCTCTCTGCTCAGCAGGGAGCCTGCTTCCCCCTCTGCCTCTGCCTGCCTTTCTCCCTACTTGTGATCTCTCTCTCTCTGTCAAAATAAATAAACAAAATCTTTAAAAAAAAAAAAAAAAAGAGTTGGATGCCTAAAAGGCTGAGCCACCCAGGGGCCCTGAAGTTATTGCCTCGTTACCATAGTTCTCGAAGAAATAAGTATTTACGGTTCTCTCTGTTATGGTACAATTTGCATGAAACAAAGATCCCATTACAAAGTAAACGAAAGTTACATAGTGTTGTCCAAAGATTTCTGTTAAACTCCCCAGCAGAAACGTAAGTTAAAGATGAGTACAAGGTCAAGTTGCTGAGGTCCTTAGGCTCATCTAAAACAGCTCCTTCATTTTACAAATGAGAAAAACAATGTCCAGAAAGTTGTCATTTATGGACATCTCAGATCACGGAATGGCAGAGCTGGCGCCAGGTCTCATGCCTGTTGCATGCGTGTTCTCAAGGCATTCCCCGCTCCCAGTGCACCCCTCCCCTGTCACACACACACACACACACACACACACACACACATTAGTGCATCACATAGTGCATTGCTCACATTTTCTTCAAAAAGTAAACAACATTTAACATGAGATTTAAATTAGGAATGAGACTGAAAAGTCAAGCGTGTGTGAGAGAAATAGAACCACTTTATGGGAACACTGATGCCAACAGATTACATCCTTTGGAATTTTGCCTGCAGTGGGGCCCTTAGGGGATCTGGAGACTGAACTCAGTTCCCTAAGCCAAACATTCAACAGGGCAGTTGCCCAATCAGGTTACCTGATTGTGTGAGATAGCGCTGGATTTTGCCTTTCTTTTTGTCTTTTCCTTTCTGCCTTGTGCCCCCAGTTCCATCCCCTCGCCGCACACTGCACCCTGTATCATTG
>CM052899.1:124654449-124711460 GCA_028534135.1 Potos flavus | reverse complement strand
TTTGACAATTTACAAGCCTTTCCTTTACATATATCATTTGTTGAATATCTGGGAGTTTGGCTCCCCAAGAGCTAGTTAGAAATTTCATTTGTTTTCTTATGTATCCATTTACTCCTTGATTCATTGCATTCGCCTTTATTTCAAAAATTCATGTACTGCATTGGATCTATAAAAATAAGGAGAATGCGTTTTGCCTGTGGCTTGCCAAGGACTCTCTCTCCTTCCTCACACCTCTATGGAGAGTTGGGATCCAAGGGTTCTGCACCAGCATTTTCTGGAACACAAGGGCACCCTCACAGCTTTCAAAGACAAGAAGCAACATCCAATGTTACCTTATGTGATTAATATACTTGCCTCTAAAATAACTAAAGGGTACAGCTGTTTTCATGCTGGTCCATATTCCTCTTGCAAGATCAGTATGTAAAAAAAAAAAAAAAAAAAAAATCACTATGTGATCACGCCGCCCCCTCAGTCCAGAGTTGTATTTCTGTAGTATCCAAAAGTCCAATAAACATTCACTAGCGTTTCAGATGTCTGTCCCTTCCTCTCCATTGTTTAAATTAAACAAATTATTATGCACTTTTCTTCCACAAGTGACATTTCATTTCAAAACCAATTCATATTATTTTAGTGCCCCAGGCAACTGATATATCCAGGGGAATAAAAAATCAGTTGTCAATTTTCCGAATCCCATTGTAGCCCCCACATGAGAGCTCATAAAGCATGAATAGGGTAGGCATGGAGTTTAGAGAAATGTAAGGTGGTGGGATAGAAGGTGACTGCATTCCAAATAAAAAGGGCAGATGCAGAGAAGGCAAGGGATTTGACATCACCTCCCCACCTCTTCCTTTTCTTTTCTGATACTCTCTCCTCCCTCCCGGGCCCTATGTTAAAGCATCTTTAGCTCTGAGATGGTACCCTATCAAGGAGCTGTCCTGCTCCCGCAGCAGAACATCACTATCTTCCTTTTCCATAGATACTAATAAAAAATAAAGCACATCTAAGCAAAAAAAAAAAAAAAAAAAAAAGGCTAAATGTTTGTTGAGTACTGTAAAGTGCTCGGACTTGATGTAAGTATTCATCATTCATGCCATTCAAATGGTAAATTAACTTTTTCAGGCCACTAGAGTATGAACGAGTGTAATTTAATATAGAGATAAATTAATAGCCTCCCCTAAGGGCTTTATTTAATGCCAAAAATAAAATAAGTACTCTGGAGAATATGACTTCTAAATTTCCTGGCACTGGAATCTCAAGGTCATGCCACTTCCTTTATCCGTCCTTCCTTTCTACCTACCACGATCCCTTTTTTCCTTTCTTCTTCCTCCTCCTCTTCCTCATCTCTCTCTCTCTCTCTCTCAATTCATTCACTCATGGAGGAAGGTAAATCTGTGATCCAACTACAAACTTTGGGAGAGTCTGACCTTTCTGTGGCCTCATTCAGGGAACTGGGGTGTGTCTCAATGCTTTAGATTTTAAGCTGAGCTGTTACTAAGAAAAGAGTGGGTCAAAACTGCACCAAAGTCACAGGGACAAGTCCCCAGACAAGGGATTGCTTGATGGTGTCTTGCCTGTGCCAGCTTTAGGCAGGTAAAACCAGCCCTCCCAAATCTGGTATGAAGCTTGAGTGGATTCCTTTGGAGGGCCTTCACAACATACATCTCCTCCCACACAGAGCGGCCTCCAGCTGGAACATTCCTCCCTGCCTCTGGACAGGACAATATAAGCTTGTGGTTATTTCTGGGACACAATACATAAGCAGACACGCATGTGCTGGTAGAAGGAAAATTTCGGAATGTATTCATTCTAGGTCAGCCTGTATTCTCCAAATGGTCGCTTTAAGGCATTCAGTAGTATAGGAAGACTTCCTGGTGGTCATTAACATTCTTCAATTCTGTAAGAGTGAGTGAATGAAAAGAGATACTAAGGGTGAAAAACTCTTTAAAACATAATATTCTGGGGCGCCTGGGTGGCTCAGTGGGTTAAGCAGCTGCCTTCAGCTCAGGTCATGATCCCAGGGTCCTGGGATCAAGTCCCACATCAGGCTTCTTACTCAGCAGGGAGCCTGCTTCTCCCTCTCCCTCTGCCTCTCCCTCCCTCGCTCATGCTCTCTTGCTCTCTTTCTCTCAAATAAATAAATAAAATCTTTTAAAAAATTAAAAAAATATTTTGGAATAATGATAACATTTTGCATTGTAGATTATTAAAAATTAGTAGCACGATATATGTAGAGAGCTTTCAAATATTCCACTTGAAATCACTGAACTAGTCTCTAGGGAAAACCAGGGAAAAAATCAATGCCCAAAAGCTGTATTCAGGTGATTTCGTTTTACAATCTAGTTTTTCTGGGAGGAGGGGATTATTGGTTTCTTTGTTTTTTTTCCTTTGTCTGTTTTATTATACCTTCTTCTTCAAGTCTCTCATGGATCCTTTTTCAAATTAAGTTTGTTATTTTTATTCCAGTATAGAGAACATACAGAGTTATGTTAGTTTCAGGCGTACGGTATAGTGATTTGACACTTCCGTACATCACCCTGTGCCCATCATGATGAGTGTACTCTTAAACCCTATCACCTATTTCATCCATCCCCCACCCACTTTTCAGAAGGATCCTCTTTTGTTTAATATATACACCTCGATCTGTTTGACTTGCCATATTTTTAAAATGGCAGCTTAATACAAATCCCATAAATCTAAGATATAGTCTTCTCTATGATATTATACCTATTAGTTTTAGCTCATCGTTGTGATCTTTTCCTTTACCCATATTCATATACACACCAAAAAGATAACTTCTGATTTTTTTTTTTTTAAATCTGGACTTTTGTGCTGGCCCTAGTGTAGGCTAAGTAGGCAAACACCTAAGTGGCATAATTTTAATGCTATAATATGGCAAGGCCCTAGATATCCCAACCTGATAAACCTTCCATGATGGCTTCGCCCCCTCCTCCATGGTCCCAGAGACTCCTCCAGGTAGGACCACAGAGGTGGAATATTATGTGCAACTGGTTTTGGAGTCTGTTCATTCTGTTCAAACTGGGGCTGTGTCACCAAATGCCCCGGTCACAAATGACTCACCTGTCTGAGCCCAGTGTCCTCGTCGATGAAATGTGATGATAATGATTTGCAGCTTTTATGGTTCCCAAAGATATATCTCTCTAAGGCAAAAATCTTGCATATTAGAAATTATTCAGTGCATTACAGCTGTCCTATTACTATTAAAACCTATTTATAGGTGCATAGAAAGTGGGCACTGGCTTCCTTCACTACCTCTCTCGTACTAAGAGTTGTGGTGGAGGGAAGGAAACAGCACCCAGCAAAGCCCTGATGGGACAGAAGCACTGAGCCTAAAATTCAGGGGATTCAGGCACTATCTGCCTCTTCATATGCGCTTAGACTCTTCTGATCTTCTTCTCCTTCCTTTTCATCCCTCCTCTCTCTTCCAACTCTCTTTAGAGACCAAGATGACATATAACCCAGGCTGTGATAATTTATTAAACAGTAAACAGAAAGTAATATGTTTTGAAGGTCTAAGTAAATGAGCTATGTAGCTTTCCAAAGTCCAGAGAAATAAATTAATCTTTTAAGTCAAAGAAATTAATGTTCAATGAGCTTATAACAAAGTAAGTAGAATATAAATCCTCCAGGCTTTAGATGCTCATTCTCTCTCCTTCCTCCAACCTCTTAGGAAAGAAAAAGGAGAGAGTAAAGGTCAAAAGCAACAAAACTGGGAAGGGGAGGAGACTTAAGTCTCAAATAATTCTTTAAAAAGATCTTTCACGGAAGCAGAATGGTGCTTTCAAGGGGTGGATTCGTACAGAAGGTGGTATCTATCCTGTACCATGAATGTTTCTCACCTTTCCTTCATTTTAAGGTAAAACATCAGTATATCTGTTATTAATCTCAATATAATTAGTGGCCCTTATGATTCCCACAAACAATTCAGTTATGTCCTAACCTCATAATCCTTGGAGTTTAAGTTTTTTTCCGAGATAACCATGTGTGTTCTTTTAATGACAGCTTTAAATCGCTTTTATATGGGGCGCCTGGGTGGCTCAGTGGGTTAAAGCCTCTACCTTTGCCTTGGGTCATGATCTCAGGTTCCTGGGATCGAGCCCCGCATCGAGCTCTCTGCTCGGCAGGGAGCCTGCTTCCCCCTCTCTCTCTGCCTACTTGTGATCTCTCTCTCTGTCAAATAAATAAATAAGATCTTTAAAAAAGAATAAATAAATTGCTTTTATATTTCTCATAGTCCCAGGGTGGAGCCCGATGTTGTGTCTGGCTTCCTGTTCAGTGGGGAACCAGCCTCTCCCTCCCTCTCCATGGTCTCCCTCTCTCTCTTTCCCAAATAAATAAAAAACTCTTAAAAAAAAATAAAATGTTAAAACTGATGTAAAATGTCCATAAGTGACTTAGCAGGAAATATTTCATGCCTGCAGAATATTCTGCCATTTTTGTCTTCTGTTCCTGGTATATTGAAAGTTTTTATTGTCTCTACTAATGACCACAAGAGGTCTTTAATAATTTTCTTCAGCATTACCACGTAATGATGGTCCACATAGATGGTTATTTTTGAGGCTCAAAGAATTACAATGCACCAATGCAAAGAAAACAAAGTGAACATCTCACTTTAAATTTGTTGTGCTTAGATTTTGTGCCCTGGGGAAAGAGAAGACTGGATTTTGGTAGAATACAGTCTCTGCCACAGCTAGCAAATGAAATGAGTAAGAATACATGTGTGAATACATATATGCAGGAGAGTTATATTGATTTGTTGTTTTGTAAGACATTATCCACCATCAGAGAAAATGATACTCTTGTTAACCTCAGTTCTAGGCTGAAATTTTAATCAGATGACATATATGAAAATGCTTCGACAACTATAAAGTTAGACGCAAGTGTGAAGTACTATGATTATTTCTCACTTTAGCTTCATGCACTGAAAAAACACATATTGAAAAATGTAAACATTTACCCATAAGAATCATAACGAATTTAGAATTTATCAGTCGTAAGCTGCATAGTTTTTTGATGCTTTCCCATCTTTGACATTGGGCTGGATCTGTGCTGCTGTTGGGCCGGATCTGTGCTGCTGTTGGGCCATACCTATGGGGAAGTTGCCGTAGCTTGTGCATAGTCTCAAAGGCTTAGAAGAAAATCCTGTAGACCAAAGGGGAACACCCTTTTAAGTAATGCGACATCACCAACCCTTTTAAAGGCAGAAAGGAAAATAATGTGTGGAAAGGCAAAAATACCAATGATTTCAAAGTTGAAAGTGATTAGGAAAAGTAGGACTTGGAATTGAAAAAGTCTTAGAAATATATTAACCAATTTATTTCACTTATTATTTGTTCCTTTTTATGACACGTAATCTAATCTATCTATATATAGCAATACCGACGTATATGTATAACATATATACTAAGAATTGATGTCTAAATAAGACTAATACATCTCTTTCAACTAGGGTAAAATTAAAATTCTAAGTAATAAGAAAGCATTGGTCATAGTTTAAATTTTTTTAATTAAAAGAATTCTCTTTAATTGTCCTAAAATAATGGTGCATCTTATCGATGGCATTTTATTTTAGATAAAACATGGCATTTTGAACTGAAAATTATTTTTTAAGGAAGTTTTTATTTTATTTTATTCAAAGACTTATTTCTATATTTGAGAGAGAGAGCAGAGGGAGAGGGAGAGAGAGAACCTGAAGCAGACTCAGCACCCTCTAGTCTGGGCAGCACCCCTCCAGCAGATATTCTGGTGACCCAGCTGTGTGACTTCAGGTCTCCCCAACTGAGCACTTAAATGGTTTGCTAAAATTCTCCTTCACTAAAATTATGTTCTCCAGTGAATAAAATTGCCAGAGAGGCTTATAAAAGGTTCAAAGTTGTTCCCTGAGAAAGCAAACGCATTGAGGCATTAATATCATTTACCACCGCCTTAGTTTCAATGAACTAACTTCATACAAAAGGTGAGATGTGACAAGTAATTTCTGATTGCTACATAAAACATCGTTAAAGACTACTGGTTGGGATGTTAGTCTCAAAAATTAGGTCAGCTTGCCCTGGCAAAGGAATGAGAGAAGGGAGAAAGATCCCAGTAAAAGCTCGGGGGAGGGAGATCCGAGACAATCTCTGCTTACCCTTCTTCATTTTGCTTCTGGTCCACTTTGGCCTGCAGGGTAAACTATCTTCCAGCCTTCCACTAGCAGAAAGATCCACAGAATGTCACTGGAAATGCAAACCCGGGTAACTCCACACTCTACCACGGTAGAGCTGAACCTGGGGAGAATGGGCCTTTCTCCTCTGCCTGCTGTTCACTCAGGTAAAATTTGATTAAGATGAGCATTGTAATGTTGGGAATATCTGCGACTGATTTTATAAAGCCTCCTCTGTGTAGATAATATGCAAAGAACCTATTGTTATATTTTCTCATTTAATTTTCACCACAACCCTGTAAGGTGTCACTTCTCCCATCTTAAAGATTAAAAAAAAACTAAGGCTAAAGTAAGTTAAACGACTTGCTTATGTCCATAAGCATGGAGATGGGATGTGACATAAATAGGCCTCTCAGGGTCTATGGTTTAGAAATCCAGACTTTTTAAACATAAGATCAGGCCTCCCTTTTCGTTTGCAAGCTGTGGAGGTAAAATAAAATCAGAGGGGACATAATACAGGTAATTAAATACTTGCATTCTGGGGGTAGTGCCCTATATCCCGACAATGGAATCTTGTAGGCCCTTGATCAACTTTTCTTTCTCACCTGAGCCTGGATGTGGGAGGGCTGCACTGGTGGTATGACATCCTACCATGGCAGCCCCAGTAGAAAAGTATTTAACCTTCTTATAAATCTTAGAAACAGCAAAAAAGGTAGGGCACTGTAAAGCTTGATGAATCTGGGTTTAAGATCTTCTAAATCCAGATAACTAAAATTCAGGGGACCTTCCAGGAATAATCTCAATGACTAATTCTTCCTTCATGAGGAATCAAAGTTTCTGAAAAACCTATAAGAAAAGTCTAGAAAGTTTATTATGCCTTCCAACTTCTAGATTAGTTTTCAAGAAAAAGACATGTACTATAAAAATTTTAATGTGGAAACAAAGGAAAATTTATCAAATGTCAACAAACTCCTGGTCAACTGAATTGGTACAATAATTGATTCATCATTTGGTTATTCTATTAGTAGATTGTCCTGGGGAGCTTACTAAGAACCAGGCATAGTGAAACTAAAGGATGATAGATATAACCGTCTCTTTCATACCTTTTCTCTAGGTCACATCCTGATCCTGTCCTTTGAATTTTATCAGACAGTTTTCAAGAGGAAGTAAGGAGAGCAAGCCCAGGATCAAGAAAGCCATTTCCCCCAGATACAGGGCAAAGCTGGCCTAGCCTATCCACTTCCTTTGCACTGTACCGTATCTTGGTCTTGCAATACCTCAAGTCTTCTCCAAACTAGTACATGATGCCATGAAGGAAACAACACCATTCATCCTTTGTTCCTCCATCTCAAATCTTCACCTCTTAGCATGGTGGCTCACTTGTGAATGTTGGGGGGACCCCATTATAACTTGGACTCACCTCAACGTTCCACCTTTAGAATGTAGTACAGACGGATGTACAGAGCAGCCCCTAGAGATGAATGTAGTGACCAACCCTTAATCCACCAGAATTACTATAAATTCCTTGAGAAAAATAATTTGGAAGAGTTTTTAGACCTCACTATCTTATATGTGCTAATGTTATAAGCAAATAAATAAATAAATAAATAAGTTAAGTTAAAGTGAGGAATCCTGCAGTCTTGAAATTTAAATCTTAAGAAAGGATACAATCTTCGTTCAAATCTTAGCATGATGCCTTATCAGTCATGTGACTTTAGGCTAGTAACTTAACTTTTCCAACCCCCAAAACCGAAAGTTTTCCATCTTTAAGTTGAAAATTATAGCAGAACCTACTCATAAGGTTCCTATGAGGCTTAGATGGGAGATTTCATATAAGGCAGGCAGCATGGTGGCTGGCACATAGTTAAGTAGTTAATATCAACTATGATGATGATACTTCAGATTGCTTCCTCGTTATCCCAGGATTTGGTGCAATTATAGCAATCGCTGGTGTGCGATATTAAAAAGAAGCAGGTTTTCTAGAAGAGGACATCAAGATTTATGCCTCTGTGGGAATCTCAGGTCCTAAAAGCTGAGCTTCTGAAGCATGGTGGAAAGCATTAATGGTAAGGAAAGGGGAGATAGAGGAATAGAAGTTAACATTATTGTGAGAACACCTTGGCCAGATAGAGGAAATTTTCCTAATCCATGTAATGGCAAAATTGTCCAAAAAAACTTTTCACTCCTCTCGTCCCTATATTCCAGTTTGTCAAAGAGATATTGAATGCTTACCTTGTACCAGGCATGATGTGAGGAAGTGCTGGAATTACCCAAATAAACACATCTGATATGAGGGTGTTCTGCCGCATAGAGCATCTTTTTTTACCCAGCTATGGGCACACTATTCTGGACAAGACAAATGTTCCTGTCCTCCCTAGTTATTCCATAGGTCCCCTTCACAGGTAGCGGAAAAAAAATTTTTTTTCACTTAAGGGTACATAAGTGCCTCATCCCTCAGCTGGAATAATAGTAACAGTGAACACTTAATGATGCTTTTTGTGACCCAGGCACCATTCTAAGCATTTCAGGGGCACTAACTTTTTAAGTGCTCACCAAATGTATTGTGACTTATGCATTGTTGTCATTCTCATTTCTGATAAGGAAATAAAAACACAGAAGTTAAATTAGTTGCCTCAAGTCACACAGCTGATTTGTGGTAGAGCGATGCTTTATGTTCAAATTTGAATCCTGAGTGCACTCTTCAGCTCCAATGACCCGCAGTAGTAAATCATTGACTATGACTAAGCAGCTCAAATAGTATAGTAGTGGTGGGTGAAGTCGGTCCTCTAGCCACCTGCTGGAAGTCTCATTTGGGAACAACAGCGTATCTAATGAGTTCTTCACTTGACTTCCTGAAAAAATTGTATCTCTTCAAAATATAGAGGAAGAGATGGTGGGGGCAGGTGGGGGGGGGATTACTGCTTTGTACGTAATTCTAATTCATAAGGTGAAATTGGTTGTAAAGTTAAAACAAAATAAAACATAGGAGAAAAACGACTATGCAACCCTCACATTAGCTGTGGCCACACAGAGAAAGACTAGCATCAGCTATGTAGCCCCAATTGAAAGAAGACAGGCTTTCAAAGGCATATCAGAGACAAACAGGCATATTTATAGGGTTTGAGAAGCTACGAAGAGTGAATGTTTTAAAAGAGTTAAAAGCCCTCAAAAAACATGATTCCAATTATGTAATTATTAACAATATCAGTTAAGAAGTCTATAAAAACTGGAAGGGAAGTCACACAGTCAAGTGCAGGTAAGAATGGCTGTCGCATACCTGTGACAATAGCATCTGAAGAGGCTGAGATATATGAAAATGATTTGGGGGGGTGCGCCTGGGTGGCTCAGTCGGTTAAGTGTCCCAGGGTCCTGGGATCGAGTCCCACATCAAGTCCTGCATCAAGCTCCCTGCTCGGCGAGGAGTCTGCTTCTCCCTCTCTCTCTGCCTGCCTGCTTGTGCTCTCTAGCCCTCTGTCAAATAAATAAATAATCTTTAAAAACAAGATGAGAAAAATGACTTGGGACCATGGAAAATTTTCCCTAATAATGTTGTTCATAATGAAAATAGCAAATGGGAGATGACCAATTGCTCTGTGCCAATGCTGCAACATATATCACACACACACACACACACACACACACACACGGACACACACACGGATACACACGTGTGCACATTTTTTTAAGCTTTTTAAAAAATTGTGTATCAAGCTACATTAGTTCAGGTGTACAAAGTAGTGATTCGGCACGTCTCCACCTTATGCTATGTTTACCACAAACACATGCACATTTTTAAAAGTTTGTACTTTCTTTGTGATTTAGTTTTTCTGCCAAGGAGAACAAAAGAGGCAGAGAGGGTATTTGAAGAAGTGTCAAAATCTGAGATGAGTGCAGAATTTACTTCTTTTTAAAGGCTGAATGGTATCCCATTAATATACACGTACCACATTTTCTTTGCCCATTCGTCCGTCAATGGACATTTAGGTTCTTTCCACATCCTGGCTGTTGTGAATAGAAACACAGTGAATATAGATACGAGCGCTACTATCTCTTCAAGGTCCTAATTTCAATTTTTTTGGATTAATACTCAGAAGTGGGATTGCAGGATCATACAGTAGTTTTATTTTTAGTTTTTGAGGAACTCCTATATCATTTTCCATACTGGCTGCACCATTTTACATTCCACCAACAGCGTGCAAGGGTTTCAATGTTTCCATAGTCTCACTAACAATAATTGTCCTTTGTTTTTCAGGTAATAGCCATCCTGACAGGTGTGAGTCTCTGTACTATGTAACAACATAGATACACCTTGAGGACATAATGCTAAGCGAACTAAGCCAGTCACAGAAAGACAAATACTGCATGATTCCATTTATAGGAGACATCTAAAATAGCCAAGTTCATAGAACCAAGGGAGTGGTGATTTCCAGGGGCGAGGCTGTGGGAAAAATGAGGAGTTACTAATCAACCGGCATAAAGCTTCAGTTATCATGATAAATAAACTCTAGACATTGGTTGTACAACACTGTACCTACAGTCAATGATAATATACTGTACGCTTGAAATTTTGTTAAGAGGGTAAATCTCATGTTGTGTTCTTACCACAATAAAATAAAATGGAAAAAGGAAAAAAAGCCCAATAGCCAATATAAAGATTTTAAAAGAATTCCCCAATCCTTTGATGGATTCAAGAGTTTTGACTCATAAGAATTATATTCCAAGACACAGGGGTCAGGGAGAGGAGAGGACAAGCGATTAGCCATCTATGTGAAATCAGTTCCATAAGACCGAAGATAAGGAAATATATTTTAGTGATCCCAAAAGGGAAAAATGTCTATCGCTAAACTTAACCAGACTGGTGAGGGCTCTTGCCTCTGTTTCGTAAATAACAGTTCTTTCCGGATTGTTTAGCCTCAAGCAAGAGGACAGAGGCAAGGAGGGAGGTGGGGAAGGTAGCTTGCATGATAGATTTCCTCAAATATTTGAAGAGTTGTCACACAGAAAATAAATTATATTCGTACTGCTTAGTCCCAGTGGTTGCAACGAGGACCCAAGGGTTAGAGTCAGATGAATTTGGATTCAATAGAAAGAAGGTCTGTCTAAAATTCTAATGAGAGAATACATTCCTCTGGGAAATAATGAGTTTCCTGGCACTGGAAATGCTCATGCTGTGTATTGAAAAGGAAATTCAAATAATTTTATCTCGCTCCTAACCTGGAGGTGCTGAGATTTCAAGACGAGATGACCTTAAACAGCCTTTTTTCAGCCATAAAGCGCAAATACAACATGTCGAGATTTCTTCAGCACGATTCAAAATGACCAGATGGTCACTAAGAAGCCATTTCTGCTTAAATCTGCCATGAAACTAGACATTTAAAAAAAATTTTAAAAAGTGAATTAGCATATAAATGGCTAAGAATTCCCCATATTCTAGCCTATCTTCAAATTGCGATTTAATTTAAGACGAGTACTTTTGGTTTATGACCCGTAATATTTATATGCTCACCTGCTCCCATAGAAATACAAAAATAAATACTGAAATGTATTTCTTACAAATCATGGTCTATTTGGTCTCAGCAGTGATACAACCGAACAATTTCTGCTTTCTTAGCCTATCAACAAGCCCAAGGTAATGTCGATTACCCAATCATTTCAAGGCGAGTTACATAGCTTACATTTCAACACAGCCCAAATCACCATCTTTAAGCTATCTGGATATATTTTTAAGCGTGCCTGGGGCACGAAATGGAGATTTAATGCAGCAGTAGGAACATGGATTGCACTAAAACATAGTCCACATTCCCATGAACAAAGAAATCTAAAGGAAGGAGGCTTTGTTACTACAGCCGATGCCCCGGAGAAGAGGAAGGGCAAGCCTTGAAACGCACTCTAGACTGAAAAGCTGTTACTGAGTCTCCAGCTGTGATGACAAATGACGTTTGTAAATCTTAATAACTTCTAACTGCCGTATCCCTTTCTTTGGGCAAACTGTCAAGATGGTAAATGCAGCAGAAAAATCCCCTCGAGTGAGTAAATAACTTTAACTCTCTTCCTTTGAAGGATCCTAATAGGAGATTTTTGTTTTTCATTATGTACCTTTCATTTATTTAGCATCTTTTTCATCCTAAAAAAGACTTGGAAGCATCCATTCCCACTGCTGTCCCTTGCGGTCTTTGTTTTATAAATAAGGCATAAGGAAGTTTTATAAAGCAAGCCTCAGCATTAGAGCTAGAATCAAGGCCTTTTTCTACTGAATCCAAAACAATCTGGCACGCTATCTCCTTCTGCCACCTTCGTGCTGACAACTTCATTAATAAGACCCATTTCAAGTCAATCCAGACTTGCAAATTGTCATTGCCTATCATCCCAGGCACAAGAAAGAAATTAGACCCCTCCTTTAGAAATTCACTTAGCAGAAAACGGCATGGGAAAGAAATTAAAACACTTACTATGAAAACCTTCCCTCAACCTTCTCAATTTTTACATTTCTGTCATCTCTCTCGGTTTAAAGATATATTTACACTGCAGTTATTTTCCACTATCTGCTTTATTATCATCGAAAATACTTTCCCCCATGAATCAACGTGATAGCTCTGCAAACAATAAGCGTCTCTCACGGCTTTACAGAGAAAACGTTTCCAAAAGTCTTTTGTCCGGAGAAGAGATTGAAGCTGTCTGTACCATCTTAATGGTCACTTACATAATGCCCTGCTCAGGAAGAAAGAAATAAAATAACTAAAGATGGAAAATATTATCTTCTCTTCCCTACCACTTCATAGCCTGATTTCCTGCTTCATTTCCAACGCTAAAGCATTAACTCCATCTTGTGCCTGGAATAATCTGATTTTCCCAACCCCACTACACTCTTATTTCTCAGCTTCAGTTCCCTCATATGGAAAGTGGAGAATAATAATGACTCCTCTTTCACTGGATGGCTGTGGAAAATAAATGAGTCAATATATGGGGAGGGTTCAGACCGGTATCTGGCACATAATAAGCATTCAATAAATGTTAAGCCCATGTAAAATTTTATCCTCTACACTATAAAACTAAAAGTTCTACGATAAAAATCTGGATATATCCAGAATCCAGCACTTGTCATCTCTTTCATTGCTATCCTCTCGTCCAAACCACCACCATCGCTTGCCTAGATTATTCCAACAGCCTCTTTACTGTTCTTCCCGCTTCTCTCTGGACCCTACACCGCAGTCTGTGCTTAGCTTAGGAGCTGAATGATCCCTTTGAATTTTAAGTTGGATCATGTCACCCTCTGCTCACTCTTGCTCATGCTTGTGTGCACTCACTCTCCTTCCCTCTGTCTCTCTCCCCCAACCCTCTCTCTCAGTCTCTCCCCAATGGCTGCTCATCTCACTACGACCTAAACCCAAGTCCTTACAGTGGTCGATAAGGCCCTGCAGAGCCCATGACCTCCTTTCCACCTACTCTACTCCTAGTTTACTTAACTCCAGCCCCTCAGGCCTCCCAGTTTCTTCATACATGCCTGGCCTGCTCCCGACTCGAGTGGGGCCGGTGAACTAGAGTTCCTTCTGCCCTTGACACCTTCTCTCTGTACCCCCTGCCCCTCAATCTGCATCATTTCCTCCAGTTCCTGCAAACCTTGGACCGCCCTATTTTGAACTGCAGCTCTTCCTCCACCCCAGGACCCCCGATCCCCTTAATCTGCTTTATATGTTTCCATAGCACATACAGCCTTTTAGTGTACTACATAGGGTACTTATTGATAGGATTGATTGCTTCCTGCCGGTAGAAAGTAAACCCCACAGGGACGGAGATTTTTTTCCCTCAGTTTATTGATGTGCCCTGAATGCCTGGAAAAGTTCCTGGTGTGTAACACGTTCAAAACACATGCATCTTATGAAACCGTGACTAAAGAAATGAGTGGGCACGTTACGACCCTGTTGAATACCCTTCAGGATTTCCCTGTTGCCAGAGGTCAGTCCAGACTTTTTAGCTGACCATCCAGCCCGTCCCCATTCCTCCAGCCCCGCCCTCTGCCATATTGCGGCACTTGCACTACCTACAGTGTCCGGGTCGTATAGCTAAACACCTGCGGCTGCCCCGAATGCCTGTGCTCCCTTATCTCCCAGCAAATATCTCTCACCTTTCACTACGGCACCTCGACTGTGAAGCTTCTCTTGGCTTTCCAATTCTTGGCTGAACATTTTCCTTCCTCCCCTTTGTGCCTCTAGTCTATCCTGAGATAGTTTTTATCTCAACAACAGTCACTGTATTGGCTTCATTTGTTTCCATAGCTCTCCTCCTTGACCACATTACGGGCCACATGAGGGCAGGGAACCTACTCATTTACGCAGTGTTTTGTACAGTGCAAACCAGGTCATGTGGGTCACAGATACTCAGTATAGACGGTTGTATATTCATAAGAAGGAGGCGAAAATGTCCACTGAATTCTGCTAGTTCTAATCCATCTAATAGTGGAGGGTGGGTTAGAAAGTAAAGCTCCTTTAGGTCAGCTTGTTCTGCCTCTGTGCTTCGAACTCCAGACTAGAGCTGATGCTTCCAAGGAAGATAACGGAGGTGGGGCAAAGAGTAGTGAACATGGACGGGAGGCAGGGGTCCAACCAGGAGCACACAGAGACCTGGGCTACAGCCTTCATAGTTGCTGATGGAGCCACAGGGGTCAAGGAAGGGTCCTCTAAGACCCCCTGGATCTCTAGAGCTTTCCTGAATTACATTAATTCCAGGCTGCTTCTCTTGAAGTGTGGGGACCAGGGGATGGGCAATCACACAGGAGAGGATGACTCCAAGGAGCTTCCAACAGCGGAAGCTAAAGAAAATGCTGAAGCAGGAACAGATGAGAAACCAGAGAGAGAGAGAGTAAAGAAGAAAGAAAGAAGAAAAGAAAAAAAAAAAAAAGTGCTACTTTTCCTCCATCAAAATCGCCCTTGCAATGCCCCACACGCCATTAGCCCAAATTTCAACCCACAACCTTTCAGTGGGGGCAGTCCCTGAGCTCTAGCCCCATAAAGTTTTTCTGCTGCTGCCCTTTCACTATGGCTTTCAAGTATCCTCCCCTTTTCCCACTGATCGTAAACCGTCTTTCGGCTCAGGCATTTTTCCCTGTTTTGTTATCTGTTCCTTGGGCCAGGGTCATATAACATGCTGACTAAGGTTAATTACTTCATTAATTCCCCTACTTTCCTGACGCGCAGTATTGCTTTTATCACCTTCTGTTCAAAGATGAGTTGAATTCATTACTAGGATTTTGTGCGTGAAGGTCAGTTAAACTTCGAATTGCAGGCCAAGAGACAGGGAATAAGAAAAGCCCACAGGAAAAAAAAAAAGAAAAGAAAAGCCCACAGGGCTGCCACTGAAAGTTCTCTCCAAAATGTAGTCTGCGCTCTCAGTTTATCTTGCTGAGCATATTATAACCCACCCTGAGCACAGCTCTGTTTCCTCCACCCCGCGATTTCCAGCAAAACACACATCTGCAGCATAAACAGACCAGGAGAATCCTCTGCCCTCTTCCCCGGTACTTCCTTCATACTCACATCCATTTAATTAATTCATTTAACAATCAGGAAGAAAGTACCCACTATGTGCCTGATATATTGCAAGGCTTCGGGAATAGCATATTAAATAAGACTCTGCTCTCAGAATGTAGACTGTGATTAAAGAACAGAAAAATAAACCAATGGCTTTGTCAAGTACGATGAATAGAATAATAGTGACAATAACAAGAATAACCATAGTGGCTGAAATCAGTTTAATTTGTGCTATGTTCCAGCCACACGTACTCTTTGCATATTATTAACTCATTCATGTAAGAGGTCATACAGCCCTATAAAGGCAGATACTATGATTCTTCTCTATTTTGCAGGTAAGGAAAGTGAAGCACAGAGAGTTAAGTAATTTGTCTAACCCATTGATAAAGATCCGAGCCCTGATTCAAACCCAGACACATATCCTGAGGCACATAAAGCAGACGGAGTGGCTAGGACTCCATTCTTTAGCTCTACCCTGGCTACACATCTACACCTGTAATCTCTGGTCCTGACTTGTTGGCCAGCACCTCTGTGGCACACATTGAGTACTTGCTATGTGCCATCCGCAGGATATCCAGAAAGCCTGCAAAACCCTCACAGTTTAAATGGAGTACAGAGCCATGTGAAGGTGCAATGGTAAAATTGTACCCTTAGCAATATACAGAAAAGCTATAAATAAGTTACGGAAGAAGCACTGGACAGGGAGGGGACCTGTTAGCCATGGTAAGGATTAGGAAAGGTTTCCCATGGAAGGAGTTCACACAACCAGGAGTAGAAAACAATTCTTGAAAGACATTAAAGGCAGAGAGAATCCTCCATCACTTTTCTTTGGGAAAGTCTCTTCCCTTTCAAAACCCTCCTGGAAATTTTCTTTAAGAAGTCTCCACCTCAATTTTTTGTGATGACGAATTCAGGTGTCAACTTGATTGGGCCACACGTTGCTCAGATTCTTAGTCAAATGTTTTTCTGGGTGTGTCTGTGTGGGTATTTCTGGGTGGGATTAACATTGGAATCGGTAGACTGAGTAAAACAGATTGCCCTCCTTGATGTAGGTGGACCTCATCCAACCCATTGGAGGACTAAATAGAACAAAAGGAGGGCTGGGGGAGAATTTGCTCTCTGCTTGACTGTTTTTGAGCTGAGACATCAGTCTTCTCCTGCACTTAGACTGGAACCACACCACTGGCTCTCATGGTTCTCCAGCTTACAGACATCAGACGATGGGATTTCTTGGCTTCCACAATTGCATGTGCTGGCCAAGTCCTTAAAATAAATACCTCTGGTTCTGTTTCTCTGGAGATTCCAGGCTAGTACAATCTTATTCTGTTCCCCTTTTCCATGTATTTCCTTGGCATGCATAGGTCTTTGGCTAGCCCATCGAGAATGTAGATGCTGTGATATAGGAGTGTCTCCATGTGAACACGGTGAATCCTCACAGGGAGAAATCAAAGAATTCAATATTCTTCCCCTTTGCTCCACCCAGTAGTCACTCAATAAATTTAGCTCCCCTGCTGACTGCACTAGGATATCTCAGCACCTGACAGCAGCAGGAAGGAGGCTCGTCTTCCCGTGGTCACATGATCTTTCTAGCAGTGTCGTGCACGACCAGTTGTCATAAGGCAGATTCAGGAAGATGTAGGCAAAGCAGTCTTCTATTTAGGGCATCCTTTAGATCCGGAGGACCATTAAGTTATACTCTGGCAAGAGGCACCAGACAAATTCTAGCTGACTAGTAGGTCTGGTCTCCATCATGGGCCTGAGGAGGCTCCAGAGGACTTGGAATTTTGGAAGGAGAATCCATACCTATTTAGAATATAGACTCTGTTAAAAAAAAAAAAGAGGTTGAGTGTCACTCATTTTTGAATCTTTGTGGATGGAACCCCAAGTTCCATGCTCTCTCCACATTAACCTCTGGATGCCTCCAATTTAAGAGGGAAGAATTAGAGGATGCTCTTGTTACAGTGAAATTTCCCCCGAACAGATTGCTGGAAAAGAGGTCTTCTGCATTCACAGAAAGTCTCCATCTCAGAATATATTTAAGACTTGTATTCATTAATTTCCCATGTATGTTTGAGCATTCCCTGTGTGCTGAAACATCATTCTAGTCAAGCGCGGACGCAGCATTAAGTGAGATGAAGTATTTGCCTCATAGGGGAGTAAGGGAGATCCACAACAAACTTGAAGCAATTAATACACTCATGAACCATGTTGCGTGCTGTGAAGAAATTAAAGCAGCATTAGGAAGTAGAGATCGAAATTAAGTTGTAGTGTGTACATGTAGTGTGTGCATGCATATGTGTGCAGGTGTGTGTTTGGGCTTTTTTAGATAAGGTGTGCAGGGGAGGCTTCATCTAAAATGCAAACTAGAAGACAAAGTAAGAGAAGGATATTTCAGGCAGAGGAAACAGCAAATGCAAAGGCCCTGGAGTGGGAATGGCTTGGTGCGATGAGGAACAAGAATGCCACTATGGCAGAGAGCACGTGGGTAGCTCAGTCAGATGAGCATCTGATTCTTGATCTCAGACCAGGTCTTAACCTCAGAGCTGTGAGTTCAAGCCCTTCCTTGGGCTCCATGCTAAGCATGGAGCCTACTTAAAAAAAAAAAATTAAATAATACCACTATGGCAGGAGCATCATAAGTAATCAAGAGAGTGACAGAAGATGAAGAGTCATGGGCCAGATCACAGAGTGTCCCATAAGACATGGGAACCATATCAGACTTAGGGTTTCCTTCAAATTTTGATAAGATTCCATCGCAGAAGAGAAATGATATGAGAATCTAATTTATCTTTTCACAAGTTCATTTGGACTACTGAATGTGCAAGGACTCCCAAAGACAAGTTAGAAGTGAGAAGTTAGTCCAGGTGAGAAATGATGGTATGTGGTCCTAGGGTTAGAGACATACTGTGATAGAATGGGATTTGAGGTGTATTTTAAAAATAGAGCTGACAGGACTTGTTAATGATTTGGGTGATGGGACAGGAGAGAGAAAAGCTGACTTTTAGAGAGAGGTTGATACCCCATGAAACTGAAGATGCTCACGCTTCCAGGCCACTCACCTGAAAGGACATTTTCTAGGCATTTGAAACAGGCCCTAGAAATTTCATCCTTGTAATTTTATAGTCCTTGCCTTCAACAGGACACCGAGGACTTCAGGGTCCATAGAGACTGCACCTTCTTTAGTTCCAGGTTTTTAGCCTGAGTAACCAAGCAAAAAGGATACCATTAAGACTTACGTGTGGAGCATAAGGAAAAACATGGAGGACATTGGGAGAAGGAAAGGAGGGGTGAATTGGAGGAAATCGGAGGGATGATGAACCATGAGAGACTGTGAACTCTGAGCAACAGACTGAGGGTTTTGGAGGGGTGAGGGTGGGGGGTTGGACGAGCCTGATGGTGGGTATTGAGGAGGGCACGTATTGCATGGAGCACTGGGTGTGGTACATGAACAATGAATCTTGGAACACTGAAAAAATAAAATAAAAATATTTGGGGGAAAATAAATAAATAAATAAATAAATAAATAAATAAATAAATAAAAAGAAAAAGAAAGAAAATGAAAAAAAGTTGTTCAAATTACACCCAAGGCATGTGACTTCTAGAGCTACACTCACCAAGTGTAACTGGTACATTGATCAAGAACACCTCATGGGACACAATTATAAAGCAACTTTATTTTTTGTCTCCTCCAGTCCTTGTTGTTTTATTATTGTTATTTTTTCCTTGTTCTTGGATGAAAACTCGGAAGATTCTTTTTTTTACATACCTTCCAATACCTTTAAAGATTTTAAAATGGGATTATTTGAAGTTGAAAAGTCTCAATTCAGAATCAGGATGTCTGGTCCTCATTCAGAGGTGAGACTTTGCCCTTCCTCCCCAGCCAGGTCCTGCTGCCAGTAACAAGGCTGAAGGTGGAAGGAGAGTGTGGTTGGCTTCTTCTCCCTTTTCTCTTGTATTCTCCCTAGTCAGCCAGCTGCTCTCTCAGATGCCTCTGAGGTTGGTGACAGGGGTGTGGGAGAGTGTGAGAGGGGAGAAAGGGAAGGGAAGCATGACAGTTCTTATTGGACCTACACTATCCTAAGCTAGCCTATAACTTTCAGAGCCTGGCAGGTAATTATAGGCGGCCTCTCCATTGATGAGAGAACATGTTGTTCAGGAACCTTCCATTACCAGGCGGTCTTTCTGAAGTTCCCTCGATTCTTTTGAGTATGTCCTTATTCCACCTTGTTGCCTAGATCCTAGAATTTTGACTGCATCCTTAGATTCTCTGTGCCGAGGCCTGTTTGTCCATCCAGGGGGTTTTCTGGAACCGAGACAACTATAGTCCAACATTTCCACTGTGTGGAATACACTGTCTGCTGTCCACAGCTGACAAAAAGGAAACGTACAGGTATCCTTCCACTGCAACCCCGAGGGTGCAGGCCAATCCCAGGACACTGATCCATCAGCCCATCCATCAGCAGCTACAATTTTGCCCTTTGTGTCTTCAGGTAGGATTCCCACATAGTCATGGTGAACCCTTCAAACTGCCGGCAACTCACAATGATCTCAAGGAGCTCTCAATGACCTCTTCAGCGTACCCACTTTTCAGCTGTGATGAAGGAGAAACCCTTTTCCTTTAGAGGAAAGTAGGACACAGCACACCAACAGCTTTCTCCAAAAAGTCTTCTTCTTCCCCAAATCCTCTTTTCTCTTGTTATAAGTCAACTGATTCTTGGACACCTATATTTTTCAATTTCAAATCAGTGGTCTCTTTCGCAATTCGTATAGTTAGCTGATGCTTCTATTTTAATATCCTGTTATGTAACCATTGCTCAGCCCAGTCCAGCTTCAATGAATAGTTAAGAATAACTGGACTTACCTTATCCAAACATTATAGATTCAGAGCGTGTTACGTCATTTTAACTAAATACTTCATCATATCTTATTTACATTGACTCCTCTTCTGTACTTCTGAGCTTAACAGATTTCTGTGATTTGTAATTCTTCCAACTCCCTACTAGGTAAGGTCATGTGGTCATGTCAGTGAGCATGTTCAACCCTCCCGCCACACTGGCAGTTCGCTCATTTGGTGGCACACTAAGAAAGTAAGCTTTTGTTTTACAGAGATTTTCTGAGTTCCCCCTGGAAACTTTCAATGTTACTTCATTTCTCACCCATCAAAACACAAGCTGGGACAATGAATAAAAGAAAAATTGTATCCTTTATTATCTTCTAAGTCAATAATTCTCAAACTTCATTGTGCATAGGAACCTGCAGTAGAGTTTGTTTCAACTTCATTCCCCCAGGCCCTGATCTCAGAGCTTCTGCTCCAGTAGGTCTCCTGTGAGGCCCAGGAATCAACCATCTTACAAGTGCCCAGGTGATTCTGATGCAGGTGTTCGGTTCTGGTTCTCAGAGTACACTAGGAGAGATATTGATTTACTCTCACAACGTCTCCTTCCTAGGCAGGGGCTGAAAATGATGACTTAATTACGATTTGCAGCAAAATCATCCTATTGCATTTTCTCAGGATCCAGAATGGTGTCCCTTGGTATTCTTTTTTTTTTTTTAATTTATTTATTTTTTTTGTCCCTTGATATTCTAATTGGCCCCTCACTGGAGTCACTACCATTAGAGTGACGACTTATGAAGCTTCCCCAGGCCTTTGCTTTGTACCTTGTCTCTTGATTCTGTTGTTCCCCTGAACTCTTTTCTCATCTTATTTCTCCCTATTTTTGTTTGTGAAGCAGGCTGCTGATTCTGGGATTACTATTATTTTTTAAAGATTTATTTATTTATTTTAGAAAGAGAGAGACAGTGCACACGCATGTACATGGGGGGGGGTGGGCAGATGGAGAGAATCTTCAAACAGACTTCCTGTGGAGCCCAATGTGGGGCTGGATCTCACAACTCATGAGATCATGACCTGAGCCAAAATCAAGAGTCAGAGGCTTATCTAACTGAGCCACCTAGGCACACCCCTAGGACTACAATTATTAAGGAGAGAGTTTTGGAATTTCCTTTCATCTTTAACTGCCTTTATTCCCATTGGTAACTTTCTGAAGACTTGAGCCATTGCAGGAACTCCCTGTTACCTCTTTATTATCAAAGGACATTTGGACACACGAGGCCATAGTTTCCTTGGCCAATTGATTGAGAGCATTTCACTCATTAAGAAGCTTAGCCTGAAGTAAACAGAGGAGAGTCAAGAGGGGTCAAAGTTTCATAAAGCCATATTAAATCCTCTGAATGAATCTATCTAGGCTTTGGATAAAAAAAAATAAGTAAAATTATGATTTATTCATTAAAGCTAATTCACTTACATAAGTTAAAAAAATTCTGATTCTAAAAATCTATAGTTCTCAAAGTGAGCTTCCCATGACTACAGATGAAGAGAGGCTTGTCACTGCCACCTTTGTGATTTCCCTCAGAACCTAGTGCTCATCACTGGTTTTCTTTTTGAAATTTTAATACAAATACCCATTATTATCATTTTATACACATGTACTTCTTATTTCCACTTTTCCTCTTCATTGTCCTTTCTTTATTTGCACCTTTATTCCATGCCCATCCCCATCCCCACACGCATGCACGCACGTGAACACACACGCGCGCGCGCGCACACACACACACACACACACACGGCCCCAACATGTTTCTCTTTGGCTTGGCCCTCCAAGATGAAACCTCACAACTCTGCAGTAGGCAGCAGTGGTCAGAGGGCCAGCATCACCTGACCAAAGAGTGCGGAAGCTTCCAGAGGTGGTAGGAGTAGATCTAGTGCTAGCCTTGTTAGAACGGCTTCGGCTGGTTGAAAACCAGGGGTGCTAATAGGAATAGATGGTGATGGAAAGAGAAGAACTGACATGTAATTGGAGAAAAATTAAGGATTGGAGCTAGGAGTTCTCTAGAGACAGAAGCAGGGTCCCACTAGTCTGCCCCAAACAATGGTTAGGCCCAGGGCCAGAATAAAAGTAGAGGCCCCCATTCCATATATCTAAATATTGTAAAATTACAACTCAAACTAAAAGACTGTTCAAAAAATACGTTCAATTCTCTCATCTTAACAAATATGCATTCGTTAACAACAGAATAAGCAGTCGTGTGAAGCTCTGCTCTGTATCTGACTGAGGATGACTAAATTTAATTGCTACTGATACAAGTTTGGGTGTTCTGTTAAT
Organism: Potos flavus; assembly: GCA_028534135.1. Lineage (NCBI taxonomy): Eukaryota > Metazoa > Chordata > Mammalia > Carnivora > Procyonidae > Potos > Potos flavus. The sequence goes on along the minus strand of CM052899.1, from coordinate 124,688,613 downwards.
AGTGGCCTGGTACGGGTGACCTAGCGGTGCGTGGTTGAGTAATAAAATAGGCATATGTGATTTATAAATGATTAATACATTACATATATTTATATATTTAGTAATTTATACCACCATGAGTTCTATACTTAATCACTGTAAATTATTAATGTCCATTCTTTAAGATTATTTTTCCTTGTTTACCTTTATTTCAGCAAAATCGCTGATTATCTTATTATAATCAAGATTATCCACATAATTTAATGGTAAACCACATGGAATTTCTTCAGAAAATTAAAAATTGATCTACCATATAATCCAGCAATTCCATTTCTGGGTATATACCCAAAGGAAGGGAAAATAGGATCTCAAAGAGAGATGTGCACTCCCATGTCTATTGCAGCACTATTCACGATAGCCAATACATGGAAACAATCCAAGCACTCATCAACAGGTGAATGCGTATAGAAGAGGTGGTATATATGTACAATGGAATATTATTTAGTCACGAAAAAGAGGACATCCTGTCACTTGCAACAACATGGATAAACCTTGAAAACATTAGGCTAAGTGAAATACGTCAGACGGAGAAAGACAAGTACTGTAGGCTATCACTTGTATGTGGAATCTAAAAAAACAAAAATTGTAAAAAGAGAGCAGAATGGTGGTGAGTATTTTAATTTTTTAAATTTTAAAAATAAAAAAAACAAAGAAAATCCAAACTAAGTTTGAGACTTTTGACGATTAGTTACAGAGTTTAAAGAGAATGTGGTTTGGCCAGAATAATCATGTTATTTCTAGGAGGTATTTGAGAGGCTCAGTTTTCTCCTGCCTTTTCTTCACCTTTTGCCTTCTATCTAACTGCTAAAGCCTGCCCGGATTCCATGAATAAAGCAGGAATTGAGTTAGACAGTAATGCTATCACCTCCGGCCCAACAGTCTTATCAGCGTCCATGACAGTGTGACAGCCTATGAAATATTCACAAAAGGCCCACACTAAAGCTGGCACAGCCTCAGAGTTTGTGAAGCTATGCCTTGCTTTGGATTTAAGAATAAGAAACAAGAAAGCTCAAAGTGCATTCGCTTCTGCAGACTTGTTAAAACGCCCTCCACACCCCCTGCACTCTACCTGGGTAAAACATAGCATCTGCAATTTCAGATGCTTCATCAGAAGTAGGACTCCATGTTATGGACTGAATGTTTGTGTCTCCCCAAAATTCCTATGCTGAAGCCTAACCCCCAATGTGATGTTATTTGGCGATGCAGCCTTTGGGAGGTAATTAGGGTCAGATGAGATCATGAGGGTGGGCCCGCATGATGGGATTAATGCTCTTCTGAGAAGAGACACAAGAGCTCATGCTCATTCATGTGTGCGCTCGCTCTCCCCCCACTCTCTGCCTCTCTCCCTCTTCTTCTCTGCCATGTGAGGACATACCCACAAAGAGGGCCCTTACTAGAAATCCAGTCAGCTGAATCTGGCTCTTGGATTTCCCAGCCGCCAGAACTGGGAGAAAATAAATGCCTGTTGTTTAAGCCACCCAGTCTGTGGTATTTCGTTATGCCAGCCTGAGCTGACTAATATGTTATGAAATCATTATCATTAACCACACAGAAAGAGGATGTGTGGCAGCGGCAAGTTATATCACAAGACTTCATAGTCCTGAACACACATAAATCCTCTCCCAATAAAAAAAAAAAAAAAAATAGTTTCGGGGCATCATTTTTGTTATATTCTACATGTAGCCAATCTTATTTGAGTGAAATGAGGCAGTTATGTGCACAGCACGTTTTCTGGGAGCTCAACCTCTCTATCATCTCTGCCATGGTGCCTGAAATTCCTGCCCTTAGGGTCACTCTTTAACGGACTTCTGGAAAACTGGCATTTTTAATTGGGTCATTCTAAAGGAATGACAAAAAGCCTTGTAATGTTTTCAGAGATATGACCTGGACTCCGACAAAGCTGTTCCAGGTTTTTAATCTGATTCTCACAGCAGCTCCGTGAGGGAAGCAGGGCAAATACTATTGTCCTTGCTGTAGGAACGAATGTCACAGAGAATGGACGAGTGACTTGCCTTAATCTACACGGGATGTCAGATCCAAAGTACTAGAAATGCATAGCCATCCCTCAGCGTCCTTGGAATCAGAGGAACAAGTTGGGAGATCACTTACCAAGCTGGGATCAGTGCAAGGAGGCGGGAGAGTCCTAAGGGATCTTTGCTCCAAGCCATGAGAGAATAGTGGTAGGATGAGCTGTCCCCTTTTCTAGCATAGTATGCAGCTCACCCGGGAAAAGCGTCTCTATCTGAGTGATGCAGAATTAACATTGACACCTTCGTTTCTTGCTCTGATCTCTTTGTTGGCCAAGTCCCTTCTCTTTGCTTTTATTACACCTCTTTCTGTATTCAACAGATTTTCATAGTCCAGTGTACTTTAAGAATGTACTGTGTTATTGATGGGGCTCAAGGTGATTATGTCCTAACTCCTAGCATCTTTGCATGTCCTTGCGTCCATCGTTCCCTCCATCTGCATGCCCTTCCTTCCTATCCGTCCACCACTGTCACAACCACCACCATAGCTGGCCTGGCCACTGCTCTGTCTTCAGAGTTAGGCTGATAAGACACAAGTGTATATATTGATCAGAGCTATACGTAATAATTATGCATAAAAAAAAGACCAGAAGTTAATTTACAAAGGGAATAACAGGTTTTGGGTTAGGACCTATAAGTGATCTTTCTATGAGATCATGATAAGGACTTTATCATTTTAAAATACAATTGAATACCGTTCCAAATATTTTGCTCTGGGAATCCCTCTCTCAAACTAATAGTTACTAACTGGTAACTTTATTTTCGTTGTACCAGGTAAACCCTCTCTTTCTGTAGCCTGTTAGGAAGAAAGAGCACATGGACTTTGGAGCTATGCAAATCCTGCTTCTGCCTCTTTCTCACAGTGTTTACCTAACCTCTCTAAGTCTGAGTTTTCTCATCCATAGGACTGAAATGACTCTTACCCCGGAGGGCCATGGGGAGGACCAGGGGTCTATGTGTAGCAGCTGGCGCAGCAGCTGGCATATTGCTGGTAGGTCGTACACGGTAGTTCTCACCTTACCGAGACAGGGTTCACAACCAGCAGCACACAATCCATCCCAAATTCCTCAATGTCCAGCAGAAGCTCCAGCACAAGTAGGTGCTCTAAAAATGTTCATAGAAGGAATGCATGCATGAATAAACAAATGAATGGATGCAGGGGACACAGTAATCTCATTGGTAAGTTACCTCCTAGAACACTATGGTCAATGTCCTCCAGCCGAAGACCAGCAAGAACACATCTGTGGTTGAACAAGTTGGGTTTATTATCTCCACAGCCAGGAAGACTGGCCCCCATGAACATCTCAGTAAGTGTTAGGAAGGACTTATTACAGGAGTCTGACTTTATATGAAGATACTTTTGGGGAGGGCTTAAGGAAATGGGGCTCTGCTTTAGATTGAGTGCTGTCAGGAAGTGGGTATGAATCTAGGGTTAGATCTCTTAATAAATCTTATCTAGAGAGAGGGAGAGTAGAGCGAAGCTGATGCTGTGTTGGTAAAGATCCAGCAGCCACTCATCTTAGGCAGGATAAGGGGAATGTTGGGTTGTTTTTGTGGTTTGGACAATATTCATGATTTTGTAGTGTTCAGCCATGATTAGGAAGTGGTCTTGTGTCGATCCATGACAGTGGCCTTGTCTGATGCTAGTGTTCTATGAAATTATTCATAGGAGAGCAGCCAAACCTAGTGATGGGTGCCAGGCCTGCTCTCAATGCTGGGGCGGTGTTTCTTTCTCTCACTCTGGAAGATTTAATTATTATTTTTTCTTATGAAGTTTAGCTGACACACAATGTGACATTGGTTTCAGGTGTACAACCTAGTGATTCAGCAAGTCTAACAAGATTTAATTCTTAAAAATATGTCTCTAAGGGCTGGGGTCTATCCCTCTGTGGGACATTTACTTGTTTTTCATTGACTATTAACCAAATCCCTATATTTAGTCGGGCGAATGTTTAACTTTTGCTGAGAAATCTCTACTTAAGACTCCACTTGTTCAGATTAAGGTTGCAAAAATAAATGAGAATGATAATATCACACAAAGAAACAAATCAGGGCTTTTTCATTTTCTTCTCTTATGTGAAGTTCTTTGGTTATAGGTCCATAAACGAGAGAGGCCCCACAATTTAGAGGAGAAAACATAATAGGCAAAATTCAAAAAACTTCTAGTACAAGTTAAACTATAACAAAGGCCATACGTGAATGTTATCAAAAACAACTCATCCCAGATCACATCAGCATGGTACTGACACCCTCCCAGAGTCGTAGCATTAGTAGTGTGCCAATCACTGTACATAGCTCTTAGATCTTGCCAACAACATTATAAATTATATTACCCTTATTTTACAGAAGATGGAATCTGAGGCTCGAGGACATCCAGTAACTCTCTCAAGGTCTCACACACAGTGGGTGATAAAGCTGGGATCAGAACGCAAGACTGGGGCATCTGGGTGGCTCAGTTGGTTAAATGTCTGACTCTTGATCTCAGCTCAGGTCTTGATCTCAGGGTCATGAGTTCAAGCCCTGCATCGGGCTCCACGCAGTGTGGAGCTGACTTAAAAAAAACAAAAAACAAAAACAAAAATCCTCAAGACTGCAAGACCGCCTGGACCACAGCCCCTCTTCACTCTGCTCCTTCCCAGAACCACGGTCTTTAATGATGTCAGCGTGAGACGGAGACCAACCAGGAACAGTCTCTAATTACAAGTAAAAAACTTCTAGTTTTGAGAATTGTCACTTGTAATGAGAATATATTAAAACGAAGATGGATAATATTATCAAGACAACGGCAAAAATAAGGTGATAAACAAGATGGAACCTGATGGGAAAAGCATTTTATTTTGGGTTTTGTTTGTTTGGCTTGTGTGTTGTGCGTGTGTGTGTGTGTGTGTGTGTGTGTGTGTGTGTGTGTTTGGTGATGACACAGATCCCCATGGAGAAAAACATGAAATCCAGTAGACGTACTGGTTAGTCACTAGAAAAGAATGTCAGTTTAGGTTCTCCAGACAGCGGGCACTAAGACAAATTTAGAAATGCAAGAGGCTTATTAGAAAGGTGGGAGAGGAGAGAATGCCCTCGAAAGGTGTTTTAGTCTGTTCCGACTGCAATAATAAAATGCCATCAACCACCTAGCTTAGAAACAACAGAAATTTATTTCTCACAGCTGAGGTGAAAGCAAAGGCATTCTCCTTGAACCTCCCCCTCCCCTCCTTTCCAACTAACCATCACAAAAGAGGGAAGAAGAAGCAGGGATGGGCAGGAAAAGCCTTTCAACCACAGGTGACCTTTCCCCCCGGAAAAGGAAAGGTAGGAAGAAGCAGATTGGGACAGGGAGACCCTCAGACCGCAATGCAGGTCTCCACCAATCCAAGGGTCATTCTGATCCCACTGGGCAGAAATGGCAAGGCCCCAGGAACCCCACTCTGGTTACTCACTGACCAGGGGCTGCCCGGAAAGAGTCTGTCCTCAGCTCCAAGGCTTGCGTAGATTCCGAAGGGGCTGTAGCTGGAGGCTGTCAGCTCCCTACCCTCCCTTCAGCTGGAAGGCAAACTCCTTCCTGAAAAGAGAGATCTGAGGGGCTCTTCTCCGTGGCTCTATCAGGCAGTGCCTTCTATTAAGGAGTAGGATGTCTTCCTCAAGATCTGCTTCGAGCAAGGTGAAATGCCTCCAAGGACAGTCCCTTCTTTGTCCCGGGTTCATGTTCATCAAGCAGCATTCACATGGCTCATTCAATTTGGTAGCTACCTAGCACTGGAAAAGAAGTAATTGAGGAAGCCAACTCAAGTATAATAGCCACTAGGGAAAGAGGGTGCCTGTTGAAATGAGCAGACCATCCGCGCAGCATACCCCCCAAGGCGAGGAGACCTCAATGCACTTGCCTACAAGCCCAGAATGACAGAACTAAGTAGATGCCAGGTCCATTCGACCCACTCACTCTCCTTATGAAGCTTCAGTACACATTAAACTGATCGCTCCTACAAAACTAGAAAGAAATTCTGTTTCTAAATGGGAAAAGCGAAGTACCTGTTTTGAATGCTGTTAATTGTATCAATGCTTAACAACCCATGAGATCTCTCCAGAAAAATTCTGTTAAGTATTACTCACACATATCACACTTTGTATAACACCAGTTATTTGTAATGGCTTTGGATTTTCAGTCCATTAATGTTGCAGCTGAAACAGACTCATAGATGCCAAGATAAAATTCTTCCAAGGGCTCTATTTTAATGAAGTCTCTGTATTTTTAAAAGTTAGTTTAAAAAAAAAAATCTGGGGGCACCTGGGTGGCTCAGTAGGTTAAAGCCTCAGTGGCTCAGGTCATGATCTCAGGGTCCTGGGATCGAGCCCCGCATCAGGCTCTCTGCTCATCAGGGAACCTGCTTCCTCCTCTCTCTCTGCCTGCCTCTCTGCCTACTTGTGATCTCTCTCTCTCTGTCAAATAAATAAGTAAAATCTTAAAAAAAAAATTTTTTTAAATAAAATAAAAATAAAAGTCTGTATTCCTAGGTGAAATGTGATTGTCTTGTATGTCTTCGTCTCGGACTCAATTTTGAGATGATAGCCACAGGTCATGTATATTTTATACCATAAGTCCATAAAGCATACACAGAGGAGATAAAAAAAATATTTAACTTTGAAATCAGTCCTTATGTCTAATATTTCCTAGAAACTTCTAAGTTGACATGGGCTCCATCCCAGGACCCTGGGATCATTACCTGAGCTGAAGACAGATGCTTAACCAACAGAGCCACCCCGGTGCCCCTATACGAACATTCTTGGGTAAATCTTTTGGTGAACACATGTAAACATTTTGGTTTTCTACATAGCTAGGAGTGGAATTGTAGATCTGTGGGAGGGATTTCTTTGGGGTATATGCCCAGATGTGGGATTGCCCGGTTAGAGAGTATTTTCACATAAAGTCTTACAAAGCGCAGCTAGATTGCTCTCCAGAATGCCAACACAAGCTGTCGACTCCCACCACGGTGCATGAGGGTTGTATTTTCTCCACATCTTTGCCAGCACGTCATATTATGTAACTTTCTAATTTTTGACAAAATTATGAGGTGAAAAGTGCTATTTCTTTGCTAGTTGATTAGCATTTTCCTGACTAATAGTGAGATGGAGTACTTTTTGATCTATTTATCAGCTGAATGGGTCACCTCTTCATAACCTCTGCCATTTTTCTTTTTAAAATTTCTGCCTTTTGTTGATTTGCAAATCAAAATCATAATGAAATATCATCTTACACCTGCATAAGCTTCTTATATATACTAAATATATATCAGTATTGGAAATATTCCCTTCTAATCTGTTGCCCAGATGTTGTCTGTAGGGTTCCACATTATACAAAAATATCTAAAGTTGCTTTATGTATGTAGTCAAATCCACTGGCTTTTTTTTTTTTCATTGTTTCCGGGGCTTTTTTTGGGGGGGGGGTGTTTGTTTTGGCTTGTTTTGAATTGATTGCCTTAGTGTTTGAAGTTCTAAAGTCTTACTTAAGGACACTTAACTTGGCATGAGAACAACAAGAATTTTGTAACTTTCTTTTTTTTTAAGTAATTATACTCAATGCAGGGCTATAACTCACAACCCTGATATTAAGAGTCACATGCTTTATGGACAGAGCCAGCCGGGTGCCCCTGTAGCTTTCTCTTTCATAATTAAATCTTGAATCCATTTCTTTAATGCTGTGTGAGGAAGCCAACTTTATTTCTCTTCATATAGGTAGCCAATTTGTCCTGATTTGTGATACCATCCCCGATACATAATAAATATCCACATAAAGATGGATCTGTTTTTGGACTCTATTCCTGCATTAGCATCACAGCAGTTATAAAATACAACTAGGAAGATGAATCTGTGCTCTTTAATTTTTCTTAGTTATTCGTAAACCTTTATTCATCCACATAAATTTTAGAATTACTCAACTTTCTTTAAAATATGCTACTAGTATTACGATTAGAATTGCATTGAATTTATAGATTCATTTTGGGCAAATTGACATATTTACAATATAGACTGACTAATCTGTGAGCACAGTCTTTCTCTACATTTTATAGCCTAAGTTTTCTAAGGATACTCTAAAATAGTTATGTGGAACTGTTATAGTACCTACTGCTACACTACAGAGAAATATATAAATGTAAATAAAATGTTTCACGTAAGAGACATAAACATAAATTGGTCTTATAAATTATAAATGGGATTGTGTTTGTGCCTTAGCACAGAGGTGGTTAAAAAAAAAAAAAATACAAGGTAGACTAGAAAGTTATGAAGTCAGGCGGACCAAGAGTTGGATTCCAGATTCTTTACTCACTGGCTGTAAGAATTTGAGTAAATTACTTAATCTCCCATGCCTCGACTCCTAATCTCCTAAATAGAAACTATACTCTGCATAAATGAGATAATGTGAAGTGCCTGGTATATGATGAGTATTCGATAAAAGCCAATTTCTCTTTTTTTGTTTTGACTGAGGAATAAGTCCCACAAAAACACGAACTCTGTGATTCTCCAGCATCTTTGATAAAGCTAGACTCATTTTCAACACCATCTCCACCACCCCCATAGTTTTCTCTCACTTCTAGGATAAGAAAATAAAATTCATTTTGGTCTTAGAAAAAGCCACAGATTGATTCCCCTCCTCCTTTATCTTCTTCCTATGTCATTCAAATACTAAATCGAATACAGATGACCACATCTTAGCCAGGCATGTCTCACTAATATACAAATATAAAATTTTCCCTCTTCTCCACCCCAGAGAGAAATCCCTGTGTGTACTATATTTGTAATCATACATGAGATTGCATTCAATATTTCATGTACATTTCAGTAACATCCCAGCTATTTTTATCGCATTGTCCTATTTAATTCTTGCATGTATTTTTCAAGTTCCAATTATATATTCATGTTACTTTATGCATTTGTTGTCTCCCTCCTCGACTAGACCTTAAGCTCATGAAAACAGGGTCTCCAATTGTTTCATTCATCATTGTATGCCCAGGAGCCAACTTGACCAGACTACACATTCAATAAATATGTGTTGAATGAATGAATGAGTTTTTTAGTAATTGATTATCTGGGTCTGAGGACCAATTTATTGTCAACTGGATAGAGAATTTTCTCCATTTGCAAAGTTTACCAATTGACTTACATTGTTTCTGCATATCTGCATTACTAAGTCAGACCCTTTGATTTTTCAAGATAGAGATTTTAAATGATGAAACTGCACAAGGAACACTAAATATCATAGCTTCAATTGAAATTAATTCTCTTTCCATATCATTTTTTTCATAAATGAGGTCTAACTATAAAGCATAATTCTACATAGAGTGGGTATTCAATAATTCTTGTTACATAAATCAAATTATTATTAAAATTAAGACACTAAAGTCAAAATTAGTATTACAAAGAAGTAATAGAGCATAAAGAGAAAAAATTTTTTGAACTTTTGGAAATGAACTGGATACCACAGAAACTGGTGCAGTCCTAGGAAATGTCGATAAGATGGAACATATGTGTTACGTTATGACTTGTGGGACATTAACACAAACACTATAAAATTCCTATCCATTTTCATAACACGTACACATACATGCACACATGCACAAAAGTTCCTCCACTAAAGTTCACATAGTCACGGCGTGTGAATACAAGAGAACCAAATTTTTAGAACTCTTAATTGGCGCAACTTGTATTTGAAAGTCTGTGAGTGCCAGGTTACAGGGGCCTTATGAGAGAAACTGCAGTGTTCTCCTGGGAATCCCTAAATTCCCACACCCTCTGAGTTATGGAGGTCACCATGGCAACATCTGTGTACACCACTGCTTCAATGTGGATGGGCCACAGCTGCTAAGCCCTACTGGGGATCCATCACGCCCTGTCTGGCTGCATATTAAGTCACAGTCTTAGTCCACAATTTCTGAGAATCTCTGAACCCTTGAGCTCATCCCAGGAGAAATAATTAAAGTCACACTGACTTCAATAGCACATGGGATAGTGTATGTTATTAACTAGTTTATGGTTCCAGGGTGACAGTCATTTCAGAAGCAACCGACTACACCTGAGAGGTGGGGCCCCTGTGAGTGGCCCAGAAGGAAATGCACTGAGCAATAATGTCCAAGACTGTGTGATCTCAGTCAAGGAGGCTGGCCGAAGTGTCATGGTGTCAGGGTATCAGCCATACTTTTTGTTAGGGGAGATAGGCCCTTTCTGATTGCTATGACTTGAAGTCAAAGGTGTGAGCTATTCCTGGGTAAATGCCTCTGGGATTGTCCAGTTCTGAAAATGTCTAAACACAATTGGGAAAATATACACTACAAAGATATACAAGTAGGGAAAAAGAGCCCTACGTACTTTTTACAGGCTGCCAGATCTAATCTACCACATGATCTGCCATCACCGAAGAGACATATTAGGTAAATTTTCATTTCTTAGGTATGATCTTCTAAGTATCAAACTTAGCATACCCCAAAGTTTATTTGTTAAGACTCTTACCTGGATATGTTGAAAAACCAGCCACCCCTTCCAGTGTATATGTTCAGGTTGTGCATTGCACAAGTATGACACCTCTAAGGAGGTACCATTCACATCATGTACACGTACTAATATTTGAGAGCATGTGGACCAACGTAGAGATTCAGCCTATAAGTCACATCCTGGATCAGCAGGCAAGACTGACCTCTACATTAACCCACAGTAACACAGATGGTCATGCGCACACTTGGAAGAGCATGCATGTACATACTCATTAGCACACACATATGTGCACAATATGGGCGCCCCATCATGAGCTTATGTTGGGTGTTGGCTGAAATCACATCTTTTGTCCGTCTTTCCCACTACATTCAGAGTTCTCATTTCCTACCCAGCGCTATCCCACCCTGGTCTAGTCTTCTGGCCAGTGCTGAGGAAGAAGTGTGCAAGCTGCTGGTGTCTAGGGAGTCATTTAGAGAGTGAGTCCATGTACGTGTGTCCAGGATTGCAGCCTGCTGAGGCTCTCAAAAGTACATATCAACAAATTCAAAAAAACTTAAAGAACAGAGACTAGATATTCTACAGGGTAACATCCAAAAAAAAAAAAAAAAACCCTCTAAATTATGAAGTCCTAAGGATTTAATGACAAAGGATCTTCATGGAGAAAGTAAAGGAAGGCTTGGTTAGAAAGACATGTGACTCTGACAGCATGTCAGTGAGCCTGGATTTAAAAAGAGAACAGGTGTGAGGGGTGTTCAGGATCTCAGGGAAACATGAAATAACAGCAAGAACTTGTACCAACAGAGCAGGAAGGCAGGCTGAGGCTGGTAGATATCAAGACAGTGAATGAGAAAGAGTGATCTACTGAGTGATATAAAGGTTCAATTACTTGCCCAAGGCCACATAGACACAGGTAGTAAGTGACAGAGCCTGGGTTTAAAGCCAGGTCTACACTGCCCTGCCACCACACTGCTGCTTATGGCCACTCACTCAGCAAGTTTGCCCAGTGGTATGACCTCTCCTGGTTCAGGCTCTCATCTAGATAATTGCAATTCCTCCCAATCCATCCTGGCTCCTCATCTTGCCCGGTTGAAATCCACTCCCCAGAATTTGCATAGACTAGAGCCATCTTCTTAAAATCTGACCATGTCATTCTTCTGAAAACCCTTCCAGGGCTTTCCATTCACTCCTGAAATGGCATGCCTGCCTCCCCTTGATTTTACCCGGACAGCTTCTGGAGCCTCATCTCACGCCCCGTTCTCCCCCTTCTCACTCCCTCCCATACACACTAGGCAAGACACCAATATTGAACATGTAACAGTTCTTCAAACTCCTTTATGTTTCTGGCACTTGGTTCACATTGCTCCCTCAGCCAGGAATTCTCTGTATCCCAACCTTCCACTGCAACAGCCTTCAGAGCCTAGCACAGGCTCTATCTCCCAGGGCCAGGATGCCCTCTCTGACCTCATAGGCTTGGGGAGGCCCTGCTCTGAGTCCCCAGGGTACCTCTCACCACACTTATATTGCCCAGAATCTTCTCCAGCTGTTTGGGCCTTTTTCCCTCATGAGAATTGAGCCTAGGGCAGGGAACATGCCTGACTCAATTTTTTCTCTCCAACATCCACACAGGAACATTGGCTGCTCAAGAAATGTTCGCAGAACTTTAAATTGCATCAGTATAAATTCTTTGGGTGGCCCATTGGGCTTGCAGTGAAGTTTCTTCCAGACACTAATCCTTTACACTTCTGGCAGCAAGCGTGCCTCTGGCTGCAGCTTTGGGAAAAGAGGAAAGGGGCTGTGGGAGTAGCATGTAGACATTTAGTCAATTTCCAGTTTTCACTCTGGCCTTCTCATGTACCCATGTCCCTGGTGTCTCGATTTTTCTGAAGAGTAAACCCATACTTTCCTTTGGGGATGAAGAAAGGTGTGCCGAGAACAGTGCATCTGTTCCATATAGAGTCCTTCAGTCAATGCCCCCCCTTTGCCACCTTCTCCGTGCCAGAATCTTCTGAGGTAACTAGCTCCTCCAACTCATGAGCCCCTCTGGAGTACTCTGGAGGGGACAGGCTTCCTGGTCTCCAGCCTCCTCTGTGAGATGCTAAGTTGCAAGGTGGGAACTATATTTACTTTTTTAAAAAATTTACTTCCTACCTTTTCTCAAAATATAAATTGATGAAAGCAGAAATACTGTTTCATTCACTGCAAAGAAGAGGGCTTGGTAGCACTGTTCTATCTGCTCTATAGATAGATGACTAGATAGATAGATAGATAGATAGATAGATAGATAGATAGATGATACAGATATCGTGACTGCTGAAACAGTTTCTCTCTCTCTTTGTCTCTCACTCTCTTTCCCTCTCTCTCTCTCTCCTTACGAGTTTATAATTGCTTTCTTATATGCTTTCATTTTAGTGATATTTCAGGAGAGATCCAAGATAAATGCACGTACTCAACCTACTGGGTTTAACGAGAAGTCTAGTCTTTTTCTTTAATTGTTTATATTCTCTTGCAGTCTATTTCCCACCAGAATCCAATGTGACCCTGTTGAAACTTAAGTCAGATTATATTCTTTCTGTGCTCAGATCCCCCTCAGTGGCTTCCCCATTCACCCTGAGTAATATCCAAAATCCTTAAAACTCTTGCATAGCCCTGATGTCTGGCTCCCTCCTCCCTTCCCTCTACACCTTTATTCTCATCTCTACTTCTCTCCAACCAACTCTGCTCCAGCCACCTGACCTCCTTGCTACTCCCAGAACAGCAGAGCACATTCACACCACAGGGCTTCTGTTCCTTCTGTTCCTCTGCCTGGAACAGCTATATTCCTAACTCCCTCGACCCCTTTAAGCATTTCATAAAACATCTCCTCCATGAGTCCTATGCTAGACCACTCTATTTAAAATAGCAACTACCACCAGCCCCCATCTCTTCCTCCAACACCTGCTTTATTATTCTCCTTAGCATATATAACAATCTGACATTCTGTGTATTCAATTTTTATTTATTTTCCACTTTTCCTCAAAATATATCAATGAAGACAGACTTTATTTGGTTCATTGATAAGAACAATGGCATGTACCATAGTAAGTATGTGATAAATATTTGTTCCATCGGGTAGATGAATACATGAAGGAATTAACAACAACCCCACCTCCCAAGAATTTGAGTTAGAAAAATCTGTCTGATAGCACAGGGTATCTCCAACCAAGGTCTACTGGCAGGTGGAGACCCCAAGGAGAGGTGAGGACAACTCGCTAGGAAGGAGAGGTGAGTCCAGCCTGGTTGAATGAACATAAGGCCATAGGCTTTGTAGGAGAGGACGATTCCAGCACAGTACATGGCTGGGTCTGGAAACCTCTACAAATCAACTATCTAGGCATCTTGACATGGTACTGTAACATGAGGAACACTGGCCAACTATGTAAGTGTGAACAGAGCTCTGTAGACCAAGCACAGGCAAAACCACAGTCTCTACATGCATCTGGGTCAACAAGAGCTTGGCCAAAGCATGGATGTCTGCATATGGGACCAGTCAGGAACAGAGTTCAACAATGTCGGCACCATGGGTTTGGAACAGAAACATTGGTCCTTGTGCATCGACAAGGCTTGGCAATTTTCTAGTTCTGCCTGGCCTATGAATATACTGGACTGACTTTTCAACCAGATAAGGATAGTGGGAAAGGGGAGCAAGGCCATGGGGATGGAGGGCCAAATGATCAAAAGTAAGCTTCCTGATACTTGGGTGCTACGGCGATTACTTTGGAAAACAAGAGATTCGACCAATTATTTCTATGAAGCTGATGAAATGGAACATACTGGCTCAAGGAGGAAGCATTTAATGCAGTAGTGATGAGTATTAACTACCTTTTAGACTTACTCTGATAACTTGTTATAAAGCACCTGCCAGTATCTGGCACAGGGAGGCCCTCAAAAACTGGGTACTAGTATTATTATTAGACAAGGAGTAAAGCACCCCCAAAATATGAATTGAATGTTGACGTCCATAGTGGAAAAAAAAAAAAATTAGGTCAGTGTAATTTTCTCAGTTACTTCTCATTGGCAAATTAAAAAGTTGGACATCTTCCATCTAGGCCCTGAAGCTGCGTCACCGGCATTATTATATAGGGGGTAGGTTACATCAGCCTCAAGGAAATTAGTGTTCGTCATTTAATTGCTTTGCCTTACAAAATAATATAGGCTTTTATTCCAGTGACTTTTTAACTATATTTCTCCCATTTCGAATTCAATTCCCTCCTCTGCAAAAAAGGAAGTAATACCTACCTCACATGCATTTTATGAGGATCAAATGAGCTCATGTTTGTCAGCAGCATATAAATGGAAGGCTTTGTTGTTGTCACTGCTATCCATTCCCTTCAGAGAACACACTTTATGCTTTGAGTACCCGTTGCACGGTCCATGAAGCAATGTGCTTGAAAGCCTCTGAAGGCTAGATTAAGCCAGACATCCACACTCTCCTCTGACTCCTTGGACGTCTGCCATGTGCAAAATGGGAACGATATATGTGAATGTTCCATTTCCATGGTTCTGGAAGAATTTGATAAGAAAGACTCTGTGTGGTGGCATAAGACAATTTTTACTTATTTGCTTATCTTACTTTACATATTCTAGGGGAAACTGAATTCCCAGGAGGCATTACTAAATCTGAATTGATTACATAAGGCAAAAGACCATGCTGACAATGCCACCACCAGCATTTCCACAGTGTGTTACTCCGATGTCCATTAACAAAAACTTGTCCTGTGTATAATTCAGTGGGATAAATATTAAGGCCAGGATGGATAATTCTGAAATCAAATAATCATGGTCCCTTAAAATGAGAATTTTATGATAGATTTGTATACTTTTTGTATGTCTGTCTGTTTGCTTTTTATTTTGTTTTTAAAGAACCCTTTTTTAAAGATTTTATTTATTTATTTGACAGAGAGAGAGAGAGTGAGACCACAAGCACAGACCACCACTAGGAGTGGCAGAGAGAGAGGGAGAGAAGCAGGCTCTCCACTGAGCAGGGAGTCTGTTGCAGGGCTTGATCCCAGGAACCTAGGATTATGACCTGAGCTGAAAGCAGATGCTTACCTGACTGAGCCACCCAGACATCCCTAAAGCATTCTTTTCTTTTTCTTTGCATTGTAGTTTATTTTTGCATGACGTTAAGGCAAGTTAGATGCCTCTTCAGCCCCCTCTGAAAACGGTGGGTGACACATCCCATTTCAGAGGACTCCACAGGGAGTTTCAGAAAGCCAAACTTGGAGTCCTGGTGGATGATGGGCATTTTTTTTTTTTTATCCTTAAAGAATTCTTGAAGGATGTCTTATTCTTGCCTTCAAGGTAGAGTTGCCATATTTGACAACTAAAATCACAGGCCACACAGTTAAATTTGAATTTCAGATAAACACCAAGTAATTCTTAAAGGCTTTTGTGAAGAGTTGATCACTGATTTTTGTTTTAATCTAAAGCAAATAATTCTCTAGTTTTTTTGGAAGAGGAGAGAAGAATGACATGTATTAAGCTAGCAGCAAACCTGCATTCTCTACATAGGCTTTTTTTTTCTTAATATGGTCTGCAACTAGAAGGAACTAAGTGTTTTTAAATATAGGAGTCATATAATCAAAACTTCCCCTTAGGATGAGAGTTCTAGCACATAACATATACAACAGATAGAGATAAGCCAAATCAGTTGAGATATTGCTGTTTGGGGTAGGAGAGAAGTCTGAAACTCAGAGACAGAAATACAAATAGAAAAGAAAGGAACAGTGTATGAGAGATGTTGAGGCGTTGAGTCTACATGCCCAGGAATTCATTAAATGAAGAGGAAAAGAGAAAATTAAATGTCAAGTGTAATTCTCGAGTTCTAAGTCTAGAAGAATATAAGTCTCACTTGAGGACAATGAGGAGATCAGAAGAAAAGGCTGATTAGGAGGACAAATATTGTAAAATATCTTTAGGACTTACAGAATTGCAAATTTTCTATTAATTGGGCATATCTAAAACTAGGACATCTAAGTCTGTATGGAAATTTAAATGCATTAAAGAAAACTTCCAATAAAAGCAGAAAAGAAACACAAATGTGCATGCAAACACACAGCTTTAAACATAAAGGAAAAAATTATATACTCTTCCTCGCATGATAAGTTCTGATTGTAATTTTACCCATTCAATTAATCTTGCTTCCAAGAAAAGAAAACCAATCATTAGTATTGTTTAATTTGCTTAATTTCACCAATACTTATTATGGACTCTTGCACCTGCTAAGGACACAGATACAGGGATCGACCAGGCCCCTGCCCTCATGGAGAATGGCGGGTGCACCGAAGAGAAGTGTAGATGCAGAAATACAGGACATCATTCAGTGGGATAGGATTGCTAAGAAGAAAAATAAAGCAGAATAAGTATTAGAGAATGACTGGGTTCCTGAGACTCTATCTCAGGAGAGGTCAAGGAAGATTTCTCGGATGAGGTCATATTTGAACAAAGACCTAGATAAGCTGAAGACATGAAATCTGGTCAAAAAGCAGCCCAGACAGGAGGCGTAGCAGCAGCGATGTCCCTGAGGCCAAGAGCTAGAGAGTAGTACTTGTTGCCATTTTTCTTCCTTCCCCACCCTCGCTATGGTTCCACTCCGGGCCCTTTACTCCCCTCAACCAACTGTAGGCTTGGGTATGCATTTTGCTTTTGGCTCAAGGGTATGGGAGTGGTTGTCATAAAATCACATCTGTCCAGAAGTTTTGCACGTTCTTGTATGGTTTGGCTTGGTCTTTAGTGTTCCTGCCATCTGTCATCAGAAGGTGGCAGCTCTGGGTGGCCACCGCTCTCAGAACGAGAGGCTCATGGAACATAACTGAATCTGACCCAAAGCCTGAAGCAGGGCCATCCAACCAACCCACGAGACCAAAGTCAAGAAAAAAAGTTTTCATGTTAAGCCACCAAGATTTTGGAGTTGGAGGGATGACACAGCATTCCTGCAGCAGAAACGTGACTGACACGACAGAAACAAGCTTGAATGTTTGTGGAGTAAAAAAAGGTTAAATGAAATAACTAGAGCGGAACACACGGCGGAAAGAATACTTAGACACGGGGTCAGAGAGAAATTACATTAGACCCTGTGGGGAGTTCAAGTTTGAAATGTCTTTTAAATGGAATAGGGAGGATTGTAAGGTTTGTGCTTTTAAAAGATTCTGCTCACAACTACTGAATTGTTGAACACTACATCAAAAGCTAATAATGTGCTCTATGTTGGCTAACTGAACATAATAATAAAAAAATAAAATAATTTTAAAAAATTTAAAAATCATAAGAAAGAGTCTGCTGGATACTGTCTGAAGAGTAAAATTAGAGACATGGTGGGGAGGGCTGCCATTAACAGATGTTTCTAGTAGTCTAGGCAAGGCGTGACATTGATGGGACCATAGGGTAGCAGTGGGGAGGAGACGTGTGACTCCATCTGACACATTTGTAGGCTGAACTGGCAAGACTTGCTGGTGTATTGGAGGTGGGACTGCAGGTGAAGAGACATGGAGGGGAATTCCCTAGAGTTTTGGCCCCAGAATAACTGAATAACCCTCTAGAATATTCCCAGCACTATTATTTGCTCTATGGGAGGCAAGAGAAAGGTAAGACATGGTTCTCACATATTGACACCTTGTAAAATAACACATGAATTTTAAACTAAAATAGTCTTTGCCTTAAAACAAAAAAAATTTAAAAATTGAAGTCTTATAATAAATATTGAGGATTTCCAGGAACATGTTACCTAGGAAATAGCACTGTTCATATAGATAGGATGTTCACAGATTTGTACCTTATTCACACACACACACACACACACACACAATTTTAACCATGATTTATAGCCACCTTAAGGAGTACAGACACTCTGAGTCCTGTGTGAGTTGTTGGTGACTCTCTACTTTGAATTAGGATGTTGAGGAAGAGGACGAGTGAAGGAGGAGAGGGAGAGGACAAGTGAAAAGAGTGCAGGAGAGGACAAGTGAAAAGATCTTCCACCGAATTTGCTGGTGTAGTCGCACGACAAGAAGTTAAGCACGGCTTTAAGGTTTTAAGCAAGCCTGGCTGGGAAGAGAAGCACTCTAAGATAAAGAGTGAGGGAGGCCAGTCTGGGGAGGGAGGTAATGTTGGCTTTTAGAAGTGTCATGCTCAAGGTGACAGCCGCGCATTCTGTGGAAATGAGCACTGGTGCCTGGAGAAAAAGGCCTGGGATAATAACAGTAATCACCAGCTAACAGTTTCTGAGAACTTACTTGGTGCTTGGCACTGTCTAAGCACTTTACACATATTATCTCATTTGACCCACAAAAGACCCCTCCAAACCAGGTCCCACTTGAGGAAACTGGCCGAGAGGGTCATACAGCTTCACGACCAGCAGAGTGGGGCTGATGGAGGCCACCAGTCTGATTCCAGAGCAGACGCTGGGCTATCGGGACCAGAGGGAGGAGAAGACAGAGAGCTTTATGAATTAAATACATCCTTGGCCTCTCCTCTAGTCACCGTTAGAGTGGTTTCCATGAACTCTGCTATAGGATATCTGCTTCCAGCTTGTCTTTTCTCTCTATCCCGGCTTTTCAACTGCCAGAGAAGTCTCGTCTTCGTACGTCTCTCCCTTGATGCTTAGCACAGTGATGGCCATCTTCGCTGGTTCGTTCATTCACTCAGGCAACACATTTCTATTGGCCACCGGTGATGGGCCAGGCTCTGTGCTAGCAGAGCAGGCAGATGCAAAGAACAATGCAGGCTCTCCCTCGTTGGGAAGACACAGTCTGGTGGAAAGGGGAGAGATGGGAGCTTGTCATTGCAGGACAGCGCGATGGCTGCTGTAACACAGAGGAAGTGCCATGCCCTGTGTCACATACTAAGCAAAGCAAGAGATGCTTTTGTTCTCTCTGAACAGATACCGGAAGAGTGCATTCGTTTCCAAGGAGGCTCAGTGTAAAATGACTGCAAACTGGGGGGCTTGGAACAACAGAAGTTTATTCTCTCAGTTGAGAACGCCGGAAGTCTGAAATCAGGGTGTCAGCAGAGCCCCCAAAGGCTCTAAAGGCAGATTCCTCCTTGCTCCTTCCAGCTTCTGGAGGCTTCCGGAGTCCGTTGACTTATGGCAGCATCCGTCTAATCTCAGCCTCCGCCTTCACATGGTCTCCTTCTCTACTGCGTCTGTCTGTCCTCTAAGAAGCAGACATCTCGTAAGGACATCAGTCATTGGATTTAGGGCCCACTGTAAATCCAGGTAAGTTCTTCTGGAGATCCTTAATAATCACATTTGCAAAGACCCTGTTTCCAAATAAGGTCACATTCTGAGACTCAGGTTCACATTCTGAGAAAAAGGAATGGTCTTCCCAGACAAGAACAACTCTGGCCGCAAGTGACAGACTCATGTTGAGCCAGCCTGGACAAAAGGGGGAAATTGGGGCTCGTGTACATGGAAAGGACAGTAGTATGAAGCAGGGACCCAGTACTGCCAGCTTGTCTCTCCTGCTTTGTTGCTCATTCATCCTGGGTTTTCTCTGTGTCCGCGTCATCCTCTCACCTTTAGGGTGGTCTCTCCCCCCCACCCCCAGGCTGGAGACCCGGCCGCTGACAGCACCACACTCTCACCTTCACCTTCACCTTCATCTGAGCAGAAAGTAGCATGGTGCCCGTCTCCAGCCTGGAAGATCCCAGGGCAGAATATATTGTGTTGGCTTTTTCCAGAAAAAGACAGCATGTTATATAAATCATGAAAAAAGAAAAAAATATGTCCTCCTGAGGTGGTCAAAAAAGAAACAAAAAGGTTGAGACCATGGCCAATCTAAAGAATCAAACAGAAAGCATATGACTTAGAATGGTTGATAGCTACATATAAAAATGATTGTCTTTCTCTGACAAAATAACAATGTAATGTTTTTTAAAGCATGAATAAAAAAAGCAAAGAGAACAATTAGTTTAATTCATCAGAGAATATAAAATAGTCGTCCATCCTAAAGAGAAGAGTAGAGTGGAACCTCTCTTTGGACCTAACGGTCATCACAAGGATTTCTATTTTAACTTCTTATGTAGGGTGTGAATAATGCAGAAGTTAGAAAAATGTACTGGGCAAAATACTAATATTTTAGGCCTTGCAACCAACAGGCAAAAATTGAGGATATATTGTAGGTACTTACATAAACCATGTAAGATATAATCATTTAAAGCCGTAAGAAAAATATAACAAAATAAAAATAAAACTTTCTTAGCTCTCGATTCATACAAAAACAGGTGGCAATCTGAATTTGTACTTCAAGCCACAGCTTGTCAACCCCTGGGGTAGGCCTTCGGGCAGCAAACCCTCAAAACTTCCCATTTAGATTCGGTCTTGGCTTTCTCTGAACTCAGAATCAAATAGCTTTAGAGATGGTTAGGATGATAGTAGTCATCTAGTTGATTTCTCCATTTACCATAAGGAAACGGCCTGGAGCTCTAAAGCCACCTGCTCATGCCTTCAGCTCTAGTTTGCAGCAGAACCCAAATGAGAATGTGGTTCTTTTAACTTCTGATCCTGGACCTTTTCCTCTATACTGAGGTACCTCTAACAGATCCATTCTTCTCAAATCACCAACACCAAACTCCTCAAGTTTAAATACACAGACGTCTCTGCCTAAGCGAGGCCTGACCATGTAGTTGGTCTTAATTTGAAAATTGATGGAGATGCCATGGCAGACTGGAGCGAAGAAACATGACAGCTGTGGGGAGGTTGTCATCCCACTTGAGAAACCCACTTTGTCAAATCTCCAAGACATCAAGGGCTGCAGCCCAGACCACCCACCTCCCCAACTCCTCCATAAACGGCAACAGCAATACCAGGAACAATGACAACAATTAACACGTTTGAACACTTACCCTGAGCCAAGCACTTTTGTTCGCTTCGATAAGCGTTCATTCACCGTTTGAAGATTCCAAAAAAGGAGTTAACATCTCCTTTGCAGGTCTTCTTTTTCTCTAGCACACCATCAGAAGATATATACAGCTTGACTGTGTTTCTAATGTACATAACATAACCCAATTCATTTGTCATGATTGAGGCTGGTTTTTAAAGCTTATGATTCATGGCTCTGACATGCCACGATGAATTAAAACAGGGTGGGTGTCCAATATAGCTCACAGGAATGACGTTCCACCCATGAAGCACAAAGTCGCAAAGGGGGAAAGCAGCCAGCATCCCGTGGAGAACCTGATGTGTGATAGCTTCTTGTGTTCCTTGGCATGTGGCACACTTATATCACAACACAGACACCTCCCCCACCCTCTCCAGGATATAATTCCCCCTCATCTGTGGTGAATTCTCCCAGCATTTCATCATGATCCCGCACCTGGTAATGGTGACGCTTGCAGTGAGACCACCATGGAAACAGAAAGCATTGCTACGGGAACTCTGAAAATGGAACTCCATCGACTGCCAGAAAGCAGATGAATGGAAAGATGTGAACAGTGAATATGGCAAAGGCCAGTTTAAGGCATCTAAGTATTCTAATGACAATGTAATAAGCGTACAAAGTCCTAATACTCAAGACCTAAATCATCCTCCAGCTTTATTCTTGTCAATCCAAACTACTTTCTAGTCTGTCCTTTCTGTTTTCCCGTCCTTGTCCCTTTCCCCGAGCCAGCCTCAGTATCTAGAACTTCCCTTCCCTTATTTTGGTATCTCAATCAGATATCCAGGCAGATACAACTAAGTTATTAGTTGTATCCAGACAGATACAAGTAAGGGCTTTAACACACTCCCGTGGATGACAATGGCTCATGTTAACAATGTGAAGAGATGGAGGCATGTCTCCATAGAACCGTATGCCATTTGAAAAGTACCTCAGATTGAGGGAAGGGGCGTGCAAGCTCCCAACTTAGCATTACTAGTCTATCACTGGTTCTCAACTCTGTCTACACAACAGAATAACCTGGAAAATTTATAAAAGATATGTTTCCCAGACCCAACCCCAGATCAGTTGCCTCAGACTCTCTGGAGGTAGGACCGGGGCACTGCTAGGTTTTAAAAGCTGTGCACGTGAGTCTATCAGTTCTGAGAACCACTGGCCTAAATTCTAAATTTTACCCTATCTCCCATGATCTCACTTCCCAGACAGAACATCAATAAATACTGCTCTACATTATCTTCTCCGAAACCCTGCCATCAAATGTATTTCAGAATTCAGAATATTTTTGGAGACCCAGTGTGTGTGTGTGTGTGTGTGTGTATAAAAATATGTAATACCCCCAGAAAAGTCTGGGGCAGCAGCCCATAATCAACCACATTAACACCCTATAGTGAGGCAAACAAATATCCATACAAAGTGGGATAAATAGTCCATATCTTAGTTGAGATCAGATTTTGTTCCCAAACGAGCTATGAAACATTTTTCCGTTTTCAGAGTTTTGAGATTTTGGAATCATGGGTAATAGCTGGTAGACATGAGTTAATCAAGTAGCTCCGTTTTCACTAAGTACAGACATTAATCACAAAGATGAACAAGACTGGGACCCACCCTTGACAAGGTTACACTCTAATTGCAGAAATAAGATAAGAGGTATGTAAACAGCCAATTATAGTCAGGTCCACTTTTCTCAAGGGATGCTTAGGACACTGGTTCTCAATCCTGCCTGCACATAAAAGTCACCTAGGGACTTATAAAAATATTGTCATGGCCACCCTCCAAAAATAATTAAATCAAAATTTATATATACATATTTTTGCATAAAAATACATATTTTATACATATACATATTTTTGCATAAATAGTAAGCTTAAAAATAATTGTGAAGAAGAAAATACAATGAGAAGAAAGCAAGCAGATTTATATCCTATTGCAGAATATAAGTAAAAGTGATTTCAAAACTTGTGCTTTTTGGGGTTTCAACAATTGAGAAAAGACCCAGGAGGCAGGAGGAAGCTATGGAGGGATACAGAGCAGTGATGAGACATAATTCAAAAGGAGAAATTTGGTTTGCTAAAAAAATAATAATAATAATAATAATAATAGAAAAAGGGAAAAAATATTTCAGGTACTTCTCTTTCAACCAGTGCCTCTTAGGCTGGGGAAGAGGGACGGCAGCTGAAGAGCTTGAAAGAAGCTTCTCACCTTATTCTGTCTCACCCTCCTTTGCCAGCCCCTAGCCCAACGCCGGCTGAAGACAACTTCTCCAAATCTTCTGCTCTAATGTGGCAATTTTTATATACTATCTTGTGGCATCTTACCAATTTTTTGAACTGCAATTTAAGTCTCCTGTTATGAGTTAGGTTTTTACATATGTGTGCCTATCTCTCTAACTGGATCATAAACTGGAAAAGAGATTATTTCTTATCATTTCTTATGTTTCCCCACCATACTACCATGCTTTACATAATTTAGATTTTCAATAATGTAATTTTATTTTGCCCCCAAACCGTGGACTTCCACTGAGGCTGACCAAATTGGAAGCAATATAAATCAAAGAAAGTGAGAAACATAAGAACAACTGCTTTTTCCTGGTCTAAAATTAGGAATGTTCACCCTAGACCTAACAAAGTGGACTGGGAAATGCAAAACTCGAAGGTGAACAGTAGTACTATAAATCACTAAGCGAGAAAAGAAGGCAGACGGATGCATGAGAATTTTGAGGGCTCATTATGAATCCAGATGACCTCCGTTCCGTGGTTGCAAAAGTGACTGAATACACAATGGAAGAGAAGTTTTAACTAAGTTACTAACAGAAAAGCTTCGTTAGACTAACTGCTAACAAAAAAGAGAAACATCGCTGTCAGCTCTGCAAAAAAAACCAGAAATTATAAGCACAGTGTGATATCAATGAAAGGACACTTGAGGAGAGGTTGTTGAGCCTCCATTGTTTTTCTAAACTATATGGAAGCACCTGGCACAGTGAGATACACGTTATGTGTGTGCTCTGTGATATTTAGTTAGACACACAGAAACAAGTCTAGCATGGCTCATTAGTAAGGGTGGATATCTCTGGAGAAGGGCCCGGATGGGTCTGCCTCACTGAGGGTTCAGAGTAACAGTTTTACTAGAAAAAATATATATATTCCTCTCTATATAATTATATAAAAATATATATTCGCCATATAAATATAAACGCTACACAACACACACACACACACACACACACACACACACAACATAGATTTTTTACGAGATTTTAACCTGGCAGTGGGAATGGAAGATGGATGCCAGGTGGGGAAGAGCCAGAGCAGGTTGGAATCTTGGACTGACCACACCCTTTTGTGCCTGATCTTTATGCAAAAGTGTCCTATGGAAACCAGAGCACTTTGCCCCGAGTTTAAACACATATACTAGCCCAGGAGCCTGGAAAGCCATCTGAGGATGTGGGGGGCCATGGGACAGTTCAAGCCCACCTACTGTCCCCATCAAGGATGAGTCCTGGAATCAGCCTCAGCGCCGTGAGCTACAAGATGGCTGACGCTTTCTTCAGTCCTCAGTGTCCACACAAGACTCTGACTTGTGCCCCCTGAACAGAGACATAAAGGAAAGAAAATTCTGGGAAATGTAGTTCCGCCTAGTAGGTTGACATATTACAAAGCTCCCAAAAGGACTTTAATTTACATTGTCTATGGGATTTTTTTGGAAAAAGATATTTTATTAAAAATGGTTTTTTAAATCCTTAAAGAAATCAATTCTGAACCATTGAACTATGGCACATGGACAAGAAATCGATAATTTATTTCTAAGGCTGTCATAACACTGACAATATTCAAGCCAATGATTTAGATAAACAATCAAAAAACAGAAAAGATATGCAAGCTGGATATTTGAAAACATCCAAACGATCAACTGAATTTCCTCAACCAGGGGTTGGTATGATATTGGCACACCCTCTATAATTTTCTATTTTCTTATGCACGTGAAGGTAGAGTTCTGTGCATCTTCCACAGAGGCAAAAGTTCTTAAGTTTAATGTCTGACATAACATCTCTTTTCCCTGAATTCACCACAAAGACTTTTGTCTCCAGCAAACTGTTCATCACTTTTGCATACGATGTCTTTCCAACTAATTCAGTCCTTTTAAGTCATGAACTTCCAAAAATAAATAGAAATGAAAAATAGCACTCATCAAAAGGAAGAGACCATATGTCTCCACCAGTCATTTTTTATAAAAATCAGTCTTTTTGTGGAACTTGAAATAAACTATTAACACTTCTGAAAGGCCTCCCTAAGTGTGACCTTGATAATATGGTATTATTGTTATTTTTATGCAGTCCAAATGAATGTGAAGACTGCATCAAGGTGGGGCAGTAAGAATACAGGTTCAATAATCAGAAGCTATAGTGTCCTTAGCAATCTGAAGTATTTGATATATTTATATGGCACTGGCTTATTGTCAGGAAGCACTTTGACAATCATGTTTTCCAAGTCACAGAATTCTAACACAACACTTGTGTTGACAGGTGTTGGTTTGTGCCACAGTTGTAAACACTGATGTAATCCTTTATATTTAAGCCCACTCAAACTGTAGCTAATAGCCAATGAAATCAGCCCGTAGGCCCTCATCTAGGGATGCTCTAAGCAGCAGTGTGCTAAGTCTTTCCAGGCGTCATTGACCTTCACTTACTTACACAGCAAACCAAGGAGGGAAGTATTATCTCTGTTTTAGTAATGAAGAGAGGGGTTGAATAACTTGTCTAAAATCTGATTCCAAAACACATGGGTGCTACTGTAGTATCCTGCCTTCTTCCAGCTCTGCTCATGGTCACAACCCAGCAGTTCCCTTGTTTAAGTTATAATAGCCCATATTTATGGAGAACCACCTGTACAGATGTGGGTCTAAATGATTTGGGGCTTTTTAAAAAATTTTAAAGGATTTTATTTATTTATTTGACAGAGAGAGAGAGCACAAGCAAGGGGAGTGGTAGGCAGAGGGAGAGGGAGAAGCAGACTCCCCGCTAAGCAAGTAGCCCAATGAGAGACTCGATCTCAGGACCCTGGGATCATGACCTGAGCCGAAGGCAGACAATTAACTGACTGAGCCACACAAGTGCCCCAGATTTATGGCTTTATAATCATTTAATCCTCACCATTGTCCTACAAGATAGAGACTACTATTATCAGCATTAAATACAAAAGGAAAATAAGCCTCAAAGAGGTTGCTTTAGTGGGAAAAAGAGAAAGAATTTGAACTCTACAGTGAGGAGAAAGAATTTAAATCCTGGGGTTGGTTCAAATTCCAATACCCTCATCTTCTACATCTTTATTTCAAGTTAAAATATTACACTCCAAGCCCATGCACTTATCCAACTAACTTCAAACTATTTTATTTCTAACCTTGCTATCATTACATTGAATTACCTCACATTTTTAGCTCTCTCCAATTTTGGGGTCTTACATTTGACCTTTTTCTACAGATTTTATTTATTTATTTATTTATTTATCTATCTATTTATTTAAGAGACACAGAGAGAGAGAGAGAGCACAGGGAGAGAAGCAGAAGTGGGGGAGAAGGAGAGGGAGAGAATCTCAGACTCCTCCCTGAATGCAGCGCCCAACGTGGGGCTCCCTTCCAGGACCCTGAGATCATGACCTGAGCCAAAACCAAGAGTTGGACATCTAACCGACTGAGCCACCCAGGCACCCCAACCTTTGACCTCATTGAATTTGGGTTTTCTTGCTTCGCCCATCACACTCTCTAAAAATTTTGACTGACATCCAGCCCCCAGCTATAAAGACACTCCTGAGGATCTTGTGCAATATATTCCACTCTAGCACCCCGAGACCCCAAGCCTGGATGTGCTCCTTGCTACTTCACAAGGGGGGATAAGAACAGTGGTCAGATCTGGACTTCTCTCTGTAGCCCTCCCTCAGGTGTCCACATGTGCCCACTTAGCATCCTAGCCCCCCCCCCCCCCGGGAAATGCCACCAAGGCCCATCCCCCATAATCAGTGCTTGCTAGTTAATTTCCTCTCCTTCTCAAACAGACTCACCTGGGTTTGTGGAGTCACCCTTCCCGATAAGAGAAAGCTAGCAGCAATAGTAAGGTGGACTGCTGAATTACTGGGCACCATAGCGCTGAAGCAAAGTTTCCTTAAAGCTGTTAATGTACTGACCAAACACCAAAAGGAGCTTGTAAGATGGAATGCACACTAGGATTAAAAGGATGGCAAAAATGGTCACTCTTATTTGCAATCTTAAGAAATGAGTAAAATTAGTTCATATGCATTTCTTTGTAACAGAACCAAAAAACCCAACAAAAGTTATCAAATTATTTACTTTATATTAAACTTAAATCAACAATTTAGTATGTTAAATATAATAAATATGTTAAGTAATATTGATGCTTTTAACAAAAAAGACAATATATATAAAATTAAAACATTAATTTTATAGTTTCGTTATTTTTTGAATGCAGTCTTTTGCAGCAGTTATATGTTATTTAATTTTAGAAGTGCCATTGCCCTGTCTGAGCATGTATCAGACCTAGCCTTAACTCTATTTTGTTTTCACAAGAACATCCTATGGAAATCAAAATATTGTAGCAAAGATAAGAACATCAAACTGAGGCTTCTCAATGTTCAGTCGGTCTTGCATTTGGCCATTGAAAAAGTCTTTGTTTCATCTTGTAAAGCACATTTCTCATTTTTTTTAAAAAAAGCAGAGGTATATATACAATGGAATATTACTCAGCCATAAAAAAGGATTAAATCTTGCCATTTGCAACAGCAATGGAATGGAGCTAGAGAGTATAATGCTGAGTAAAATAAGCCAGACAAAAACAAATATCATATGATTTCACACATATGTGGAACCTAAGAAACAAACAAAGAAAAAAACAGACTTTTTAAAAAGATTTTATTTATTTATTTATTTGAGAGAGAGA
This sequence comes from Potos flavus, assembly GCA_028534135.1. Classification (NCBI taxonomy): domain Eukaryota; kingdom Metazoa; phylum Chordata; class Mammalia; order Carnivora; family Procyonidae; genus Potos; species Potos flavus. The sequence continues at coordinate 124,660,219 of CM052899.1, read as the reverse complement.
GAGAAAGAGAGAACACAAGCAGGGAGGAGAAGGATAAGCAGGTTCCCCACAAGCAGGGAGCCTGATGCAGAACTCGATCCTAGGACCCTGAGATCATGACCTGAGCTGAAGGCAGACGCTTAACCGACTGAACCACCCAGGCGTCCCCAAAACAGACTCTTAAATACAGAGAACAAACTGGTAGTTGCCAGAGGGGAGGTGTGTGGGAGGATGGGTGAAATAGGGAAAGGTGATTAAGACACCCCCAGTTATAAAATAAATAAGTCGTGGAGATGAAAAGTACAGCATAGAGAATATGGTTAATGACACTGTAATTACGTATGGTGACAGTGACCACACTTAAGGTGCTGAGCACTGAGTAATGTATAGAATTGTTGAATCACTGTTTCACACCCAAAACTAATGTAACATTGTATGTCAACTATGCTTCGATAATAAATATATTTATAAAATATTTTGTAAAAGAAAGCAGAGGCTCCAATTGTTTGCTTTCTCTTTGAAAGATTTAGCTTGTGTATTTACATCAGTTTGAATGCTCTTTGCTTAAAGCTTCTCTCACACATACAAAAAAATACATATGTATAGTATGAGTGTTTAACAAAATTAAACACGATAGTATTACAAATATATTGTAAGTTTATCGCATCAGACAACACAAGCAAGCAATTGTAAATCGATGGTCTGTGGTACCGTGAAGATTTGTTTGTAAGTCCTTAGCGCGCATCAGTACACCGGCTACATGTAGCTTCTTAGGACTTTGCCCCATTTTTTTCCTAAGCAGATTATCTCAAAATAATGAGAACGGCCAGAAAATTATTTTATTTATATCTAATATATACATTGTAAATACATTTTAGGAAAAACACATTTTAGAGCCATTTCCTCCCTGAGCAGAGCAATTCATAACATCTCAAAAAGCGACAGAAACCTTAACTAGTACAAACAGTCTGGGAAATTCTAGGTTAGAATATTATCCCTCAATGGTAATATATGTACATTTAAATTTCTGGGACAGTGCCTTAACCCAAAGACCTGAAAGATTTCTGGTCAGAATGCCAGCAACCAAACCAGGTAAGGGACTACTTAGCTTTTAGTGTTAATCCAACCCAAACAGTTTCTATCCTTGGGGCTCAGCTGTCAGGTGTCTGAAACGAGGCCATGAACGTAGTTGTGGCCAGTTGGTAGAGAGGAAGGATTCTGAGCTTGAATCGGATAGTCTAGAGTTCAAAGCCCTGCCAGCTTCCACAAGTACGTTCCCTCTTTGCTCCGGATCTTCTGTAGATCCTGCATAACACCACCATTGCATAACAATAACACTGTGTAGATTTTCAACAAATACTTGGAGTTCTTACTGCACACCAAGCTCTGTTCTAGGTCATAAAGATACAGCTGAGAAGAAGATAGTCTCCAGAAGCTTACAACCTACTGAAGAGAAGATAAACAATTAACAAGGAAACAAATAAATTAGAAAGGCAAGTGCAGTTCGTGCTAAGTACTATGAAAATAATAAAAGCCAGTTAGTTAAGGAATAACATGGAGGACATTAGGAGAAGGAAAGGAAAAGTGAATTGGGGGAAATGGGAGGGGGAGACAAAGCATGAGAGAGTGGAGTTTGAGAAACAAACTGAGGGTTTTGGAGGGGAGAGGGGTGAAGGGATGGATGAGCCTGGTGGTGGGTATTAAGGAGGGCACGTATTGCATGGAGCACTGGGTGTGGTGCATAAACAATGAATCTTGGAACACTGAAAAAAATTAAATTAAATTAAATTTAAAAAACAGTTAGTGGACTAGGGCTGTGCTATCAGTTACAGTAACCACAAGCCACATGTGGCTATCAAAGTTGAAATTGATTAAAATTAAATAAAACTAAAAATTCAGTTCCTCAGTTGCAGTGGCCGCCTTTCACATCCTCCATAGCCACGTGTGGCTACCATGTTGGACAGCTCAGATACAGGACTTCTCCATCCATCATCACAGACAGTTCCATTGGTGGCATTGTTAACTAGGGTGATAAGAACTTAGTGTAAGGGACTGCTTTGGATGGTATTTATATGCATAACAAGCTGTGCAATGAGAAAAACGAACTAGAGTAGGGACTCGATAAATTGGATCTATTATATTAACATACCTTCTGAGTCTATATATTTTTTTCTCACTTTATTCCTCAATTTCTAAAGCCTGGGAATAGACCCACTTAAATGTATTTTGCTTTTTACTTCTAAATTGTGGCCTTCTAATATCTGAAATTCTAGGCTGACAACTTAGGCTCAACACACTTAAGTGAACGATCATTTTTTTTCTGCATGGTTTTCTTGATTAAAAAAAGAAGAAGAAGAAGAAGAAAGAAACAAGTTCCCCCCAAATTTTGATCAATTATAAACCTTGGAAGAAGCCAAGTACTTTCAGGAGAAAGGATAGTTGAAACAATTTCTTAAAGATTAAAATTTTATTTCAAGTCAGGACACATGAGATTTCAAGATCCAACTTTGAAAAGCAAATTCTTCTGTCCTTGATTTTCTGTAACTCTGACACTGATATACTCCATCCACATCTTAAAGATCTTTATGACAACAGGAACTCGACTTTGTGTTACATTCCCAAAAGGCTATGTGTAAAGTGAATATTTATGCATCGAATCGTATCTCCCAGTGAATGTTATTTTGAGAATGTTTTACTTAGATAAAAGAAAATAGCACCAATGCACAAAATAGCCAATGAGTATTTATTGAATTCCTAGAACATGACCAGCACAAGAGGCAGAACCATTCAACAACTAAAAATTTTTTCTTGTTCTTCACCACCGCATTCCCCAACTCTAAAATTTTGACTATACATTTAACCATAGTCTGCTGTGCACATTCATTTAGAAAGTCTGTAGAATAATAGTGAGAGGAATGATTAAGTCAATTTATCTTTGCACATTTATTTAAGAAGCACACACACGTTAATGTACACTGGTAGATTTCATTTCTGTTTCTCTGAAAATGACTAAGCAGCATCATTGGCTCTGCCCCAACCAGGAATTCAGCAGAATTTATGCAATGAAAGACCCATAAGGAGGTATATTTCCAGCTGGAGCCGGAGGATTAATTGCATTTCTGTTATTCCTGTTTGTCAATCTAAGGGCAATGGTGTTAATACCGGTAAGTGTGAAAATCATAAACTACTCCTGTAATAGCCATCAAAGTTTTGTTGACCAAATAGCTAAATGGAAAAAGAGGTTAACCATCTCATTAGGAGAACTGAGAAGTGTTGATTGAGCCAGCAGGGAGCTCTGAAAACGATTTTCCTCTTCTTGGACTTGCCACCTGGTACCCTCAGGGTAGAACAAAAGTGACATGTTAACCATGTATGTGGAAATCGTATCCAAACTTATTAAGCAAACAAGTGTGAAATGTACAACCCCACAAGAGGAAGACCTGGCTAGGTTTGGTTAACTACACAGCTGTTCCCCAGACCCACAGGCAGCTGCTCCGAGCTCCATTTATGAAAAACCACGAGACCCCTTTAACCTTCCCTGTATGGGCTAAGCAAGCAAATCAATCTATTTATACCTGTTCAGAGAATAAAGAAAAATCTCAAAGCTCTGTCTTAAAAACACTTTAAGAAATGGACTATGACCAAATATAAAACAGAACTCTGGTTACTGCACATACTGCACAAAAATTTAAATTGCATCTTCTTCCACACCCCCACCAACAACCCTTGGAAGCAAAGCATAAACCTCAGAACAAATTAATGAGTCTTCAGGGTCATGCAAGAAATAACATGTTTTTTTGTCTCAGCCACAGACCTATTAGCAAATGAAGTGGCAGCCGCATGCTCAAGCTTCCTGGATTATTCCAGATCCTAGGCACAGCAAAGTAATTGTTTATGACCTTTTGCACCAATTTTCTATAGGAACATGTTTACTTGCCAAATTTTCAGGAGAATTATCTTCTCCTGCTATCTCCTGCTTCTATTGCTACTTTGGAAAAAGTTGGCACTGATACCTCCCTTGTAGGTAACCATATATGAAATATCTATGATATTGTTTTTTTCTTTCTGCCCCCAAAAATATTCCATGTTCATGCTTTTGGAAGGAAAGAAATACACAGAAAACTAAAACCAGGATTATCGAGTTTTGCTTGTTTTTTAATTGGTTTTGTTCACTTCATAATATATCATAAACATTTTCCCATGTCAGGAAATCTTCCTCTAAAGTATGAATAATGGAATACTCTAATTTTAACAATCCTTATTTTTGAACTTTTGGGTTAGTTCCAAAATTACTATTGTAAATTATACTTTGAGGACCATGTTTATACATAAATCTGTCTGCATATGTTTCTTTGAGATACATTTTTAAAAGTGGTAGTGCTTGGTCAAAATACATAAAGTATTTTTAAAGACCTTGATAAGTGTGGTCAAATTCAGATAGCCATTCTGATTTATGTACAACAGAAAATGAAAATAAATAATCTTGTGGAATATTTATGGGCAAGAGCTGAACACAATATGGCCACACCCTTGCTTTGATAGAAATGTTCCCTGCAAGAGCCATTGGTTGATCTTTCATGACCACCAGATGTCAGTGTAAAACAGAGCAAACTGAACTAGACCTTGATGGAGAAAAGGGGAATCCATTCTTAGTCTCAGAAATACTTGGCTACCCTATGTTTTCCTCAGGCAGCTAGGGAGATTGAGCTTTATCAAATAAACGAACAAATGAATACCGTCCATTAGATCAAGCATAAGGACCTCAGAGGACCAGATGCCTTTCAGTGACCCTCAGGTTAGGGGCTGATAATCCATTTTGCTTTACATTTTCAGAAGTAGACCTTGGTTTCCTGAGGAGCAGGCAAGCATTTCATGGCAACGCATGTGCTTGTTCACTAGCTCACAATGAGACAGAGACTCCCGGGGTAAAATGAAATGTTCAATGAGATGTCTTCGAGTTTTTCTCTCTAGTAGCTAAACAAGGAGCATCACCCGGCAAGGAAGAGCCGCCGCTATGAGATGCCTCTCCATACGGACTTTGGACAGTCATCGGGGATTCTTCTGACTTTAGTGAATGTCTCCTTGCTTCCTTTTCTTGTTTCTGAGGAAAGGATGCTTCATGCCCTGATGTGTTTGGAATTTCCAAAGATGAGGTAGAGTTGTCTTCAAGATGCTTGGAAAGTGCAGAAAGCTTCGCTGTAACTAGCATAGTGATGCCACTACTGACACCAGCCAAATGCAGTTGGAGATTCTAGTTAATGTACTGGTGTGGCTACCTGAGCAAAAGATACATGAAAAGGAAAAGAACATACAGGAGCCTCACATGGTGCCAAAATTATGAAAAATTAAATGAGGCTTTAATCTAAAATATGCTAAGGAAATTAAAGGGACTTATTATTGATACTGGTGCTTTTCTCACAAAAATATGAAAAATGTGAGGATAAGGATAGTGACATCTGTTGAGTAATAAACCCTCCATACAAGCAAAAAGAGGTGTTAAAAAAATAACAGGGATAAAGGAAAGTCCTGAATCTATATTCAACTAATTAAATTGTATGAAATGGGATGTGTTAAGCCTATTTTAAGTGACAAACTGGTTAATGGCAGCTAGCAAAAGAGGTAAATGAATCTTCTCTTAGCCAATATTCATAGAAATGCAGTGAGTGTCCTCTCAAAGGAAACTTCCGCCTCACTAATCAGAACACTAATCAGAACGTGGAGTGTTTGCTCAGTCAGAGGAGAGATGACAAACCAGACTCCATCTATGGAGGAGAGAACAGAATCATAGAGT
>CM052899.1:124617168-124654349 GCA_028534135.1 Potos flavus | reverse complement strand
CAGATCTGAAGACAAAGTCAGGGCTACCGGAAGCTGAGGGAGAGACATGGAGTAGATTCTTCCTCACTAACCTCAGAAGGAACCAACCTTGCTGACACCTTGATCTTGGACTCCTAGCCTCCAGAACTGTGAGACAAATTTCTTTTAAGACACTCAATTTGTGCTACTTTATTATGGCAGCCCTAGAAAATCAACATGAAGCATCTAAAATCCCTGTACCTCTAAACTTACTGTTACATGAGAAAAATAAGCACCTGTTTATTTAAACTAAACCATCAGCTGAATTTTCTGTTTCTTACAGTGGAAGGCAGTCATAGATAGCTAAGAGATCCAGAAAGGGAAGAAAATTAAGTCATTGTGTGGGGGTGGATAACAACTGGGATAAGATGGTTGGATCATGAATTTCAAAGATGCCAAAGACCTCTTTTTTTTAAATAGGAGGTTTGTATTTTATGTGACATATTTATAGTTGAATATGAATTAAAGACCTGCTTACACACCAAAGCCAGGTCCTTTGGGTATTTCGGTCAAAGAGGTAAGACCCCCTGCTGGCTCAAAGAGAAGCATCTACTCCCTGGCTCAGGTTTTGGAATTCTGTCACCCTTGAGCTCATCACTTTCTTCAATACCCTGAGGTGTCAGATCTTCATGGTAGTTGCTATTTCTTTGAGCCATGGGTGCAGTTACGTAGACCTCTAAACATTCTACCACTATAAGAGTGAAAAGTTTGTTGGGTATAATACCCCAAGCTTTTTCCCAAGCTTTTTCTGAATGGCCTCCTACATGGATGGTATCAGAAATTTGGAGCATGCAAGGTATAGTAGGAGAACTGAATTTGATACTTTCCAACTGGCTTTCCATTATACATTGTACAAAAAGTTGCTGCTTCATATACTCTCACCAGAGTTACTTGGAGAACTTCCAGCTTGTCCATGGCAGAGATAAGCAGCCATCCATTCCTTCTTTGGGCTGAATCCAGGTCTGGAAGCACAGCTGCTGCTTTCTATCCAGCTGGATAGTTTGGTTTTTTGTTTTGTTTTGCTTTGTTTTACAGCTGCTTCTATCCTCTTAGGTATTTCTAGTATAAAATCAAGTGGATCTTTAAGTCACCCATGATGAAGATTTGGGGAGATAACATGGAAAGACTAAGGCCACAAAGAAAAATCAGGAGTAAGCAGACTTGAATGACACCAAAGAAGGTGATAAAATCTGAGGGTAGGAGATTCCAGAAAGGGAAGGATTTTGCTTGAAGGATGAAACATAATGGTCTAGAAGGATAATAATAGTCTGATAATCGATAGAATTCCAACACCATCTCCAAGCTTCATGGTAGATGAATGATGGGAAACCAAGTTCATTCAGCTCAAGAAAGCTCAAGTGAAACAGTGACTTTGAACTTGGGTGATGGATGATACATCACCTTAAAATGTTATCACAAGAGTTACTCAAATAATTAATACCCAATAAAATTTAGGAGCCTAAATTATCTGAATAAGTGAGTCTCAGATTTGGAAGGGATTTTATAGCTATTTAGTTCAAACTCACACCAGAGTAAGGGTGCTTGTCCTTGAGTTTTCATCTCCAGGGGAAGGCATAACCCCAGCCTTAGAGTTTCCCTTGGTTATGTGACTATATGTGAGAGAATAGAGTGAGGAGAAGAATGGTTGATGACACATTGTTCTGAACATGTTGATTCAGCAGATTATTTTTAAACACACCCAATTTAAACTCACATCTTTTCCTTCAGATTCCAGTACAAAGGGGGCCTCTTTCCAAAGAAAAAGCTCTTGTGACTATAAATATACACTGACAAACTGCATACAGAATGTCTCAGGAAATAGGGTAGAATATCACAATTTGCTAGCGCTCCACAATTTGCAAAGGACAGTAATAAATATGTTTCTTATACATCATTTCACTCTTTAATTTTTTGAAATACTACCATAGTCCTTCAGAAGGAAAAGGATGAAAAAGCTATACTTCCAAAGTGAGTGTATATTCTGCCCCCAGGCCTTTCAGAAGTCTACCATACCTGAGGATGAATGTTCTCTTTGCACTGGGGACAGCTATTGACTTATAACTAAATCTGACTAAACAAAGTACATTACTATTTTCGCCTTCTCCCTCTTCCGTTAGAAACAAGAAAAGCAAAAACAAAAAGGGGGGTGTCTGGGTGGCTCAGTCAGTTAAGCTTCCAGCTCTAGCTTTGGGCTCAGGGTGGTGAGATTGAGCTCTGGCTAATCTCTAATTGAGATTAGGCTCTGGCTCAGACCAGAGTCTGCTTGTCCCTCTTCCTCCCCTTCTTCTCCTCCTCCTGCTCACTCATGCTCACTCGTTCTCTCTCTCTCTCTCTCCCCTCTCCCTCTTTCTGCATCTCAAATAAATAAATAAATAAATAAATAAATAAATAAATAAAATCCTAAAAAGAAGAAAAACAACAACAACAAAAACATAAAAACAAAATGATCTGAAAAGTGCTCACGGCCGGCAGCAGCCTTTCTGGATTTGGCAGTTTGTCACCCTGACATTTACTGCCTGATGAACACTAGCTTGCTAGATTTTGCAGAGCTAGGCTAAGTGTGACGGACTTCTCCGACTATTAGTTGGAGAGCTTATAAGCATAGGTATTCATTTGGATTGGGTTTTTTTTTTTTCCGAAGAATGAAAAATAAGGTACTGATTAAGTACATGTAAATGATGTGGTGAGGAGCCCTACCCGAGGCTACAAATGCCTCACTTCTGATTGAACAAGACGAGCGTACCATGAAGGACTCCCAGAAATAACTCCGTTTGAGCCACCCTCCTTGACTCTTCTTGACGTTTCAAGGGTTGATGTGATAAGACAAATAGCTCCGTTCAGAGATAGTACTCAGTCTCTGCAAAAGGTACATTTTACGTTTCCAGGGTCAAAAAAAATTATCCCAGAAGTGATATTTTTCAGAAATATATGGTTCTCAAATGAAGTAGCTGCAATGTACAAAATCGTACAATTTTCTTTACTTTTCTCTACCGGAACGTGGCTTACCAGCCCCAATTTTCATTGCAAACAGAAATACTTAATGGTATCATTTCAAGAAAACCTGATTCTTGTGGTTTACTCTTCAGGTTCTTTCGGCTCATTTCTCTTCAGCTCAGGGATTACTCCCTCCCTTACTCCCGGGGGGCGTCTGGATTTGGGGGAAGCTCATGCAGCAGCCCAGAACAAGTTGGTGGGTAGGCAGGGGGCCTTGAGTCTGTGTGCTCTCATCTAACATTAAAGACAAACTTATTCTGACACTTGCTAAAATGTTAAGGGAGATTTTTATTTGACTATTGAAATAGGGGCTTGCAATAGGGAAGAGAAATGGGGCTCAAGTCCAAATACAGTAAGGACAAGTAGGGTTTTATAGCCAAGGAGCAGGGTGAGGGGAAAAAAATCACTAAGGAGACACATCAAGATGGGGGATTCTTCCTAAACTGACCCAACAGGATGCTTGCAAAAGGAGGTCAAGGATGCATGCATCAAAGTGAGGGAATAAGGAGCTGGATCAGATGTCGTGGGTGGGGGGTGACTCAGCAGGATTCTTTGTGAATGCTGAGCTGGGCTGGCCCAAGGTGAAGGTGAGGTTGGAAAGACAGTTCAGACGAGCCTGACCAAAGTTGGGTCAAGAAGAGCCTTTGTCAGTCCTTGCCAGTGTCCACTGAGGCACAGTTCATCCTGCTAGTCTTGGGCCTCGGTCCCTGCCCTCCTAGCATCTGCTGCAGAGGCCCTCAGCCCACGGCACCCTCTGCTTCTCAGTCCATTCACTCTTTCTAGGCCCCCTGCTGAAGTCTTTCTGCGTGCTCCCAGGGACTCAGAAACTAATCGGCATTCCTACGTGATACTGGGGTTCTCAGAACTCTGGGGATGCCTTCGGTGTCATCCACATAGACATCCCCCATAAACTGTTGTTACTCTAACCTGGAGAAGTTTGGGGGCTTCTCGTCAAGACTCCCATTCTCTTTGGCTACTTCTTGAAAAGCCAGGAGTTGTCCCTTTCATTCAAAAACCCCCACTATTTACCAAGGGTTTCCACTAGTGTGGACTAACAAGGAAGGAAAGAATTGTTCCAAACCTGCCAACCTTTACCTCAGATTTGAAGAGAAGAACTAGAAAAGCCCATAATGTAACTGGAATTGAGAAACGAAAAAAATGAGAAAATGAGAACAAATATTTCTCCCTTTATGGAATGTTTTTCCATTGGAAAATTACCATCTAGGACTAACAGACATCCCACATATAAAGGGTAGTTGTGAATTAAATTCTGCTGATATATTTTTTTTTAATGTACGGAGTAATGTTCCTTGATCCTCAACCAGGAAATAATTTTCTCCACCCAAAATTCTGTGTATATAATTTCAGTATATCACTGTCTGTAAGAACAGGCAGAAATCTGAAGTAGAAGGAGTTCTTGTCGCGATATCAGGAGGTCTGGGATGGGTCTTAGTTCTGTCACTAACAAGCTGGGCGAATTATTGTACCTCTCTCAACCTTGGTTACTACCTCTGCCAAATGATAGAGATCGGAATACGTAAGCTTCTTTTTTGTTGTGATACTTGATGACTGTGTTACTGGAAGCTGGGCTCCCAGCTGGAGGCCAAGAACCCAGGGACACGTCTGTGCGTGTTCAGCTAACGATGGTGGCAGCCAGCCCGCTGGCCACGGCAGGAGGACCCAGATGCTTCTTGGAAGAACTCGCTGCGAAGGAAGACAAAGCTAGGCTCCAGAAGCCTGGCTGACGGCAAAGCTTCGGTTAACAGAAAAGTGGTTATTTTGAATGTGTGACGGTATTTATCATTCTTGTCTATGTCTAAGTTCAATGAAGGACTAACTCATCAATTAATAATAAATTAAGAAAAACTGAAAGACGGGGTTCACTTAAAAAAAAAAGGTAAAAAATATGGAGTCAAAAGATAGTGTTTAGTGACCTTCTAACAATGTGTCACCAAAGGAAAGTGGGCATTTTCAACACGCCAGAGCCAAAGCAGAAGCCTGGCCGCCAGAGGCCTCCAGTGTTGTTGCATTGGTGCTTGGAGGAAGCACAGCCGTGCACAGAGATAGGGGCGCCCACGAAGCAACAGGTGCCCCACATGGGACATCCCGGCAATGCCTAGGAGCTGGTCCCCAGCACGTGGCCCTTCTTGGCATGAGCACAGTAGTTCCAGAGGATTCCCATTCACCTCTGAGAGACTTCGCAGAGGCCAGAGGGCCTGAGTGAGAACAAACCTAGTGCGTAAATATTGCTTTCAACTGCACAACGTGCATGTGCCGATCTTCCAGTAACAGAATCAAATTTTTCTTCAGGAAACCACCCCTACTCCCCTCTCAGTCTCAGTAGTTTGAATACAATTGATCCTTTTCCCAGCTCCAGGAGGGTGGGCATGAGTCCCAGAAAAGGCTAATTGATAGATTCCCTCCTTTTGGCTGTGGTGATTATATTATGGACTGGCACATAACCAAACTCAGGCCATGAAATGAAAGTACAGGACTTTTAGAGAATTTTTGGAAAAGAGACATGCTGGGATTACAAATGATGAGGAAAATGGAACACTAGACCTGCCAGAGATTGATACAAGGCAAAAAGCCTGCCTGAGAAAGAAACAAACACAGAGGAAGCAGAGGCAAAGGTTGTGAAGAATTATGCAAAGCTTGGAAACAAGGTAAAACGTTAGGTAACATGTCTTTTCAGGGATGAAGTCCTCCCAAAGACGATCTAGGGAACTGAATTTGGTTTGAGTCACTCTTTTTAATGGATTAAAGATCTAGAAGTAGTGAGTCCCATGTTAACCCATAGATATTAGTCTGGTAGAGATGCAAATGATGTCTGTCCAGTGGAACTGATCATCCTAAACATTTCAGTTTATTGCCATGCTGTATATTAACCAGTTTATGGGTCCCCCAGGAATCTTATTTTAGTATGCCTCTACTCAGTTGCCTATAAATGCCTAGCTTCTCAAATGATGTTTGGACCAGTTTTAATATCTTTATGGTTCTCTCACTAATTAACGAGTTAAATAAAGTCTTTGACACATGGTTTATTTTATATTCACCTAAGAGTCATTTTAAAGAATACTTTAAAAAAAAAAAATTGTACTTCAACACAGAGATGAAGGGGAAAAAAAAAAAAGGAAACAGAGAATAAGTCCTATCTACTTCATTTCAGTACCCGGATCCTGCTACTCCTACTTGTGGACTACACCATCATTTGAGTTGATATAGTCTACATTTTGGCAAGCCAGTATGAGCTGGGTTTCTATTTTTAGCATCCAAGATTCTGACACTCAGTTTCAATGTTTTTCCCCATACCACCAAGCAATTCTCCCACCAGCTGCGTGTCCAACAATTCGACTCAATTCTGACACTATTTACCCAGAGATAGCATCAAATTCTACATTTGAAGGATTCAATTCCACAAGACTGCCCACTGCCCTGGATGCTAATCACAAACCTAGGTTGTTTACCTGTGCCTCTGATGCACCCCTATAAGTTCCAATGTCCCCCTCCTTGCATTTGATTTCTTTGTAAGATTGGCTCATAGAACCCAGGAAACATTTTCTTTTTACTAGATCCCTGGTTTATATAAAAGGGTATAACTCAGGAACAGTCAGATGGAAGAGATGCACAGGGCAAGGTGGAGGGAAGGGGTTGCAGGGATCCCATGCCCTCTCCAAGTGAGATACCCTCCTCAAATCTCTTTGTGTTCATCAACCTGAAAGCTGTCTGAACCCTTTCTTTTGGGGTTTATGGAAGCTTATTACATAGGTATAATTGATATAACTCACTGCCCACTGGTGATAGTTTCAACCTGTTGCCCCTCTCCCCTCTCTGGAGGTGGGGGTGGGGGGCTGAAAGTTCCAAATTTCTAATCTCTGGGTTGATTCTCCTGGCAACCAGCCCCCATCATCAAAAATCACCTCATTAACATAACAAAGATCCTTTATGGCTGTCATCACTTAAGAATGAGGATGAAGATCAAATATATAGTTCTTGTTATAAACCACAATATCACAGTATCCATAATAGTGGTGTTAAATGCTGGTGAGCTCTACATCCAGCAAAATGTAGTTTGATACCAATTTGAATATACAGCGTGGTGAGATCGAGAAATATAGGATTACATGTTAAAATAGAAATTTTTAGTCTTAATTTTAGCCGAGTTCCCCAAAAGAACACTTTGTGCCATCTCCATAGTGTACCACCGTTACGGCTACAAAGGTAATTCTGAAAAAGTTTTGTGACCCTTAACTCGTCATTAGCTTTAGCTTATTAAAAAAAAAAAAAAAAAGGTTAGAGAGGCTGAGAAAAGTATGGGATATTGGAAGACTGTGCTTTGGGGGATATTGTCACTGTGCTGTGAGCTCTCATCTCACGGGGCATAAGGATAAGCTGCCTTCTCCAGACCTCAAGTCAGGAACCACTCAGTGAGTGAAGTATGTGAGCGGCTATCCGAATCACAGCTGAGCGTATAAGGAGCTTGAGACTGCAGCTAGTTACTGCTGTGATAGAGAAGTCAAAACGTAGTGGCTGCATTGGGGCTGGCAGGTGTTCCCAGAGTTTGCTGGGATGGAAAAAGGCATGACTATTTCCTGCACATTAGATGTGGATCATGCACAAGAAAGCTGGTTTATTAGAAGTGTTCTTAGATTTTGTCTAAGAAGATTATCCGAAGGTCCAAGGGGACCTCGGCAGAAAGAATCTAGAAGAGTCTCACTAGGTCCCTAGTGGTAGAGGAGGAATCATAGCAATTAAATGAAACAGTCGCCCTCCCTTGTGCCAGATGGACTTCAGGCAAGAAATCATAGTAATGCTATAGTTCTTCACTTGGTCAGGACATGGTAAGTCTTGAACGGAGACTGCATTTTGGGACAAAAGAGTAACCAGAAAATTCATGGGCCTTGGTTTAAGTTTCATTTCAGTGGATGGGAAAGAGTTATAAAAAAACTTTAAAGTAGGCTTGAACGACTTGCACAGAAGATAAATTAGGCTGTTTTCTCATGACATTCCATGAGTCCTGCTTGGCTAATGTAATCTTTACATATCTACAAAGTCTTTACATTGCCTCGATTATTACATGAAGGTTTTCTCTCTCAGTTAAACATTGCTGAAATCAGGACATACCTTGCAATCAACACGTATGTTTAATGTTATGGAAAAGTGTAACCTTTTTTTAATTTAAAAAAATTAAATCATTAAAAAATATGTTGTTAGGTTGATGATGAGCTTTAGAATGAGAGAAATATGGTAATACATCAAAAACACTGCTGCTCATTAGCACTCCATTCCCACCACCAAATCAGAAACTGCATTGATCCTATTTTTATAATGAAATCTGACAGCCTGAGTAAGAAGCAGTGGCCTTTCAACTCCTATTTGGGCAACAACCACATTTCTGAAATCCTAAGAACTGTATTATCAGGTGCCCATCATCAGAAGAGGTGACAAGGTCATGATCGGCCAAGCTGTCCAACAGAAAGGGCTAGCAAGCCTGGTACTTCCCTAGGTTCCATCGCTGATTTTCGTAGCGTCACCTTCAGGGAACCCAAATGTCAGCCCCAGCCTAGTGTCTCCAGGCTCAGGGAATAGGGCAAGACGGGACAGCAGAGATTGCCAGGGCTCTAGAGATTTTTTCATACCAGAGAATGGAGTGACAGTGACGGATGGCCAGAAAGCTACCTGAATAGAACATATCAGTTTTATCTGACTTTGAAAACATCACATGATTAGATTTTATTTCACAGCTATTTAGACTCCTGAGGAAACTCTTTCTGGGTGAGGTAAACAGTGATAGCAGAGCCAGCTGTTTTCTCTCGTCTTACCTAAAGTCTGTCTCCACCCTCAGGCTGAGCACTGTCTCTCTTCCCTCCTGGATGGAGAGTCTGTGAGAAACTGATGAGCTATAGGTCAAGGTTGTGCAGTCGGTTCTCTGAAAACCAAGAGAAAGAGGCCAGTAGAGACCCAAGGGACCGATCCTGCTTACTCCCATGTTGCTACTAAAACCAAAAGTCAGAAATGTCCCCTTAAAGTTGGAAAAGATCGCAAACATCTCCAAGACACAGTTATTTGAGGATAAACTACTGAGCCTCCAAACTGGCAAGGAGGCACCACCACAGGCACTGACCCAGACCACAGGGAAGCTTCCAGGTGTGAGGGAAGATGGTATCAGCCTTTCTCCTACCATAACAAAATGGTGCCCAGAATCCCAGGCATCATCACTTCCCTGAGCACCTGCATGTCCCAGGAAGCCTGAGCCAGGACATGTCCGGTGTCAGTTGCCTCTCAGTCCCAGACCACATCTTTCTTTAGTCAAATATGTTGGCAAAGAACCAGCTTCTTTCTCTCCACCTGCCCACCTCTGACTGGACTGCCCTCCTCTGCCATTACATCTTGGTCAGAAACATCCCTTCTACCCTTACAAATATCTGTAACTTAGAATTCGGGCTGAAAGGATTGGGCTTTGGTCCTTTTTCTGCCACAATACCCCTGTCCTCCTTTTGCAAACTTGACAATCCCCTGCCCAGAAAGCTTCTATATATTGACAAACTTTGCCTGATTAAACTTTAATCAGGCTCTAGAATCTTCCTAAGCCCATATGTACACTTCCTTATAAAATTAGTTTCAGCAAGAACCCCACAAATTCAACTCTACCAGAACTGCCCACCCTGGATATCTGACTAGGTTCCTCACCCTCCAGCATCCTCAGGTGATGTCTGATTCCCCCCGGCCTGCATTTAGCAAGAGTCCCACCACGTCTGTTTAGCCAGAAATCCTCTTCTGCTCTTGATGTTTCCACTTAGCAATTTTGCATGAACTGACCCCACCACACTGCTCCTTGGCTATCAATTCCCACTGGCCCATGCCGTGGTCACGTTTATCATGATATCTCTCTTCCACTGTAAAAACCAGCTATAGTGGTGTCTACGCCTATTGCAATCTTCCTGAATAAAGTCCACCTTGCCATCTTTAACAAGTGTCATTGAATTTCTTTCTTTAGTAATACCAATAACTTTTGTGGCAGCAGGATTAATACTCTGAATGTTTTAAACTGGTGTGGATTCTGTTTCCCCCGTAGAGCATGTTTTCTAGCAACCATCCTATCATCGTGTCTTTGAGGAAGGGTATTCCACTTTGAAAATGAATAGAAATGGGCACAGGGATGGCAGGGAAGTAAGAGAAAGCCCAAACAGCCCCAGTCTGGGGGGTATGTTAGAAGAATGCGTAGAATGGAAGCAGGAGTCAGCCTTGTGTGCTTTGTGGTGGTCCTAGAACACCTCAGGCAGAAAACCTGGTAGTTAAACTATACAATTTAACAGGACATCTTGGGCAAATGGATTCTGTACCATGTTCTGTTCAGAATTCTAGAGTAGATCAAACTCTAGTGTGGCTCCGTGGTAACAGTAACATGATACCAACAGAGCAGAGTAAGATACGTCAGCACAGAGTACTTAAAGAGGTACAGAAAGAGTCTAAGCCAGCACACCAGAGTCTTAGGGTCTCATGTAGCAGAGGGCTCTGAGATAAAACTCAGCAGCCCAGCGGCACCGTAAAGACTCAAAGACATTGTTAAACTGAAGGACGGCTCTTCCCTACTGCCAACCCCTCACCCGAGAAACCAATCACAGGAGCTTTCTAATGTGGCTTCCCTCCACGTCTAATTTGTCCATCTGCCAAAATGACCATGTAGTAGAAGGCTGATAAACCACATTAACTCCCACCAAGGGAGTCGGTCTTCCTGGCTGGGGTTACCAGGATATTAATCCATCGTGGCTCTTTTTCTGTACGTCATCAGGGAGGAGACTGAGGAAGGGACTGTGTAGGAAGACTGGCAGACATCTGTGATTTTGTGGACAGGAGCACATCAGCTTTTAAGGCTCCTGATAAGGTTTAGGCAGATATATTTAAGTGTTACCTTTCATTCCTTCTGATCCAAAATGGAAAATAGAGAAACTCTACTTTCTTTGCACACCTGAATGGTAGAGCGAGAAAATTTTTATGTTTGCCAGGAAAAATAAATTGCGCTCCACTTAACCAAAAATCTTGCCACAACTAGATAGTCCTTTATTTTTGTGTTGGTTTGTTTTCCTTGTCAGAGAATGGTCATTGGGATGGTCATTAACTGAGATGGCAAATATACAGAGAATATAAGGGAGGTGGGAGAAGGAAGGACTGTGAGTTGTGTTGAAAAGGAGCCTCATGCTTGTCACAGTTTTATGTCTGAAGTTCATATAAGAGGTTAGAGCTAGAAAACGGATTAGTAAAACTATCTGCATAGAGATCATTGTTGAAGCTATGAAACTGAATGAAACTGGCTTCAAAGAGAGGATGAAAAGAAAATATAACCTCACGAGGCACTTTTGTTTCAGGATCGAATGGCAAAAGATGAGTAGCCGTGAGGGGAAGTCCACAGGAGCCACAGAAACCAAGGGCAAAGAGAGTTCCAAGAAGACCACACTGCAACTGTAGTTCACTTCCTAACTTCACAGGGACAGAGAAGATGGATTTAGTCACCTGCTGAGATTGGGGGATGGACGGCTTCTCTTGTGGGGGAAAGTTTAAAAAAAGATCATAGACAAATGAACGTATTGCTGGACAGTGGAGAAGATGCAGCTGAAATCATACTATGAAGCTCTAACACCTCAAATGGTTTCTGATTTCTTTTGACTCCCCTGCAAGCCACTAGGAAAATGTCTTTATTAAGAGAGCTAAGTTTATTAGATCTTAGGAAGAGAGAAAGAGCACCTTGACAGAATATTAGCGGCATGTTGGCAGAGGGAAGTCAGAGGAGGATATTGATAGGATTTAGAAACTGGCTGGGTGATTTTTCGTCAGGTTGGGATTATACAGAGTTATGACATAATAGACTGGGAATGATGTACCCAGTGAGACAAGGGTCTTGAAGCAAATTTTTATGGTCAGCCTGTCAGTCTTATTTCTCAGGAGCAAATATTTCCTGGAACAAGGAGCTAAGATATTCTGTGCTCGTTCTCGGAATCATTAACCAGAGGGACAGGAAAGTATATCCAGTTATTGTTTAGCATAGAAAGAGGAAATTGTTTGGGTTTCAGTTTTCATTTTATCATTTTCTCTGAAATATCAAGAAAGGAGCAGGAGCAAAGGGAAAAACATGCGATTACTCGGAATTAAGAACTGACAAGTTGTGCCATGTAAACCTGTTAAAGACAACACGGCTGAAATAGCAGAGCATTGAGTAGGAAGGAAGGTCAAGACAGGGAAGAGTTCAAAGTCTAGTAGAAGGAAAAGAGCAGAGGTTGAAGTAATAAATAGAGTCAATGAGAGTAAGAATTTGAGAAAGTCCTATGATAGCAGGGTGGGTTTAGAAAGGATAACAACATATTTTTAAATATGAGGGGGTGGAGTGCCTGGGTGGCTCAGTTGGTTAAGAGGTCCACTCTGGTTTCGGCTCAGGTCATGATCTCAGGGTCCTGGGATCAAGCCCTGCATCGGGCTCTGCACTGCACGGAGTCTACTTGAGATTCTCTCTCTCCTTCTATTATCCCCTCTCTCTCCGCTTATGCACTCTCTTTCTCAAATAAATAAATCAATCTTTAAAAATAAAGAAAATAAAAATAAAGAAAGAAGGAAATATGAAATAGTGATTCGAACACTGTTACTAATTACAAGTAATAGGTTCCCCTAATTATACCAATATTTGTAGAGTAACCTAGGATAAATGATTCTCTTGTCATTTTCACCAAATTTCTGATTAATAAATTCATTCGTGGGCTTTAAAACTAGTTCAGATCTCATCTCTGTGAAGCAGTTCTGCTTTTCCCAGGTATCTCCCCCGAAAAATCTCACCACATCCCGTCCAGACCTCCATAGCCAATCACATCACAATACAGTGAGTATATTGTTCACATGTGCAAGGGAACTGAAAACCACATTGCTTTTTAAAACCAAAACCGACTGCAGACACTTCTCTCCCTGAGGAAGTAGCAAAATTTTTCTATAGCGTCTTCTATTTAACAAAAGAGAATCACAGTCCACTGTGGCTGTGACCTCTAGAGTATGATTTGGAATGGTCCAGTGAAACTAAGAGAGAATAAAATTGCTTTGCATTTAAAATGGGCAGGAGTTGAGGGGACTGGAAGAAAATCAATGGGGGAAATGCAAGGAAACTGTTGAGAGAGCAAAGGACCAACACACACAGGGGCCAGGAGAGTGAAATCGTCCAGCTGCCAGTAATGAAGGTGGCCTAAAAGATTGTAAAAAGAGAGTAGGGCAACAGTCACATTTAATTGCTATGTGGTTTTTTGTCTATGAGCCCAAATCTTTAATAAAGTACACCAATGCATGAATGTCTATGTTTTGCAAGAAATCAAGGAAAAGGTGCTGAACTCCACATCTGGATCTGTTCAGGGCATAGAAAACAGAACAGCCATGGAAGGTGAGGCACAAGGAAAATTAAGTCATTGAAGTCATCAGTAAATTGGAGTGAAAAGACCATGAGAATATAAGTCCACGGAATCTAAAACAACAATGAGATCTTGCCAAGGGTGATGTGTTTCTCCTGTGATGCACAATAAGTATCTGGATGATTTTCCTTAAATATCTAAGGAAAGGGGATCCCAGCTGCCATCTCAGATATATGTATGACTATATATACACCCCACTTACCATATGTCATATACTGACATATGTACGACATATAGTAAGTAGTCACTAAGTATTTGTTAAATAAATAGATAAAAATACATGGATAAAAAGCAGTTCTATTTTATTAGGGCTAGAAGATTAGATAGTTTCTTGCTGTTGTAAGAAATTATCAAAAAGCAGGAAATCGTGTCTTACATTTCACATTCAAAGACCTATAATAGAAAAGGGTCTCATACAGTTGCATGTCATGTTCTACTTTTGAAAAGTATGAATTAAAAAAAAGAAAAAAGTATGATTAACAGAACTGGGAAGGTAACACTACAATTATTGAGAGAAATTAAAGCATAAAGGGAAATAGAATCCTTACGGAAGAATATAGGGG
This sequence comes from Potos flavus, assembly GCA_028534135.1. Taxonomy (NCBI): domain Eukaryota; kingdom Metazoa; phylum Chordata; class Mammalia; order Carnivora; family Procyonidae; genus Potos; species Potos flavus. The sequence continues at coordinate 124,640,335 of CM052899.1, read as the reverse complement.
TATGCAGAGATTATACAAAAGAAATAATGACCAAGATGACAAGCTTAGCCTCTACAGTACGTGTTACTTACGTAACTAATTCTTACATCATCTCCATAAGGCAGATAGCAGCAACACGTATAACAAACAGGAAACCAGAGGCAAATTAAAAAAAAAATCAGATTGAACTGATGTATAATATTCAGCAAATCAGTAGTAGTGTCCAAAGCCCAGTTTCTTATTCTAACATTGGCAGTGAGGAAACGAGGACTGCAAAGGAAGACCACTTTCAAAATTCAGAAGATTTTCTGCCAACCCCACTGGAATTTCAAAGCCTTGTTGGTATTTTATATCAATACCCATCTCCCTACTGAAAGAAACCACCCCTTTCGTAGACTTGCTGTTGCTTTTAACATTAACCTTTTGGAAATTTTCAGATAACACTGGAGGCCCTCTAGAAAATTAAGAATCACTGTATTAGTAGTAAATTGTAATTTAAAAATAATAGATAAAAACTTGCATTTTATATACCTAAATCATTTTTCCCATACCATTCTGATGGAATTAAAAGCAATAAACCTTGCTTCAAAGACTTAGATTTACAGGGCACATTTATAATATTAAAGCACTCTTCCAGACTAAAGCAGAAAATGGAGATTAAAGCAATGTGGTTTTTTTCTTTATTTATAGAATCAAGGCAAGGAGAGCAAATTGAAGATGATAGAAAGTGCTGTCGACAGAGTAGATGTGAAGTGTGAGGATTACTTCAAGCCATGAAATCACTCTATTTAAATATGTAATTTCAGTGCCAGCTAACTGAACGTAGTAGGGAGAAACAGACTACATTTAAAAGTAAAAAACCGTTTATTTTTTTGTAATTGTTAGGAGTTTACACAGCATACATAATATATAAAAGCCTTCTATATAGACTAGTTTATGGAATAATATGCTACTGGAATAATTATTAGAATATTTAATAGAAGAGTAAAAAATCTTTGTTCTACTCTCCTGGAAAAATCAACAGTGCTTGCACTTCTCATTTTTGAAAAAGGATTTATAATACTTAGCACCAGATGATTTTTGTGAAGAGCTTTTAGAACCTGGGTAAAGAGATTGCTCTCAAATACAAAGCACTGAATATTTTTTCCCTTTCTTTTCTCATTGTAAGAAATTAGGATTCCATCCAGCCCATGAAGTCATTTTACAAAGCCAAACAAATCACTTATTTTCTTCCCCTTCATATTTTCCAGAAGATTTCTAGACAATTTTTCAGAAATTTTTTTCCTTCATTTTTAACAAAAGAACCTTCCCTCCTATCCTCACGGTTGCCTTGCACATCTGAGACTGACTTCATAATCTTACTATCTCTATGCCCGTTGTTACATAGATATCCTAAAACAAAGCTGCCATTGACTGAAAACTGTAAAAATAAGTGAAGACTGCTGAGATCAGAACAAACGAGGCTATTTATTGAGAGTTTACAATGTTACGGTAGTCAGCCATCACTTGCATTTAGCAGAAACTCAAAGGTGAACAGGGAAGTGATTAAGCTTGATAGTAAAAAACAAAAGAGAGGGCTTCGGTTATGATGTGGTTGGAGGTTGTTGGCTTTGGGAAGCTAGAGAGGGAAAACTAAAAGCCGGGCATCAAACACAATTTTAAAGGGGGACATATCTGGCGGTCTCTGAGTTGGAAGCAGAAGCAAAAAATAAGGAAGCAAGCAGCCATTGAGAATGCCCCGTCCACTGAAGCAGTTGTAAGTTGACTTCCCAAAATGGTTGTGACAGAAGTTGTGGTTTGGCTTCCTAGGCTGTTTGCTGCAGATTGTGGGCAAGAGTTCTATTGTCATATATGGGATGGTCTGGCCACTGTCAGTCTCTCTTCTCTGTTTTTGATTGGTATCTTCCCTGAGAGGTTAACCAATTCATGGATGGCTAGAGATCCATTGTCATTGCTCACGGATTGTTAAGTCACCTTCATAGTCAACAGTATAGCAAGATGGTCTTGATCCTTTTGTTATATCATCCGGGCAATCATCTGAGGAGAGATTGGCTGTTCTGGGCAGGATGTAATGGAGCGACATAATGACGATTGTGACAAGAACAAGAACAATTAATATTTCCTACAAAAAGCATGGAAACAGGAACTTCAATTGTCCAACTCAGGTCAAGAACAAATTTCATAGATCATGAGGACCCACCTTAGAAAGACAAGTGGCTTTTTCATTATGGTGATGTATAACCTGCTCTGCCATGTCCAATCACTGATACAAGTAGAGCAAGAATTAGCAATGAAATCTAGAGCAAGAAATCTAGAGCAAGGTTGTTATCCATCAGGATTTGCGCCAATGAGTTGAGACTGATCTGTATTCCACCTAAAGCAGAGATGGTATCATTAAGAACTTCTGCCAAAGTTAATGATAAGTTTCTCACAGTCTTTTCCATTTTTATGATTCCCACAGATGGGAACACTGATTTGATTGTTTGCATAAACTATGAGTCAGTGATTCTCCCGGGTAAAATACCTGAATAATTAAGGGTGGCATTGTTTTGGAGTTTGTATCTGAATCAGAATTTCCAGCCTTGATGATTTATAGAATTAGGGTCTCTATGTACATACAAGTCTCAGAGTACTAGTCCTAAACTGTATGAGGTGCTAGCTGAGGCAAACAGGACCAGGAATCCTGGACACAAAGAAAGTAGTATCCAGTAGGGGCACATACAGAGCTGGGGGAAAAAGGAATGGTTCATGACAGAAAAGTCAGAACCAAGATCTTACATTAGTTGTGTTACATATTTGGGTCTCAATCAGTCTCTTACAATGGCAAGTATTTGGTACACCACCATATGAATGTCTTTGAATTCAAATTTAGCATAACCTTGGTTTTATCAGTAGATTGCAATATTTTTTTTTTCTGGAAGAGAGGGATATAGCAAGATCCCAGGTAAAGTTTTAAGGTCACTTGCCCATGTTTAAGGTGCAAGTGGAAATGTCATTGGTCATAATTCCCTGTGACTCCTTTTGATGAAACCAGAATTTACCAGTAGTTATGGGGATAGAGTGATAGATGGAATGTCCAGCAGTCAATAAAATGGGAAGCAGTGACTACCTTTTGAGATAATCTAACAATGACATTAGAATGGCTGTGTTTTGATCTAAGAATTACCATAAGGGAAAAAGAGGAAAGGGACTCTTATGGGTGGGTGACAACCAGAGATCTATAGAAAACGAGAATGATCATAAGGAAGCAATGAAAAGCAAAAGAGAAATTATTCAGGGGCTCCGGTCTGACAACTCAGGTGAATCTATCAACTGTCTGAGCTCCTCAGCTTATTTCAAAGGTCTTGGGTCAGCGGTCTATTTCTGAAGATCAAAGGTTTTTAGAGGATCTCTGAAAATCCTCAGGTTGAGGTTTCTTATTGGAGAAGCCTTTTAATTATGTGAAATTTGGATTGCTTCTTTTTTTTTTTAAGATTTTTATTTATTTGACAGCGAGACACAGCGAGAGAGGGAGCACAAGCAGGGGGAAAGAGAGAGGGAGAAGCAGGCTTCCCATCGAGCAGGGAGTCCGATGAGGGGCTTGAACCCAGGACCCTGGGATCATGATCTGAGCCGAAGGCAGACACTTAATGGCTGAGCCACCCAGGCGCCCCTGCATTGCTTTTTTCTTTTCTTTTCTCTTCTTTTTTTTTTTTTCCGTCATCAACTAATGGCTTCTTTAGTTGTGAAATGTGGGACCCAAGGATTGACTTGTTTTTATTTCACTGCTACATATGTTGTTAATAATACCTTGATAAGGTTCTATCTAATGAGGTTCAAGAGCAGTTTTTCTCTGATGTCTCTTCCAATAGACAAATGCTGGTTGAAAATCATGAAGAGGCTCTTCCCTCTTGGAAAGAGGCTATAGGAAGGTAGCCTTAACCAGTTGCTGATGGGACTTAGTATAGTATTTGAGTCCCTTGTAATATTTTGCCATGTGTGTTTACCACAGGATGAAGTCTAGAATCAGAGGTGAAATTCCCAAATGTATGGGCCTTCCAGTTACCAATTCATAGAAGGATTACCAATGTGTCCCCAAGGGAGTAGACCAAATGGCCGTAAGGGCTATTGGGAGTACTGTTGGCCATGAGAGCTCAAGGATTTCTGAAAGCTTTGTTAATTTTAATTTGCAAATGACACTGGTTCTTCGAACATTTCCAGAAGATTGTGGGTGGTAAAGGCACTGTAGTTCCTGAGTAAGAGGTAATGCCTTCCCGAGTTATTTTATAATAATTCCCATGAAGTGTATATATTGATCACTTGATATAAAAGTTGGTATACCCCAGGTTAAAAACACAAAATCCAGCAGCTTTTTAGCAACTATAAGGGCTATAACTTTTTGGCAAGGAAATGCTTCAATCCATCCTAAAAATAAACATGTAAAAACTATAACATATTCAGATCCTAAAGAGGAAGGAAACTAGCTAAAATCCATCTGAAGGTGTTCAAAAGGTGTTTTTAAGTCTTAATTCCTGGCCATGTCCCATCTTTAAAGTTTTCCCAAGATTTTGTTATTAATTGGTAACACATGACGGATGTGTCTGTATCATGGTAAGGAGTTTCATGAAGAAATTTAACTAATATCCATTTGAAATCATCTGATGTTACCAAGTAGCAAACTTGAGAGTGCCAGAGATGATCTGAGTGAGGGGTGCAACCATATATTTTCTATTCTTTCTTTGCCAAATCAGGAGTTAAATGTTGCTATTTTATAATGGTCTTTTTTAATTCCTCCAAATATTCATCCTTAAGGGGTTTAGTTGAGATCATAACCTCGATTAAGACTACTTGTTTGGCATAATAATCTGTAAGAGCATTTCCTTCTGCCTTTACTATCTCTTTTTCCTGGGCCTCAACCTTCATAACAGCCTCCTCTCCAGGAGATAGGGGTACATTCAAAGTTCCTTCATTGCTATTTGTTTTTGATTAGGGTTTCAGCAGAAGTGAGAAATTCCCTTTGTTTCCAAAAAATCCCAAAGGCATGTACTGTTCCAAAAAGTTATCTGTCATTTGCATACATGTTTACTCTTTAATCTTTGGATAGTTGACAGGCTCCGGGAATTACAGTAAGTTCTGTCATCTGATCTAATTTTACCTCATATAGAGGACTATATTCAAAAGGAGAGTTTAAATTAATAATAGCATATCCTGCCTGATAACCTCTAGTTTCAGTTTTGAGGTAGGATTCATCGACATATAAAATATTAGATTAGGATTCTCAGTGGGAGTCTCTAATAAATCTGAATGAGATAGAGAAAGGAAGTCAAGCGATTGTGAGATTTCCCTTCTTCTGGTGAGACAGGATTCAGGATGTTGCAGCAGTGAATAGTAATGTGAGGGGGTGAAAGTAATGAAATCTCATAAGATGTTAATTGGCAGGCTAAAAAGTATTGTGTATTTTCAGTCACTAGTAATATCTATAATGTGTGAGGAGCCAAGCAGGGAACCCAAGACTAGTTCTGCAGAAGGATCAACAAATTTTGCAGTAGCAGCTACTACCTTAAGACAAAAGGGCCCCAGCAACAAGGCCAATATTGAAGTTATGATAAGGAATGATTTTGATGGTTCCCAGGAAGCTGAGTTAAAACTACAAGGGCTTGTCCATATTGTCCATGCACAAATAGACAAAAGGACTGTCTGTAGTTAGGAATGCTGTTATGGATTAACAGCAGGTGCACTTTCTCTCTCAAAGAAATCTTAAAAAAAAAAAAAAAACTTAAGATGGTAAATCTCGAGTTAAGTTTTCTTACTATAATAGAATAAAATAAAATTGTAATTACATTTAAATACACTGTCAGAACAATTACCATTTCTGATAATGGAGTTTAGGATTTATTCAAGAAATATTCGGCATCAAACAAATATTACTTTTGGTAGTAAATATAATGTATTTTGTTTATTTTTATTTTTTTAAAGATTTTTATTTATTTATTTGACAGAGAGAGAGATAGCACAAGCAGGGAGAGTGGCAGAGGGCGAGGGAGAAGCAGGCCTCCCACTGAGCAGGGAGCCCAATGAGGGGCTTGATCCCAGGACCCTGGGATCATGACCTGAGTCAAAGATAGTCGCTTAACCAGCTGAGCCACCCAGGCGCCCCAATGTATTTTGTTTAAATATGAATCTCTATATCTTGCCTTTTCCTCTCAACAGGTTTTGATTAACAACGTTGCTCTACCTCACTACAGTATTTTTTTCTGCAACATCGGAATCTAGTTTTTTGCTCTAAAGTTTATGTTCAGGGAAAGGAAGAATGTTCACAGTGAGAATGAAGCATGTGGAGCCTTTATCAGTCTTTGGCAAGGATTTTAGAGATTGCCTTTGTCTTATAAGTGAACATGTGAGAGGGAATATAAATGGAGTCCTCAGAGGATCCAATACTCTGTCTAATTTGTGGATTTTAAGGTTATGCTTCCATGATTTACCTCTGGGACAATTTATTAAATATTTTGTTTAAGAGATAATTTGATTTGGAAGCTTCTGCAGAAGAATGAAAAATACTCTCCGGCAGCCCTGAAAAATCTTATTTCCATTCTTTTATGAGGTGCCTCTCAATGAACAATTTCATCTAAGTCAAATGCTCCCCAGAGGGGTCATCGAAGGCTCAAATCATCCTTGGTGAAGTAATGCCATTTAGAGATATAGTGGCCTGAATAATGAAGATAAGGAGAGTGCATATAAGAAACAGGACTTTTCCCTGGAAGAGCAGAGGATTTAGACTTAGAGGATCCAATGAGAACTGGCAATAGTAGACCAGAAATAACGCTTACACTCTTTGTGTCTTGGGTCTCTAACCTACTGTAACTGTCTATCTTTGAATACAGACCCCAAAATTTGTTTTCCCCCCATGCACTGCTAGCAGGTGGAAAACTAGAGAGAATGCTCTCTCTGAATCAAAACCAAGTTTTCTGGAGAAAAGTCAAGACTAAAGGACAAATGTATCAAGTTTCATTGGTGACGAACACCAAAATCTGTCCAAATAGACACTAGACCAGTGAGAACTTCAAATTTCACCTAGCCATGAAGCTAGCTGGAACTATAGGTTTGTTGGTCTGTGCCTTTGTCCCACCCTTTTATTCTCCTTCTTGTGACAAATAACACTAGTAGGTTGCACAACACAAAACAGAAGCACAGAGAGAGCAAAAAAGGATAAAAAGAAATGCCTTAATTCTACCAAGGATGCCAAACAAATGGGAACCAATAGCAAAACCCATGTACCAATCCGTAAATAAATAACCAAGGCAAAGAAATCAGTTTCAGACCTCATACCAACTTAACATGCTGTCACGGACTGGACAAGCCATGAGCAGAGAGGCGTAAGGGGACGTCGTGGCTACTGCACCAGGTAGAAGGCGGGGATCCACAGCATTGAGCAATGTACACTCTATCTTGATGGAAACTCAAAGAAAACACAAATAAACAAAGCTCACCCAATGGGAGCAAACATTGGCTATTTATTCAGTTTTCTATAGAGCAAAGGAGTCATCACTCATGTTTTAAAAGACTTAAAGATGGGCAAGGGAATATGAAAATTTTATAGTGAAAATAAAAAGGCATGTCTTCAAGTATGACACATTTGGAAGGTGTCCGTTGGGGAAACTACAGAGAGGCTAACTAGAGGGCAGGCATCTTATGTGATTGCTTTGGGGAACATATTGGCCTTTCTTAGTTGGTCCTGAGTTGGAAGCAGGTGCAAAAAAGTGGAGAAGTTGTCAGTAATTGACCAAATCCTGACCATTCTAGACTGGTTGATGCAAAGGTTGTGGGTCAAAGTTCTGTGGTCTGGTCATTGTTCATTTGTATAGTCTCTCAAAGCCTACAAATCTATTTTCCCTTTATAAAAATATTTTGTTGTGGCAGAGTGTCTTTGCCTGTTCAAGCTGCTACCTCAGAATGCCATAGACTGATGGCTTATAAACAACAGACATTTCTTTCTCACAGTTCTGGAGGCTGGGAAGTCCTAGATCAAAATGACAGCACATTTGACTCCTGGTGAGGACCGCTTCCTGGTTCATAGATGGCTGTCTTCTCTCTGTGTCCTTACATGGCGGAAGGAAGGAGAGAGCTCTTGGGGTCTCTTTTATAAGGCTAGTAATTCCCATCTGGGGGCTCCTTCCCCATGACCTACTCACTTGGCCCTACTTTCTAATACCATCACATCGGGCATTAGGATTTAGCATAGGAATTTTGGGGGGACACAAACATTCTGTTCATAGCACACAGACATAACATTTGGGCAGAGAGGACATTTTGTAAAAAACATTTGTTAGAGCAGAAATAAGATGAAGTTTTTTTTAAAGGAAGATCTTCATCTTTGAGATGTTCTTTTCTAGTTACTGCTTTAAAACCAGACTGGCTGGCCCTTAAGGCTATAAGTAATTATGTTCATCCAACATGGCATTCATTAAATCAAATTCTTGATTCTTAAATCTCTTGCTATGCTTGCCTTGGGGTAGTCACAGCAAAAAGAAATTTGAAAATATATAATAAAACTTCATTAACTGGTTTCTTAAATTCAGAATACTTGATAATTCAGATAAGGAAAATACTGAAGCTATTTACCCACAAAGAAGTGTTTTGCTAAGTAAATTATATACACCTAAAAGTTTAAAAATCTGCTTTTCTTTTTTATACTTTTCAAGTTTTATTGAAATATAACTGACATGTCATATTGTATAAGTTAAAGGTGTAAAACATAAAAATTTGATATATATATTATATATAATATATATGTATATATATATATAAACTTATTGTGGTGATCATTTGGCTATATATATATATATTAGAGTTAATTCCATTTAAGCCTTTAATTCATTTAGACTTAATTCATATATATATGTGTGTGTGTATATATATATATATATATATATATATATATATATATATCCGAGTGATCACCACAATAAGTTTAGTTAACATCCATCACCTTTCATAGTTGTAATTATTTTTCTTATGATGAGAATTTTTAAGATCTCCTCTCTTAGCAACTTTCAAATATACTGTAAGTACTATTAACTATAGTCACTATGCTGTGCATCACCTCCCCAGAATTTATCTTATTAACTAGAAGTTTATACCTTTTGATCCCCTTCATTTAGATCTCCCACACTTTACCCCACCATTTCTAGAAACAACCAATCTGTTCTCTATTTCTGTAAGTTCAAGTTTTTTGGATATCACATATAAGCGAGATCATATAGTATTTGTCTTTCTCTGTCTTACTTATTCCACCTAGCATAATGCTCTGAAAGACCATGCATGTTATTACAAATGGCAGGATTTCCTTCTTTTTTATGGCTGAATAATTTTCACTTATATATTCAATATTTCCAATAATATTCAGTATATCCATTGTATGTGTGTGTGGTATATATACACATACCCCCACATTTTTTTCATTGACTAATCATCAATGGACACATAGGTTGTCTTCATATCTTGGCTATTGTAAATGCTGCAATGAATATAAGGGGACAGCTATTTTTGACATAGTAATTTCATTTCCTTTGGATATATACTCAGAAGTGAAATTGCTGGATCATATGGTAGTTCTATTTTTAATTTTTTGAGGAAACTTCATATTGTTTTCCATAGTAATTTCACCAATTTATATTCCCACCAACAGTGGACAAAAGACCTGTTTTCTCCACATGCTCCTCAGCATTTGTTTTCTCTTATTTTTGCTGATAGCATCCTGACAGGTGGGAGATAAAATTGCATTGTGGTTTTGATTTGCATTTCTCTGATCATTACTGATGTTGAGCACCTTTCATGTACCTGTTGGCCACTTGAATATCTGCTTAGGAAAAGTGTTTCTTCAGATCATTTGCCCATTTATTAATTGGATTATTTGGTTACGGCTATTGAGTTGTGCAAGTGCTTTATATATTTCAGATATTAACCCCTGATCAGATATATGATTTGCAAATATTTTCTCCCATTTCGTGGGTTGTTGATTTTGTTGATCATTTCTGAGGTTGTGCAGGGCTTCTCGGACTGATATACTCACATGTGTTTTGTTTTGTTTTGTTTTGTTTTGTTTTGTTTTGTTTTGTTTTTATTTTGTTGCTTGGGCTTTAGGTACCATATCTAAAACAAATTGCCAAGACCATTGTCAAGGAGGTTTTTCCCCAAGTTTTCTTCTAGAAGTTTTATGGTTTCATGTCCTACATTTAAGCCTTTAATTCATTTAGAGTTAATTCCTGTGAATGGAGTAGGATAGGGGTCTAGTTTCTTTTTTCTTTTCTTTTTTTTGTTTTTGTTTTGTTGTTGTTGTTGTTTTGTTTTGTTTTGTTTTTGAATATCCAATTTTCCCAACACCATTTAAGGAAAAGACTTGTCTTTTTTCCTTGAGTATTCTTGGCTCCCTTGTGAAACTTTAGCTGGCCACATATGCATCGGTTTATTACTAGGATCTCAGTTCTGTTCCATTGGTCTATGTGTCTGTTTTTATGCCAAAACCATACTGTTTTGATTGCTATGGATTTGTAATATAGTTTGAAATCAAGAAGGCTATACTTCCAACTTCTTTCTCCTTTGTCAATATTGCTTTAGATTTGGGGGGGGTGTCTTTTGCAGTTCCAAACAAATTTTAAGGTATATTTTCCTATTTCTGTAAAAATTCCATTGGAATCTTAATAGAGATTGCATTGAATCTACAGATAGCTTTGGATAGCACAGACATTTTAACAATATTAACTCTTCTAGTCTATGAACCCAGAATATTGTTCCATTCACTTGTGCTTTTTTCAAATTCTTTTTCAGTGTCTTGTTGGTCTCAGGATAGAAACTTTTCACCTCCTAATTTAAATTTATTACCAAATATTTTATTGTTTTTGAAGCTATTGTAAATGGGATTTTCTTTATTTGTTTGTCAGGTGATTTGTTGTAAGTATATAGAAATGCTACTAGTTTTCGTATGCTGATTTTTGTATAATGCAGCCACCAAATTAATTAATTAGATCTAACAGTTTTTTGGTGGAGTCTTTAGAACTTTCCATATATAAAATCATGTCATTTTTACTTATTTACTTATTTATTCATTTATTTTTTAATTTAACTTTTACTTGGTTAACATACAGTGCAATATTGGTTTCTGGAGTAGAATTCAGTGATTCATCACGTACATTAAATAACCAGTGCTGATCACAAAAATACCCTCCTTAATACCCTTCACCCAACTATTCTATCATCTGTAAATAGTAGAGTTTGACTTCTTCCTTGCCAATTTGGATGCTTTTTATTTCTTTTGGTTGTCTGATTGCTGAGGGCTAAGACTTCCATTATATTAAATAATAATGGTGAGAGTGGACATCCCTTTCTTGTTCCTGACCATAAGGGATGATATTAGTTGTGGGTCTTTCATATATGGCCGTTATGATGTTGAGGTATGAGGTATGTTGAAGTTCCATCTATCCCTACTTTGTTGAGCATTTTTATCAAGAAAGGAGCTGTATTTTGTCAAAAGCTTTTTCTGCATCTATTGAAAGGATCATATGGTTCTTATACTTTCTTTTATTAATGTGGTGTATCACGTTGATTCATTTGTGGATGTTGAACCACCCCTGCAGCCAAGGAGTAAATCCCACCTCGTCATGATGAATAATCCTTTTAATGTACTTTTGGATCTGATTAGTTAGTATCTTGTTGAGAATTTTTCCATCCATGTTCATCAGGATATTGATCTGTAATTCTCTTTTTTACTGGGGTCCTTGTCTGGTTTTAGGATCAAGGTAATGCTGTCCTTATAGAATGAGTTTGGAAGTTTTTCTTCCATTTCCATTTTTTTGGAACAGTTTCAGAAGAATAGGTATTAATTCTTCTTTAAATGTTTGGTCGAATTCCCCTGGGAAGCCATCTGGCCCTGGGCTCTTGTTTATTGGGAAATTTTTGATCACTGATTCAATTTCTTTGCTAGTTAAGGGTCTGTTCAGATTTTCTATTCTCCCTGTTTCAGTTTTGTAGTTTATGTTTCTAGGAATTTATCCATTACTTCCAGATTGCCTAATTTGTTGGCATATAATTGCTCATAATATCCTCTTATAATTGTTTGTATTTCTTCTGTGTTGGTTGTGATCTCTCCACTTTCATTCATAATTTTATTTATTTGGATCCTTTCTCTTTTCTCTTTGATAAGTCTCACTAGGGGTTTATCAATTTTGTTAATTCTCTCAAAGAACCAGATCCTTGTTTCGTTGATCTGTTCTACTGTTGCTGTTTTTTGTTGTTTTTTTTTTATTTCTATATCATTGATTTCTGCTCTGATTTTTATTATTTCTCTTCTGCTGGATTTAGGCTTTATTTACTGTTCTCTTTCCAGCTTCTTTTTTTTTTTTTTTTTTTTTAAAGATTTTATTTATTTATTTGACAGAGAGAGAGATCACAAGTAGGCAGAGAGGCAGGCAGAGAGAGAGAGAGAGAGGGGGAAGCAGGCTCCCTGCTGAGCAGAGAGCCTGATGCGGGGCTTGATCCCAGGACCCTGAGATCATGACCTGAGCCGAAGGCAGAGGTTTTAACCCACTGAGCCACCCAGGTGCCCCTCTTTCCAGCTTCTTTAGGTGTAAGGTTAGGTTGTGTATTTGAGACTTTCCTTGCTTCTGGAGTTGGGCCTGTATTGCAGTATACCTCCTTCTTAGGACTGCCTTTGCTGCATTCCAAAGGTTTTAGACTGTCGTGCTTTCATTTTCATTTGCTTCCTTGTATTTTTTTATTTCTTCTTTAATTTCCCAGTTAACCCATTCATTCTTTAGTAGGATGTTCTTTAACCTTCATATATTTGAGATCTTTTCCAAATTTTTTCTTGCAGTTGACTTATAGTTTCATAACGTTGTGGTCTGAAAATATGTATGGTATGCCCTCATTTTTTTTGTATTTGTTGAGGACTGATTTGTGATCCAGTATGTGATCTATTCTGCAGAATGTTCCATATGCACTTGAAAAGAATGTGTGCTCTGCTGCTTCAGGATGAAATGTTCTGAATATATCTGTTAAGTCCACCTGATCCAGTGTGTCATCCAAAGCCCTTGTTTCTTTGTTGATCTTCTGCTTAGATGATCTGTCCATTGCTGTAAGTGGGGTGTTAAAGTCCCCTACTAATATTATTATTAATGTGTTTCCTTATGTTTATTATTAATTGATTTATATTATTTACAATTGTTAGATCTTCTGGATGGATAGACCCTTTAATTATGATATAATGCCCTTCTTCATATCTTGTTATAGTCTTTGTTTTAAGATCTAGTTTACCTAAGTATGGCTACTCCAGCTTTCTTTTGTCATCCATTTGCATGATGGATAGTTCTCTATCCCCTCATTTTCAATCTATAGGTGTCTTTCTGTCTAAAATGAGTCTCTTATAAGCTGCTTATAGATGGATTTTTTTTTTTATCCATTACGATACCCTATGTCTTTTGATTGGAGCATTTAGTCCACTTACATTCAGAGTGATTATTGAAAGAAATAAATTTAGTGTCATTGTATTATCTGTAGAGTCGGTGTTTCTGGTGGATCAAACTCATGGATATGGGGAGAAAATGGCTTCCCCATTCTCTCATCTCTGGAGCAGGAAACGTGCACCACCCCTCTTTAGTGAGCCCTTACAGATGTGAAAACAGTGACCCCTCCTGCGTCCCTGGTTGCCGTCAAATCCCTGCCTTCACCCTGTCTGTGTCCCAGCTCTCTGCCCACCAAAGGGCCAGCACTCTTGTGTTTTATCTCAGGCACGGCTGTGTTTCAAAACCCCACACTTCAGAGACCCCTGAGTTGCAGACCCACACTGATCCTCTGGAGGAGGGTTTCCTTGCATTGTGGCTGGTACTGGCTTGTAGCAGAAGACACTGGCATGACCACACAGTAGTTCAGAGTTTATGGTGAATCACATCACACAGCTGGCACCAGGTCTCGCTGCTCTCAGCTGATGTCTTTGTTCCTATACTGGTGGGCAGGCAGCTCGATGGCGCCCACGGGGTCTTTTGCCTGCGGACAGGCCATATCACCTCTCCCAAATGCACTCCAAGGAAGGGAACCTCATCTTTCCATGTGATCCTGGGGATCCTCATGCTTCCGCCTGCCAAGGCTTGGCTTTGCTGCCCCACCGGATCACCACTGGGTTCCCCAGATGCAAACCTAACTATGCCACAAACCCCCCATACCTCCAATTCTGCCCTTCACTGTGTATAGAAAACTGGTGGAATCATAACTCTCTCCTTTGCCCCTGTCAATGGTTTTGAGCAACGGTTTTCTCATGCAGACGCTGTGTGTGTTTTCACTCTTTTTTTTCCTTTTTTTTTTTCTTTTTTTCCATGCTTTTTTTTTCTCTCTCCTCCTTCTTTCTCACTACTCCCTCTTTGGTCAGGGCTCCCTCCCCTGGGGAGCACCTACTGCTCTTTTCTCCCACGAATCAATTCTCCACAGTTCCTACCTTCCACGGGTCATTTTTCTGGTTTGTAGACATGCAGCTTCATTCTCTAAGACTTAGGTGTTCAGAATGATTTGATATTTATCTAGCCGTGTTAGAGGGAGGAGGCAGGCTTAGGATTGCCCTACTCCTCCACCATCTTATCTCTCCCCCCACCCATGTCATCTTTAAATAGAGACAATTTTACTTCTTTTCTGACTCTGATGTCTTTTATTTCTTTTTCTTATCTTATCACCCTGACTAGGACTTCCAGTGTTGTAATGAATAGGAATGGTGAGAGTGAGTACCCTTTTCTTGTGCCTGAACTTAGATGTAAAGCTTTCAACCTTTCATCATTGAATGTGTTAGCTCTGGCTTGTCATACACGGACTTTATTGCTGTAAACCTCATCTTGTTCCATTGTAACCCACCTAATCTCTGGTGGTCAAGTCTGATTCGCCATGATTCCCAAGAAGCAAGACCTGAATGGGTTTCTAGGGAAGTAAGCTAGGGGAGCTGGATGTCCACCTTTGGCTCTTTTTTTTCCCACCAGAGAAACATAGGCCCCAGGAGGCCCTCTCAGTGTGGAGATGTGCCATCCTGGGGAAGGGATAATGTGGTCAGAGTGCACCATTCCTCTTACCCTCCTAATGCTATCTCTGGTCTCTGTGGTCCAAGGCGGGTGCTCTAGCCTCACCCCGTGTTCTGAGATTTTCACAATAGTGTCTTGTCGATGGATAGGTGCTAACTGGTCTTTCTTTGGGACAGAAGTCAGAAACAACATATGTTGCCATCTTGATAGCATCATTGCCAAAAAAACCTGCTTTTATGAGCCATTAGTCAGAATTTTTACTAATATTGATCAGTTCCCCCAACCTCACTAGCCTAAATAAAAGAGAACTTACTAAAATATGACATATTGTGCTTAAAGTAAAACAACATGACATGTAAAATTAAGGATGTGAGCAAAGGGGTAGTTTCCAATAAGGCGGCTGATTCCTAGTGCACTAATTATAAATGCAAGTTCACAAGTTGGTAGGAATTTTGTCCTATGAAATGCACACTATTCAACAATATAGGCATTTTCTTACTATATTACTAAATAAAACAGGGAAATACAAGGTGTAGTTAGATTTAAATAATATTTCCCAGTATAATGAAACAGAATTGAACTTGGTAACCTCAAAGATCTCTTTAGCCCCCAAAGTTTGATTAATAGCTCACCTTTGTGTAAAGCTTAACATGCTCTAAGCACTTTGAAAAAGTAAACTTTTTTTTAAATTTGATTCTAATAATATTTATGGATTGCTTGCTGTGTGCCAGACCCATTTAAAATTATTACCTTTTTAACCCTCTAAATGATTTGATAATGCGGTTATTATTATTATTCTCTTTTTACAAATAGCAAGTGTAACCCTAGAAAGATTAAGCACCTTGACCCCAAGCTCATTCTCCCTCCATTTTGCCAGCCTACTGGTGCTCCCTTGCAGGGAAGGGAGTCAATGGAACTGCAGTGTTGGGGATGGTGAGCAGGAAGCCAGATGAGGCAATGTCCTGGGGCTGGAAAGCCAGAACTGGGGGTCTTGCCTCTAAGTTACAGGGTGAAGTCAGGTGGCCCAACCCACAAGTGGGTAATCCAAAACCAAAACCAAACCAAGCACACCATGGGTTCAAGAACCAAGAAGCTCAAGCAAGAGCTGAGTTGCCAAAACTCAGCAACAGAAACCTAAAATAGTCAATTGAAAAAAAAAGTCATTCTCTTAAAAAGCCAGGATTGTTGTGGTCATGGTGTGCAGCAAAGAGTCTTCCTGGAGAGGGAGGGAGGTAACTCCATAGATGGCAAGAGACCAGCTGCCTCAGTTCCTATTAGTTCTTGCAGTGCCAAGTGAGGAGGAATTCAATCAGATTACTGATAGAGAAAGCACTCCACAGAGCGACAGCTTTAGGCAGCTTTAGGAAGCAGCAGCGATTGAAGAAAAGAATCAGTGCATAGGAACTTTTTGGGCTCTGCCACTCATTGGATGTATGACTTCAGGGAAAGCCATTTAAACTCTCTGAGCCTTAATTTCTTCATCTATAACACCGAAATAATAACAACCGAACAAGCCATTTGTTATCCAACCTACAATAATCACATTGTCTGAAGATAGTAATTAGAGTAACAGACATCCTCATCCTGTCACTGACCCCCAGCCCATTCCTGAGCAGGGCTGCATCAATACAGTGCTATCTAGATGACCTGTGTTGTTGGAGAAAATAAATTTAACAGAACCTGGAACATAATAGAAATGTAATCACCGGTACCTGTTATAAGTGTTGGGTTTTTTATACACAAAGGACAAGGGGAAATAGGGGAGACCTCTCTAGGGAGTAATTCTCTCGGGCTGACAGATACTCAACTGGTTTCTCTCAATTAACTAAAACCTAATCCAGGTCCAATAAAATTCATCTTGACTGTCTTTTAAGAGACAAATCTTTCAGCTGCTTTGTGCTTTTAGAGGTTCTAAAACTATATAGTATGATTCATTACAGATGTTTGCCAAATTGATGTGCTTCCCCCTTGGGTTCTGTGCCTGCTTTGTACATGAGGAAATCAATGCCTGGGGAAGAGGTAGCAGGAGAGAGCTCAAGAAGCACTTGTGATATGATAAATATTTCTATACACAATTATCCAAGGCTCCTAGACACGAACCACTAGGTGATACAGGGGCTTCCATGATTCATTGTTAACTGCCTTTTGTTCTTCATGAGTTCCTGAAGATGTACAACACAGTGATTCAATATGTTATTTGCCTATAGCTGTTTTTACCCAAAGAAATATAATAACTGATTTGAGGAAGGAAGGAAGAGAAGCAGGAAGAGGAGGAAAAGGGGAAGAGGAAAAATAATAAAGTGGAATCAATATGGCCTCACCAATTTTGGTTCTGATTTAAAAGTGCATTTCTGTGAAAAAATAATAGGACAAAATATTTAAAACTGATACTCCCGGAGAATCAGAGACGCATCGTTGCCATACCAATAAAGGACAGCTGCTAAAAGTCTGCTTATAATGAGCTGGTTTGTTCCTAGTCTGACACAGCAACAGGACAGCTTACAAAAGCAAAAGAAAGATACAGCTAATCAGGCCATACTAACTACTCTCATTAGTTTCCATTTCAGATAGCACTGAAATCAATGTTTGATGAGAATGAGCCATCACGTCAAACACCTTTAAAAACGTTAGTGCTTTAATTTGCCGGTCTATTAAAAAATACTATACCAAAAAAAAAAAATACTATACATACAAGAATATAAAGAGCCATCATCTTCTTTTGGTTGTTAAATTACATGCATTTTTCCTTACTCTAAAGGCTCTCACACATGGTGTTTGCTTAGCACACTCTCTGGGCTTCCCATCTTGATCTCCATCCCTTCCTTCCCAGCCTTTGTCTGATTCATTCCTACCAACATTTCTAACTTGGGTTCAGAGTCACCTCACAGAAAGGCCTTCCTGACTCCCTAGATTGGATGAGGTTCCCCTGCATACATGTTTTCGCAGGAACCTGTGTTCTTTTCACTCATCATACAACTGACTTTTTTTTTTTAAGATTTTTTAATTTCATTCATTTGAAGAGAGAGAGAGAGCATGAGTAGGGGGAGCATCAGGCAGAGGCAGAGGGAGAAGCAGGTTCTCCGCTGAGCAGGGAGCCCAACATAGGGCTCGATTCCAGGAGCCTGGGATCATGACCTGAGTGGAAAGCAGATGTTCAACCGACTGAGCCACCCAAGCACCCCCTGACTTCTTTTAAATACCTGTCTTCTCCTGTTTCTTCCTCCACTCCATTCCAACAAATCCACCCCTTACACTCTAAACATCAGAAGATCTTGCCTATGATTTCATTACCATATGCCCAGCATACTGCCTGGCACATAATAGATACTCAATAAATATTTGTTGAATGAATGGATAGATAGGACATTAAAGGAGAGAATCACACAAGTATCCTGATAGAGATACTATATTAGTCAAAATAATACTAGCTTTGATAACAAAAACATCAAAATTATAATGGTTTAATACAATAGAAGTTCTTTGCTTGCTCACATAATATTTCAATGCAGGTGTTCCTAGTTGGGGAGAGGTGATCTTCTTCATGGTGAGTCAGAAGGTCCCTCTGTCCTGGGAAGGGAGGAGAGGGAGCATTAGAGAAGCCTCATCTACATCTTAAAAGTCTCAGCCTGGAAGGGACACAGATCACTTCTGGTCACATTCCATTCAAAGGGACAAATCATCTGCCATTTCTGGAGGCACAGGTGCTGAGAAATGGAGTCCTCGTCTGGGCCTTCTCATCCCAGTGACAATGCCACATATGAAAAAGAGAGTCCAAATTCTCAGTGGACAGCTAACATCTAACTAGCATGAATATACAATTAGGCCAATTTAGACAATTTAAGCTGAAACAATCCTCCCTACCAAAAACACAGAAGCCCAAATTCTCTGGTCCACACATTGCTAATTAATGAGATAAACTTCTGCTACATTTTGCATGTGAAATCGTGGCCCTATTAAGACCTTTTCCATACTGATATTTTACATTATTAAAAGTAAAGTCCCCAAAGTTCTCCTTAGCTTCCTTGAAGTTGTTGCAGCTTTATTGCATTATTGTTATAGCTTTATTTAATAGTGTGTCAAAATTCTACATGCAGCAGAAATGACCTTAAGTGTTTTCAACATTGCCTTGGCTGCCAATGTTCTCTTCTAATTGCCAAGCCTGCCCTTATTAAATTGTCGGTAGTATAACCTAAGGTAGCATGACTGTATACCCAGAAACAGCTTTGCAATAAAATATAAAAGTGTAAATAATTTAAAACAGGATGACACTGGGTTTTAAACTATAGCTCAGTATATTTTTTATTAGTATCAAGGAGAACTAATACAAGAATCTCTGATTTTAGTGAACTCTTGCCACATTTGAAGACAAGAATTACTAGTTAATGTCTTTGGATGTTTTATAGGCACACAATGTCAGTTAAATACTAGCAAGTGTATACCCAATGTCAAGTGGAATAAACAGAAAATAATATTGCAAGTAATAGTCAAAACAAATGTGTTGAAGATCATAGTCTTTCCTTGGATTTACTCTAGGGAAATGGATTCCTATTTTAATGCAAATACCACTAAAGTCATGTTTTCAAAGGAGAATATTCTTGTGAGGTCACATTGATTTAAAAGTTAAATGTGCAGTGTTTACCATCAAAGATAGGTGATGCTGATTCTATGACAGTGGCTACCAAGATGACTATTTCTGCTCTCCTGAGTTCTCAGTATGTACCCATCCAATGGCTGCTGATGCCATGAAGAAGCACTTACTCAGGTCACCACTGGTGACTTGCCACATCCTCTCTACTTCAAGGAGGAGATGTATTATGCTCTTCACCCAGAGGCAGTTGAGTTGACATTATTTATGTGGCTTTGATTTCCTTCCAGACAGAGGACTTATTACGACTTTAAGAATTAAGTGAAATGGGAGTCAGTTTTAGTGGAAAAGTTACACTGCTCCAAGTTTGCTTTCTAGCATGAGTTCCATTTAGAATGGTATTAACATCAAACTTGGTTAAATATTGAGGTTAGGTTTACAATAGTGCTGGCATTCCAGTGCTTACCCAAAAGAGTCTATTTCTTTGTCTTGAAAGAAAGCAGAGCTATCCAAAGAGTTGCTATCCCCAGAAGACGGCAGGGCCACCTTTGTTAGTCTTCTAAGTTTTAGATTTTCACTTCTGAGGGGTCCTCCCTGGCCAAGGGGCAGCACTTGACACAAATTAAACCAATGAACTCATTCCCCTAAGATTTTTAATCCTGTGCGGATAGTCTTAAGTAAAAATGGATGAAGAAAAGTCTTCTTGAACCTCGTGAGGGTGCTCTCCAAAGAAATACTTCTTGAGTTCCTGCTGTTCGGGAGGACCCCTGGTTCTTGAGGCCCTATGTGTAAATATTTCTTCAATTTTGAGTTGCCCATATCCTTCAAATAAACTCATTTATTGCTTATGACTTTAAAATTCGTGATCAAATAGTCACTGCAAGGCACCAGATTTCCGAGATTCGACTGGATGTCATTTTTACAGCTTTAAGAGTTGAACAGTTCCACCAAGCAGAAGCGTATGAAAGAAAGTCTGTCAAGTCTAAAGACTTTACAGCTAGGTTAAGAGCCAAAGAATGCAATAGAATATTTTTATGCCAACATCAGTCAAGCCACCTAGACGGCAATAAAGACTTCCATGAGCAGAGCAGAAAGGTGGGTTACATGGACTGGGAGACTAAACACTTTGCATTATGAAGTCCTCCTAATAATTGGTGCTGAAACAAGAATCCTATCATCACCTCAGTTAATATCGTTAGTCATTATACATGTGAGAAGGTATCCCTAAAATGCCTTAGAATTTGGTAAATGTTTCTATAGTGGGTAAATATTTGAACCCAGGAAGATTTAAAATTAGGAATAAAAACATTTCAGAGCGTGATATTTAAAATAAACCAATAAGGGGTGCCTGGGTGGCTCAGTGGGTTAAAGCTTCTGCCTTTGGCTCAGGTCATGATCTCAGGGTCCTGGGATCGAGCTCCGCATCGGGCTCTCTGCTCAGCAGGGAGCCTGCTTTCCTTTCTCTCTCTGCCTGCCTCTCTGCCTACTTGTGGTCTCTCTCTCTCTGTGTCAAATAAATAAAATCTTTAAAAATAAAAAATAAAAAAATAAAAATAAAATAAAATAATAATAATGATATTTGTGGTTTAGGAATCTCTGCATGTTTTGCATTTTATGTACTACCATTATAGAAAATTTAGCCTATTAATAAAGTTATTTTGTAATTCTCTTTTACTTTTTTCCCCATTTTTAAAAAAGATTTATTTATTTCAGAGAGAGAGAGTGTGCAAACAGGGTCGGGGGTGGGGAAGTGCACAGGGAGAGGGAAAGTAGACTCCCCGCTAAGCAGGGAGCCGGGGCATTGGGCTCTATCCCACAACCCCAAAATCACGACCTGAGCCAAAACCAAGAGTGGTTTTAGAAGGGGGGGATGGGTGAGCCTGGTGATGTAATTCTGTTTTAAAATACACAAATATGTAATTTCAATTGGTGATTTTAAGTATAAAATTTCTTAGTTTATATATTATTTGAATATTTAAAGGAACTAAAGAGTCACTATTTGCATATTTAATTTGTTAGACTTAAAGGAATTATTCAAGAATTCACAGAAGTTTTGTTCACTGAGCCTGACACCAGAAATCCCTAAAAGGGAAATACAAATATTAAATTCATAATTGAAGTTTAAAATGCCATAAGATACTTAGCTTGCTTTGTATAAGAGCCTATTACTCTAAAACTTTAAAAATGATACCCAGAACTTGACTAATTAACAAATAGAATAAAATCATAAATTGACATAAAATTTCAGCATTTGTAACTTCAATAAACAGAATATTTTTATGTTTAAAACAACCAAAAATGGTAGGGAGAGGGACATACGTTTCCAAGCCAGTCGGGTTAGCCGTGTTCACAGTGTGACATACAACGTAAATGTATTATTTAATTGTCTTTTTTTTTTTTAATCAGCCCCGGAGTTAAATTTCTCCCGTGCTTTCCGAATACATGTTTCTTTCTGAAGACACACATAAAGTGATTGGAGCTTAAATTTATTCTCCTGAAGCAACCACTCTCAAGCTTTATGGATTGCCTACATTCACAAAGACAAGAAGATGAAGACATGACACTCAGTTAAAGGGTAGGATGAACAAAGCACTGACCCAGTGGTTGTTTGAGCTGGGTTTCTCTCTGAAACCTATTACAGTGTTGGTCACATCACTGAACCTCTCCATTCTATAGTTTCCGCATCTGCAAAACAAAAAGAGAAGACAATAAAACTGCCAAGATTTTTGCCACCCTCGAGATATCATTAATTATATTAATCCATTACACTCATTGTAATTATTCTATTATTCCAACAAGAATTTAGACTAAAGGGGCGCCTGGGTGGCTCAGTGGGTTAAAGCCTCTGCCTTCGGCTCAGGTCATGATCTCAGGGTCCTGGGATCGAGCCCCGCATCAGGCTCTCTGCTCGGCAGGGAGCCTGCTTCCCCTCCTCTCTCTGCCTGCCTCTCTGCCTACTTGTGATCTCTCTCTCTCTGTCAAATAAATAAACAAAATCTTAAAAAAAAAAAAAAAAAGAATTTAGACTAAAGACATTAAATAATATCATAAATTGTGACTAATACTTAAAAAATAATTTTAAAAGGAAAAGTCATGACTCCTAATATGAATGCATATCAAAGGTTTTACTCAGCTCCTTAGGAAAAGAGGGAACCAGTAAGATGTTACAACTGACTGGAAGAACTCAAAATACCATATATTTCAGGGCAGAGAGGGGATGCTGAATTGGATTTACATGTGGGTGCAAAATTGGCCAAACTGGTCACTATCCACAGAGTAAGGGCCAGCAGAAATCAGAAGTCACACTTGATTCCAGCCTTCCCCTCGATGCCCCCATGTTATCAGTTAATAGTCCTATTGCCTTTGCCTCCAAAATATATGTCAAGTCTGTTTTTATCCCTCCATCCTCACTGCCAAGTGCCATCAGCTTTTATCAGAACTACTTTCATCTACCATCACCTTTAAAATACGTGGCAAGAAAATATTTTGCACTATTCATCTACTTTTTAAATTGTTGCTGTACTTTTTTCCTTCCTTTGCCCCAATTCGGATAGTCAGTCCAGTTTTTATTGCCAGC
>CM052899.1:124506890-124616668 GCA_028534135.1 Potos flavus | reverse complement strand
AAAGACAACTGACAGAATGGGAGAAGATATTTGCAAATGACATATCAGATAAAGGGCTAGTATCCAAAATCTATAAAGAACTTCTCAAACTCAACACCCAAAAACAAATAATCCAGTCAAGAAATGGGCAGAAGACATGAACAGACATTTCTCCAAAGAAGACATCCAAATGGCCAACAGATACATGAAAAAGTGTTCCACTTCACATCAGGGAAATACAAATCAAAACCACAGTGAGATACCACCTCACACTAGTCAGAATGGCTAAAATTAACAAGTCAGGAAATGACAGATGTCGGCAAGGATGCGGAGAAAGGGGAATCCTCCTACACTGTTGGTGGGAATGCAAGCTGGTGCAGCCACTCTGGAAAACAGTATGGAGTTTCCTCAAAAAGTTGAAAATAGAGCTACCCTACTACCTAGCAATCACACTACTGTGTATTTACCCTAAAGGTAACAAATGTAGTGATCCGAAGGGGCACATGCACCTGAATGTTTATAGCAGCAATGTCCACAATAGCCAAACTATGAAAAGAACCTAGATGTCCATCAACAGATGAATGGATAAAGAAGGTGTGGTATACACACACACACACACACACACACACACACACACACACACAGGAATACTATGCAGCCATCAAAAAGACAAAATCTTGCCATTTGCAACGACGTGCATGGAACTAGAGGGTATTATGCTAAGCAAAGTAAATCAATCAGAGGAAGACAATTATCATATGGTCTCTCTGATATGAGGAATTTGAGAGGCAAGGTGGGGGGTCGTTGAGGGTAGGGAGGGAAAAATGAAACAAGATGGGATCGGGGAGGGAGACAACCCATAAGAGAGTCTTAATTTCATGAAACAAATTGAGGGTTGCTGGAGGGGAGGGGGGTGGGAGGATAAGGTGGCTGGGTTATGGACATTGGGGAGGGTATTATGGTGAGAGCTGTGAATTATGTAACACTGATGATTCACAGACCTGTACGCCTGAAGCAAATAATACATTATATGTTAATTTAAAAAAAGAAAAAAAAAAGGAACTATGAGCCCAGTTTTATCTGGTTGTGGAAGTGAAACAAACTGCACAAGTGGTAATGATGGGGTCAGGTAGAGGAATGGACGTGGTCACAGGTACAGGGATAAGACCCAAACAAGTGACAAAATGAAACCTGAGGCTCTGGTATAGGAGAAAGAAGCCACAGGAAAAGGAAAGCTGGTCCCCAGGTCTACCAACAGTCCTGAGCTAATTAATTCTTTGGGAAGGCTCATTAATTCTAGCCGCTTTTCAGCTCTGGTGACTAGGGGACCAGCAGACTCCTACTAACAGATGTACTGGAGATGATCTGCCTCTGTTCTGAGAGAGGTGTGAGAAATAAGCAAGTCTAAGTTGGTGGAGAGGACTAAGTGCAAGGTCAGCTTTGATGTGTGTGAACATACAGAAACTCTGGGCTTTGGGAAGCGAGTAGCCTACAGGGATGTCCCAGGGTGCCTGGGCAGGCATGCTATCTGCACCATTGGCTAGCTGTGTGACCTTGGACAAGTACTTAAACCTCCCTGTGCTTCCATTGCCTCCCCAGAAAATGAAGATATAATCGTGCCCACCTCAAAGGATTGCTGTAAGAACTTCCCTTGGTTAAGACCTGTAGAGCACAGGTGCTCTGCACAAAACAATCACTCAGGAAATGTCAGCCTTTGTTTTTCTGGCCCTAATGCACAAACTACTCAATTACGGGGTCCAGTCCTTACCAGCTGTGTGACCTTGAGCGCACCACTTATCCGCTCTGTGCTTAGGTCTTCTCGTCTATAAAATGGAATAGTAATAATTCTTATGTCACAAGATTGTTAGAAGGAGTCATGATACCACACCTAGGAGGTTGCCTGACTCAGTTATCCCATGATCACTATTACCTGACATTAGTATTATTTCTTCTGGTAAGAAGCTGAAAAGGATAAAAGACATCCTGGCTCAGGCACCAGGAAGTGCAGTGGGGTTTAATGTGTGGGAGGGTTTAAAGTACACGCAGGAACATTTTGAAGAAAGGAAAGAGCCTGGTGGTGGGTATTGAGGCGGGCACGTATTGCATGGAGCACTGGGTGTGGTACATAAACAATGAACCTTGTAACACTGAAAAAATAAAATAAAAGTATTTGGGGGAAAAAAAGAAATGAAAGAAAATTACTTGGAAAGTAATGTGTATTCTCTTTTGCAATAGTGGGGTCTTGGGTCTTCGAAGGGACGCCTAAGATGGCATATGGTCACCTGTTGTAAGCTCTCATAAGAAAAGTTGAGATAAATTCCCGGGGGCCAGAGATTCGCTCACACTTCTTTTCGTCCCCTCAGTTCCCAGCACGGGGCTAAACGCCAGGATCTTTGCAATACGCGACTCTCGCGCCCTGACTGTCCAGCAGAGGCCGCCCTGGGCCGAGGCTCCCGGGACCGGAGGGCCGGGAGAGGGGCGGCCAGGGGGTGGCCCTGTCAGCGCCGCGGGGCCCGGGTGGGAGGGGTTTGGCGGGGGCCGGCGCGGCGGCAGAGGCGGCCCGGGCTCGGGCGGCTGGGATGGAGCAGAAGCGCGCCCGGCGCCGGAGGACACGCAGCTGACGGAGCCGCGCCGCGCTTGCCTCGCTTCTCCGCCCTTCGCCGGAGCAGCCGGAGCCGCGCGGGCCGAGCGCGCAGAGCTGCCCTGCCTCCCCGCTCCCACGGCCGCCAGCCCGGCAGAGGAGGAGCCGTACGCGCTCCGAGCGCTCGCTCAGTCCCGGAGCTCGGCACCATACACCAGGGTACCATGGTCTGCAAGACTCTCTTCGCTCTCTGCATCTTCACGGCAGGTATTTGGGGGCGCCGTTCTACCGGAGGGGCGGGCGCACTCTGAGCCCCGGTGGCCAGCTCCCGGGCTGTGGCGGGGGCTGAAGCAGGGACACCGGGAAGTAAGTCACCGCGCGCGGGTGGCCGGAGTGGGGCGAGCCTCCGGAGTTGCGTGAAGGTATGTGCGCACTTGGATTTGGGGTGGTGTAAGCCTGTCGAGATCCTGAGTCGTGTGGGACCGAGGGGATGACAGGGTCCTTCCTGCCGCAGCCCGCGCCCACACAAACTCCGGGCTTCGTGAAACAGGTGGCTGCGCGACGCGTTCGAACCCCGGGTGGGCGACACTGCGTGCGACTCGAGGCTTCTCGCGTCTCCGAGCACACCCTGCCAGAGTTGGGCAGCACACTTCTTGAGGTGACTGGACCCGGGGAGGGACGGGAGAAGCGGGAGGAATCGCATCTGGAAGGCTCTACCTAAGCAGTGGCTGCGCGCGCGGCGGGACTTGGCGGTCTCGGGTCTCGGGTCTCCCGCGTCCCTCCGTTTGTTGCGCGCTGGGGATCGTGCGGCACTAACAGCCCCACCGGCAGCTGCCTTAATCCGGGTCAAGCTCGCCTCCTGGGTTTGCAGTTCTACCCTGTGGCCCGGAGCCTCCCAAAAATGTGTGCAGTGGCAGAAACTGTCAAGTTGGCTCAAACTGCCTCCCACCCCCGACACTAATTCTGGACGGCTTCCCCGCGCGCGCCTCGCTGGTCTCGGGACCAACGGCGGCGGCCTTTGGCAAGGGCTGCGGAGAGAGGAGCAGGAGGACTGAGCTGGGCTGAGTGGGGGCTTGAGAGACATACGACGCTCTCAGTCTGGTGTTGGGGACCCAGTTTTTCCAGAAAATGCAGCCGCACCAGGGACAACCGACTATGGATAAGGCGCCAGTGTAAGGAGCAGCCCGAGTGCGCAGACACTGGTATGTTTCGATAAGAATGTTCCAAAACCACATAGCACAAGCCGGTTTGACTTATGCTTCTAGTCCGTGATTTTTTTTTTTTTTTTTTTTTTTTTTCCCCTCTTGAATTGCTTGGGTTTCTGTTCTTGTGGACACAGGTCGTTCCAGTCCCTTGAAAAGAAGCTAGAGGTTTCCTGGCCGCTCACAAAGGATAATGCAATTTTGAGGGAAAGTTTCCCGACTTAAGATTATAGCGTGTTTTTGTTTCGTTTTTGTTTTCTTCCTTTACTTGCTGAAAGTCTGAGAAAAACCCCCTTTTCGTTTTGATATCCGCACTGTTTGCAGTCGCGTCCGCGGACGGTTCCCGAACACTCTGGCGGCTTTGGCTCCGCAGCCTCGCAGCCTAGTCCGGGCTGCCAGCGCCGGGATCCCAGCAGGTGTAACAGCCGCATCCCAAACCACGGGACTGCCATGTGAGGCAGTTCCAGTAACCCTCCAAGCAAGAGATGTTTACGAAACGACATCAAAGGTGCCTTTACTTTGCTCCTCACTAGAAATCTTTCCATGAAGCCCAAGGCTCAGAAAAACTTGAGTGAGCCAGTAGAGCCAGTGGGTAGGTTTGTTAGCTAATTTTATCCTGTGGCTTGTGTTTTTTTATTTATCGACAGCTCTGGCAGCTGACAATACCCGGATTGACGCTACCAGGCAGTGTGTGTAGCATTTTTTTCTAAGAAGCTCAACATTTTTTTTTTCTTGGTCAATTTTAGAGTTTAGTCCCGCTGTTCTGGGGTGAGAATATTGCCCTTGTCCATCGCTGGAGTGAGGGGGCTGGTGGGCCTACTGAGCAGCCTCATCCGTGCACACATGTTGGGGTGTGGGTCAGAACCAAGAGGATCACAGCCTCCCAGTTCTGGGGCTCTCCTGATCCCAAAAGACATAGTTATGTTTCTGTGTACATCTTACAAAACAGTGATGAAACTTCACCCTTCCCTCTTTAGGGATCCTTCTGTTGTTAGAGCTACTTGCAATAAGTTGTGAGGAAAATAATATAAAAATTGGCATAAATACCTCAAGAGACTCTTTGTATCCCAAAGTAGGGTGTTTTCAGAAACCGGAAGAACATTTTTTTCTAGGGGAAAAAAAATTGCTGTGTTGGTAAAGGAGAGAGGGGTGAGGGTTCCTGAAATGAAAGTGACATCCCCCAGCTCCCTTGTAAAACTCTGGTTAGTTTCACCCAGCAGTTGCTTCTTTTCTGTTTTCCTCCTCCTCTTCCTCCTCCTCCTCCTCCACTCCCCCCCCCACCTCCTCCTTTTCCACCTTCTTTTCCTTCTTTTTTACCCCTCCAGTAAAACTCTTAAGGTGATACTTTCTTGAGCCAGGAATGGGGTTTGGCAGGGGACTTTTTTTAGCTTAATAAATCCACTCAATGTATACACAGCATTTTCTCCTGCCTGAATAACGGACACTTTCAAATATGTAGGCATTGTCAACAACAACAATCTCTACATTTATTCTCTTGTATTTTAAAAAGAAGGAAGGGAGAAAGATTGGACTGTCTTCAGTTCTTTCAAAGTTGACTGTGGTATAAAACTATCATGGCTATTTTATAGACCGTTCTCAAACATCTCTGTGTATAAGGGTCATAGGAATACTGCCTCCAAATTAAATTACAAGGCAGCACCCGCAAGTTTTGGCTACAGAACTGATGAGGGAGGGAGGATGGCAGGCTGCAGGAAGCTTCTATGTTCATCCCTCTCCCGTCTGGATTCTTTTCTTTTTTCCCACCACCATCATTGCCCCCCTCTGGTGTTCTATGGCCCCATTTATTTAAAAACTCCCTCACTGAGACATTGAAGATATACTGGAACTTTCAAAAGGCCTTTTCCAACGCTCAAGGAGGACAAAAGGGAAAGAAGCATAGGTAAAAAGAGGCGCAAACCCCATGATCCTACTCTCCTACCTTGGATTCTGCCCTGTCTGTCCTAGCTCTTCCCGCAGAGAGACCATCACATCCCACCCCATGACCTTGACCATTGGTGATCAAACCCAGGAGAGCTAGACTCAAGCCTGCCACCCAGCTAGAGATCCCATCTGTGTTCGGGGCCTGTCAGATCGCTCTTCTCTGGGTGACTAACATCTAGAATGTCCTTATCATTGAAGGGAGACCCCACCCTACACATTTACAGCTCCGTTGTCACTACAGATTCTGATATATGTCAGCACCTTATCATAAGCATATTAAAGCCTTTTCATGAATCATATCATAAACATATTAAACCAAAAATGCACACACATTTATGAGAACAGCAAAGTTGCCTGTGGTTGTTTGGAAGTTGGGGTGAAGGGTTAGTCCCATTCCTTCAGCCTGGTTGCCTCCCATTTCTCTGAAGTCTGTATCACAGTCCAAGAAGTGACACCTCCTTCCCATGAAACCTGACCTGAGAAGGTGGAAGCTCTTCATTGTTATCTGATCCATGAATTGAGACAGTGTTGCAAAGTGGTAAGCCCGTAGATTCTCACAGGTACAAAGCTAAGTTTGACTACTTACTAAGAGTGTAATTTAGGGCAAATCACTTAACCATTCTCAGTTTTCTCATCCACAAAATTGGGGAAATAAAACCTCATAAGATTGTTGAAAGTTTTAAATGACTAAATATACTTACAGCACCTGGGACATAGGAAGCACTCAATAAGCATTAGCGGCCATTGTTTCTATTAATTTTATTAATAATGTTTACTAGTGTTTGGTGCCCATTAGGTTATCCTCTCGGAAATAGAGCTACGTTTGCACTTAGACTATGTAAATCAAAGATTTCAACTAATTTTCCAGCATAGTGCCAGCTGTTTTGGCAAACCTTAATGTTCAAATTAAGAAAATATTCAGCCTCCCCCCCAAAAAATAAAAAATAAAATAAATATTCAGCCTAGCCTACTAAATGCCTAATTTGCAAAGGTTAAGAATGTGCCAGATCAGATTTAGCACAACAGTCCAAAAGAATGCTCTGTAACAAATAGAAGGCAAGTCTCAGGAAGGACTTCATTTCTTCCACAAAGTCTTTTGCAAACTGGTGTGTTTCAGAAGCCCAAGTCAGCTAAACCTTTAAGTCAGGTTCCCAGAGCCACAAATTTTAGATGATTCAGATCAAAGAACTTAGGAAAAGGCAACTCACGATACCTGAATGATCCAGAATGGCTCTTTTGAAAGCCCAGAAGCATCAGTAATGGCCAGATCTCTAATTTACCTTGAGCATTTGGGCCAGGTCTAATTGTGCGTGTGTTTTTATAAGGAAAATATTGGCCAAGTATTTACCTTGTTTGTTCAGACTTTCTTAAACGATAATTTTCCCTGTGGGAGTGGGAAGGTGGGAGGTGGCTACCGCATCCACTGGAAACAATGGAGAGGTACATTTTCAAAATATTTTCAAAAGGGATTGGCTGTCTTAACATCCAAATGAACCGAATCCTACCATAGCATTTCCATTAATTTGCTTCCTTTTGGAAGTAACTGTCCCTTAAACTGGACATGTTAGTTTAGGAATCAAATATTTGCTTTGCTAATAAGACACTGACTGAAACAATTGTTTGGAAAAATTAATGTTTCATTAGAAGACAGTGGCATTTCTAAAAAGAGGTGGGTGAGTGGTAAGTGTGTGCCTTATGCAATACTGGCTTTTTACTTGGAAATGCAAGACTAATGAGTTATCGTCCAGTTAAGGTGACTATAAAATAAGACTGATTTGTGTGCCACATTACTTTGCTTTTAGTCACAGCTTAAATTGCTTAAATGACAGAATTCATGTAACAGCAGATTTTCTGATGTGTGGATCTTTAAACGCTCATCGTCATCCTTATATCAGCATAGCCCATTTCTTTTACCTGTTTAATGTCATTTATAAACCTCGAGACTGTTGCCACTTTTAAGTAATAGAAATCATTACAACAAAATATTACAACAAAAAATCATTACAACAAAAACAATTACATAATTCTTTTTATCTGTGTTTTCCATTGGTACAGGACAGTATGATGGCAATTGAAAATAAGCTGTTTTAATTATCCTTTGGCTAGTGTTGCCAGATTTAGCAAATAAAAATGCAGATTTCCCAGTCCAATTTGAATTTCAAATAAGCAGTGAATTCTAAGCATGTCCTACACAATAGTTGGGACAGACTTAAACTAAGTAATTCTTCGTGGCTTATCTTGAATCCAAATTTAACTGGGCATCCCGTATTTTATCTAGAAACCCTATGTTTGGCTTTTTATCTGCGGTTCATCTATACA
The DNA here is from genome assembly GCA_028534135.1 of Potos flavus. Lineage (NCBI taxonomy): Eukaryota > Metazoa > Chordata > Mammalia > Carnivora > Procyonidae > Potos > Potos flavus. The sequence goes on along the minus strand of CM052899.1, from coordinate 124,608,646 downwards.
GTGGGTTTGATATAGGACTTGCTTTACCTTGAGCCCCCGCCCCCCAACCTACTTAAATTGCCTGGTCCATTTCAGTCTGTTCATGGGAAGACTAGGAAATGTCAGAGCAGTGCTCTCTAGTATATAGCAACTGCCTGGAATAAGGTTCAGAGGCAGCTCTCCAATGAAACATTTTTAATCTGATCGCATTTCCTTTTTTTTTTTAAGATTTATTTGTTTATTTTAGAGAAAGCATATGTGCACGCTGGAGTTGGGGGGGAGGGGCAGAGGGAGAGGGAGAGCATCTGGAAGTTAACTCCCTGTTGAGCGCAGGAGCCAGAGCGGAGCTGGAGTTAGGACTCCATCCCAGGACCCTGAGATCATGACCTGACCCAAAATCAAGAGTTAGACATTTAACCAACTGAGCCACCCGGGTGACCCTCTGATTGCATTTCCATTAGCTGTGCATTGTTACGTATTTCTGAACACCTGGGATTTCTGTAGGCTTCCGGAAGCTACATTACCTTAGTCTCTTGTGACTTTTCCTTTAAAAAAAAAAAACAATAAAAACCATATACGTATTTTAAATGGTAGCAATGCTTTTGCCTGGGAGCTGGAACTAGAAGCCTTCTAGAATCCAGCTGGCAACTGATTAAAAAAGAAAGTTATAGAATAGTTTTGGATTTCAATGCTCTTTTTTGTGCCAGGATCTTAATACATCTCACAAATATTAATTATATAAGGTTTACATAATTCCTGCAGGATAGGTCTGTTGGTATACTGGGAATCTGTAGGTATAAAGCCTGAAGTGTGTTATTAGAATTTCAAGGCAAATTGGAAAAAACAAAAACAAAAACAAAAAAAACCCTTAAACAATTGGACTGTGGTAGAAATTTGTACCTTTGATGATATCTATGGCAGAATCTGTGAAGTCTGTGAATAGGTAACTGTTAAGTGGGGAAAAAAATTGTGGCAAGTTACCAGAGTGATATTTAGGAAAACATGTCTATTTGATACAAAATAAGATGCATGGTAGATTACAACTTTGATGATAATATCTTCCACTTCCAGTCCACATTCACATACCTGATTTTGCTTTCTATCGGGGAGGAGATAAGGACATAGGAACTTGAGCGCAGGTGTTGAACATGAAAAGAATTGGAGGAGAGAAAATTTTGTTTGATTTTGTGTGTGTATGTTGGCCGTGATTGAATGGGGTAATTAAAACATGTTACCTTTTAAATGATGATATTCTTGCCAGTTTTGTGTTGTCCAGAAGCATAACTTCATTACTGACAGAGTTTGTTCACTTACTATCACATCCTGTGATGATGCTTCTGCTTCTTACGAAATCTTTTCAGTTTCTGTTAGAAAAGCTTTTGTGATCCTACAGATAGACAACAGACAGGTATCATTCTACTGGTGTTGAACATTTCTTTGATGGTTACACACTCCACGCCATGTGATTCTTGCTTTGTACTGTAATTTGGATTCTTTAGGAAGAACGATAACAATTATCATAAGGACAAAAGGATGCTCTCTTTCTTCGCTGTACAAAAGCTACAATGCCTTGTCTATCTATAGGTGTTTGGGGAAATGTTTAAGATGCCTTCATTCTGTTGAGTTCCTGTAGGGTGTCAAATTATGTCATATTACGAGAAGACTTCAGTATGTCTCAGAATTACAATACAGGGGAGTCTTGATGCCTGTTTGTTCATCAGAGGGTCCTAAAGAAATCTGATGGACTGAATACCTCTTTGTTGGCCTGGTAAAGAGGCAAGTTATTGGTGGATCACACACTCTGCCAATGGGGAATTCTTGCTTTCCGTGGATCTGCTGCATGAGAGGCAATACCAAGATGAATATGGCCATCACCCAACTGATGAGGAACCCTGGATATTTTGTCTTAAAAATTACAATGTTGATAGGGACAGCATTCAAGAGGAGAGAGCCCTGGAATTCTCCCTTTGAAGGGCTGTTCAGACAGGACTGAGCAAGAGAATGATCACTTTTCAAGGATATAAGATCATTCATCATTTACATTCTAGGAAATGTTGGTGGGGAAGTAAGTGTGATATCAAATTACATGTGGAGAAACTGGGTAAGAAATGGACAGTAGGAAGGAGTCATGGCTGTTCCAGAAATTCTGCATAAGATCCTGGGAGAGGCTGGGGGTGGTCGGTTACATGAGACTGAGAGTATATCAGATGGCTGAATGTGGTGGTGGTGGAAGGGTAATTGGGGGTAATAAGTAAAATTATTGGGGGCTACTAAAGACCAAACCACCCCCTTGCTCCTGCTCCTGCTGGGAATGGAAAATGCATGAAGTTTCATTTTGGGTGGAGGGGGTGGGGGAGTGGGATAAGAGATTCCTCCTCAAATTTATGTGAATATAGGTAGGGCCTACTGTAGTACACCTTTTCAGGTTTGTGAAAAGTTGCAAATTGAGCCTTTCTGATGAAACAGTGTGGTGGCCCCTAATGGCAGGTAAGTAAGGTATCCTCGGCATTGTAAAAGGGGACAAAGAATGAGAAAATGCTTCGAGATGTCAAAAGGAAAATGCTGCTTAGTTCGGATCCATTATGGAGGGCTGAGTGGCCTGGGAGGGCTTACTTTAAGACGGCCATCCTAGACCTCCACTTCAGAGAGTCCTATTTTGAGCAGGCCCCCGTTTTACATGCTTAAAGGATGAGGCACAAGCCCTGATATTTATCAGGGTGAGGATGAGATTTTTTTTTTTTAATATTTTACTTCTTTATTTGAGAGAGACAATGAGAGACAGCATGAGAGAGGGGAGGGTCAGAGGGAGAAGCAGACTCCTCACTGAGCAGGGAGCCCGATGTGGGACTCGATCTTGGGACTCCAGGATCATGACCTGAGCCGAAGGCAAATGCTTAACCAACTGAGCCACTCAGGCGCCCGAGGATGAGATTTGTGAGAAGCAACGAGGCTGAAACGGGCTTTGGTTGAGTCAGGCTGGCATGGAATGCCAACTCCAAGATCTCAATTTTCTGCGTTGTTGGGTTATGATACATACATTGATTACCACGTGAGTAAGCATCCAACAAATGTTTATTAAGCAGGTACGCCAACAAATAGAAGGCTTAATTTATTGTACTTCATTTGCTTGCCTGCATCCCACTACTAGATTGTAAGGTGTGGGGAGAGCAGGAATTTTAGCTGCTTTGTCCCCACTGTGTCCCCAGCATGTAGAACAGAGCAAGACACATACACGAGTGCTCTGCAAGTATTTGTGAAATTACTTTTTAATTGAGAACCTACACGTACTAAACATTATCCAAGACTCTGGAGAAACAATGAACAAAATAGACAAAACTCTACCCTCAGAAAATCTTCATTCTTTGAGGATGATGAATTTTGACTTGGTCAGAAGGAAATCAATGGTTGACTGTCTAATAGTCATCTTAAACTCAGCATGTCCAAGTCTGAACTCCTGGACATCCCTCCCCAAGGAGGCTCCATGGGAAGCCTTCCCTGTCTCAGTTAATGGTAATTCAACTTTCTAGTTGCTCAGGCTGAAAATCGTGAGTCCTCTCTGAGTCCTTTTCTCCCAACGCCCCTCATCCAATCCTTCCAGATCTCTTTGCCCTACCTTTAAAATAGATACAGATTCAAACACTTTTTGCCACTTCCACTGCTCTCGCTCTGGGTGAACCACGTCTTTTTCTCCTGGAATACTTCGGTGGCCTCCTCTCAGGTCTACCCGCTTTGACCCTGACCCTCCTAACATGGCAACAATTGGTCCAATGGGAATGTAGCAGATGATGCCATTACTCAGTTCGCGGCTTTGCAATGGCTTCCCGTTGCACTCAAAGCAAAATCCCAAGTCCTTCAAGTGACCATCAAGACCTATGTGAGACACGGCCCCATTCATTCTTGGACCCAGGCTTCTTCCTCTTCTTTGCTCACCCTACACTGGCCACACTGGCTTCCTTATAGCATGCAGCAGCTGGTTCCTCTGTCTAGGACATACTTTTTCAGATGGCTAATTCCCTCACCTCCCTAAAGCTTTTGCTCATGTGTCACCTTCTCAATGAGGTTTCTCCTGACACGCATTTTAAAATTGCAGCCTGTTCCACCTGACAACACCACATTCCCAGGGCCCCTTAACTGCCTTTGCCTCTACTTTTTCTTTAATGTCTATCTCCCTCCATCCCTTACCCATCCCTGCCACCCTGGGATTTTGTCTTTTATTTTCTGTGGTATCCCCAGTGCTAAATACTACATGGCACTTAGGGTATACTCAAAATATATTTGTTGAACCGAATGATTAAAATATAATTTTAGGGGCATCTGTGGCTCAGTCGGTTAAGCGTCTGCCTTTGGCTCAGATCATGATCCCAGGGTCCTGGGCTCCAGCCCCGCCTGCTCCCTGCTCAGCGGAGAGTCTGCTTCTCCCTCCCCCTCTGCCCTCCTCCCCGCTCATGCTCTCTCTCAAATAAATAAATAAAATCTTTTTAAAAATACATTTTTGAGGGTTGACAAAATTAAGACTTAATTCAAATTTTGCCTTAGATCCCCCAAAAATGAGACATTTGGCAAACTTGCTTATAATCAGGTGCTTCTGTCTAGTGTTTCCAAATAGCTTTTTTAAAAAATATGAGTCAGCCTTTAGTTTTCTTTGAGGGTTACAAAAGCTAAACTTTAAAATCAGCTTTTTTTTTGAGCTATGCACTTACAAAACATTTCTTTTAAAAATGTAAGCATCCTCCCCCCATGGATATCACTTTGAAATAGCTGAAATGTAGAAAAAAAAAAAAAGAAGAAATAGCTGAAACATTTTAAGTTCTCTGGCCAATTAAGAAAATGTCACCTTTGAGCTCAGCTAGAAAAGATAAAGATATCTCCACTATTTGAACGTTTTTGAGAATTATCTGAATAACTAAAAATAACCTGATGATGAAAAGTGAATTGAGTCTAAAGGAAGCATGACGGGCAGTTTCCCAGTGATGTTTGAGAAAGTTAAGTAAATTCTGACGCTGAATGTTGAGAGCATAAGTTAGTCACCAATAAACTGAAGAACATATTGGGCATTTTCTTGGCCTTAAACACTCTGCATTGTGCCCCCACTGATGATTCTGAATGGCGTCATAGTCCAAGCAATAGTTGGAAGTGGTTGAAGTCCTGACGGGTATTAGACCCGCATTCCTGCGAACGCTTGTTATCAGTGCTGCAGGGCGGATCCCCCCCCCCGCCCCCCCACCGCCGATGTGACTGTTGTTACAGGCACCCAGGCTGGCATAGCTGTCAGCTTCATCATCCAACAAATAACTCATGATACTTTCGGGCTCAGATAGAAACATTTAAGTATTTAGCAGCTGCCAAAAAGAACACGGGCTTAGGAAATAACAACATAGTTGTCTTGAAGCCTCCGGGACAATGGTAAAATTAAAGATTGTGCTTGCAGAGCAACCTATAAACATACCAAAGAACAGAAAAGATGACACTTGGGCTCCTGGTGGCTCAGTTGGTTAAGCGTCTGCCTTTGGCTCAGGTCACGATCCCGGAGCCTCAAGATCGAGTCCCGCATCGGGCTCCCTGCTCAGTGGGGAGTCGGCTTCTCCCTCTGACCCTATCCTCCCTTGTGCTTTTTCTCTCTCTCTCACTCTCTCTCTCTCGCAAATAAATAAATAAAATTCTAAAAATAAAGAAAAGATGACACTTTATATTAAAAGCATCTGCCTTACTTCTTCAGTGAGGTCCATTGCCCATTTTTGAGGGGGGCAGATGCTGGGGCAGCTTAAAGGAGTGCAGTAAGGGCTATAAACCGGGGAGTGGCCAAGAGCACTCTGTCCCCTGTCCTGGTGCTGGGGGGGCAGCGTCAGGTGGTGTGAGTGTGACACCAGAGGACAGGGGACCGTTCCCCCACCTCTCCTCTATGGGAGGGTCTGTGTTCCCGAAGGAAACGGAAAGCAGGGCCTATGGCAATTCTAGGTTTCATTTTTGAGAACTGTCGGATGGTTTCCCAAAGTCGCTGCGCCACTTCGTTTTTGTGTATCCTATCTCAATAAAGCGATTCAAGCACATTTTTTAGGAAAAGAAAGGAAAAGCCACGTGCACCAACAAGAGAAGCCTTCCCAGATCTCAAAGACAAGTGTGACTGCTAAAGGTGGGGAAATTATTAAATCGCTGAGAACCATTTGAGTTAGGAGGGTTATCAGAAAGTGGGAGATGTGGTTTTTGAGATGAGGAAATTTACAGCCAAATTTTGGTTAAAAAAATTAAATGTCAGTAAATGAAAGTCATATCTTATAACAGTTTTTAAAAGCTGCCCTCAAGCACTGCTTTTTTTATTGTTATTATGGGAACTATAAACAGGCACAGAAATTGACAAGAATGTATCTTTCACCCACCCAGACCTGATTCAGAGTCTGTTTGTTTTGGTAAAGGACTTTAAAAATTTTAATATATTGGAAATCATGTACATGTCTAACTATAAAGTGCTAGTCAGATAGAATAGCATACATTCAATGTTCATTCAATTGGGCGACACCAAGCAGCTGCTTAGAAGTAAGAGGTGGTCGGTTCATTTATGTATGAACACATTAAGTGGTTACAGTATATTGAACTAATAAGTGTAACTTTATATTTCGCAATTATATCAGAAAAGCAAGCTACAGAATAAATGTACATTGTGATGAAATATTCAAAACATTTTTATGTGTGTGCCTGTAGAGAAAATCATTTAGAAGAATTCAGTGGTTATTTCGGGCAACTGAGCTTCAGGTTAGTTTCACTTTTTATGCCCTTTTCTTTTGTCTGAAATTGTTAAAATAGTTTGTATTGCCTTCACAATTAAAAAGTAAAGATATTATCAAGATTTTAATCCCTCTTTATCAACACTTAACGTTGCCATCGTAACTGCTAGATAGCTACTTCTATCCCCAAAATCTTGATTCAGAAATCCTTCTGATGGATCCCTCAAAAAATACATCTTAGAAAAGCAAATAACCTCAGAAAGGTTTACAGGATATCACTGATGTAATGGGCCGGGGAAGGTTCTGGGAAGGAATTGACTTTAATATTATATTTTATAAAACCAGAGTGCTACATAAATCATTGATCAGAACAACCGTCTTGGATAGTATTTTAAGAAACTCTGACTTAGCTGATCAGTATTTGAGATACTTTGTTTCAATACCTTGGTTGTCATTTATGGGAGCAATTTTTAAATTAAAACATTATTTTAAGCTTTTCTATAATGAAATCTTTCATCTTAGATAACAAATAAGAAAAATATTCTCAGAAGAATATATGATTTGTTTTCCTTTGGCAACATTAAATTTTTTATGTCATCTTTTCAATAAAATAATCAATAAAATGCGGTTTAGGCAAATGCTGGAGCATCCGTTACTAATAGTCCATGAGCACATAGGCCAACCCCTTCATATTCTAAGTCAAGCTAAATGTGCTTTACAATTCCACATTTGTAATTTTTAGTAGGTATCCCACATATGATGTTCATTTCATTTGCAACTTCATCTGATCCTCCTAACAACCCCATGAGATAGACCATACCAATCCCACGGTGTAGTTCAGGTAACAGAGTCTCAGAAGTAATGAGATGTAGATCACACGTGATAAGTGACTAAGCTAGGCTTTAAACCCAGGTCTGTCATCTTTTACCCACCTTAGTCCCTGCTGTCTTGAATGGCCAAATCAGACTATGTAAATTTACTCTCTAAAGCTTCTCTCGACTCTGATCCTGTTTCCCATCCCCACACCTACAGACTTGATCGAGAACCTTGTCATCTCTTCCAAGCCTGTCCCAGTAACTCTTAAATGGACACTGGCCACCCTTTCCCTTCTCACAGTCTCTCACTACTCTTTTGGAAGTCATTCGGGCCAGGCCAAACTGCCTGCCCCCCTCCGAAGAAGCAGACCTAAATCTGCTTCAGAGTCTCCCGGGTTGCTTAGATTGTGCCTGCTAAATCCCATTTCCACCAAAAAAGAATGAAGGCTCCTGGGAGAAGTGGTTACTTCCAGGTGTGGGTTAGAAAATATGTAATATGAGCCTGGATTATCTTGTCATCCCAGATAGTAAGGATGCTGTCAGAGACAACCATGGCTCCCGTGGAAAGGACTCAGAACCCCTTAATGAGGCCCCCACCGGCCAAAGACGAAGCAAACTGAGCAGCAGTGAGGATAACTGCAGTGGCCTGAATCACATTGTTCCAACTCACGAGTTAATTATGATACCAAAAACAAAGCGATAACACAAAACTTCATTTGTCTCCATTGGAGGATGCTAACAAACCAGCACGTTATTTTGAAAAATAATAGGTAAATGGGAAGAACTAAAATTCTTGATCGATCGATTGATTGATCTTATTTTTGCCTTTATTTTATGAGATGTATACCTGGGCGACCGAATATTAGATGATGGGAGGACCATCTTTATACAGGTTTTCCAGCTAGTAAATGAAGATGGCCCGATGGAAGTAGGACAGCACCATACGGCATCAACTAATGAGTTAGTGGTCTTGGCATTGACCGTTAGTGGGTGCCAACATCATGAAGTGTGACACAGCCAGATACCTTATCTCCTGATAGAAGGGTGCACCACCCCCTGGGAAATAGCCTTGCCACATTGAAAGGAACCCACATCTGATCAAACGTCCATATCCAACTATCAAGTCACAGGAAATGCAGAGGACCAAAGAAGGTGTTAAATAACACCGCAGGAGTGAAATCAGCAAATGCCAGACCACAGAAAACTCTACACGACAAACAGACTGGTTTCTTCAACAAATAGATTGCAAGGAAAAAAGAGAGATTAAAGAGAAAGATGAGAAGGCAGGATTTATTGATGAAAAAGAAACTTTAAGATCCATAGCAACCAATGACGACTGTGGACCTTGTTTGGATCAAACCAAAACTGTGGAAATAAATTATGACCTTCATGAGACGATTGTGAATTTAATCATTGACTAGACATTTGATGATATTAATGTATTATCATTTTCAGTATAACAGTGACGTGGCCTGTATGTTTTCAGTGACAGCCCTTATCTTTTAGAGTTACACACTTATATTTACATAAGAAGTGCCACTGTGCCCGGGATTTGCTTCAAAATAATACGAGGTTGAGATATAGGTGGGCTATTACAGAAAAAATAAATGATCATGAGTTTCTAATTCTTGAAACTGAACAAAGGTACCTAAGGATCCATTATGCTCTTCTCTCCCTATTTGTAGATGATTAAATTTTTCCATTATTCAAAGTTTTTAAAAAGAATCTTCCAGAAACTCCCATTTCTTCCAGAAACAAGTCCGTCCAAACTCCTTACCAAATGGCTTAAGATCTGAGTTAGAGGCAGAACGAAAGAGAGGTGTGCCGGTAATCACAGTGTGAGAAGCAAATAGATCATTCTTGTTTGGCAAGTCTTCCCCAGGACGGAAGCACATGCCACAGATCTTCAGGCCTTTGCCCCTGCCAGTTCCTCATTCTAGAATGCCATACTCCACTGTCTGCCAACCAACATTCTCTTTGTCCTACAAGTTCAAAGTTCCCTTCCACTCGTTTGCATATGTTACCTCTTTTGACTTCTGACCTTTGGAGAGCAGGGATCTTAGTCTTAGTTTCCTATCCCTCCTACCCATGTGTGAGTGTGTATACAGTAGGTGCTCAGTACTTACTGAATTGGCCTGAGGAAGCTGAAGCTCAAACATGGAGACTGCAAGGTCTCACAGCTCATTCGTGGCTGACCTTGGATTACACATCTCATGTATAAAGGAATAGGAGTCCCCTGAATTCAGACTCCAAAGCCCCTCCCACATTGTTTCCAGCACGCCAACATTTGAGGGTGATGCTGGAAGGTTCCATGATCTCTGAGAGAAGTAATGCATTAACTTAGAGCAGCTGAAAGTGATTTATGGATTGGCAGGTGGAAGGGCGTAGCGCCTTGAGGGGCTGGCCTATCGGACAAAAACATGCTGAGAGTGCAAAGGAGCTGGGATACCACGTGCGTAAGGATTGCACAGGGAGAGACGCCGTGAATGCACTAGACACCAAAGGCCCCTGGGGGAAGCACAGAAAGAAGAAGAGATCTGGTTCGCCTGCTTCACATGATCACACAGCAGCTCGCGAAACTTGGAAAGGAATTCTAATTGCTTTCCAAACAAGCCTGCTGTCTTGGGGCAACCACACTTAGCTGCACATATTTATGAAATAAAATTTCACTCTAGACAAGGAAATCCAGTAAAAATTGTGTCCTTTAAAGGGACGCATAGGTAGAGGAATTCAAAAGAACACGTGCCCTCTTGGGTAGAAGGGGGAACGGGCCCCTGTCTTCTCGGTTACTCAGCAGCAGAGGATGCCAGCAAGTGTCCAGTCCCCAAACACCGCTCCCCCCATCCTACCGCAGACTGCTTGCTCCCTTGGACTCTGCCACACTGCCAAGCTGGGGATAAATATAGATTAGCTATTGTCTTAGTTTCCTAGGGCTGTCATAACAAATTACCACAACCTTGGATGGCTTAAAACAACAGAAATTTATTCTCTCGCTGTTCTGGAAGCTGCAAGTCTGAAGTCAAGGTTTCAGCAGGGCCATGCTCCCTCCGAAGCCTCAAGGGGAAGACCCTCCCTTGCTGCTTCCGGTTCCTGGTAGCCCCAGGTGTTCCTCGGCTTATGAAAGCATTAACTTCAGTCTCTGCATCCGACTTCACAGGACCTTCTTCCCTTTGAGTCTGTTTCTGTCCAGATCCCCTTCCTACAAGGACACGGCCATCCGGTCCTACCGGGTTAGGGCCCACCCTAGTCAGTGCAGCCTCATCGTAATTTGATTCTATCTGCCGCGACCAGATTTCCAACCAAGGTCACGTTCACAGGTACCTAGGGGTTGCGCTTCATTATATATTTTTGTGAGGACACAATTCGATCCAAGTCAGATATATTGTTCTCACATCTAAGCCATGTTCATGAAAGACCCACTGATAAAAGCAGTTAATAACTTAATTATGTTACTTTTATTCAAGATAGCAGCTGCAATCACTTCAAGTATTTTTTTGTTTTACTTGTTTACTTTTTAACTTTTTTATTGCTCTCCATGATAGGAGGCTGAATGAGACTGTTTAAATCTGGCATTTCTCAAGCAGAATGCTGTGCGCATTTGGAGGGGACATAGCATGCAGAGACTGCGTCCCTTGTCCCTGACTGCTAAGCAACAGTAGTATCCTACATAGAAGGACATTGTGACAAGCAACATAGAAGAAAAGTGGCGGGAAAAAAAAAAGCAAATGCCTTCACATATTTCTAAACTTATCAGCCTCATTGAAAACCAATGGTGTAAATTAATGAGATTTTTAATGGCTCTCCTTAGGACACAGAATGGGTTGCACTAAACAATAGCAGCTCTGCTTACGTAGTCAGAATAACTTCGAGAATCCTCTGGATGCTTCCAGAACATTCTGATGCTGGCATGATTTGTAGCACATGTGCTTTTGGGAGGCATGGGGCAAATTTGAGGGCACTGTTGCACTTCTACTTGGCCGAGCTTAATACTGTATTGTTTTCGACCTTTTTGCCTGAGGTAGAATCAAAAAGAGAACAGTAAGAGCAAAAAGTTGCAAGGGATAAAAATAGCCTGTGCTCTTTTTTAGTGTAGCTCATTGCCTGCAGATATGATGCCTTTCCTCTATGTGCAGGGAAAGCTAACAACAACAACAACAAAAGCCTCTTTTCCCTTTCTATGTAATGTGTTAATTGGATGCGGGACATAGGAGGTCACAGGAATCTTTCATGGGAAACTTGAGAAATTGTGACATTCCAGAACAGTGGATTATTGTCGCCAGTGTGAAGTGTATGTGCGTGTGTAACATAGGTATATGCATATTTGTGGGTAGCATGTGTGTTTCCCTCCTTTCTTACCTGCATCCTTCCTTACCAAAGTAATTAGAAGAATTTTAAGAGGAGGAGGCCAGGTAACACGGGGAAGAATGTTTTTTTCAGGGAAAATTAATATTCAAGGGATTCATACATTTTCTATAATATCTGAAATTTAGCTCTTCCTCCCCACAAGAAGCTGGATATTCTATATATTTAATTAGCCATAATCATATACATCCGCATGTTCTGATTAGTAACTAGGATATTAGTTAGGTAGAACATGGACATTTATTTGGCTCTAAAGCTAAGTCATTTGTTCTGGAATTATAGCTTTCCTTACAAGTCAGAGTGAAAAATCAACATTTGAAATTCTTTTCCCTGGAAAAAATACAATTTCTCTTACAGAAGATTTAATTACTCACATAGTTTTGCTTGTATAGGCAAGAGAAATATTCTAAGAAAAGAGAGAGGTGTGCTGTCTAAAGTCGTTATTGATTTGGGTTGTCCTCAAAGGAATAAAAAAATTTAAAGCTATAAACAAAGCTCCTTGATGAGAACTGAGTTCATGCTGAGATAAAAAGTTACAAAGCAAGAGAACAGCCTCATTATATTTTTAAAATCCCAGTGAGAGCCATTGTTTTGCCAAAGCAATGTGGTAAAGCAGCCTGGGACCCAACATCGGTGCCCAGGAGACTAGGAGTAAAGAGCTTTAGAAGCTTTGAATTTTTTTCTAAAACAATTAAGATTAAAGGAGCTAATCAGGAAATCTGAGGTTATATAAGGGTTGAGCAAGTCAAGCAGCTCATATATCTGGTTTGGGGCACATGCTTGGGATGACCAAACTTTTCCATGGAAGATTGTTCTTTATGATAATTCTTCCAGAATGAAAGGAGTGACAAGAAACATTAAAGTCTGAAAAACGATCCCCACCACCGACATCTGAGAACATCCTGGCCTCTCCAGAGACATCTGACCGAGGAAAGCAGCTGAGCCAGCTGGGGCTCGAACCCCTAAGGGCCTGACAGGAAGAGAAAGGAAAGTGGGTCAGGTCTGGTGAAACAGCTTGCCTCCCTTGGCAAGTCAAGCTGGCCACTTTGGAGGCTACCGATTCCATCGTGACTGGCCTGGCCACCCCACGCCCTCCTCTCCAAGCCCGGCGTGGCCACTGCTTGAGACTACAGGGCACTCGAGGCAGAAACCAGGAGCGGATTTGGAATGGAAACTCTGAAGCTCTAAGGCTCAATCCCTACAACAAATTCTTCTCAGAAGAGAAGAGATCATTCACTATTTTTGCAGGAACTACCCCAGAAAAATTAAAAGGCTTCTGAGATGGTGCGTGAAGAGACAGAAGTTCTAGAGAAAAGGCCTAGTTTCTCTTTGACTGCATTGTTGTTGGGTTTCTAGAAAGGCACAGAAGGCTTGAACTAGAGACACAGGCTCCACTGACATGTGCCAGGTAGGACTTCCCCAGGTCAGTGCTAGCCAGAGTGACCTCATTCCTCTTCTTTCTTCAGCTGTGCCTAGTCTGGTCAGACTATCAACAGTGGCAACTTGGATTTGAAAGGGCACCTATGTGTTTTGCTTACTGCAAAAAAAAAAAAAAAAAAAAAAAAGTGTTTTTTTTCCTTCCAATTTTTAAAAATTCTGGTATGGTTAACATACAGTGTTACGTTAGTTTCAGGTATACAATATAGTGATTCAACAATTCTACATATTACTCAATGCTCATCACAATAAGTGTACTCTTAATCCCTTTCACCTATTTCACCCATCCCCCCACCCACCTCCTCTCTAGTGACCATGTGTTCTCTGTAGTTAAGAGTATTTCTTGGTCTGTCACTTTCTGTTTACTTTGTTTCTTAAGTTTCCCATTTGAGTGAAACCATATAGTATTTGTCTTTCTCTGACCGGCTTATTTCACTTAACATACCCTCTAGATCCATCCATGTGGTTGCAAATGTCAGGATTTCATTCTTTTTATGGCTGAGTAATAGTCCATTGTATATATACACCACATCTTCTTTGTCCATTCATCTATGGATGGACACTTGGGCTGCTTCCATAATTCGGCTGTGGTAAATACTGCTGCAATAAACATAAAAAGGGTGCATGTAACTTTTTGAATTCGTGTTTTCATTTTCTTTGGGTAAATAACCCATATGGTATACTTTGGGTTAACCTGCTGGATCTCATGGTAGCTCTCTTTGCAACTTTTTGTAACTTTGTGAAAACGAGAGGTTTCCACCGTGGCTGCACCAGTTTGCATTCCCACCAACGGTGCAGGAGAGTTCCTTTTTCCTCCACATCCTCGCCAACACTTGTTTCTTGTGTCTTTGATTTTAGCCATTCTGACAGATGTGGTAGCTCATTGTGGTTTTGATTTGCCTCTCCCTGAGGGTGAGTGATGTTGAGCACCTTTTCATATATCTGTTGGCCATCTGTATATCTTCGGGTAAGAACTGTCTGTTCGTGTCTTCTGCCCTTTTTTAATTAAAAACTATTTGGTTTTTTTGGTGTTAAGTTGTATATGTTCTTCCTGTATTTTGGATACTGACCCTTTATCAGATATGTCATTTGCAAATACCTTCTCCCATTCAGTAGGTTGTCTTTTACACACTACAGGGTTTTTAACAACCCAAATTTGAGCTGTGTTTGATTCATAATGACTGACAAAATTTAAAAAAAAAAAATGCTGCTATTTTGAAACGACCCAGTGAGCAATGTGTAGATCAGACTTTGCTGTAAACTCAAGTGTCCTAAACCAGCTCATTTGCTTTTCACTGTGACACTGATGGTATATTCTAGCATCGTGGTCAGGAAACATCAACCAACTCCACTGTACCACAAGAGAGAAATTTCTGTTGGTTGTGATGACAGTGAACAAGTAAGAGGCACCAAATCCCCATCTGCGAGGAAAGCGTTAGCCCTCATCACCTGGACTCCTTAATGTGCAAATGATACTATTCACAAATTTTCTTCATTTTATTTTCATAAGAATACGCTTTTTTAGCATCAGACTTAAGCAACACTTGATTTTTCTTTTTGGTGAGGAATCAGGCAGAACATAGGCAATTAGCTAGGTGCTATGCAAATTCAGGAAGCCTGATTAATACTTAGATCAAAATTCATCTAAGGATTTAGGTTTAAGCCCTGGTAGATAAAGTATCCTTCTAAAAGCATTACCAGTTTGGCTTTAAATGGGACATTGGATTAATTCAATCTATCCTTCCTTGAGACACAGCATCCTTTCAAGGTATAAATTCAATTTATCGTATGGAAAATGGATGAGATATGCATAAGCTTGTCTTGATTTAACAGGGATGACGAATTAAATGTTTGGGTAAATGAAATACTCCAAATAACTGAGCTTCCTCTATGCAATATGGGTTGTTGGTTTTTAAAAATGGAAAAACAACGTTTTTCAAACTATATTTAACATCTGTAGCCAGGTCCCTGATAAGCTCCATGTGTCCATGTGTCATCTATTAAATAAAAGTCTTAAATGCAATGACCTTCGATATCTGCTCTTTATCATCTGCAACCGACTCTTAACCTGAGGTCCACCAAAGCCTAGATGATCCATGAGTGAGCACCGGGAAGTCCATGAAACACCTAAAATTGTACCCAACATTGCATGCTTGGATTTATGTGTCTTTGTCTCTTGGGAGAAGCTCCATAGATTGCATCCACTACTTGAACCCTGGGCCCCTAACAAGGTGAAGGAACATCTGCCATTCATTCTGCGATTCATTTTACACTTTGGTGATTTACTCTTTCTTTGAAGATCCTTAGGCCTCCTCAGGATGGTCTGGTGCTAGAGGATGGCCCCAGCCTAAACAGTAGTGCCGCCTCAAGTTGACATGGCTTCCAGTTTTCAGATCGCTCTTGTGTGTATCCATGTCACCCTCCGATCACCCACGAAGGCAGAGATTGTCCTTTCCGGTTACAGAGAAGGAAGTCATAGTGGGTAGGGGGCAGAACGGTTCAGAGATGTGCCCCTGAAGTGGTGGGTCGGTGAGAGCCCTGGGCGTAAGTCATGGGTATTCTGACTTCCCGGCTTTGTGCTCTTTCCATGGCGGTCTGTTTTGTAGAATGACCTAAAAGCCACATTTTAATGCACGGTGTAGTATTTTGGAAATCACTTACGTTAGTTGAAGTCTTTAAACTCTAAGCTTCCCAGATACCTGATCCCAAATGAATCAGACTAGTGGCAAGTATGAATTTCAATTTAAAAATGGAAAAATACTACCCTAAGCATATAGGTCTTCAGGCTTTTGCTCCTTAACTTCTGATAAACACATTCGAATAGCCCCTGTGCTTTCCACCGTGCTTTCTGGTGCAAAACAACACTCCATCCTCACAAGCTCTCTGCAGTTGGCTCATACCCCCATTATACAGATGAGAAAAATCGAGACTCAAAGAAATGAGGCGACGTGTCCAAAGCCCCAGTGAAGGTCACTGAGCCGGAATTCATTGCCAATCTCACGACTCCCAACTTTGCACCTTCTCATTGTACCACAGCTGTCTTTACGTGTCTGAGGACATTGAGCGTAGGGAAGAGGTGGACAGGCTGGAAAATACGTTGTCACATGACAACACCTGTGAAAATGTGAGACCGCATTTGCAGAGACTCATGCATTGGAGAGGAAGCTTTCTGCAGGAGAAATTGCATGGGACGATCAACAGTGCATTCCCCAGAGTCTAGATTTGAAGAATTTTTCCAAAAGTCCAGAATCTTCCACCATACCAAGCGAAGAACAAATATATCTCCCGCTAGCAAGAAAACTACTGAGACTGAAACCCTTCCCAGTCCTAAACGCAGCCTACAACTTTTTACAAAAATATTTTTTTTTCTTTCCAAAAGAATACGTAGCCTTCTTCAAAGCAGGGGGACTACAAGAGAGATTTAGGGCAAGAAAGGCTATTGTTCCCCCCTTTGTCTTACTGGCTTTTTGCAAATTCTGTAGGAACGGAAACCCAATGATTATTATCTTTTGCCGACATTAAACCTTTTTCCTAAGTAGTTTTATGACATTAAGTGGCTGGCAGAGACATTTTTATGAGCGGGCTGTGCTGAAGGTACATTAAAATGCACTGGGAGACGCATGACTTACGTATTTTGATTTTGATTTCTACAAGACTTACAACTGGGCATAGATATATCAAATAATGGGGAGAGCGTTTGCCAGAACCACTCAAGTTCAGTTAGTGGTAGAGGAGCACCTCAGTCAAGTTCTCCTTCCGGGTCTGCAGAGAAATTGGGGTTTGGAGCCCACGATCCTGCTTTTGAACTCCCAACTCAGCCATGTAGCAGACAAGGGAAGGGGGAACGAATCTTAAATCTAATAAGATGCCAGATACCGCGTTAGGCACTTTACATTTTCTTGCCCAGCTCCACAGCCGCAGTGGAAGGTTAGTACTACTGGGCTCTATTTCCAAATGAGAAAACAGAGACTTAAGGAGATCCAACAATTTGTTTAAAACCAAAGAGCTAGAGGCACCCAAATTTGAACCCATCTCTCTCCGCCAAGAAGTCCTGGCTCTTTTAATTATTTTAAGTATTCTTATAATGAATAATTATAATTGTTTTAATTATTTATGTAACTATTTAATTATACAACCCAGTGCCTGTATCTTGGGCTTCGGTATCTTCATCTGTAAAATGTGATCATTGGACATGACCCTTCAGCATTGTTGGATTACAAGAAATTGATTCACCCAAAACAATGCTGCTAAGCAGGAGGTCTTCAACAGATAGTATTTCTCTTCCTACACGTTGTTGTGTCCATCGCTCTGTTTTGTTTTTGTTTGTTAGGTTAATCGGTTTAGGGTTTTTGTTTTGTTTTGAAGATCTGGACCTAATTCAGTTCTTTTTAAAATGCAGAAGCAAAAAGGTAACTCCAAATGCAGGGGCGTGGGTGACCTTAGAGGAAAGGAGGGCAAGCAGGGGTAAGTTTTGGTTCTCCTGCTTTCTGGAGGGGGTGAAGAGCTGCAGGGCAGGGAGGCCCAGGGCAGGGAGGGGGCAGTGCTGTCTGTTCCTGCCCAGACTGTGTGGGGTTACCGGGTAACTTTGTAACTGTGCACCAGGGCCCTTGTGAATAACTTTAACATCCTTCAGAAAGCAGCTGCCGCCCTGTTGTTTTGGGGAGGGGGTGGAACAAGACAGCAGCCACGCTGCACCCCGCGAGGCCTGCGGTGTTTCTGGGCGGCCTTTGTCACTGTAGGCACTTAGTGCAGAACACCGTCCAGGCCTGGGGCCCCGTGGAAAATGTGGGTAGAACCTCACCCGCATTGGTAGGAAGTGGGAACGGCTCCTTGTCTATAAATGATAGCCTGCTTGCAGAGAGATTTGCCTCCAAAATAATGATCATGTGTGTATGTGTATATGTATTTAACTTTGCACCCTGCCCGAAAGCCCCAGAACCCTCTGCTTGCATCTAAACGAATGCATCTAACCTGCAAGTTCCATGGAAAATGGAAAGCATCTAGATAAGCTGGAGTAGTTGGAAAAGGTGGTGACTCTTCTCATCTTAGAAAGGTATTTGATATTTTTGTTCAGAAAACATTGAGGCAGCACCTTTTCTGAACTGACAACATAAAATGATTGAGACACAGACTTAATTCTGAATGCACTGACAGTCTGGTAAGAGACCAGACTTGCAAACAGATGTCCTAACAGAACCTCGTGGGCTCTGTGTTTGAGGCATGAATGGAGTGTATTGGAAACCCAAAGCAGACAGGGCGACTGGTTTGCCTGATGGACAAGTGATATCTAAGTTAGTTTTTAAAGGATAAATAAGAAGTTGCCAAGCAAAGGAGAAAAAGAGAGGAAGGGCATCCTACACACAGCACGTGCAAAGGCCCAGTGTCCACCCCAGCGGAGACTATGAGAAGTCCAAGAGGCTTTGTTATAAGACAGACGAGAGAACAAGCTTAGGGCCAGGGTGAAAACATCGGGGGCTCCAGATTGTGACAGTCAGTGGGCTCAAGACCTCCCCCTGCCACTTCTAGGGTGTGGCTCTGAACAACTGACATAGTCACTCCGAATCTCGTTTTCCTCATTTATAAATAGGGAAAATAACAGTCCCTACCTCTAGGGTCATTGTGAGGATCAAAGCAAAATAGCCCATAGCACAATTCTAGCAATAGGAGTGCTCAATAAACGTCAGCTCTTCGTCGGTAGCAATCGCCTGTGGTAGCAATAGCTAATTTTGCAATAAAATCAATCATTAGGAACATGCATAGTGTTCACGTTAGACTCCTCAAGAGTCTCCTTTAAAGAAAACAGTCTAGAATAGTGCATCCAATAAAGCTTTTTGTAGTGATGGAAACGTTGTCTTTCTGCACTAGCCATCATGACCTGCATGGGGCTGTTGAACATCTGAAATGTGACTAGTGCAACTGGGAAACCAGCATTTTCATTTACTTTTATTTCATTCAAATGGCCACACATGAGTAGCAGCTACTATATTACACAGTGGAGGTCTAGCATCATGGAATTATAGAAAACTCAAATTATAAGAGACCTTAGAGATTGATATAAACATTCTTCAGATTCCCCCCTCCCCACACCATTAATGTGGAGATGGAGGCTCAGAGAGGGAAATTGACTTGCCCGGGGTCATGCAGATAGTTAATGACAAACTTAGTGTTAAAACCCAGCAGGTCTTTGTGCTCTCTGGACAAGGCTCTGATTATCCTAAAGCTTGGTTGGGTTATCCTTTCCACGCTAGAAGGTTCCTATTGCATAAGCCTTGTGGAATCTGAGCCTTGGGCCACCTCTCCTTCCCCCACCCTAAACGTTTCTGCTCCTTTTGTTTCTCACGCACATGCTGCACCCAGTAGATCCCCAGTAATCCGTAACTCATTGACATATATGAAATTTAGTCCCTGGTTTTGACAAACGCTAATGGGGGCATTAGGTATCGGCAGCAGCTTATTTCGTACAAAACGCTGAACACCACTGTCTTCATAACTAGTGATTTGTTGTTGTTGTTGTTATATTATTATGATTTTTTTGTGGCTTTGCCTGGTTGTTAATCAAACTGTGGACAAAAATATGAACCTTATTATACTATTTACAAAACACGAGCCCGGACTATCATTGGAAAACTGAGGCTATTGAACCATTCAGCGGAGTCATGGCTTGAGGAGGAGGATGGGGCGTAGACACAAGTCTTTGCAAGAACCAGCGTAGTTTGTCATCCTCGAATTCAGAGGCAGGCATGCTCAGGGGACCGGTATGGCACCCAGACTACAGATGTAGCTCTTTCCTTCGTCGGAGAGGGAGACTTCCGCCTTTATCTGTATCAGATGCTGGTTAGGGATGGTGTCGGGGAGCGGACCTCCGGGTTTGCGGCCCTGCTGTCCTTCCTGAGATGTGGGTGTGGGTGTAGAAGGAGCAGGGTGGTCGGTAAGGGAGGGCGGGCCAGAGCCGCCAGCATGTACCTACAGTTCACACAGGGCTCTTCTGAGAAGGGAAGGGGGTACTTCCCTCTTGCCCTCCAGAGCGCTTGCCATGCGCCCTGCAGGAAGGACAGCTTTCACAACCTTGAACGTGGACTCACCTTGGCCCTGCACGATTGCTGAGGTCGTAAGGGGCTCTATGCTCCAAAACATACTATCCTCTGTGGTTCCTAGAACATTCCTTTCAGCCCGAAATGCGCTTTTCACAGTCATCTCATCTAACTTACTCATGCTTCAGGTCCCCTGTAAATGTTACTCCTCCAGAGACGCGTTCCCTGACCTCTATTTTCAAAAAGTAAATCTGCTCCCCACACCCTGGACATCTCTCTCTCTTTCTCTCTCTCACATACACACACACACATACATACACTCAGTAGGTCTCGTTGCCTCCTTCCTTGATGCTGTCATTACGATTCTTGTCATAGCTTGAAATGAGCTTCATTTTATGATTATTTATTTGGTATCTCCTTAGACTACGGATTCTGAGAAGGTGGGGATTTCATCTGTTTTATTTACTACCTTTTTCTAGGGTCTGGTCCAGTCCCAGACATTTTGTAGGAGCTTAGAAAACATCTGTTGACTTAAAACATCAAGAAATAGAACTGCATTAATACCTGATTTCCCAGCTAAACACAAGAAATGATTTTTTGCCGAGCGATGGAATGAATGACGGAATGACCTGTGCTGATCTCTAGGTTCGTTGCCACTTCTCCAGGAATTTAGGGGTGTCCTGCCTGAAGTCTGTCTGGGACACAGAGAGGGGGAGTGAGTGGCAAAGAACTACAGCAGTGTAAATGAGTGAATGCGAGATGCCTTGTGAATGTGACTGTGAAGAAAGGCAATGTTGAACCTTTAGGCAAAATAAGTTCTAACTCCCCCTCCTGTCCCCCAGACACCAGGGCCAACACAATTTGCCTCCACCTTCCAGTTCATCTGGCATGGGTAGGCACGGACTTTTTTCTGAAGTCATTTTTTGCCTACTAGATAGTGCATAGAAAAGATTTTAATAAACTTTCTTTATATAAAGGAAAAAATGGTGATTAAAAGAATGACTTCTTATTTATTATCCCTAGGTCAGTTTTGTGCAAATGGGTCTTCAGAATGGCTCTTTGCTGAGCCAAATGATGGGTGTACAGATGAGTAAGAAGAGAGTCGGGGGGACCTGGGGTGCAGATGGATTAGAGTTGGCAGGCTCCAGAGGCCACCTGGACATGTAGAGGCCACATGAGCTTATGCAGATAAGAGGAATGCTGAGAGCAGTGAGGATTTCTTTGTTTGTTTGTTTGTTTAAGATTTTATTTATTCACTTGAGAGAAAGCAAGAGAGAGAGCACAGAGTGAGAGGGAGAAGCTGATTCACCACTGAGCAGGGAGCCCGACATGGGACTCGATCCTGGGACCCCGGGATCATGACCTGAGCTGAAGGCAGACGCTTAACCGACTGAGCCACGCAGGCGCCCCTCCGTGAGGATTTCCATTTACTTGTGCTCTGTCGTATGCCATGCAACTTTCTCCTCCTTCCACTGTGAAACCTCCAGTAAAATTTCTCCCTAATGCCTTGGGTATTGAGCTTCCCCTTGGATAGCTTTGGAACGTAAAGAGTTGTGCTCTAAAATTAATGAGCAGAAGCTGCCCTATTTGTAATACTCAGAACAATCAAAATAATCACAAAAATATGACCACATAATAAAAAGGACACTTCACCTCTGCGATATTCTTTCTGAAACCCGATAAACCCCAGTCTCATGAGAAAACCATCAGAACCGACTCAGATTGGGGGACATTCTACCAGACACCTGACCAGTATTCCTGAAGGCCGTCAAGGTGATGGAAACAAGCAGAGGCCAAGAAGCTGTCACAGACCCCAGGAGGCTGGGGAGACGTGAACATCAAATGCGGTGTGTACCTGGACAGGATCCTGGAACAGAAAGAGGACATTAATGGAACACCTGCTGTAATCTGAATAAAGTCTAATTAATAACAATTTTAATTAAATTAAAAATTGTCATGAATAGTGATGTACCAATGATGATTTCTTAGTTTTGATAAAACTAAGATACTAACAATGGGGGAAACTGCGTGGGGGTATACGGCAACTCGCAGTAGTGTATTCTTCGGTAAATCTAAAATTATTCCAAAATAAATAGTTTATTTAAAGGTAAAGACTCCTAACTAAAACAGCCAATGTTTCCTATAAATCTAAAATTATTCCAAAATAAACAGATTATTTAAAGAGAAAGCCTCAAACCTAAAATACTCAGTGTTGGCTCTTTGTTAAACCAGTAGGGGAAGCAAGTAAAATAAATAACTACAGGGTTTTTTTTAAAGTTTATTTAAATAAAGTAATCACAAAAAGGAAAAACTTAAGCTCCCTGCTAAGCAGACAGTGACATGTTTTGTCACCCAAATCCTTGATCTTTGGCTCCTATGGCAACATAGTCATTACCGTTGATGAAAAAATTATTCCGACATGTGTCCAAATGATAAAGAAGACTTTATGCAAGACTGTGGAGTAGGTGCCAAGACTATCGAGTTGGAGGAGAGAGATCGGGCTCAACTCCAAATACAGCAAGGACAAGTGGGGTCTGACGGTCCAGGGTGAGGGGGCCGTGGGTGGAAAATCACTCAGAGGACACATCAAGAGTAGGAGGAGTCTTGCTAAACGCACCTCACCGGAGCCTTGTTGAAGGGAGGCCAAAGACATGTATAAGTAAATGTATAAAACACATCGAAGGTGAGGAATGACGAACTCGGTCAGGTAGCAAAGGGGATCATGTATCAAAGGTGGGAGGGATTCTTACTAAACTGACTTAGCAGGATTCTTGCTGAGACTGGGCTGGGCAGGCCACAGACAGGATGAGCAGGGGAAGGAAGGACCCCAAGGTCAAGGCCTAGTTGAGAAGAGGACCCAGAGGAGCCTGACTAAAGTTTGGTCAAGGAGTCTTTATCATCATCAGTCACGCTAATACCACCTGATTCCAGTTCAAGTGGCGCCTATACTATCAGCATTCGCCTTGCTTGGCTTCTATCCAGATGATTTGGTTACACCCGTGATCTTGGCATGTTACAGACGGGGAGCGGATTCCACCTGGGATTTCACATCCAGCAGCTGGATCGTGGCCACTGGCATGACCGGGTTGATATTCTATTAGCCAATTTCCTCCCAAATTGATTGGCTTTGGGGTTTGGTAACAGCAAGCTTTGAGGATCTGGAATGCAATTTTGCAAATGGTTTGGTTCCCAGACTCTACCCAGCAGTTCTTACCCAGGGCAGAAGTGCTTTTTCCAGGCAAAGATCCTTGTGCAGTTGTAAGAACTTTGAATATAGCACAAACACAAATTCCATGAATCTTCCAGTTTAGGTGGAGAAGATGAACTACAGGAGGCTTTTATTTCCCTCTGTGCCAGTCCAGCACACTCATTTGCATTAACATATCCAGGTGTGCAAGGCTTTGCAAAAATTGATAAGCTCAGTCTCCATTTTGCATTGCTCTTGGGGGAGAATGTCATGGTTGTTTGTCATTTGGTAAGTTCTGGAGCGGTCTCTCCATGCAAAGCCAAGTGATGAAACGAGGACAGCCAGGGCATTTTGAACAGGACCGGTTTTTGGTTTTGACCTGTATTCTGACCTAAAATTATCTTCACAATAGTCCCATTTCTCCAGCTGGCTTTGGCTATGGGAACACCGTAGAGCCCAGCCTGCAGAGAGACAGACTGTGTCATGGGGAGCACGAGGCGGGAGAGCTTGTCGTAGGGGCCAGCAGAGGTTGACCTTGGCACATGGGCCAAGCTGGTGAAAACTTAAGTTCAAAGTTTTTGTTTTTTTTTTTGGTTTCAGTTCCAAAAAAATTTCATAAGCTAACACATTCTGACTCTCCCAACTCCTTAAATAAATTCTGAAAGGACATGAAAGAAGATCACAAAATCCAACCAAATCCATGTCTACCTGTAAAGTCCTCTCGTTCTGTTGTTATTTAACTTGTGGTTTTTCCTTGGGGGATATTTTGATATACCAGGAAGGTAAAACTGTGGCTAGAATATTGGGCAAAATGTAGGCATTATTAAGCAACACAGTGTCATATTGTCAGCTAATAACCCCAGCACTTTGGTGGGTTACTTAAATATCCAAACCAGTGCAGTGGGTAAAGCAGCAAACACAGGATTCTGAATTCTCGGAAGAGGCCAGGGAGGATATCTAGGTGTTTCCCTATTTCTGAAGTCTTCCCAGGATTTTTTTCCTGCTTTTTATTTTCCTTCTTGCAAAACTCTTTACTTTTAACGTCATCTCTTAGCTGGCTTTCAAAATAAAACTAATCTATGTGTATGACTTCATTTCTTTTCAGCAGTTTATGATATTTAAAGATAAGCCAACCATAATTTATTTATGGAATGTGATCCTATTTCTGTTTCTCTATTTTGTCTCCTAGAAAGCAGAGGAAAATAGCTCTAAATATATCAGAAAAATTAGACATTGAACTTTCCTTTCCCCCAAATGCTACAAATAAAATTAGAGCATTTGTCTCAAGAAAAATTAAGGAAAAGAACATTGCATCATTTGGAAATCAGATTACTGAAACATCAGGTCTAGATAATTAGGTTTGCACAGGTCAGGAAATAAAGTCGATTTATTCTGGTTTTATGCCTCACCCTTTATGTGGGTATTATATTCTATAGTAAGACTTCTGTGCTTCCTGAATTCTATACCATCTCAACCTCAAAAGAGATTTGAAATTTTCAGATGTCATACTCTGATTATTTGTCAGTGTGCAGAGAAGAAGGAAAAGGAGGGGAAAATAATACTGGCACTTAAATGGACTGAAACAGTAATTAATTGTGAAATCAACCTCCCTCCCGCTGACGTGGTCCTGCCGCCTGCAGAGAGAAAAGGCAGTTGAGGATCAGCTGTCCACTGTGCTTTCTTTGACCAATTTTGCATCTAGTTTCTTTAAAAAAAAAAAAAAAAAAAAAAAGGAACTTTTCCTTTCGATCATTTACTTCTGCCTCCCCATTACTCAAAGGTAGCAAAATACGTGATGTGATTTCAGCAGGCTGAATTAAACCAAAGCCGAAGTTTGGGAGGGTTCAAAGTCGTCTCCTAGACATGCAGGCGGATCTGCAGGATTTGGGTTTCTGCTCCTTCCGAGAGTAGCAGTGCGTTCCTTATCGAGGCAGTGCTGCGATGGAAGCGAGACTGTCTCCAAGGACACGATGAACGTCTGGAGGTGTGACGCTCATGCCGCCCCGCCCTCCCGGCCCCACGCCAAAACACCTCAACCTGAAACCCTGCGGACAGAGAGCTTGCATCCTGGTAATTTCCCAGCATCATCGCGGGCTTCCGATGTAGAACTCAAGTGAAAAACCACAATTGTAAAAATATTTCTTTTCAAAAGAAGAGGAAGGAAATGCTGCGAAAGACACTAGTAGATTATGAGCTAGTTTGCCCGAGGGGTTCAGGTTCAAAAATAGAAATTACCTTCCAGACAGAGAACCGGGTAGATGGAATTCCACCTGGAAGTCAGCCGCGCGGCTGCGGGCTCTCGGGGAGGTGGCTGTGGTCGAGGTGGCCACGGGGGACGCACGTAGGGCTCGGCTGGTGAAAGGCCGGGGGTGGGGGGAGCGGCCGAGAGCCTCCCGCTGCTCCGGCTCACTTGGGGACTACCCAGAGGGAGCCCAGCTCACAGGCCCCTTGTGGTCACGTTGGGGGGTCCGCGGCCCCTTCCTGGCTGTTAACGTAGCTTAAAGAGGGTCTGTCGGCAGCGTTAGGAAGGAAAGCGCAAACCTGACCTCCTACGGAACATACCAGAAGGCACTTGAACACAGGGCCTCCGGAATGCTGTGTTTTCCAGCTTGCTGCCGTGCACACACCGAATCTGAACGCCGTTGCCACCCCCACCTTCTCCAGGGCTGGCCCGTGTGGCTTGCCTTCCTGAGTCACGCCGCGGTCCTCCAGAGAAGACGGGGGGGCCGATGGCCTCCCACGTCATCCCGAGAGCAGAAGGGGCTGTCTTGCTTGTGAAAACAGTGTCTCCAGAGGAATGATACATTCTCTCAAGCAACAGGCAGCAGGCACGGCTCGGAGAGTGTTTCCTTGTTTCCTTTCTTCCCAAGGCGGGGTGCACCAAGAAGACAAAGGCTGAAAGACCTGGAGTCAGCATGATGGGAGCGAACACGGCGTGGGGAGACCGTGCCTCCTGTCGCAGCACGGGCCGCCTGGCCACTGCTTCTCCTTTGGGTGCTCTCGGACACCTCGCTATCAGGCCAGGCAACCAGAGAGTGGCCAGGGCCCAGCAGGGTTTTGTTTCCTATGCTTTTGAGATCACAGTGCACCTCACTCTCATCTGGAGAAGATCTGTGGGCTGAGCTCCCAGGGCTTCCAGCAGGGGCCAAGGGAATCTGGGTGCGACCTTTTTTTCTTTCTTGTCTAAAAGCATTGGCATACTCAGCAAAGCACGGCAGTTCACGGCCGGATGACCAGCCCTGGGCCCTGGGGTGGGAGGTGGGAAGGGGATGAGAGGGACATTATGCTCAGTCACCTGCAATCCAGGTTTTGGAATGCTCCGAGTTAAAGGAGGCTTGTTCCCCCGTGAGGAATTAGAGACCGTGCCTCCCTGAGCTAAACTTAGAAGTGACAGTATGTAGACAAGAGGTACACAGGGGTTCCTGGGGCACGAGCCAGATGAGACATTCCAGATCATTCTCTTCCAAGCCTAATCTGTGCCTTGATGACAGCCTGCCCAGAGGAGGCACTGCAGAGGGGGCCATCCCCCTATGTGGCCTTGGCCCTCTTCTCAAGTCTGAGGGGTTTCTGGGCCACTTGGGGCTGCAGAGTTCACATGCCAGCTACCAGAGCCTTCAGTGACGACCAGGGCAAACTTCCATTTCCACAGTCGTCCCGGACTTGTGGAGGACTCTTGGCCAGCTTTGGGGAAGGAAGGGCCAGGCCTACAGAAAAAAAGCAAAGCAAGTCGTTCTCGCCCCCTTCCACATTCCAGTAAGTCCAGATCGAGGGAAACATCCAGTCTAACTGCCATGAGTACCTCCTCGATTGACAGGCATGTGGGTGATCTTCGTCGATTTTCATCGAGCGCATTTTCAGTCCAGAAGCACTGTGTTCCCCATTGGCGAACGTCTACCCTGACGGCTTCCAACCCGCTGCATGTGTTCAGGACAGCAGTTTAATTTTTATATTATCCTCAGCAAAACCTAATCAGGAGGCAAGTGTTCTGCAGAGAAATGTAGTTCTGTTTTCCAGAGCCAGAGATCACTACCTTGAAGAAGAGGCCACATAGACCTGTGGGGGGCCCCTTTAGGGGTCGGGGCCTAGCCGGGGCCCCACCTCTGCTCCTCATCAGCTCAGTGACCGAGTGAGTCACCCAGCGTCCGGACTCCTGCTTCCTCATCTGTGAGATGAAGCTACAGGGCGCAGCAGAGGACAAAAAGGCAGCCAAGGGCTGAGTAGGGGGCGTCTCTCACCTTAGAACATCTCCTCAGCTCCAAGACACTCACTTTCTGTTCTTGACATTGACCACCTCTGAACCTGGATGTGTCTCTAGTCGATGGCCTGTCGTGGTTGGTCAGCAGCATTCTGTGTCTCTTCCTGGTACACAAAGTAACAGCGTATCTGGATAATCACGGCTTTTTAGGCTTGATAAAAATAGTCCTGTTTCTGGGCTGGGCTTGCTTACCTGAAAATGAAGAGTCTGGGGAGGCCAGCTCTGAGGTTCTGGGCGCCGCTTTGCTGAATCACTCATCCCCTCGCCTTCCTCCACGGATGGGGCAAAGCAAGGGCTGGCTTCACCTTTTAATAACCTTACACCTGATCCTAACTTTCTCCCAGCCGGGGCTGCCCTCTTCCTTCCAGGAGAAAGTCCTCAAGTTTCCCAGAAGTCTGAGGTATCAGAACCCGTTCTTCCCACAGCACAGGTTAGCGGGGCAGTGCCCACCAGGACCCGGGACAGCCATCAGCAGAATGATTTCTTGTCACAGATCCTTCTTTATTCACCTGTAGCTCCTTGAGGTCACAGATCACAGGGGCTGGGCTGGGGTGTGCAAGGGTGAGCAAGAGTGAGCGGGGGTCTTGACATCATGTCCCTGTCTCAGAGCAGGTCAGGGGGTGGAAACGTTGAAATTCCTGAGTCCTGCCTGGGGGCCTGGTGGAGCGAGGCTCACCCTCCTGAGGAACCATAGCGCCGAGGAAGGATAAGCTAAGGCTGTTCCCCTCAGCT
Organism: Potos flavus; assembly: GCA_028534135.1. Classification (NCBI taxonomy): domain Eukaryota; kingdom Metazoa; phylum Chordata; class Mammalia; order Carnivora; family Procyonidae; genus Potos; species Potos flavus. The sequence goes on along the minus strand of CM052899.1, from coordinate 124,580,129 downwards.
CTGGAATCTCCCGACCATCCACATCTTGTGCCCCTGTAAGGGATCCCTGCCCTTTGCCCTAAATATTGAATTTGTGTGTTATGTTGTTTTTACAATGTTAAACAAAAACGCCTGTGACAGTATTTTCTTTTCAACCACGTTCATCCCCTCGTTTTTCAAAGCGCGCTGTTTCCTTCAGAGCTTGTCTGTTTATCATTGAGTCGTATGTTTATCTGTCTCATAACAATAAGATAACTTCAGAAAGAAGCACAAATCCAAGTTAAAACCTTTTTGAAATCTTTGCCTATTTAAACAGCACGGTTGATTCTGAATGGGCTCAAAATTCTGTCTTTGTAGTGCGGCTCTTCAATACTAGTGCTATTGGAGCTCTGACATTCTGCCATAAATAGCTTCTTAGAAGCAAGTGTTATATGTGAGGGACTTATCTTCCCCTTTAACACCCTTGTGAAAACTCTTCTGGGAAACAGAGTAATACTCCACGATTTCTTCTTCGGATCGACAGAGACTCTAAGAAAGTAATGCACTCAGTCTGAGCCTCGTAACATAACTGGTACCTCTGTGACCTCTGGATGACTTCATTTTAAATATCAAGTCCTTGATGATGTAATTTTGATGATGTACTGTGTTTCCAGGCAGAGAGACGAAATGAAAGTTTGCAGTTTGGGCTTGGGAGAATTGAGGGGCGTCTGGGAGGTGGTCCAGGGTAGCAGAGAAGGCATGGGCTTTGCTTTCAGGCAGGCGATGGTTGAAAACATTGGCTCTGCCCCTTATCCGCTAAATGGTCTTTGTTTCTCTGAGCCTCATTTTCCTCATTTGCAAACAATGAGACAATAATGCCTTAGAGTGTTATTCTATTTTTTTTTTTTTAAGATTTTATTTATTTATTTGGCAGAGAGCACAAACAGGGAGAGGCAGAGGGAGAAGCAGGCTCCCCACTGAGCAGGGGGCCTCATGTAGGGCTCGATCCCAGGACTCCAGGACCATGACCTGAATTGAAGGCAGACGCTTAACCGACTTGAGCCACCCACGTGCCCTCTCAGAGGGTTATTCTTAAGATTAAGCAAAGAGTATACAAATGTACCAACCACAATCCCATCACACAGTAGGTATTTAAATTTACTCCTTCTTTCCCATTTCCGCCATGCTTTTAGGAGCTTTATTCAGTACTTTTGTTGGTTTGAATTTTGGTTTTGCTTTTGTATTTCAATCAGCAGAGTGTAAACTCTGGATGTTCTCACAGTGGTACATGTGTATGCAACATAAACTACAAAGAGAATAAGTAGCAAAACCTGCCATTTAGGCAGTGCTGGAGAATATATGTGGAAGAAAGTAACATATTTTTCAGTAAACTTAAGACTTTTAAAGAGTATAAAAGAGTAAATGATCTTGGGGTGCCTGAGTGGTTCAGTGGGTTAAAGGCTCTGCCTTCGGCTCAGGTCATGATCTCAGGGTCCTGGGATCGAGCCCCACATCGGGCTCTCTGCTCAGCAGGGAGCCTGCTTCCCCCTCTCTCTCTGCCTGCCTCTCTGCCTACTTGTGATCTCTCTCTCTCTCTTTGTCAAATAAATAAATAAATAAATAAATCTTAAAAAAAAAAAAAGAGTAAATGATCTCAGCCTATAAAATAGCTCTGTTTCTTGCATAAAATTCTCAGCATCTTGAAAGCAGTCAAGGTATTTTCTGGCATTAAACCACAGGGCAGGGGTAGAGCTGGGGACACTGTCTCTTCTGGAGGCCACTGGAGGAGGGTCAGGTCTCCTCATCTGCATCTGAGTCCTGGAAGGGAGGACGAGTTGAAGACATAGTCCTGCTGTGGGGTCTGGGTCACCTCGGATCCTTCCCGAGACCCTCTTTGCGGTGACATAAGCCTTAAGCGGGACATTGAGTTGAACATACATTTTTCAGGTGTAGAAAACCCATGGTGTCTACACATCGAGGATTCTGGCTGTCTCCTCTTTCCTGGCACAAGGGAGCCCAGGCCATCTCCCTCAGGTGTCAGGACCCTGGGACTCCCAGCTCCCTCCTGACCTAGCAAAGATGTGCTGGGAGAAAGACCACTGGGAAGTGTGGAATAGCATCCAAGAGAGGATATGTCCAGCTTCCTAGACTTCCACATCTGTGCCAGCAGGGCTCTGTCCATTCCATTTCAGGACACATGGAGACATAGAAGACCTTTACTGGCCGTACTAGCCTGTCGGAAGCTTTTCACTCCCCGTTTGGGTTTATCAGCAGAGACTGTGGAGGCGGCTGTGTCCACAGCAGTCTCCCGATTTGGTCACCTGAAGGGAATGCATTTCTGGGGCAGCACCGGACACAGCAAGGACCTGCCACCCCACTGCGCGTGTCCGTAAGACTCTGTCCGGCTCCACCCTGAAAGCCACTGCTCCCAGCTCCTGTTCTTCAGGAAACCGCTTGCACATTTCTCCCGCCCCCGCCCCCACCTTTGATTGTCAGCACGGCCTCTGCGAAGCCAGAATAGGTGGACCATAGCATCCAGTTTTTGAGAGATTACAGCCTCTATCAGATGCATTAAATTTGGACGTATCGTTTTTCTTAAAAGCATCTTTAGCCTAGCGTTAGAGTTCAGTGAGCTCTAATTAGACATAACCAGACAATGTAGTTAATGAGAGCTTGGCACGTCCCAGTCAGGCTAGATTATGATTTTGTTTTTGTTTCTGGAAGGCAAAACAAAATAAAACAAAAATCTAGGATATGAAACTCCAAGAGCAGTAGTTCACTGATCTCAATTTCCTTGATCCACTCACTCTGTGAGTTTTGAGGACATTGAAAGACATAAGCCTGCCTGTGAATACAAGGAAGGGATGTCCCTTACTAGGTTTTGACCCTTGGCAGACATTTTACAGGTGTCCGGGTACCAAAGAAGTTTGGGAAACACTGGTATCGAGTCGCCTTTGACTCCGTTCATTGTATAGATTAGATTAATATAGTTAGGAGAGACAAATGAATTGGTAGTTTACCAACCCCTGTATAATCAACCCTCCCACAATGGCTTGGGTATAGTTTTTTTTCTTTTTTTTTTTAAATGAACTTTGTATTATTATAGTTGCAATATATATGTTTTGTAGAAAACTAGAAAATTCAGGGGCGCCTGGGTGGCTCAATCTGTTAAGTGTCTGCCTTCAGCTCAGGTCATGATCTTGGGGTCCTGGGATTGAGCCCCACGTTGGGTGCCCTGCTCAGCGGGGAGCCTGCTTCTCCCTCTTCTTCTGCCCCTCCCCATAGCTCATGCACGTGCGTGTGTGCGTGCTCTCTCGCTCTCTCAAATAAATAAAATTTTTTTAAAAAAAAGAAAATTGGAAAATTCAAGCTGGCAAACTTTAAAAAAAATAACAACTTCCTCTTCCAACCACCCGTAGATCACCCCTGTTCAATCTTAGTGCATGAGTACATTTTTCAAATAAAGTCGCTGTGACCTGGGATTAAGGCTTCAAACCCGGCCACCACTGGTGAATGTGACCTTTAGTCCAGAGGCAATGGCCTCCATTTCCAGGGTGACTCAGAAATACTTCTTTCAGGAACATTTTCTGAGTTCAGTCGAGCTTTAAAAGAAAAAAATTCTAAAGCAATTTCCCCAACGATATGCCTGAATTAAGTTGCCATTATTCCAAGAAGTAGAGTTTAGTTCTAATTCTTTTTATACAGAAAATCATTATCACCTCTGGAGTCAATCAGCTCACTATTCAGAGGCGTCTGGGCTCTGACCCCATAAAGTACGCTTGCTAGTCTCATGCATATTTTCCTACTTTTCCACTTAACACTTTAACAGGAAAAAAAAAAATCAGGTCTTCCTTGCCCTACCTCACCCTCATTAAAAAAAATTGTTCCAGGGACCAGATATCATCATGTTTCTACGATGATGGCTCAGAATCTTATACCCTGTGGGAAGAAAACCAGAGGAGCCAACGACAGGTGGGCACCGGGACAGGTTCATCAAGGGGACCTGCAAGGCCCCTCACGTGCTGGGAGATTCATAGCAGAGCGTGGCTTTTGTTACTGGCGGTGTTCTGGAAACGAGGTGGTTCAGAAAATTAATATCTCTATCCTTTTATGGAGGGGTGTTTTTGAAATCTTAACCCCTAACTCCTTTTGGGGGAAATCGTTCTGAATTGGATGGTTTCTTGACTCAGAAAACAAAGCAGACCGTATGTACATCATTCTCGCATCTCCGGGTGATACAAGGTCATTGTTACAGGTGGCGGAGATGCAGAGATGCCGGGGATGCGGGCGCATCCAGCCACGAGACCCCGGTGGGAGTGTGTCCTCCCGTGTGCCGGGGGCCATGCCGCAGCTGAGGGCTAGCATCCCTTGTCAGGCATCTGCTCCTGTCCCCCCCTTTTCCCCTCTCCCTCCCATTGACTCTTCTCTCCCACTACTTTTCCTCTCTTCTTTTTGTACCTTAGGCTCCAGAGAGTTTGACTTTTGAACTAGAACCAGTGTCTGGAAATCCGTGGACACTGAATTATTGCTTCCCTCCGACTACCCTTTCCCCCCCGACGCTTCACCTTCCTGTCTTACCGTCTTCCAAGACCTACCTTGTCTTTAGTCTTTCTGTCCCCGATGTCTTCCTGGCTGCTTGAGTTCATCTTTCTCCTCAGAGGCCGTTGGCACCATTAAGAGTTAACCAGTTAACGTGAGACTTACCTCATCTCCTGTCCTGTGGGAAAAACCAACCCACAGTCACCTGGGGTCAGTAAAGAGACCTGTGAGCCCCTCTGAGTCCCAGGTTCCCTACTCTAGTCGCAAATACTGATTTGAAAATGTAAAAACCCCCACATAGACCAGAACTGTATTTAATCAAACAGTAACTTACTGGCTTGACGCAGAGCTTAACAACTTATCATGTTAAAAATGATAATGTTTGCCCAGCACATGGGTTAAACGGAGGAAAGTGTCCAAGCCTGGTTGCCCAGCTGCCCTGAAAGCTGAGGAGTTCAGTGTCTACACCCACATTTGTAATCTACTCTTTTTTTTTTTTTTTTTTTGACCTGTAATCTATTCCTGGCTCTGCATCAGGAAGCCTGGTAATAAAGAATTGTCCCGTAACCAAAGAGGCAGAACTCACTTGCAGGAGTGGAAAAAAACTAGTCCCCGTGCATTATATGTGTACCAGAAAGTTCTCCATTTTGGGGGAACATTATTTTGAGTACTAACAGGGTTGCCTTAGGTTTAGAGACGAACAAGCAAAAAGCATGAAGTGTAAGAAGAGCTAATGTTTTCCACGTTTGCACGAATCTAGTACAGATTGTTTTAAGTGCTTCAGGTGGATGTCAGGGAAGAACCCCAGCTTCATAAAAGTGGGGGTCACACCCAGCCCTCAGCCTATTTTTGTTCAACGTGTGAGTTAAAAATGGTTCTCACATTTTGAAAGGTCGTTAAAGAAAAGAAATGCACAAAAAGAACATGCAATGTAAATTAAATGTGGCCCCAAAGCCTAAAATATTGACTGCTCCTACCGAAAATGTTTGTCAACTCCTGTCACAGAGGATGGCAAGGGGGAAAAAGGCCCCCTAAAAAGATCCAATGGACATGCGTAAGCAAGCAAGAAGACTGGCTTGCCAAAACTCCATAGTTGCCAAAAGTAGACAAAGAGCCTCGATGGATTCCAGCAAGACAATTTTTCCTTACAGCGCGGCAAACAGTAGGGGCGTCACGTGATGGTGCCGGCACAGGATGGACCCGGATTGTGCCTGTGTAGGCAGGTGTGCTGCAGCCGAGGAATCCGGGGCCAAGGACTCAGCACCTCTCAGAGCAAATAGGGAACAAGCCGGATTCCCCCTGGGAGCTCGTAGTCAGAAGGCAGTCACTCTGTGTCACCTTCGCTTACTTAATTGGCTGCATGACTAGCTACAGAAATGGCTCAGCGTCAGAGGACGGTTGGGCCTGGCAGTTGGGCACACTCAGCAGGGAAGTTTCCAGATGCTTGGGCCTGGGGCACGCTGTCTTTCCCAGCAGCGGCTCGTAAGTTTGGTCCTCACCACAATCCCGTGAAGTAAATAAATACTACCGATCTCCCATTTTACAGATGAAGACACTGAGGCTCAGAGGAAGGAGAGCAACAGAGTAACCCGCCCAAGGTCAAAAGTAACTTGCCTCCAGGTTACAAAGCTCAGAGGTGGGGAGCAGTGATTTAGCCCTACTCTGTTTGAATGCAGAGCCCTGAGCACACTAGCCTCATTTAATTCAGCAGGAAGCTAAGAACCCCGAGGGCTAGACGTACATTCTACACCGGATAAAGTAATTCATTGTTTTGCCTTCTTCCTTGAACAACAGTAATGCTGAGAGATGGCATTTTTACAATGCATAGGGCCTGCCATGCAGAACCCGTTTGAAGATTTACATGTGTTTAGATGCCAGCAAAAGTTTGCCACAAACTTTCCTGATTTAAAAAAAAAATGGATTTGGCTAGGTTTTACTTTTCTTGGTTGTTTTGAAAGGTTTCCTTTGCACTATGAAAAGCAAAACACGGATTTAATTACCCTTCTCTAGCTAATGTTGGAACTGCCTAATTACACTAAAAACATTAATTGCAGATATATTACAGACAGCAACTCACAATAAAATGTTTTCTCCTAATTTATCCAGGCCCATCAATTAAGCAAAGTCCCAGGCATCTTCTTCCAAAACCCTTTCGCATTATTCTCTCTACATTTCCACAAACAAGTAACTGATTTATATGTACAGCGTAGAAGCAGGTGCAAAGATGGCACGCGTGTGTTGCGTATGCGCAGAAACTAACACAGCAGCAGAGGAGGTTGCTGGAAGTGGGAATGCGAGCGCACGCACGTGAACTTCGGTGACAAAGCTAGGTCTGACATGGGGTGTCAATGAAGGGGCAGGGCCGTTGCATGTGACTTTTGCATTACAGGTAACAGAAACCTCTGCAATTGTTTAAGCAAAAAGGGGAGAATTTAATAAAAGAATTTGGTCTTGGGCACCTGGGTGGCTCAGTTGGTTAAGGTTTCAGCTCAGGTCATGATCCCAGGGTCCTGGGACCGAACCCCACGTTGGGCTCCCTGCTCAGTGGAGATCCTGCTTCTCTGCTACTCCCTCTCCCTCTGCTGCTCCCCCTGCTTGTGCTCTCTGTCCGTCAAATAAATAAATAAAATCTTCTGAAAAAAAAAAGGAGAAAAAAGAAATTGATCTTCCTTATAATATCCAAAGGCAGTAAGTTCAGACAAGTCTCAGGCAAGGTGAGGAAATCTGATAAAGGAGCCAGCCAGCTCTGCTTTCTGGGGTCTCGGGGTTCTGGGGTCTCGGGGCTCCTGCCCCGGCTCTGGTGCTCCGGGGAAGTCTAAGGTCACGCTAACAAGCCCGGTTCTGGAGTCAGACTGCTGGATTCATGTCACAGCTCTGCCATTCCCATCAACCTCTCTTTGCCTCAATTTCCTTGACTACAAATGCTTGAGTTTAATTGAGGTCTCTGAGAATTAAATGAGATAGTACTTGGTCACCTATTAAATGCTCAATATTATTTGTGTTTCTTTTTTATGTTTGCTTCATTCTGTTCCATCTGAAAATTGGTTTCCCCTTCCTTCTACTTTATGCATGTGGGATGATGTCATCCTAAGGTAAACATTAATTCTGACAAACTACCTAACGTCTCAGTCCCAAATAAAATTAATTTTCCAGAGGAAGGGGTTGATTGGTCCAACTTGGTTCACTTGTTTACCCCTAGTCTGATCAGCTGTGGTTGGAGGACAGGACCGGTGTTTGGGGACGACCACAGGACCTATTCCATTGTTCGTTCTTAGAAGAGAAGACACATAACATTTTCATAACACTTTCGTATTCCCTATAAATATTCACATTTAAAAGTTAGAGGCAGTGAATATTCTATAAATAGAATATCTATAAACTCTATCTGTAAACCATAATTATATTAAGGAAAGGTGTGTGTAAAGCAAACCCTATTAAAAATGTATACAAGAGGACCATGAAGTAAAATTATTTGTATGTAAAGACTCCTTTTAAATTTGAAATAATAGCTTCGCTGAAAATCCTTAAAAATTAAAATATTTGAGGGTTATTTAAGCCAGATTTCGTCAAGGTCAGCAGATGAAATTGAAGTTTTAAAGTCTGTCACTCAATTAGCTTGATTATCTTTTGAAGAAACTAAACTTGACAGATTTTGTGTTGCTTGTGGTATTCCCTTATGGTTGATCACTAAGGAGAGAATCCTTTCTGTTTTGAAAGGGATTAAAGTCAAATAAAAAGAAGTAAGTCAGGGGCTACTGGGTGGCTCAGTCAGTTGAGCGGCTGATTCTTGATTTTGGCTCAGATCATGACCTCGGGGTCCTGGGATCGAGCCCTGTGTCAGGCTCCATGCTTAGCTGGGAGTTTGCTTGAGATTCTCTCTCCCTCTACTTCTGTCCCTCCTGCTTGTGCTTTCTCTCTCTTTTTCTCTGAAATAAATCTTAAAAAGAAGAAGTAAGTCAGCATCTATCTCCTTCAAGGGTATTAAATGACTTTTGTCCTTTCAATTATTTAAGACATAAACAGATTGTCAGTATCCTGACTCTTATTTGAGCTAAATTTATTTCATTAATTCAGAAGTCATTGAAGTCATTCAAGGCCCTGTGTCATTCGAGGTTCTGTGAAGGAAGCCAGGAGGAATAAGATGTGGTCAGTTCCCTTGGGAACCTCGCTGGGGGAAAAATGGCCATGTATGCAGCAGACACATTCACAGAGCCATGGAAAAGAGATGACCACATAGGCAGTGGCTATGTTCACACTGCTATTGGAGAGATAGCCATATATACTCTGACATGACCGTACTGCAATGGGAAAGATAGCCAGGTATGGACTGGACACATTCACACTATTGTGGGAGAGACAGCCATGTATACAGCAGACATATTCACACTGCTGTGGGAGAAATGGGTGTGTGTACAGTGGACACATTCACACTATTGTGGGAGAGATAGCTGTGTATACAGTGGACACATTCACACTATTGTGGGAGAGATAGCTGTGTATACAGTGGACACATTCACACTGCTGTGGGAGAGATAACCGTGTATACAGTGGATACATTCACACTGCTTTGAGAGAGATAGCCGTGTATACAGTAGACATATTGACACTGCTTTGAGAGAGATAGACCATCATTCAGTTAACTCTCTAGCATGGAACCTCGCACATCATGGATGCTCAATCATTTCTTGTTGAAAGAATAAACTAATTAGTACATCGAGGCAGGGTGATAAAAGTGCTGTTGGACAAGTACAAAATGTTACAAAAGCATAGAAGAGAAAGAGCCATTCATTCATCAGATAAAGACTTCATTTGTGCCTTCTGTGTGCCAGGCGCTGTCCTAAGCATAAGCTCATGGCTATTACTTCTGGCTAGAAACTTTGAGAAAATGACATGAAGGAGTTGGCATGTGTGCTGGACCTTGAAGTTCAGACTCATAGGTTTAAAGAGGCGTAGCTGGGCCTGAGAGAATTCCAAGAGAAGAGACAAGTGCAGTTTGGCTGGACATGACAGCTATGGGGTGAGTCATGATGGCTAAGATCACAACAGTGGTATAAGCCAGAGTCACTGAGGAAAGAGCCTCTGGTTCTGGAAGATTCTTTTGGACTTCATTTTGTAGACAGTGGACAGCCGCTGAAACGTTTAAGAAGTCACATAAGCAGGCTGTCCTGGAAAGCCCATGCGGGATGGATTGGTGATACTAGAGGCAGGGTGTCGGGTCTTGAAGGAAGGGAGTGATGATGGGAATGTAGAGAAAAAATGAGTATGAGAAACACTGGAGGGTGAGAATCTATAACATACAGGAGACATCATAAATATGAAACTGTTGAAACTGGAAAACAGATCAGATGAAAACAGTTAAGAGACTGAGGTGTCTCAGATGAACCCTGAGCTTCAAGCTTACCTAATTAGGAGACTGAAGGCACCATTAATGAAAATGGGAACCACAGGGTGGGGATCAGAAAGGCAAGAGAGATGAGAAGGCAAATTGTGGATAGACTGGGCGTGAGGCGACAGCAGTTTCCACGTGGTTGACAGGGTTTCTAATTCAAGTAAGCAAGGCCTGGGAGCCACTGCAGTAGGTGCTTAAGGGAATGATTTTCACCTATGAGATAGTAATTTCATTGATATCTTCATTTACAAAACCAGTTTTTCTGGCTGGAAGAAGAATTTTGCAACTACCGTATAAATAGGGATTATTGAGCTCCTTCAGATTATTGTTGGCCTCAGCACACCACTGATCCAGCTAAAGATGAAATTTAGAACAGTACCAGAAACAGCAAATGGACCTTAGGCTCTGTCTGTGATCCAAGGGACAGGGACTTAGGATCATCCAGGGAAAGTCTTGGAAAGTCACAGGTTGCTACCATGTGAGTTGGGAAGGCATTGAAAATCACAGCAGAGAGCTGGAGGTCAGAATCAGAAGGCAGGGAGATGATCAAAATAATGGGAGTCAGCCAACTGTAGTAATTAAGATAATCAGACTAATTTTTTCCAAATGGCAGGTTTTTTGGGCCTGTATTCCTCCTTAAGATATTTGGCAAATAAATTTCAATTTGGGGCCCTTTGGTGTTGTAAAGTTGCCACTTAGGATTTAACAGAGATAATAGCTGAAGCCATCGGATTCAGTGGCATTATACAGAGGAGCTCCTGTCTCTATGCAGGGGGTAAGAAAAACTAAATGTGGAGAAAACAGAGATAAGAGAAGGACCACAAGGATACACTATTACAGAGCAAACAGAAGATACTTCACAGTCAGCCCTTCCAAGAAACTGTGTAAAAAGAAATATCTTTTTCGGCATATGCATAGCATGGTATTAGGCACAAAAGAAGTCAAATGATACATGTTCTGCCCTCTGGGAGCACTTTTGCATGAGCATAAGGGATAATACAAAAATTGGGGGAAGGAGGGTAAACTGTGTTATAGGAACAGAGTTCTACTTCTGAGCATAACGCAGGGACAGAGACCAGATTTAACTTTCTGCCTTAAACAACTAAAAAACAAAAACAAAATATAGACAAACTGTATGAGTCAATGGTTTCCCAATATTGGACAACAGGCAGTAATCTCTAAGAGAAGGGAAGCAAACAGGATGAGCCCCACGATAGCCTCAGTTTGATACCTAGACAGAGTGCCAGCCTGGGGTACAGAGAAAAAGAACTTAGGGAGAACCAAGCAATCTCCCTGAGTTGAAGAGATAGAATTGAGGATCTTAGAGGAGGACAAAGTAGCTAAAATTCCCTAGGCAGTGTACCAGAAATACGCACAGAGAGAGCTCCAGAACCTGAAGAAGGTTCCTTTCAAGTCCTGAGCTGAGTACTAAGTACTGCATGCTTGCATGGAAACTGCTTAAAGTTGTGGAAAGAATCACCACACATGAACATGATTTGACAGAAAAATTTCTGACATTCATTCAAAACTGGAAATAATTCACGTTCCCAGTAGCCAGAGGAGAGAAACTCCACAATACATGGGGCATCCATCAGACTTAGCACTCAAAAGGCTATTGCCTAAGTAGAGGGGCCAAATTAACCTTAGCCTAAAGCCAGCTGTGGTCCCACCTAACAAAGCTTAAAGGTAAGCTGTGAAAAGATCAAAATGATTCCAAAGAACCATGTTACAGAACGAAGTTCATAAACGGTTTCAATAATGCAAAAATAAATAGGTACATAAATAAATACCCAACATGATAAGACACACTGCCTGCCGCCTAATCAAAAATCACCAGGCACATAAAGAGGCAATAAAATACAACTCATAAGGAAGAGAAAATTAATGAATAGCATTTTAAGGGGAGATGTGGGAGATTTTTAAAAGAGCCAAATCAAATATATAGAGAAGAAAATTACAAGGTCGAAAAGCCAAACCAAACCAAACCAAACCAAAAAAACAAAAACAAAGCAAAATAACACTGAAGGGAACTAACAGAACTTAGACCTGGCGTAAGCTAAATTAATAAATTTAAGGGCAAAATGATAGGAATTTTCCAAAATAAGATAGTGAGAAAAAAGATCTAAAAAATAATTGAAAAAGGCAACAGTAAGTGGTGGGACCTCTCTGCGTGGCCTCCTCTACATGTCCTCTACATTCCCTCAGGGGAAATGGGGAGTTCAGGAAAAAATATTTGAGGACCTTCTGGGTGAAATTTGTCCAAACTTGATGAAAACTATAAACTTAGAAATCCAAGAAATTCCAACAAACTCCAAGCAAAAGAAACATGAAGAAAACTGCATCAGGCCACGTCTTAATCAAATTATTTAAAACCAGTGAAAAAGAGAAAGTTTTAAAGCAGCTAGAAAAAAAATGAAGAACAAAGACAAAAATCATAGCAGATTCCTCATTGGAAGCAGTGCAAATCAGAAGAAAGTGAAGTAACAACATTAAAGTACTTAAAAAAAATACTGCCAATCTAGAATTCTGTACCCAGCAAAAACAAACAAACTTTGATAAACAAAGGTGAAATAAAGATTCCTCCAGGTGTATAAAAGCTGAAAGATTGTGTGTGCAGCAGCAAACAAGCAATGTAAGAAATGTTAAAGGAAATCCAGAAGGAAAATGATGCCAGGTGGAAATCTGGATCTAACCAAAGGAAGGCAGAGCTCCAGGAACTGTCTTTCTAAAACAAAAATGGTAACAGCGTGTTGTGCACGTTATAACATATGTACTGAAAAAACAAAACAGTAACAACAAAAACCATAGTAGTCCAATTCTAAAATGGCTCCCAGTGATCCCCAATGCCTGGTGTAATCCTTTTTCCTGTGTGTGAGAGAGATCTAGAAACTTGCTTCTGGTGAATGGAATATAGCAAGAGTGCTGGGATCTCACTTCCATTTTGCTGACACTCTCTGTTTCTTCTTGCTTGCACACTTGGATGAAGCAACCCACCATGTTGTGTGCTGCACTATCGAGAAACCCATGTGTCAGGGAACTGCGGGTGACTTCTCGCCAAAGGCCATGACAGAATCGAAGTGTTCAGTCTAAACGCTCCTCGGGACCTGAATCCTGCCAACCACCTTCCCCAGTTGAATCTTGAGCTGACAGAAGCTCTAGATATTTTGTTTACAGCTTTGTGAGAGACCTGGAGACAGGGGACCCAACCGACTCCCGTACTAATTCCTGACCCACAGAAACTGTAAAGTAATATGTGTTGTTTTAAGCTACTCAGTTTTGGGGGGATATACCATGGGAAGGGAAATGGGATATATACGGGGATAAATGTAAAATACTTTTGCCCTATTTTTTATATATCTTTATAAGATAATTGAGTGTTTAAGGCAAAAATAATTTCATAACAAATGAAGAAATGAAATGTTTGGCAATTTTTTTTTTTTATTTTTGTGACAGAAGATAGATCAGTGGTTGTTTAGAAACTAGGCGTGGTACGAAGAGGGATGAGATTTCAAGGGGGCACAGGGAAACTTGGAGGCGACAGATAGGTTCATTCTCTTGACCATGGTGATGGTTTCATAAGAGTACACATATGCTAAATCTCATCAATTTTGTGTAATTTAAGTATGTGCTGTTCACTGTGCATTATTTATATATATTCAAAAAAGATATGAATAAAAGAATAAAAATAAATAATAGAAGTTTGGAGAAGGGAAAAGTCCATGTAGGTTGTAATTATTGCAAAAAAAAGTCACAAAGGACAGAAGACCTAGCAACAGTCAGGCTTTGGTAAAGTGGTAGAAGGAAAGAGGGGAAGCACTAAGGCAGAGGGTAGAGTGCCGAAAACCAAGAAGGAAGTGGTATTGGTGTGTGGACAGGAGAATTAGCCAGAAAACCACCTTCCTCAATCTTTCAAGGATAATTTCTTCCTGAAAATCTCCATAGGGCAAGTTCCTATAAGTCTAAGACATAGATCCTATGAATTTCAAGAGATGTTGATACTTCCTGAACCCGGAAATTAAGCTGCTTATACTAAAACAATATCAAATCCCCTTGAAACGGACACTGTCACTTAAGTAAATGACATTAGTTATCATGGTGTGGCCTTCCAAGGCAATTTCCCCTCATTAATTACTCTGTGATAAGGCTGAATGCTTTAGTTGAGCTCATTTATGGCTATTGCATCCCATACATTTAAAGGATTACTATTCTGTTTTAGCCAACAAAAGACAAAATAAGTCAATAAAAACAATGTAAATGGTGGATCAGATTGTCCCTACTATAGACTTACAAACCAAAAACACTGGGACTCTCGCCACTGAGAAGATGACCTCATAGGGGTTCTTGTTTCCTTGCGCTCGGCTGCTTGGGAAGTACACGCCATCCAAAGCAGTTCTCACAAATGTGAATAAAAGCATTGTCATAACCCAAAGCAGATATTACATGAAACTCCTTGCAAATTTAAATTCTTGTAAGCCAGAAGGGCATATTCTGGGATATAACTATAATGGGAAATAAGCTTAAGGAAAGCAAATAAGACCGGGTTAAGGAAGGGTTTTATTGTTAGATTAAGGATTTGGGACTTATTTGGGAGGCCTCTGCTGTCTGGAAAAGAGGAGGGACGAGATGCCAGGTGTGCTGACGGTCACGTAGAAGGCATGAGCAGAGTAGAGATAGGCAAGGAAGGAGTGAGACGGGAGGGCTGAGATGTCGCCATGGGGTAGATGACAAGCATGAATAAAGCAGGTGGCAGCATAATACCAAAGACATGTCATAATAATAACTAATATTAATCGCTTCTTACGTGCCCGGCACTCTTCTAAGTGCTTAGATGTATGAGCTCTGCATTGACTGGTATTTACTATGGGGTGTACACGGTTATTATCTCTATTTCACATTTGAGAAAACCAAGGCACCAAGCGAAGAAGTAACGCCCCCACGGTCAGAGAGCTAATGAGGAGCAGAGCTGGGGTTTGAAGGGGGTGGTCTGGCCCCGGGGTGCTGTGTTGGCTCTGCACACCCTCGGGGGTTCAGGCTGTATGGCCCCATGATGGTATCGAGAATGACATGAGGGGAGCCCGGGCCGCAAGACCCTGAGTCCACTCGCTGCTCTCCGTGTCCATGGCCCCTGCCTTCGTCCAGGACAGTGGCTTCTCTTCTCTGAAACAGCCTCCAGCTGCCTTCCCCAGCTCCAGATGTGTCAGCCTCCATTCAGTTCTCTGCCCTCCCCAGAGTGATCTTCCAGAAGCTAAATGCTGATCGCATCCCCCCCAGTGCAGAATCACTGGGGTGAAGTCCAAAGCTCAAAGGCCCTACACGATCTGGTCCCAGATCCTTTGACATTCTGGGTTCCAGATATTACATGAGACTTCATGTTCTCTCGTTCCTGGGGTTTGGTACATGATGCTCTTTCCGTTGAAAATACTGCTCCCCCTTCTTCCCACCCTCCCCGTTCTCCATGGACTAACTTCTACCCATCCCTCACATCCAATCCGAGAGGTCACTTCCCTCGGAAATTCTATACTGACACCCTGAGCCACATGTGCCTGAGGCCCTCCCTCTGATGTGCGTGCCCAGTGCCCTGTACCTTCACTAATTTTACAGCAGTCTAACCACACACTTCATAACTGGCTCACTCCCCTGAATAATAAGCTCTGTGAGGGCAGTAACCTTGTTCATTATTATATCCCCGGCACTTAGCATGGTACCTAGGACATAGTGGGCTCTAAATAACGTTTTAAATTGGAGGATAAATAAGGATTGAGTTTGACAGGATATAGAAAACAAAAGGGAGAGAGAAATCAAACTTTCTTCTAATACACCAGACCTAACCAGTGCCATTGGCAGCACCAAGGGGGGATTTAGGATAATCGTTTGGGACTTGCTCAGGTTAGACTGGGACCTGTTGACTCTGGTAATGCAGTGTCATCCGAGAAGGACTGGTCTGTGTGCAGCTGGGATGATGGAACCGGGGCTCATTTGTGAGGCTGGAGGTTCAAGCTTGCTAACGTTACCCTCTTTAGATTTCCCTGCCTTTTTTAAAAAGAGAATCTTGCCTTTCTGTCTTTGCTTGGTAGTTGTTTACTTAGACTGATTGTGGCTTTATCACAGTGAAACAGAAATCGAGGTTATTATCAAGCAGATTCCTCTCTAGGTTGTGTGTACAACCATACACAGAAAGGAGAATTAATTTTCTCCGCATGGTTCAGAAAGTTTGCTTGTATCTTTTTTATTCTGCTGTTCTTTGCTTAGGTCGTAAATGAAAGGACGGATTTCTGAGAGAAAAGCCAAAGCCGAAATGCTCTCGACTCAATTACACAGCAAATAGGAAGGCTGTTCCTGATCTGGCAGAGAATAATTTGGCTTTTCTATAGATCATTGTTTGAGGAGGACTTAGTAAAAGGTAGATTTTCTGTAGGAAGACATGTGACTGTGACTCCAGCCCCGCAGCCGTACCAAGCCAAAGTGCTTCTGCGTCCACCTGTAGAGACCCAGCTAGCAGTTGGTAAGTGCTTTTAGGGTGAGATGCGAATCTGTCATGTTCAAAGTAGCCTCGGAGCTGGAGAGAAGGCGTGGCGATAGTGCGGCTGGCAGATAACCCCTCTCAAAGGATATGTGGGCATCCGTCCTCTATTCTAAGAATGACCCACCTATTTCCTTCTGGTTAAATGTACAAGGAATTTGTATGTTTGGCTAGACTCTGTGTGTGTGCGTGTGTGTGCGTGCAGTCAGGTGTAGCTTAATACTTCACCAGAGTGCAAACAAAATGCTTCCCTTGTAGCCTCCACATCTGCAGGAATATGATCTTCCTTACAAAAAGACCTGAAGGATTACTTGAAAGAGTTAAACATATTGGGACCCAAAACACTGCTTTGCCTCTTATGGGCTGTGTGACTTCGCATGAATGGATAAAGAAATTATGGCATATATATTTATATTTTTAATAATTTCGCCTTAAAAAAATAATAAAAGAGATCCTGCCATTCACAACAACATGGATGAACCTGGAGGACATTATGCTCAATGAAACAAGCCAACACAGAAAGAAAAAAAAAAACAACTTTGTGATCTCACTTATATCCAAATCGAATCTAAAAAAGTCAAATATATAGAAGCAGAGAGTAGTCGAAGTGCGGTTACCAAGGGGCTGGAGGTGGGGAAATGGGGGGAGATGTGGGTTAAATGATACAAAGTTGCAGATACATAGGATGAATAAGTCTAGAGATCTACTGCATGGCACCATGACTGTAGTTAATAATACTGTACGGAGGGGTGCCAGGGTGGCTCAGTTGATGAGGCATCTGCCTTTGGCTCGGGTCAGTATCCCAGGGTCTTGCGATCGAGTCCTGCATCGGACTCCCTGCTTGGTGGGGAGCCTGCTTCTCCCTATGCCTGCCGTTCCCCCTGCTTGTGCGCTCTCTCTCTCTCTCTCTCTCTCTGACAAATAAATAAATAAATAAATCTTTAAAAAGAATACTTACCGAATATTGGAAATGTGCTAAAAGAGTAGATTTCAGGTGCTCTCATCCTACACCCAAAAAATGGTAATTTACATGAAGAGATAATATGTAAATTAGCTTGACTGTAGTAATCATATTACTTTACATATGTGTATATAAAATCATCATGTTATACTCCTTAAATATATACCATTTTTATTAAAAATAAAATAAAAGGAACTTGGGGGCACCTGGGTGGCTCAGTGGGTTAAAGCCTCTGCCTTTAGCTCAGGTCATGATCTCAGGGTCCTGGGATGGAGCCCCGCATCGGGCTCTCTGCTCAGCAGGGAGCCTGCTTCCCCCTCTCTCTCTGCCTGCCTCTCTGCCTACTTGTGATCTCTGTCTCTCTGTCAAATAAATAAATAAATAAAATCTTTAAAAAAAATAAAATAAAAAAATAAAAGGAACTTGTATAAGGGGAAGGGTGATGACAGGAGTAAGGGAAGCCCGGAGGAGGAGGTTTGATGGGGAAAAGGTAAACCATTTGCTGGATTTACTGAATTTGAATGCAGAGCCCAAAAGGCATTTGGAGTTAGAGCCCTGGAACCCAGGAGAGCACAGCAGCCTGGATAGGTAGACCTGGGAATTGCTTTTAAAATAAAGCCAGAAAGTAGAGCTGCCTCTGCCCCAGAGGAAGGAGGTGCGTGTTCCGGGCATCACCGCGCCATTCCGACATTGCCAGAGGGGATTTAGGAATATATTAAAGAAGTAGTTCAGAAGGTATCAGATGGCAGAGTCACTTTCTGAATAATTTTTTTCCTAAGCCGCCACACTTACAGATGCATTCTAAGTAAGCATACGGAAAGCAGCACGCCGCTTCGGGTTGAGCTACCAATTTTGATACACTTCCGCAATTCACCCACATTAGCTCACATCGCCAGCTGCTGTCCTCCCAGAGTGATGAGTTTAGTAGCACCCGTCAGCCAGGGGCTGCAGAGCAGCATTTTAATGGATCCCGAAGATTTTCATCGGAATACACTGGACACTGCTAACAGTGCCGGGGTGCCTGTCGCCTTGGTGTTGCTGACAGTCTTCCCCGCAGAGGTGGCCTGGCTGCTGAGATACTGAGGGAGCGGCCCTTGCAAGTCGGTTGACAAAGGAAACCCTAAAGCGCCTGTTTATGCGGCTATGTGTTCCCAAGTAGTGATTTATGGTATTTTAAGCAGAGACGTAAACTCTGTGATTAAAAGGAGTCAGCTAATTCTTTCTGGAGTAGCGAATGTGTTCAGGAGCAAGAGCCTAAGAGAGTCTGGATTTTTAGGCAAATTAAAAATCAGAAAGCTTTCTTTAGACAAGCGACAAATTAGGAGGTAATTAATCGCATTAAATGAGGATTCACCATGGAATTCCTTCAAACAGCCAGTTTCCCGCATCACTTAAAGAATTTGATTAACATTCATTACCCTCTTCTATCAAGCATGGTTCCTCATACTGATTTCAACTCATTTAGTCCCTCGCAAGGAGCCTTTCTGCAGAGAAAATTCACTCCTGCAAAATTAACAGGGTACCCTAATAGCACACGAACTGGAAATAAGATCTGTTCCCACTTAGCTTCATGTGAGCTATGAGCTTGCACCCGTGACTGCAACTCCTCATGACCGGGGTCCCTTCTCTTTCCTCAGGGAAGTAGCAGGTGCTTCGTTCTCTATTCCCCTGGGATGGCGTACCTCTCTTTTGTCCCCTTTGCTCATTTGTTTCGTTTGTTAAATTTCACATGAGTGAAATCATATGGTATTTTTCCTTCTCTAACTGATTTATTTCGCTTAACACAACACACTCTAACTCCATCCACGTCGTTGCAAATGGCAAGATTTCATTCTTTTCTATGGCTGAGTAATATTCCATTGTGTATGTATGTGTGTGTGTGTGTGTGTGTGTGTGTGTGTGTGTGTATACACATATATGTGTGTGTGTGTGTATCCTCTTTATCCATTCATCTGTTGACAGACAAACTGGGCTGTTGCCACAGTTTGTCTATTGTAGATAATGCTGCTGTAAATATCGGGGTGCATGTATGCCTTTGAATGAGTCGTTTTGTATTCTTTGCGTAAATATCTGGTAATGCAGTTGCTGGGTCATGGGGTAGTAGTTCTATTTCTAAGTCTTGGAGGAACCTCCATACTGTTTTCCAGAGTGGCTGCACCAGTTTACATTCCCACCAAGAGTGCAAAAGGTCCCCCTCTCTCTACATCCACACAAACACCTGTTGTTTCTTGTGTTGTTGAATTTAGCCATTCCGACAGATATGAGGGGATGTACCTCAATGTGGTTTTCATATGCATTTCCCTATGATGAGTGACGTTGAACATCTTTTCATGGCGATACGGCAATTTCTTAAACCTGTTGTTTAGGAGACAGTTTAAAAGGCAGAAAGAGAGCTAAAGCACAGAAATTACAATTAATTAATTTAGTGTCTTATTTAATAGTCTACCAATCCCTTTCACCTCGTTGTTTATCTGCTTCTGTCTTAGTCTGGGCAGACTTGCTGTAACAAAATTTCACAGACTGGGTACTTAGAAACAACAGAAATTTCTCCCAATTCTGGAGGATGGGAAGCCCAAGGTCAAGACACAGGGATTGTCACATTCTGTTGAAAGCCCTCTTCCTGGTTCATAGCTGGTGTCTTCTCTGCGTCCTCACACGGTGGAAGGGACTGGAAGCTCTTTGGGGATCTCTTTTATAAGAGCACCGATCCCATTCATGAGGGCCCACCCTCATGACGTAAGCACCTCCTAGAGGTCCCCCTCCCAGTGCTATCACATTGGGGGTTAGGACTCCACGTACGAATTTGGGGGGAAGCAGACATTCAGACCATGGCTTCAAGCTTTCAGCATACTTGGCAAAACAGATGATCTGTGGGGAGAAAAAGTGGTCAAGGGCCATCGAGACAGCGCCAGTATCAGAGTTCTTTATTCAGAAGGGTCAGGTGCGGAAGGCATTAAGCATCCACATACACAAGGGGAAATAGAGCCCCATTGCAGCGGTCAGTGGAAGGCCTCTATGAGACACAAACCCATTTACATCATGGCACTATGCCTTTTTCCAGAACAGGCACTCAACAGGGCCTTGTCACATTGGACCGAAACAAACAAAAGTCTAATTAGTTTTTAAAAAAATAAACTGCTGAGCGAAGCCTAAAATTTAAAAATAATAGGAGGATGCCATTCTGGCGAGGGTGTTCTTGCTTATCCCTCCTGGCGGCGCCGAGGAAGGCAGGCCGGCCGGTCTAAGAATAAGGAGAGGCAGGTCCCTGGTGGCCATTCGGAGCTATTTCCTCAGCGACTCAAGCCTGTCAGCCTCATTCATGTCATATCAAGATTCCTGGTGCAACTGCCCCAGAAGTTTCTGAATTTTTTTTTTTTTTCAATAAAGTGGAAAAATACAAATCACCTTTAGCTGGGTTTTGGTTCGGGTTTTTTTTCCCTTTCTGAGGCATTCTCTGGGTACGGGAGGCAGCTCAGTTTCACATGCACCGGCCTAGCGAATGCCTCCAGGAACGCTGACAGGTCCTGCAGCCTGTTGCTTCGTGAAAGGATGTGGGGAGCTCTCCCTCCCGGAGGCTCACCGCTGATGCTGTGAAGAGGGATCGTCTCCCTCTGATTGCGCCTACAAAGTGCCTTTTGCAGATTATTAGCAGATTAGAGGAGGTGAAGTCATGGGGGCCCGCTTTCCAATTAAACAGAGGTCAGCACAATAGCCTAATATTTATTGAGCTCTTACTCTGTGCAAGGCATGTTGTGATAGGCCTTTGTACATGGTCCCTCGTCTATACTGCAAAGAATGGAAAACCTGACCAATAGTGCCTTAATCCCCAAAGGCATTTATGGTTTATATAACGGGAACTCTGGAGATAGGCAAACCAGTCTTGGCTTGGCAAGATCAACAGTGTCATCAAGGAGAAAGGCTCTTTCTTTCACTCTCATCCCTAGTGGATTGACTTTCATCCTTAGCTTCACAAGATGGCTGCCCCTAGGCCAGACATCACATCTGCATTAAAGTCAGGAAGGAGGGGGAACGAGTAGGTACCATGGGAATTTCCCTTTCTTACATATTCCTTTTGTAAGGAAACAAAATTCTTCCAAAATCCCCTTAACCTACCTCCCGTCAACCCCACTGTGCAGAACTGGGACTCACAGATACCTCTAGCTGCAAAGAGGCCAAGAGGGGAGCATTTAACTTTCATAACTTTCATAGTCTTTATAGGGAGGCAGGCAAGAGGGAATGGGGAGTGGATGTCAGCTTGGTCAAGCAGTGGTGTCTGCCTTATATAGATTATTGATTTCATCCTCACAATAGCTCTGTGAATGGAGTATTGTAATTATCCGCAGTTTGCAGGTGAGAAGACAGAAATTAAGAGACTTGCCCAAGATCAGGCAGCTGATAAATGGTTTGGCTTATAACTTTCACCATAGCAGACAAACATCCAGTAAGATCGTTAAGAAGGCAAGTGGCTGAGATAGATTGTCTTCTAGATTCTGAATCCAAGCTCTACTTCCTTTTAGTTATATGTCTTGAGGGGTTATTTAACCTCTTTTCACCTTGGATTGCTCACTTGTAAAATGGGGATAACCTTCCATTTATGGTGAAGATTAAATGACTTAATACTTGTAAAAGTACCCAGAAAATTTGGCTTGGAAAAAGCACTAGCAACATGTTAACTAAGACGCTATGAAGTGGACTCATTTATAATAGCCCTAAACTGGAAAGAACCCAAATGCCCACCATTGGCAGAAGGGATCAATAAATCATGGTATAATCGTACAGTTGAATACCATGCAGCAATGAAAAAGGGTGGGTTATTAATACACACGACAATGCAAGATAGTCTTACAGTGAGTGAAAGAATCCAGACATGAAAGAGTACTCACTATATGATTCCACTTATTTGAAGTTCGAAAACAGGCAAAACTAATCTATTGTGACGAAAGTCAGAAGAAGAGTTACCTTTGGAGAGTTCTGCCTACGAGAAGGCATGAGGGAACTTTCTGGGCTGCTGGAGAGATTCTGTATCTTGATCTGAGTGGCGATTATGCCGGTATATACACAGGTGAAAATACACTGATTTGTACACTTACGATGTGTGCCTTATACTGTGTGTATATCCTATTTCTATTTTAAGAGTACATAAAAAATGTTAAAAAGAGGAAAACAGAGACGATGAAGCATTCCTGTTTACACTGACTGGCATTTCTGGACGACACTCTTAGAAAAAAAATGGTGGCAAGAAGAGGAAGGAGGGTTATGGGTCTTCTTTCAGAAAGCCTCTGCTGCCCGCCCCCGCCCCTTCAGCGGAAGCTTCCTTTGAGTCATTTGCCCAGTCATGGAGATATGTTTGCACTGGAGTCATCCTTGCCCTCTTGCCTGACCCCTGGGTGATCAGTGGTAAACTTCGGTGGCGAGGCAAACACAAGTACAACATCTGATTGCGTTTGTCGGCATTATCCTGCAGTGAGTCAGATTGTCTCCTAACTGACCGACACGAATGCCCGGATGCATCAGCCTGGGATGCCCCCGAGAACTGTCCTTCCAAAGGCAGGCTGCCATGGAGCTGACCCCTGACGAGCTCCCGCTCTTTGTGTGGAACAAGGGGTCATGGATGGTGCCCTCAGCTGACCGGGCGACAATGTGGGGGGAAGAAGTGGGCAATGCGTTTAGGCTGAGGGGACAGTGGTGCCCATGGCCCCGGGCTGCCTCAGCCATTTGGGCAGTTTGAAGCCTGAAAGGAGATCCTCTGAAGGAAGAGGTGCAGAGTCAGACCAGGACAGCATTAGGGGCTTTCTGAAATTTTCTAGTTCGCAGGGGCTACGGGGGATGAGAAACAGCTCATTCGTGATTTGGGCTTGTCAGGGGTAGGGTGGAAGGAAAGGTATGCCACCCCTCGACCAGGCAAGAGACCACTGCATCTTACTTACAAACACCCAAACACAAGGACCTTTTTCCTCTTCAATCCCGTGAAGATTTTTTTTTCTTTTGGAATGTCAGTCATTGAGAGAGCAAACTGGAGAGGGACAGGGTTGCCGAACTGTGCCCCCGGGCCGGAAAGTGTGGCCAGCACACACTGCAAGGAGTGAAGGGAATCCCGAGAGATTCAGAGCCTCAGCTCTGGGTAAGCGGAGGAGTGGCGGCCTCTGCTTAAATTTGGTCACTGCAAGTCACCCAAAGTGCTGCCCGCACTCCCTCCGTCCCCTGTGTTTGGGAATGCCTGGAAATCCTGACGTGAGAGTGAGGCCCGGGGAGGGGGAGCCCGCCCACCAAGGCTGCCCGCGAAATGTGTCTGGGGGGGTCTCCATCCTGGCTTTGGGTGGGCCCAGGCCTGGCCTTGGCCTGCACTGCCCCAGCAGATCCCTGGGGGGCCCCGTGAGTTCCCAGGGCACCAAGGGATCCCCTGGCTGTGGGCTGCAGGGCCCTGGATGGAGCGCAGCCTGGGCCACAGACATGAAGTGACATATAGCGGTTACATATGTAGACATTCTCTGTGTGGACCTTTGCATGTGCTCTTGTTCCCAACCCCACAAATGCTGGGACTGGTCCTGAGGAAGAGAAGAACAGGAGAACCTGACGCTTGTTCAGAAATCCCCCTCCCCCACCACCACCTGACAGAGGTGATGGATTGTCTCCTGTTTCCAGCCTACTACCCATGGCACACGCCCATATTCCCCACAACCACAAAGCAGCCATAGAGAAGGTTCTCGCCCTCCCTACATTGTCTCTTTCTCTCCAGTGCTCCCCCTGCAGAACCCCAATACAGTACGTTTGGAATTTCGGGTACCCGTGGGCATCTTTGCTCAGCACAGCCACTTCCTGAGACCAAGCACCACAGTCTCCACGCAACCAAAGATCATGAGTTTTGGGAGGACATCCTACTGACAAAAGACAGTTGTTGCCTCTGGGGGGGAGAAAGAAAATCTTATATTTTTTTTCTCTAGGAAGTCCAACCTTCTTCCCAAATGTTATTCTGTCATTAGCCTTCCCAGCACCCCCAGGGAGCCCGGTGATATCACGAGTCCTGACTTTATGGAGAGAGAAATTGAGTCACACACCACGTCTGTAGGTTCGCATTTGGTGGCTCAAAAACAGAAGCATTTTTCCTCTTTTTGGACTAGGATTGCATCTCATTTCCATAAACAAAACACTCGGGAGAATATGGCTTTTCTACTTCAAACAAGTGTCTTCTTAAACACAGTTTGATGGCTTTGGGACATACACATTCTGTCTAGGCATATGATAGCCTTCAAATACCATATGGTCGGACCAGCCTCTGATTAGTGATGGTTTTGCAGATGCTAGAGGAATCTTCTGGAGCGGTGGGTGCCCCCAGTTGGGAATTTTTTGTGAGAGTCCCTATCAGTGGCTTCACTCAAACTAAAGAACACAAAAGCCTAGTTTTGATATTAAAAATGATCTATCACCGTAAGACTATTTTTACTCTCTCTTTTTCTATCCCTTGAACAGAAGGGTAGCCCGTTCAGGGAAGAAATGGTAAGGCCGGCCTGTGTTTGGGCCAACTGATCGATGGCCCGCATCTCCAGGGCTGGTGACTCTGGTCTGTATCACGCTCAGAGGGAGGAAATTCCTGCAGTCTCCAAATTGGAAACGAACAAGCAAAAATAGCAAACGTCTGCTTGGAGACCCATCTACAGTTTCATATTAGCTGATGGTTTTTATGGAACTTACAGATAGATCAAAAGGAAGATGCATTTGTGCTCTCAGGGCCCAGCCTGTCAGCCAGAGAACATTTCTGTCTTTCAAAGGGTAGAGAATCCATGTTTTCACTCGATGAATATTTATTGAGTCCCTTATCTGTGCCAGGCACTAAGACACAAAAACCAAGCTGCAGTCCCTATTATTAGGGCTCCCAGACTGATGGGAGACAAGCATGGAGAGAAAGCACGGCTCGGTATAATGTGTGCTACAATTAAAATCTGTGCGAAGTGCTGCGACCCCCATCAGGTTGGAGAATACTTTACGGAGGGGGTAAGGCTCTCCAGTTCTCAGAATCGGCCTGGGGAGGGGGATTCGGGGTGGGAAGAACAGTGCAGGCAAAGGCAAAGAGGCAGAGAGTCGGGCATAGTTCAGTTTGCTCGAATATGTTTATTTTAGGAATTGTTTGAATTCCTATTATGAGCCAGGCAAGCAGGATGCGTGGTGAGCAAATCCAATACGGCCCGTGTTGCATGTGCATTTTGGAGGATGGAGAGGGAGGCGTGTGTTAAACAAAGCTTCTTGGAAGCAATCACATAGTTAACGCGCAGATGTCAGAAGTCAGTGGTATGCGGTTAAGGTACAGGGGGCTCTGGGCCCAGGAGGGCTTGGGGGTGGGGGAGGGAGGGATTTAGCGGGAGGATCAGCAAAGGCCCTTCAGCTAACACTGGCATGATGAATAGGAGTAACCCAGGCAAAGAAAAGAGAGAGCGCTGTTTAGGCGGAAGGAATAGAATTAAGGGGAAAGCCTGGTGTGTTTGAGGGCCTGGCAGGGAGCAAGACTGGAAGGGCAGACTGGGGCTGGATTGTGGAGAGCCTTCGAGGCCTCGAGGCCTCGGCTCCCTCATCAGCTGAAGGCTAGTTGAAGACAAAGCGTAAATAAGCTAACACCCCGCAACACTCCTTCTTGGGACAGGTGTGACATTCTTCCAGGAATCTCCCAACTATGTTAATGTTAATACCTTGCTAGAGGGGAAAACAACCTTAACTTGACAATGGCAAGGCCTCTGGTATCTTGTAGGTATCTTGTAGGGTGCCTGGGTGGTTCCTTGGTTAACCGTGTGCCTTCGGCTCAGGTCAGGATCGCACGGTTTTGGGATCGGGTCCGGCATCGGGCCCCTCGCTCAGTGGGGAGCCTGCTTCTCCCTCCGCCCGCTGCTCACCCTGCTTGTGCTCGCACTAGCTTTCTCTCTCTCGCTTTTTGTGTCAAATAAATAAATAAATAACATCTTTATTTTAAAAAAAAAAAGCATATGAAACCTCCCTTTTCCTGACTTCTCCCAACTCCGGAGTATATAATCACCATTCCTCCAGACCCCAGTGCAGCAGCTCTTTCTGCCCATGGGTCCTGTCCCCGTGCTTTAATAAACCACCTTTTTGCACCGAAGACGTCTCAAGAATTCTTTCTTGGCCGTCGGCTCCGGACTTCACCTATATTCCAAAACCACATCATTGCGGGGGATCTGCAGTTTTTGCCTCAGGTCAGGGGAAAACCAGCGCAGGCTGCCCGTCCTGCTCTCAAGCCTCAGAAGAGTGTGACGTGGCCGGGTTGGCCTTTCAGGAAGCTCGCGGCGGCAGCCGTCTGGCTAACCTCAGCAGTCATTTCGCGCGCGGCCCTTCAGCAGCCGTGGGGGCCTCTGCCGGGCAGGCCTGGCGTGAGCCGCGAGACCACAGGCAAAGGCAGCACTCAGCCTGACTTGGCAGCCACGGGAAAGGCCCGACTGCGTTTTGACTGAATTTGCCAAAGCTTTGTCACGTGTTTCCTCAGGTACTTGACAAGCCAAGGGCAGGAAAGGACATGTGGGGGGTGGCAGGTGGGGAATGGGGAAGCAACACCCAGGCTACCTGGGACTCTGGCACTGGCCCGCGTTGCTGCTCATGAAACCCAGGAAAAGGTGACAGTTCGGGGCGTTCACTGTCCACTGGCTGCCAACGCGGCCGAATGTCGCTGACGTCCGGTCGGGCCAAGAGGCAGGAGCACGAGTGCAGAAAGCAGGCTCTCTACCCTGGAATATCTCAGCCCGGGGAGAACTCACCTACCCAAACCTGGCGGCCCCCCAGATCCCTTCTCCTCGCAAGGCAAGAAACTGGGGATGGAGCCAGACACCTTTTTTTCATACATCGAAGAGATAGAAACTCCGATACTGGTCTCTCCCATAAAGGGAGATGAACAATTTTCTTTCCAAGAATCCGCTTTTCTTCTGCGCAACAATCAGCCAGCTCTTCTTGCAACATAAAAGCTTAAAGCTGACCAAACTTCAGGAAAGGCTGCCATTTGTAAGCCTACACGGAGGAATTTCAGATTAGGTGAAGTTGGCCATCATTCCTCTAGAACTCTCCTCTGGGCCAAGTCTAAGAGACTTCCTTCCTTGAGTCAGCCCCTTTCAGGCACGTAGGCCTGTCACTGCCCAGGCAGGGCATGCCACACCTGGCAATGTCACTGTTTTGGAACAAGGCACATTCACTTCTAAATCGAGAGTAACGGGTTCAATTTCTTCATTCGAGTTTTTCTGCCATTTTCTCAAGGAAATATTACAGCTAATTCTTTTCTTCCGGGGAAAGTGGCTCTGTTTGGAATGGGAAGGTGTACGGGGTATTATTTCAATTATTTCAACTTCTTCAGCTGCCCGGCCTCCTGTGGGCCCCCCCTTGCTTACCCTGTAATGGCGGTTGCTACAGTACATTCTACCATTTGTTTTGAGTCAAGGACACAGTGTGTGTGTGTTGGGGGGAGAGGGGAATGCAGCATCAGAGGTGGAAGCTCTAGGTCTGATTCTGTCCCTACAGGATTCTTTCTGGGCCACATAGCCCAGCTCCTGCTCTTAGAAGTATGAGTTTGCTTATGCGACTCCCACTTCCCGCATCTGTCCTCCGTGTATCAAATGAGAAGCTGTACTCACACAGCATAGCCCCTTTCTAGCTCAAAAAATTTGTTTTTAATCCTGAGAAAGTATACACCCTTGTCTTTCTGACTTATTAAGTTTGATATTCCTTTGGAAACACAAATCCATCATGTGAGAAAGCAGAAATGATATTTCCTCAGACTATCTCTGTGATTCTGAATGTTGAGGTCCTGACCCCCCAGTGTGATGGTATTTGGAGACGGGGTTTTGGGAAGTGATTAGGATTGGATGAGATCATGAGAGTGGGGCCCTCAGGATGGGATTAGTGCCTTTCTGAGAAGAGACAGCAGAGAGCTTGCTGTCTCTCTCTCGCTCCACGAGGACACGTGAGGAAAGGTCATGCAAAGACACAGAGAGAAGGTGGCCACCAAAACCGAATGGGCCCACACCTTGCTTGGGCTTCCCAGCCTCCAAACTGTGAGAAATAGACTTCTGTTGTTAAAGCCACCCAGTCTACATGGTATTTTGTCCTGGCAGCCTGAGCAGATGAAGACTGCAGGCATTCCCTAGGTAGTCCTAATGGGCCTCGGATGTCTTCGTGCTGAGAGGAGACCCACCACCATGTGATCACAGCAGTATGGAATGCACCATCAAATAAGGCAGACCAGAGGCTTCTAATGCCTTGTTCAAGTGAAGATGACCAGCACGGTCTCAGCCTCCTGCATCGTTGCTTTGTTGGGAGTAGGATTGGCTTGAACTAGACTGTAAAGTATTGTAAATAAGTACTGAGAAGGTAGCCATGGGAGATGCATGAGCACCTCCAGTCTTCTTTGGAAGCAGCAAGGATAGGAGCTATAAAAGTCTGTCAGTCAGAGTTAAACAAAGAAATAGATATTTCTAGCAACAAAACCAATTACTAGAGCATGTTCCTTTCAGCACTGTAATGATTTTCATGGTCCAGCTTTTAGCTCCACTGGAAATGACAATGTAGCTGTCACTCTGAGCGTCATACACTGTAAGTGGCATCGTGTGTGTTCTCATCCTTTCAGAACCAACTCAAATGTCATCTCTTCTGTGACTTTTCTAAATGTCATTTGAAAATTACATTTGTATACTTCTGCATTCCATGGTCCCCATACAGAATGTATCCCTCCTACTTCAGGGCTCCCACTGTAACCCGCTTTTACTTCAGTGGGGCACTGACCACATCATATGACAGGAAGTTGGGGGTCCTTTCTGTCCTGCTGGATATTGAACTCTCTGAGGGCAAAGCCACAGGCATAGAAGCTACTCAGTAAAAGAATGAATGAATGAATGAATGAATGAGTGTTCCTTTATGTACGACTCATTCCTCTTGTATCCCAGGCTCCTAAAGGCTCTGACTTGGCTACCAGACCACGACAGTCTCTCTTCCTCCCTACCTTCCTTCCTTCCTTCTTTCCTTTCTTCCCC
Organism: Potos flavus; assembly: GCA_028534135.1. NCBI lineage: Eukaryota > Metazoa > Chordata > Mammalia > Carnivora > Procyonidae > Potos > Potos flavus. Next base: position 124,550,751 of record CM052899.1, on the reverse strand, counting down.
TCTTCCTGCCTTCCCTCCTTCCTCCCTTCCTTCCTTCCTTCCTCCCTTCCTTCCTTTCTCCCTTCCTTCCTTTCTCCCTTCCTTCCTTCCTCCTTTCCTTCTTTCCTCCCTTCCCTCCTTCCTTCCTTCTTTCCTTCCACAGGATTTACTGAGCACTCACCATGATCTAGGCACTGTCCTAGACTTGGGGGAAACATCAACGAATAAGACCAGGTCCCTGTACCCTCATGGAGCTTACATTCTGATAGAAGAGAAAGATAACAATTAAATAAATGATAATGTGATTTCAGGAAGAAACTTTTATTTTATGAAAAAAAAAATGAGCAAAGGATATGGTAGTTCCTCAAGAAATCAAACATAGAATTACCATATGATCCACTACTTCCATTTCTGGATATATACCCAAAAGAATTGAAGGCAGAGACTCAAATGGATACTTGTACACTAAGATTCACAGCATTATTCGGAGTTGCCAAAAGGCAGCAACAACCCATCGAAGTCCATCAGTGAATGAATGGATGAAAACAATGTGGTCTGTGTATATAAGATAATACTATTCAGCCTTAAAAAGGAAGGAAATTCTGACACATGTTACAGTATAGATGAACCTTGAAGACATTATGTTAAGTGAAATAAGCCAGTCACAAAAGGATAATTATAATATGACTCTACTTACATGCATTACCTAGAGCAGTCAAATCCATAGAGACAAAAAGTATAATAGTGGTCTCCAGGGAATAAAGGAGAGTTACAGACTTTCAGTTTGGGAAGATGAGAAAGTTCTGGAGATTGGTTAGTGGCGATGGTTGAACAGTAATGTGAAGGTACTGAATGCCGCAGAGCTGTACACTTAAAAATGCTTAAAATGGGGCGCCTGGGTGGCACAGTCAGTTAAGCATCTGACTCTCGGTTTTGGCTCAGGTCATGATCTCAGGGTTGTGAGGTCAAGCCCCGATCGAGCCTGGCATCAGGCTCCACGCTCGGCGTAGAGTCTACTTGAGACTCTCTCCCTCTCCCTCTGCCCCTTCCCCCCAACTCCTCACTCCCTCTCTCTCTCTCAAATAAATAAATCTTTTTTAAAATGGTTAAAATGGTAAATGTTACATGCACTTTAACAATTAAAAATTTAATCTTTTAAAAACTCAACAAGGAGCTGGAGTAGGAATGATTTTAGTTGGGATCATCTGGGAAGGCTCCTCTGAGAAGGCAGTGGCATTTGAGCAGAGACCAACCTGAATGATGGAGAGAACATGGGGCGACATAGGGGATTAGTTTGGAATTTTGTTCTAAGTGCAACAGAATGGCCTTGGAGGGTTTTGACCAGTTAAAGAACATGCTCTGATATACCAGTAATAGATCATACTGGCTGCTATGTGGAAAGTAACTGAAAGGGAGGAAACCTGGAAGGCAGAAGACCAATGCGGAGATTATGGCAGTTGTCTCAGTGAGTGACTGGTGCCTCAGGTGATGTTGAGATGACAAGGAGGTTGGGGAAAAGTGGTTGGATTGGGATATATTTTCAAGGTAGAGTCATCCTGATTCACCAATGGATATGATATGGGTTGTGAGGGAAAGGGGTGCATTAAGGGTGATGTCTCCATTTTTAACTGAGTGAAAAAAGGTGTCAACCACTGAATGGAAATGACTGGAGGAAAAGCTAGTTGGGGGATGGTGAGAGGCACGTGGGCTCAGTCAAAAGGTGGTTTAAATAAAAGTGAAATCAAAATCCAGGACTAGGTGAGTGATAGCACACAGAAGCCATTTAGTAAGTACTTGAATGAATGGAAGAATTAATTAGTTAATTAAACAGAATGTGTAAATGGAGGGAGGAAGGAAGGAAGGAAGAACGGAACCTAATTCTAAACGTTACAAAACGTGAAGGGGGAACATTTTGCAAAATGATACGATTGTAAAGACCCGAGGCTAGAATTTGAAAGAACTACGTTCCAGTCCCAGATAATATTTCCAAACCGTATTTCCTCCTGCCAGCTTTCATTCCGGGACTTCCTGCCTTTCCCCCTTCACAGGGAATGTGTTCACATCTTGACTCAACCCACCAGCAAGCCCATAACCCTGGTATCCCTGTGCATAGACACACACACACACACACACACACACACACAGCAGAGCTCACAACCCCTGGGGCAGAGAACAGCCAAACCATGAGCTCCTCCAGCTCTGTACTCATCAACCAGGGCTTCCCCACCCTCAGCACACGCCCTGAGCATCCCAGCAGGTACTAGGGTACAGCCCCCCACCCCCGCAGCAATCCAGAAAATTCTCGGTAAAGGTCAGTTCCCCAGAGAGTCTCACTTTTTAAGGGCACGGTTTTAAGCCAGCGGGGGACAAGATTAGTTCATTCCGTGTATTGGCTAGACGTGTGTTGACTGACCCACGGGTCGTTCTTACTGGGCCTTCGGGCTCGTTCCCACTGAGAGACACAACGCCAGGAGCGAGCAGTGAGTGGGAAGAAAAGATGCACAGGTCACCTTCACAGTTGGGAGGGCACCGTGCAAAATGAGAGAGACCTGTGAAAATGCTGGGAAACAGCCTTGCCCCTGAGGCCTTCACACACTAACCACGTCTGTGCGGCTCTTCCACAGGCCTGAGGGTACAGAGCCTGCCTTCGTTGGCCCCCTCTCCTGTTTCTCTTCCGGCCAGCGCTCTCCCTTCCACGGCCGGCTGGACCAGCTCTCCACGCAGCCCTCCTGCCTCCCCGACCAGTGGCGCCCCCAGCAACGCGGCCTTCCCGGTTCCAGCCTCGGCCCCCGCGCCTACGCTCCCCAAGAACATTTCCACGGAGCCCGCCGAAGGGGAGCCTAGCAGCCCAGCCTCTCGCTGGGAAGGCGCGAGCACGGGGCCCTCCCCCACCAGCGGTGGGGTGCACTTAACACCCACACCCTCAGAACACAGCTCGAGCGCTCCCGAGGAGGCCAGCGCGCCCCCGACAGGGTCCCAGCCCCCCGCGGAGGCCCCCGCTGGGTCTCCCAGCCTCCCCTCCCCTCCGGCTCCGGCCTCCTCGCCCCCACCCCTCTCAGCCTCAGCAGCGGTGGAGGTTTCGTCCGCCTCCCCCCCCAGCGCCAGTCACAGCCCCGCTGAGACCAGCCCCGAGCCCACGGGAGCCCCAACCCCACCGGAGACCCCAGCTGAAGAGCCCAGCTCTGCCCGCACACCCACCTCACATGCCACAGCCGAGCCGGGGCCCACGGAGACGACGGCCGCAGCGACGGGGCCGGCCAAAGTGACCTGTGTGATGGTAGACATGGAGACCACCGCCTCCCCCGGGGTCATCATGCAGGAAGTGGAGCACGCGCTCAGCTCAGGTGAGTCCCGGTGCCCAGAACACCGAGATGCTAAGAATGCAGTCCCTTTCCCCCCACGCCTCTGATCTCCGTTTGCACTGTGGCCGGCCAAGCCTGAGCTCAATCCGCAAGAACTTCACCGAGGGGCAAACGTGGCTTTTAGTCACTTGGTTAATTCCCACATGCTGTCTCACTGATTGCCGCCGGTGCTTATGATTTGTCTTCACATATGTCACCGAGAGTGTCAACAGGGGGGACAGTGCCAACAGAGGGGCTAACTGCGTGGCTTTTGGCCCAGCTTCCTAGGTTTAATCCTGGCGCCTGTCCTTGGGCAAGTGACTTCATCTTTCTGTCCCGTTATTGTTCGTCATCTGTAAAATGGGGACAAAATAGGTTCTGTTGGACGGGATTCTTGTGGGGCTTGAATGACATGACCTGTGAAGTGCTTAGAACAGCTCCCAGTGGGGAGTGAGTGCTCAGGAAATGTCAGTTATTACTATTTTGCTCGGTGTATTAACGGAGTGCTTACCTCATGGAAACCAGTCAAGCCAAGTAGGATGGGGGGAGAGGTAGAGAACCGGCTTATTCTTTATAGTCACTGATATATTTCATGGAAAAGACAATAAATTTTACAGGCCATCGCATTTGTTTTTATTCTCCCAGCAGTCCTCTGAAGTCAGTAGTAGTCTTATCTTGGTTTTGCAATCTTGGACATCACGGTGGAGAGAGATTTAGGGTCTCTTCTGAGGTCACATGCCTCTGGCATTGACGTAAAGATGGTGCACTTTAGGGTATTGAGCAGGAAAAGGCTTTAGTGGGAGTGTTTGGCCTCCCGAGTGAGAAACCGTGAGGTGAGAACAGTCAGAAGGTGAAGGGGGAAACGGAGCTGCGGCCTCTCCCCTGGGGACTGTTCGGAACACAGCCCCACGACTAGCTGGGGTCAGAGGCACCGCTGTGCCTGAGGAGAAATGAACATCTTTTAATACGCCATCAGTAAGCAACCCCTATGAACAGAAACTCCCGTAGACAGTAGACGTGGGGATAGAGGGCTAAGATGAACAAGATATGATTCCTCAGGGAAGAGCTCACAGTTTTACTGGGAGATAAAGTCCCAAAGAATTGCATATTCTTATTTCAAAGGCCCAGTATATCACTGAGAGTCCCAGTGAGAGAGAGAGAGATCCAGTCACACCGAGATAAAGGAAATAATCACAAATGTCTTGGCTGGGGTCTGGGGGGACAACAGGGGAGCATAATAGCAGAACCATTACGAGTCAGGCCTGGGAGGAGGGAACAGTCACCAGAACCCAGAAGCAGAGTCTCATAGCACCGACCACCTTGACAGAAGCAGTGACTCTTGGCTGAGACACCGCTAACCCAAGGTGCATCTCCTGGGAGTGAAGGAAGTAAATCTTCCGCCCTCCCTGTCTCCCTTCCCTCCGATATGCAGCCAGAAGCCAACAGCAGGGAAAGCCACGACGTCGTCCATCCAGCTCAGCCTCCCGGAGGGCTCATCAGAAGGCTGGAGAGGGGCACAGCCAGTTCGAATGTTCACTTCCTCCGTGTAGACCCAACCCCACTAGGGCCCTGTTTACACCTCCGGCCAGCATTCATCCCACAGCATTGAGGCGTGCACTTTGTCTCCACACCAAGCCCACGCCCCCACTTGCTGCCTGATACTCACCATGGTCCCGACGTGCAGGGACCATCTTAGTATGGACACGCTTCCCGGAACAGAGTGAGTGTGGACCGGACCTGGCGTCTTAAGGACTGTCCCCAGCAAAAGGGCCAGCAAAGTACAGGCTCGCAGGGTCCTGATCTCTTTTCTCTGTCCCAGAGGTCTCTTCCAGGTCTCTGTCCAGATCTCTTCTCTCTGTGTCCCAGGGCGGCCCTCCCTGCCACCCCACCATGACACAGCTTCTTCGGTTTTCTAGCTGATTTCCCTTTCTCCACTTGCTGCCCCTCCAGGATAGTCCAGACACGGTAGATTCATATTCCTGAGCACAGACTCTGATTTTGGGAAGCAAGACTCTCCATAATCTGACACTACCTGCTATTTCGCGAGAGCACCCTCCTTCTACGGGCTGGATTAGCTAAGACAGTCCAGTCCCAGCATCTGGCTTGTGTTATAGAACCTGTGTTTTGATTTCCTCAACTCTAAACCAGCAGGGTCAAGAGGCACAAAATTAATGACGGGCCTGGGTCATGAGCCTTGATAGTTCTAGGGAATACCGCACCCAGGAGCAACCCTAGGGAAAATCAGGGAAGGACTGAAGGACTGACTTGAGAAGAGATCTGGGGGCAGAGTGGAGAGAGATCGGGCCAGGGTACTTTTCATAGACCAAAAAGGACTTATCCTTGTGATCTAGTAAATCAAAAGATATTTACTGTGCTTCTACCAGTACCCTGTGCTTGAGGCAGAGAAGGAAAAGACCAGTCTTCGAGGTTTCATAGCTTCAGTAGAGAGAAAGGGCACGGGTAACTCTTCATACCACTTGTGTGGCCTCATTAGTTTCTAATCTGAGAAGGAACTGAAGTGGGCACAAGGATCTTTGAGCAGATGGGATACAATCTGCTCATTTCAAAGGTGAAGAAGTTATGCCACAGAAGTTTGGAGTGCCTCGCCCAAGGTCACACCGCCCAGTGGCAGAGCTGGGCCCAGAGCCCAGATCCTGAAAACCACAATCAAGGCCTCTTTCAGCGGGCGGAATCGCTGAGCTGCTCCTTCCCCAGCCCCGCAGGCCAGCAGCACCCAGAGCCTGTGCTGACAGGTTACCATTTGAGGCTATTCTCATTTAGAGATCCTTGAGCTGTCCTCATAGTGGCAGTAATGATACCACACTTCTGTTTAGCGTTTTGTCTTACTCTGTATCGAGTTCACGTGGCATATTTTTATTGACCCAAGGACTCGTGCACCCAGCAGATGCCTAGACGTGGTCACCAGTGAATAGTGCTAAAACCAGGTAAATGCCATGGCAGTGCAGCGTGACTAGGGGCTGAGGGAAGGTTCCATGATGGAGGGAGCCCATGAGCTGAGTCTGAGGAGGGGAAGGGAATTTGGACCTAAAGAGAGACAGGGCCAGGGAGATTCAGGGAACCGGTGGCAAAGTAGCTGAGAATCTGCCCAGCAGCTGCAGTCCCCAGAACTGGTCCTGCGGAGGGGTCCAGCGCCCTCCACATCCGCCATTTGTTTCAGTAAACTAAAGACATGTGCATCCAGCTGTCAACCAACTCCTATCTCCACATGCGTGGCTCGTAGGCGTCTCGCACTGAATATGTATACGGTGAGTTCCTGATTTCCTCAGCCCTCCTTCTGCTCCTCCCTCACCGTCCGGAAACCCTGGGCTAGTCCTGGACTCCTTCTTTCCTCACAGACTCCTCGTGCACACCATCAGAGCCCAGGCTCCTCCCAGCCCTCTCCCTTCTCTCATCGGTGTGACTTTAGTATTCCTATCACAGATCCCCACTAGCTCTCCCTTGCCAGAGAGATCCTTTTAAAACTGTGGACAGACCCTGTCGCTCCTTGGCTCTGACCCTTCTATTGCTTCCCCTCCGAAGCACAGCCAGAGCCAAGTCTGTGTCCCACTGCAGTGCTCCCACGATCTAACCCGTGTCGTGTCTGCTCTCTTCTTCTCTTCTTCTTCCACTTTCACCTCAAACACACCGGCAGCCTGTTTCTGGAACATACTGAAGACACTCTTCCTTCAGGTTCTTGCTGTTCCCTCTGACTGAAATATTTTCCCTCTAGGTCTTCAATGGCTCACTCCTTTTCACCCGTCAAGACTTTTTTGGTGGCCATCCCCTCAGCGAGCCTTTCCCCTTACCCCTGTGGGAAATAGTCATCCCATCACTGTTGCTCCCATTACCCTGACTTATTTTCCTTTTGATTACTTACCACTTTCTGACTTTATCTCATTTATTTAGTGAGTGGATGTCTGTTTTCTGCCATTAGACTGTCAGCTCCATGAAAGCAAGAAATTTGTTCACAAAGAGGAGGATATGGGTTACATCCCCGATCCCTAGAACAGAGCCTGACATGTGGGAGACCCTCAGTAACGTTTGTTGAATATGTGAATCAAGGAGTCAGTCAACCAATACCAGAGATTATTTAAACTCTCTGAGCGTTGGTCATCTCATCGGTAAGATGAGATAAGGATAGTATCCTCATGACAGGATTATTGTAAGGTTTAATTAAGAAATTTACAGCTTAGCAGCTATGGACCAATGGCTCAGTCAATGTCTATGATTGTTATTTCACTATGATTTATCATCATCATCATCATGATTGCCATTTTACTATTGTTACTATTATTTTTGTTGTTGTATTTACCATAACGAAGAATGCCCACCATCTTCAACAAACTTTTATTGAGCTTTGGCTATGAGGCTAGGTACTAGGGGTTTGGCCATGAATAAGACATCACTGTCCTCGTGGAGCTTACAAGGTAGCATGTGCCCAGCATGGCAAGTAGCCTAGTTTAGTGAATCCCAGACTGCACTGAAGGGGAACTTGTAGAAGCAGGAAGCAAGGTTTCAGGACAAATGTTAGAGGACTTGAGTAACAGGATGAGGTGATTTACTTTACTTGCCAGACCATTGAGAGTCATCAAAAGCTTTTGATCAGGTGAAGAAAATGCTGAGAATTATATTTTAAGGATATTCCTGTGGCAGGAATAGGTATGGTAAGTTGCAAGGCGTTCGGTACCAAACACAGACCAGTTTCTACCTGGTTTCCAGTTTGCCATTGCCACTGATAGACCATGTCACTTCATTACTCCGGCTTTAAGGGCTCTTAGCTATAAACCAAATACAAGAAAGGCAATCTTTTGGGTCCTTTTGGCTTATCATGCCAGGAAATTGTGTATTACAATTACCCTATGCTGAAGAAATGAGATTCATATTCATATGAGTCTTACTGAGAATATACATGTTCTAAGAGTCAGGCTAGCAATGGACTGGGAAGCCCCTGGGTCATCCCCAGAACATCCAGTTAGGTGATCGTGATAGTATCTGTTCTACCAAAGAGATTCAGTAACTTATTCAAGTTCTCACTTGAGTGACCAGACTAGGATTCCAATTCAGTCGTCCTGACTGACCCTAAGTCAAGTGTTTGGTTCACTACACCAATCCTACCTGAAGTGACGGAAGGGACAAGCTGGGGGAGGACCGATGGCCTCCAACACCACTGTGGAAATAAGCCACATGGGATGTCGTCAAAGGCTGTGCGCGGCCAGCCGAGTCTAGGGGCTAGGGCTGCCTGACCCGAAGGGAAGCAGGCGGTCGTCACAGCCTTCGGAAAGCGGCTATGTGGGAGAAATGAGTTTGGGGTTTTGTCTTTCAGTTTTTGTTTCGCTTTTAAGGAAGAGAGACGTGATCTGTTAAGTTTGGATCCTCTCGTGTTATTCAATCAGCTCTTCAAGGGTGGCTGGTATGAGCACGATATGTTTTGACCCATGACCTAAACTGAAGGGTGCTGTGGGCAGGCCGGTGCTGAGGGATTGACTGACGTTGCACACCAAGTTCTATTGGAGATATCTTCAATTCTTGCAAATGCAAACTTTAAAATTAGTCACTTTGCTTGTTGCGGAGTGGATATTCTCCTTTGTCTGTAAAATCCAAGTGTCCACTGGCCTTACTGTGCCAGCTTATACTTCCTATTACGAAGGGAAGGCCATATAATTGTGAAAATTGATGAAGGTCTTTGAACTTTAAATTGCTAGTCTGAACCCCAGTCTTTATTTGGTATGAACTGCGCTAATAAATCCCCTTCCATAAAGGGCATTTGGCCGGCAGAGACATCTAGACAGCCCTGCATCCACACCTGCAAGGGACTTTTAGTGCCACACGACATTTCCTTATTCCATGATTAATTCTGGAATGAGCCATAGGTTTGAAAAAGAATGAAGTCCTAAAAAAGTGGAAGACTATTTTTTAAAGTACATACGGAAAAATTTTAGGAATAAAAAAAAGTGTATATTGTTAATGACCATCATATTTAAATGACATATTAAAATTATGTTAAATTTGTTAAAAATATACACGACTTATTAAAAACACATAGGTGGGAAGATCATCTAAAGGAATGTTAAACATGGGCGCCTGGGTGGCTCAGTTGGTTAAGCGACTACCTTCAGCTCAGGTCATGATCCCAGAGTCCCGAGATCAAGTCCAGGTCCCAGCTCAGTGGGGAGTCTGCTTCTCCTTCTGACTCTCTCCCCTCTCATGCTCTCTCTCACTCTCTCTCTCTCAAATAAATAAATAAAATGTTTAAAAAAAAAAGAATGTTAAACACTTACTGATCAGATTCTTTCAGAATGCCCGGAATGTGTCAGGAAGCGATAATCCTAAAATGCATTCTATCCCTCTTAGGCTCAGTGGTACAGACATCCCATCGTCTTGTATGCCCAGGCCTGACCTCTTACCCTGAATGGTGCCGTCATCTTTTCATGTCGCTCCTTCTTTACTCCCTCTGTCCTCGCCCTCACCAAAGTCTTAGTAGATGCCATATTCATGCACTTCTCTTCATTCTCCCTCTGGTGTCCAGGCTCCCATAATCCCACCGTGACCGTCCGTCTACATGCTCGCCTGCCGCAATCTCATCCTGCCCATCTTGCACATGGCAGCCAGAGGGACAATTATACACATATCTGCCCGGTCACACATCACCTCACTACCACACATCTCAGCCCCTCTGGGCCTCCCACTGCCCTGAGGATGAAACCCACAAGCCCAAAGAGCCTTGAAGGGCCGGACTGTGCCTGCCATCCTTGCCTCGTTCCACCCTCTACCCTTCAGCCTCTGTACCTTCCACACTGTGGTCCCTCCCTTCCATGAACATGCTGATCTCTCTCGACACAGGGCCTTTCCTCATTAGAATGCTTCTGCTGGGAACCCAAAACACATCCCTTCACCGGTTAATTCCAACTCATTCCAGCTCAAAGATCACCTGCTCAGGAAGTATCTCCTGGCCCCCAGGCCCGCTCTGGTCTTCAGGTTACAAACTGTCACAGTTCAGTTGTATCTCTTCTTCACATATACTCCTGTGGCTTTTTGTTCACTGTTTACACTGTGTTTCCAGGTACATGAGAGTGAGGCCTTGTCTGTGTGGGCTCACAGATATATTCCTAGCACCCAAAAGTCTGGTTTAATGACAAAATATCAAACTTTAGACAATAAATCCACATATTTTCTTAGCCTCATAAACGATGACTTTTGATTGAGAATGAAGAAAAACACTTTCACCTAATGTCTTCATCAGTCTGGGCTATGAGGACAAAAATCCCATAGTTGGGATGGCCTGAACTACAGTGTAGTTCTCAGAGTTCTGAAAGCTAGAAAGCACAGGATGAAGGCACCTGCCGATTTAGTGCCTGGTGAGGCCCCCTGCTTCTTGGTTCACACGTGGCCATCTTCTTACCGTGTCCTCACATGGCCGAAGGAGGCACGGGAACTCTCTGGGGTCTCCTTTATAAGGGCACTAATCACATTCATGAGGGCTTCCCCCTCACAGCCTAATCACCTCCCAAAGGCCCCACCTCCTCACACTATCATATTGGGGGTAAGATCCAACATATGAGTTGGGGATTGGGCACAGACATTCAGTTCATAATACCTGTGCACACAGATTACCCCTAATACTCGGCCATCATTATAGACCATCTAAAGGGCTCTCTGCTACCACCGTGGGTCTCAGCCCACCCCCCTTCCCACCACACCTCTCTTCCCACCCTGCTGACTCCCTCCTGCTTTTGGTTCCTGTGGACTTCAGAGCTGATGAGATTATGGATTGCTATAAACCCTCACTCACACTTTTTAAATTTGGGGCCCACTTTTTGAAACTTAGGCTAAACCTCAAAGTTTGTGAATCCCGAGTAAATTCCCATAAGGAGCTCCAACAGTCAGATTTTATTTTAGGTAAAAATTATTCTGAATTCTTGTCTCTACTGCTTTTATTTCTCCTTTGGTTTACTTTTACTACCTAAATATTAATCTGAAATCTAAAGATGAAATATTCCCAAACTATCCTTTGAAAAAAAAAAAATGTCAAGGTAATAAAACCAGCTAGTTACCGTTTATGTTGTTACCTAGTAGCTAGTTACCAAGCTAGTTACTATTTCTGTTGTTACCTGATAGCGGTTCAACTCCATCCCATATTTTAATTGTCTCGGTATCACTTTTTATTACATTTGGACAGTTTCTGTCTCGGTGGAACACTTTTCTTATTTTCTGTTTCAAATACTTTCACCAGTCCTATATGACTAAAGTGATTCTGGAAATGCTTCACTGAGAGAGTGGGATTTCACTTATAAGCACAGCTGATATCATTAATGAATCTATGGCTTGCTGTCTCACTGGGGAAACTGACTGGAATAGACTCAATTCTATATCCAGACCCTTTACCGTAATCTTCTCACTCTAAAGATCGTGTCTTTTCGTTATCAAATAATAACAGGAAAGTGAAAATGGATCAGCACCAACCATCACCTTTACCAGATGAGAATCTAAATATCCCACCCCTGAGTATTGACTGGGGAGCATTGTAGTAGGAGAACACGTACTGGATACTTAATTAATACTGCCCTCAGCATGCCTTATGTCTCAGGTCTTATGAAAGAAAAGTATTGGCCAGTAAGAGACAGTGTCTCATTTAACAGTACCTTGCTTTTATCACCAGACTCATGGTCTTCAGGTGGGAACCACAGTCTCAAAAATGAAGGTGAGGGGTGCCTGGGTGGCTTAGTCGGTTAAGTGTGGGACTCTTGGTTTCGGTTCAGGTCGTGATCTTAGATTGATGCGACTGAGCCCCCCATCCGGCTCCCCACTCAGCACGGAGTCTGCTTGAGATTCTCCCTCTCTCCCTCTGCCCTTTCCCCCTGCTTGTGCTCTCTCTCTCAAACAAATAAATAAACTCTTTGAGAAAAATAAGGTAAATTTAAAAATGAATGTGAATTTAGGTTAAGATCATAAAATCTCAGTCAGCCCATGGAAGGAGGCCATCAAAAACACTTTGCCATATTTCTGTTTGGAGAGTTTGTGGGGTCATTTTAAAGCCAGGCTCTAGAAGGGCTAGAAGTAATATTCTTATATTACTTAATAATACAAACTTTGGCATCGGACTGCATGGTTCCGATCTCACCGACACCACTTGCTGGATGGGAGACCTGGGCAAGTTTGTTCTTCACTGCATGTCACATTTTCCTCATCTCTAAAACGAGGGCCCTAGAATTGCTGCACTCGCCTCATAGTCTGCTTATTAGGAATAACAGATGAGCGTATGAAGTGTCTCTTGGCAGAGTTCGCGCTAAAGTTCATATTACCGATTATAATTACAGCGGGTAGCTAGCTCTTCCCACGGATTCCCGCAAGGGTTTGACTCTTCTAGACTTTGATTTTCTTAACTTGGAAAATCAGAATGTTTGTAAAACACTTGCAGACTCCCAAAAGGATTATTACTGTAAATCTTAGGTAATAAGGATCCATTTAAGTACCTGTCTATAACCCAATACAGAAAACGATAATCAAGGGTGTGAAAGGGAAAAGTAACTCCATTCATCCATATTCCATGATAAAAATCATAAATTTGCACACTGCGTGGCACACAGGGTTAGGACTCTTATCTCGCGGGCTCTGAGAGGTTCCTTCCTTCCTTCTTGCTTATGTCCTCGGAACCGAGGACATAGCACTGGGGAAGGGATTACTTGCTAAGGCTGGTGAACCCCAAAGAAATCTGAGCCTCACCTGCATGCTGGCTTAGTCTCAAAAAGGGCATATGCCAAATTTTCTGGTTTATTTTACCCTCGGGATTGTTTTATCCATGGTCATGCCTCACTGTTATCATTGAAATACTAAAGAAACAGCAACAAAAAACCTCCCCTTCGGTGTCCATGGAGATAAATGAGAGCTCTTAAGCAAGCCGGTGGCTTGCTTCCTGCCATCCATTATTTTTCCCCTCTGAGTCATTCACAAAGTGATGACTTCTGAGTTGAGATTCCCGACCTGGTCCTCCATGTTCAAAGTCAGAGGCTACAAAAGGCTGACTTGCAGCCTCTACGTTCCTCCTCCTGCCCCCTGCCATGCAGCTAATCGTCCCCAGCCGAAAAGAGCCCCCAGGAAATTCTTTTGGGCCATTTCAATGCTAATTGCATTAAGGATGCTCAAATAGCAGAGTGATTTAGGGATTTCTTTTCCTCTTTCTGATTGACTCCTGAACAGAAATACCTATGTCCCCCAGTCAAGGAATTTGATGAGCTAACCTGACACAGCCGACCTGCTCACACTTACAGATCAGAATTTTAAGAGAATTCTTCGTCATCCAGGGCAAACAATAGAAGGGATTCTCTGTTCTCTTTTTTTTTTTTCCTCCAGAAATCACGCCAACCCACTCCCCCTTCCCTATCCCTCAGGGATCTGAGCTGAGATTCCCACCCATGGCAAGTTTGGTGCTCTCAGCTCCTTAGAAGTTCTAGCTCCCAGCCCAGGCTGAAATATATTCACTGTATAATGTAATTTAAAAATAGTGACGATGGGCCATGATGCCAAGCACTGTAAATCTGTGCTACAGGAGAGAGCAGAGAAGGGCAGAACTGACATGGGACATGTGAGGAGACAGATGTCGGGGCTTAGTTAGCATCGTGGACCCGGAAGTCCAGTCTTCCTCCTTGTCTGCACTGCTCCTGGGAGAGGCTGCGGCAGGACTGCTGTACCTCCCGTGTCACATTTCCACCAACTTTGGCCTCTGCCAAGCAGCAGTATTCATGAAGCTGCTGCATTCCCTAGAGCAGTGGCAGGAATCCACAGGTGCTGCTGGCCCCAACGTTCGGCCCTCCATTCTTTGTGGCCTCTTCCGGGGGCCTGAGGGCAGCTGCTTTACCCCCCAGCCCAGCATCTCCTCCCCAAGCCCGTTTGAGAAATTGGTGGTCATGGGAGCCATGTTCCCAAAGTATGGTCTCTACATGGGTAGTATGCAAGCTGCTGAATATTTTTTTATCCTAATAAAACCTGCATTTGTTTTCATGTGAATTTGAAAAAAGAATAAAATAGCACATTGAATTCACGACTCCATAGCTCTTATTGTTAAACCATATGTAGTAAGTATCTAAAGAAAAAAAAATGACTTGATTTAAAGACATATATTAAGAAAATTAGAGTGTAGGTGGTGTGGAGATGGCAGAAAAAAAACCATGAGAGTGGTATGGAATTTTGGAATATGCCGTGAGGTAGAGGCCAGGATCTTATCCTCGTTTATTGTCTTAGCTAACAGCTTCACTTGGGATGAGTCCAAGAAATAAAGAATTTAAAAGAATGCAAACCAGAAATCAAAAGGTAACTAGTCCCAGCTCTGCAGTTGATGGAGTCTGATCTCAACCAAATCCCTTAATTTTTATAACCTTCCATTTTATCATCTGTAAAATGAAGAAGTTAGATTCAATGAGCCTTCTTAGAATTTCCATTCAGCAGTAAAATGACATTATCCCATTGGTCAGGATCTCGCTGGAAACAAAACCTAAATTTGATATCCGCAGTCATTTCTGAGATACTCAGGTTGGCTCACATCTCCTCACATCAAGCTTTCTCATTGGTTTTAGAGTTTTATGGGTAAGAGGTGCCCAGAGCCTGAGACCCTTGTATTGCACTTCCTGATGGAAAAAGCATTTTAAATACACTATTTGATTTGGGAAGATGCTCTGAGAGGAAGAGCGTGTTTTATCAAAGTTTGACACCTCGTAAACAATAAACATCAGCTGTGTGAATGATTGAATGAATCCTCATTTTACAAGTAGAGATAGAGACACAAATGAGACCAGGAAGGCAGGGAGGAGGAAAGTGACTTGCCCAAGACCATTCAGCTCGTGGGAGCGCCTGGGTGGCTCAGTCAGTTGAGCCTCCAACTCTTGGTTTCAGCCCAAGTTTTGATTTCAGGGTGGTGAGATCAAGACCCCCATCAGGCTCCTCGATCAGTGCAGAGTCTGCTTGTCCCTTTTCCTTCCCCTCTGCCTGCTCTCTCTCTCAAATAATTAAATAAAATCTAAAAAAAAAAAGACTATTCAGCTTGTGCCTTATAAGGCCAATCTCTGTGCCAGATCTTCTGATCACTTGAAGTAGAAAAGCAAGGGTTTGGGGGATCCAGCCTTAAAGGTTGAATCCCATTTCTGCCCACTAACCAATTGAGCTGGTAACTTCTTGAGTTACTATGTTACTTGAGTAACTACTTGAGTTTTTGGTAACCTCTTGGAGTCCCTATTTCCTAAATGCCCAAATGGAGATGACCCATCTGTGCCAGGCTAGGTCCCGGCAGACGGAAGCTCAGGGGAACGATGGCTGCTCTGACTTGGATGACCAGGGTTGCTTTCCTTTATGATTTCTTTACTGTTCTTGGCACAGTACTATGCATGTCCCCTGAGAACAGTTGAGCCAAGAATGAACTCAGGGCCATCTTTAAGGAGACTCTGTGAATAGCATTCAGATGGAGGCTCAGCCACGTTTCAGGAGAAATTCTCATTCCCCGCAGGCTCCTTTGGTCTGGGGTGTGCTGAGTGAGAGGAATGCTCCGACATTGACCGGAGGCTGTCCTGTGATCTTCGAAATGCTGTGGGAAAAGGGGATGGGGAGCCCTGTTTGCTGTTCCTAGAAACCCAGTCTAGTTCACATTACAAGCATCGAAGGAGAGCTGGGGTCGGGGGACCTGAGCACATAGTTCGAACAAATTCCAGGTGGGAAAGAGGCTTCGTTTGTGTTGGGAGACACTGTAACTGCAAGTAAAATGAAGAAAAAAAATTTTTTTTAAAGATTTTATTTATTTATTTGACAGAGAGAGTTCACAAGTAGGCAGAAAGAGAGGGGGAAGCAGTCTCCCTGCCGAGCAGAGAGCCCGATGTGGGGCTCGATCCCAGGACCCTGAGATCATGACCTGAGCCGAAGGCAGAGGCTTTAACCCACTGAGCCACCCAGGTGCCCCTAAAATGAAGAAACTTTAAAACCATGATAAACAGGGACGGTGCCCATTTGTGTGCCCTGGGTTATGTCCACTGCAAACCCGGGCTCCCTAAACTATAGCTCCTTTGCCCGCATGAGAGGGACATGAGGAAGAGGAAAGGAGCATTTGCTTGATCAATATTAAAATTAGTTAATATTCATGTTTCCAGGACACATCTTTAAAGAGATTAATATTTTCAGTATACATCTTTAACTATATGCTACCTAAGTAGGTCAAATGCTTAGATAAAGGTGAAGCCAGTCCCCAAACCAGGTCTTCTGATTACAGGAGGAAAAGGATAGGTTTTGGCTATCCTGCCCCAAAGTTTGGATCCCCGATCTGCCCACTAACCAATTCTACCCGTGAACGAGCATCTAAATAAGCAAATAAACATGAAATAAAAGGTGCCAGTTGTGGTAATATTTGACTAAATTTGATAAAGTTGACCTCTGCTGCTCTGTGGAAAGGAATGAGTAAGCAATCATTTAATGATTTAAAGATTTGGGGATATGGGGCAGTGGGGAGAAAGACTAACTTACTGAGGCAAATTTAGTTTTTGCTAATTAAAAACATTTCTGTAGCATATTTGCATGCAAGCTGTGTGCCTTATAAAGGAACTCCATATTTGCATCATAACTACTAATAAAGTCCAATTTTAAAAATAGCTACACTTTCAGAAGATATCATATATTCTATGAATTTCTTACTTTGGCCCTAGACAATTGAAGAAATATGTTTGGCATCCCTGGATTTAAGGGACTTCCAGTCGAGAGACAGCTGACACGAAGTCATGAGAAGGCTCACATAAAACCATTAGTATAACAGCATATATTGTCTTTATCTTGTATTAGCTATATAGTAGAATAAGTTTACTAAATTGTGCCATGCTAAGTAAAAGGGAAAACATCTAGAAAAAGAGGGTTTAAGATGAACAGACATCATTGCGGATGAGTTCCAGGAAGAGACTGGATTTGAGAAGGTTCTTGCAAATCAGCCCTCTGCCCAAAACCCTTCCATGGTCCCCATTCCCCACACTGCCATGGTGTCCCCAAACACCATGTCTGGCTTTGAAAATACTCCCATGATTTGGTTCCAAATACTCAACCATTGCATGGTCCCTACTCATTTCCATTACATCCTTTTATGTAGACTCTGGCCCTCGTTTTGTCAGCTCTGTAAATTGGGTGACCTTGGGTAAGTTGCTCAGTGAATCCCTCAGTATTGAGGTCTCTTGAATCCTAAAGTGAAGGGGCTGAGCTATGCAGAGATCTCAACGGTCCCCTCAATTTGTGCTAATTTACAAAGCACTTGGTCTCTTTTGGTCCTCCCAATATTCCTGTGAAGTGGAGAAGATAAAGATTATCTCATTTTTTAGATGAGGACAAAGACACCAGTTGAGGGTGCTTATAGCTCTAGGCTCGGTGCTGAATATTCAATCCTGGAAATGTGAGGCGTCTGTTCTCCCTCTAGCTCGCTCCAGCCTCACATCTTCATTGCTGTCCAAGGCCCGCCCATCCTTCAAAGAACAGCTTCATCCCCAAGATTCCAACTTTTATGGACAGCCCCCAGTTAGAGGCAGAAATACAGAGTTTGGTACCATCCACCTCCCACATTAACTGCCTACCTTAATCTGTCCACCCAGTCCTACACTCTGCTGGATGGTTCCGGAACCTCACACCTGTCTGCAACTGGGTAGTGAAACCTGGGTGCCCTGCTTGTTGCTTCTCCGTGTCCTGCACGGTTCTAGCTGGGAGGAACCCATGCAATTTATTCAGGAGAAGCTCATGGGATTATTTCGGGATCAGAGGGAGATAAGCTCAGGCTCCCTTATTGTGGGGGAGAGTGGGAAGAAAACCAGGAGTGAAATCCAAACAGAATTCAAGGCCAGAAGTCCAAGTGAACTGAAATAATGGTAAAATTAGGATCGACCTAGGCGATAGCATCCAAAAGCTGAGATGTCATTGTTCACTTTGTCTCCCCCATACCA
The DNA here is from genome assembly GCA_028534135.1 of Potos flavus. Taxonomy (NCBI): domain Eukaryota; kingdom Metazoa; phylum Chordata; class Mammalia; order Carnivora; family Procyonidae; genus Potos; species Potos flavus. The sequence continues at coordinate 124,532,489 of CM052899.1, read as the reverse complement.
CGTCCTACATACGCAGGAGGACACACACATGCCCCAAAGCGAGTTGCAGTTAGCGTCTGCCCCGGGTCACTTCATACACTGCAATCAATAGCACCGGGCAGTGTTCTTTGCGGTCCTTTAGGACCACAACACATGCTAGAAAACAATGACGCGGGCCCGATTAGGGTGCTGTTCTGGGACTATTGTCCGATTCTAACAAGTCCTGCCTAAAATTACTCTGAATGAATAGTTTTAACCAACTTTCACCCGGACCTACAAGAAGACCCAAACCACCGCACAGCCCCGAGTTAGGCGGTGCGTCCTGAACAGCCGACAGAAAGCAGATAGGGGAGGGGCAGGGCTGGGGGGGGGGTGGTTCATCCCTGGGCAGACCTGCATGGACCGCTCCAGCCCAGGGCGGCGGGAGAGCCTAGCGAGGCCCTGCGTGGACCCGGGAACCTGTGCTGGGTCCCAGCAGTTCCAGTGATCAACTCTGCGCCTCCCAGCCCTTAGTTTCTCTGTGCCTTGGTTTCTTCATCTGTAAAATGGAGATAATGAGAGTCCTTACCTTACAAAGTTCTCATGAGAAGGACGTGAATTGAAATAAGTGAAACTCACAGAACAGACCCGGGCCCAGAGTAAGTAACAAGAAAGTGTCGGTTACAATTATTTTTGTTGTTGTTAATACTATTTTTAATGGTGTTTGGGGGATGGAGGTGTAATGTGAGACTATTGACTTTAAGGATAGGAGGGGCTTTTCCCAGTGTCACAGGCAGAGATTCAGGTCCCTGTGGATTTCTCACCTCCCAATCCCCCCTCTTCCCTCCTCCCTCCTCCCACCCCACCTCACTCCCCTCTCCTCCAGCACATGCACAGACCCACACTGTTAGAGAGGAAGAATTCCTTTGAGACAGAGGTTCCTTTTATCTCTGCAACCTTGACTGAAGGAGCAGCCACACACTCTAAAGTGGTCCCCTGCTGCCCCTACTTTCTGGACCAGGAAGAGGAAAGAAAAGAATAAGACATGTCTGTTGTGTGAGAGGCAGGTGTGGGGAGAGAGATCCCTTAATAGTATACCATCCTTTATTCCAAGCCAGCACAGGGCACAGAACAGACTCAAAGCAGGATAAAGGATGACCTCTAGGGCAGCCGCCTGCCTCCTGGGGGTGCCAGGTCTGACGGGGAGCGCAGCCTTGTGGGAGTTACCTGGGGCTGCTTCAAAGATTGTTAGCGGACTCTATTGGTACGGTTACTGCCAAAATAACTCTCTTCCAGTTCCATCATCCATGGGAACTCTCAAGCACGTGCCGCAGGGGTTAGACCATAGCTGTAGAGTCATAGGAGTAGGTGCTTGGGTAAGACCTGGAGCAGGGGATTCCAAGATGGAAAGACGGGAAACCTGCTGCTCGGAACTTTCTCAGCACAGCGATTGGGCTCAAAAACTGCCGGTTCGTTCGTCCGTCCTTCCTTCCTTCCTTCCTTCCTTTCCTTCCTTCCTTCCTTCCTTCCTTCCTTCCTCCCTCCCTCCCTCCCTCCCTTCCTTCCCTCTTTCTTCTTTTTCTTTTCTTTTTTCTTTCTTCTTTCTCTTTCTTTTTCTTTTCTTTTTTCTTTCTTTCTTTTTTTCTCTTTTTCTTTTCTTCTTTCTTTCTTTCTTTCTTTCTTTCCTTCTTTCTTTCTTTCTTTCTTTCTTTCTTTCTTTCTTTCCTTTCTCCTTTCTCTTTCTTTTTCTTTCTTTCTTTCTTTGTGCCAATATTACATTTATTCTTCCGACATTAAATAAATGAGTCAAGTATCCACAATGAGCTAGAGACTGCGCCTGGAGTTTAGAGTGCAGGAAATAGGGGAAGAGATGCGGGATGAATATGGTTAGGACCTGCCTGGGGAAGATCATAAACACAACAGAGAGTGTCAGAAAGAAGCAGACACAAAGAGCTGAGAACCCACAATAAGGCGGTCATTTGCATGGGGTGTCAGGAAAGCTAATCAGAAGGGTTGCTATTTAGCTAGGTCAGGAAGAAAGAGTAGGAGTTGGCCAAGCGGAGAAAAGGGCCAGTGGACGTAACCTGCTTGTTAGTGATTACAAATGCCAATCCTGGAATGAAATAGTCCCGGGTTTGAATGTCAGCTTAACCATTTATCAGACTGTAAAACCTGAATCAAGTTCTTCATTTCTCTGAGCCTTAACTTTCTCATCCATACAATGGGAAATCAGTCCACTCATCTTGTAAAGAGAATCAAGTGACATGATCACTGTAGGGCTCTTGGCACAGTACTAGCCTGAAGCACCCACAGGTAGAGGTAACTACGATTGTTCTTTAGCCTGTTTATTTTTGTTCTGCATTGTTGTGAAGCTGGTGAAGTGGTCCCTGAGAAATCCCAGCCTCCGGAGAGGCCCAGTGTTCCAGGAGGCTTTGCATGGATCTTCAGCAGCCCTCTGGTCAGGCAGAACATGTTGGCATGGTGGAATGTGCTAGCACAGTGGAATATTCTTGCATCTCAGCTTATAAAATATACAGATAGGTTTCTTCCAATTCTCTCTAATTCCTTCTGGCTCCAGGGCTTTTCAGCATGAGTCACACCCAGTCTGTAATGGGCAAATCCCACTGAGGAGGAACTGAAATGCCAGCCATCTTCCCATCCCCCGCTCTCAGCGCCCTGCCCACCAAGTGTCCATATCTTCCTCACTGGGCTGAGCCTTCCCTGCCCAGCCACACCTTCCTCATTCTCCATCTCCCTGCCCCTCCTTGAAAAAAGAGTAAGTAGGAGGAGAAGGGGAATTCCAGTTTAGTTTAAACAGAACTCAGGGGGGAAATGACATTTGTTTTCACAAGGACGGAATCAAGCTTTTTCAGTTACCATAAAAATTGTGCTAATGTTGGCTCAGCAACCCCCTCATATGCTCGAACCATGATGCCCTAAGGTGTGGAACTTCCCAGGATGAGGTTCCTGGCTGCCTCTGAAGGCAGCAGCTGCTCTGGGGGTCAGAGCAGGCTCAGCCCACAAGATCTCCTAGGCTCAGGGCCTGATGGAGAACTGCTTCCAGGGGACCCTAGCTCCCTTGGATGGCACCCCATGAGAAGAGCCAGCGGCTGGCAGAATAATTAAGAAGATGTCCTGAATATTTAAGTATAGCCTATTTTACCCCATACCTTTTGGCCTCACATCGAGCAGTACCAACCCTCAGAAGTGCCCTTTTGTTCAGCTGCCCTCAGGAGCCCATCGGAGGGAAATCACCTGCTAATCCCAGCTCTGGTGATAGAGGCTGCCCTCTGTGAACCAGGAGGGATGGCCTTGGAGAGCCCCATTGGAGGATTGGGGCTACAGCAAGAGCTAGACAGACAGCCACCAGCCACTAAGAGGGGCAGCGGGTCACTCTGTCACTTGCCGTGTTTTGAAAAAGAGCAGCACTTGAGTTGGGGAACTGCCGGATTTATCTTTAGAAAGAGGCGATGTATAAATATATCCAGTAAATCACAGAATTGGAGGCGATCCAACTGCCTAGGGTTAGGAAAGAAACTCTGAAAAAGGTCGAACCTACAGTTTCCTGTATTAAACTCCACTGGGGCAAGAAAGAAGAGTCTTATAGGTCTTATAGAGAAATCAACTATAATCTGTCTCTTCTCCTGTTTTTTTTTTTTTTGTTTTTTTTTTGAAGGGGCAAATTAAATTTAAAGGTCAGTTTTTAAACAGCTCCTAATAGCAACTACTGTATCTCTTTGACTCTTGAAAGGCCCCCATCACCTTATCTCGAAGTCATAATCCTCATTTCACAAGCTCTTAAAAGAGCTTTTAAGAGGCTTCAGTGAACTTTGAATTGTTCTCATTTCAGCACCGTTTGGAGGCTGTGAAGCTAAGTGGAGCCTTTCCAAGCAGGGGTGGAAGTTTTCCATAAGGGGATCTGACCTTGAACTTGCCCTACTTGATCGGATCTGCACATCTGAGCATTCCATGCCAGAATTCTGTCTTTCCCGTGGTATAAAGGGGAAGACAATTAACCTGGTAATTATGTGAATCTGGCTCTGAAGGGTTCCAGGAACGAGGAGGTGGGCACGTGAGCGTCCACGTGTGTGCAAGTCCTGAAATGGTGGAACGTGGTCAGTCTGTGTGGACACGTCGGGCTCTGGTCTCAGCCTCAGTGTTGGTTAGCAGTGGACCTCGTTGGCTCTCTTCTAGAAATTCTAACCAGCAGAGAGAGCACGGATATTTGATGTAGCCTTCTTTCACTGAGAACTTTTGGGGAGTTACTAAAGAGTTAATAACTAGACTGATTTGCTTCTTAGCTCTGCTCCAATTCCTTTGGCGGAAGCGCGAAGGATAAGAACAATATACAAAAGCGGTTCCTAAGAGGGGAAAAGAAAGGAAAGGAAAAATGACAAATAGCCTACAAATCTCCAAATAACCTATAAATTCTCCAAAAATGTGGGGGCAGATCCATCACCCTTGAGATCCCGTACGTGACAGGTGGGCACTGGTCCAGGACGGTATATTTTGGATAAGACCTTCACTTGGTGTTCGTGGCACCTCATTTAATCCCTCCTAAAGTCATGGGGGAGAGGAGCTCTTCTTCCTCGGTTGCTATGGGTGATTGGCGTGCGAGTCACTGTTATGTAAATCACCCACGCTACACGCGCAGCTAATGATGGAGCCACACCTGGGTCCACAAATCTGGACTCCAGACGTCTGAGGCTCTTTCCAGTGTGGTTAAGAGCCCCGTTCATTGGTTGAAGTAGTAAATAGTTTCCCAGTAGCCTGGGAGAGTACATGGAGTCCCCAACACCAGATTTAGTGCCAAAAAAGTCACTTCCACTATTAGGGGACAAGAGCCCAATTGAGTCTTTCCATTTCTCAGGTGAAATAAAGCTGAAATATATATATTATTAGTCCAAAGCTCACACAAAAAAGAGTGTTGTGCTTCAAAGTAGTAATCTTTGGAAGCCGTATGGTTATTCTTACAACCCGACATGCTCAAAGGGTTTTCAACTGCCTGTTAATAGTTGCCTTTGGAGCCAGATTTCAGATTACACAATAAAACATTCATGTTACTTTATAATTACACCTAGTTATTTCCATACACAGAAAAGAGTGTTACCTCTCAGAGCAGCCTTCATTGTACACCAAACTTGACTTTATTCTCTGCAAAATCAAACTCACCTCTCAAGGATGAAAACTCAACAGACTCTCCAAAAATGAGTTTTTAAAAAAATGCTTTGATTTGATGGCATCATTAAAATGAGTGCATCTCCTACCAAGATGATCCTTTCGAAGTGGACTCTACTGATACAGCAGTGTGGTTCTGGTTTATTTAAAAACCAGCTACATTACTTTGCAGTGACCCTTGAATAAAACATCCTAAGCCTCCCAAGATCTCACGAGTGGTAGAAAGAGGAGCCAGAGCCTATAAAAGAAGAAAATCAGATGTCAGAAGATTTGAAATCCCCTACCCCTGCCACGAACAGCAACAGCAACAGAGTGCTGTCTTTCTTAAAACAATAAATGTTACTGGAGACTGTTTTCTGAACTCCAGGCCGGCCCAAAGGTCTTAATAATTTTGGCCATTTACCTACCCAACGTCTCGGACGCTGAGAAGCATATTGGTAACCGAATTAAGAGCCTGGGTTTCATTCTAGCTCTGACTTCTGTGCAGACTGATCGGAAGTGAATGCCCTTCCTTCATCTTCTCCCTGTGCCTTTCCTTCTCCGCAGGCAGCATCGCCGCCATTACGGTGACCGTCATTGCCGTGGTGTTGTTGGTGTTTGGAGTCGCAGCGTATCTGAAGATCAGGTGAGATGCACTTACTCTTCCTTATGAAGAAAAGGATTTCATTTTGTCAGGCTCCAGGCTGAGAGCTGGTTTGCTGAGTGCTTGTGTCCTGATAAGTATGTTAGCTCTTGGAAATGCTGGTAGGGATGGAACGATGGCCACGGTAGTGCGCGCTGGACGGGACCATGGTACAGTATTTGAACCTTGGCCACGCAGAAGTAATATATAGCATGATGATGTAATGGAACGAGAATGAACCTGCAGTCAGGAGATGGAGGCCTTGGCCCTCTGCCCTTAATGCCCCTCCTCACTCTGAGAAAGCCACATGCCTCCCAAACCTCAGGTTCTTCATCTGGGAAATGGAGTAGAGGCGGGAGCTCAGTGGGTCGTACATACTGATGTTCGGAATACCACTGTGTGGGTGTGTGCCTAGTCTGTAAGGAGGTTTTCACTGATTCTAAAGCAAAATGTTGAAAATACAAGGAAAGTGTAGTGTTTTCGGGGCACCTGGGTGGCTCAATCGGTAAGCGGCTGCCTTCGGCTCCGGTCATGATCTCAGGGTCCTGGCATCGAGCAGGGAACCTGCTTCTCCCTCTCCCTCTGCTCCTCCCCTCTGCTTGTGCTCTCTCTCTGTTTCTCAAATAAAAAATCTTAAAAAGAAAGAAAGAAAACGTAGTGTTTTCTATAAAATTATATTTTCCCCCCTGAGACTATGTCCTTATATTTTTGACTTCAAAATATCTCATCTTTTATGAAATGAAGGTGATCACGGATGGCAGCTGAGTTTTTATTTGCTTTAGCCAAATAGAAAGTTGCAATAGTCTGTGAGCCCCCAATTTTGTTGTCTGCTGCTTTGTGAAATCCCAGAGGCTCAAAACTACATTACTTACCCCGAGGGTCCTTACAGCTAGAACATGCCTAATGGCAAGTGACAATCTTATTTGCCAGCGTGTGCAGTGCGTCTAACAAGGGACAAAAGGCCACGTGCCACCATGATGAGCACAGCCACTCTCTGACCTCCGACCCCTTCTCTTGTCAACGGTTGGAGCCATCTTTATGGTAGCTCCGGGCAGACCCTGTCACTCTGTCTCTGAAAAGCCCCCAGTGGCTTCCCCCTGTACTTAGAATTAAGTTCTAACCCCCAGCTTGGCCCTCAAGGTCATTCATGGAGCCTGCCCGACCTCTTCTCACTCATCGCTTCTCCCTCTCCTTCTGAACCACCGAGCCGCAGTCACACTGGCTTTCTGTCTGATTCTTAGAACGCACCAGGCTCTTTGTCTCCAGGCCCTTGGCTCTTGCCCGACCCTCTCTCTGAAGGCTTTTCTTCTAGCTCTTTCTCATGCAAGGTTTTCACATCACATCCTCCAAAAGACTTCCCTTTCAGTTTGGTGCCTCATTACTTTCGTCCTGGCTATTACCACTGCTTATTATTTTATTCATTGTTTTATATATTTGTTGACTTGTTTATTGTCCCTTTTCCCCCCCACACACAAAATGTTCAGCTCCGTGGGGACCCAGACTTGGTGAGCACAACACTGGGCGCAAAGAAGATGCTCAATAAACTGAATAAGTAAACAGCGTACTTAATTTATCATCTCCGTCACACATTCCCTTTGCTGCCCTCTCTCATTTCCTCTGCTCACCCCAGCCCAAACCAAGACCCACCAGGAACCTCTCCCATCCTCTTTCCCTTTTATCTCCCTCCATCTTTTGTTCTAAATTGTGCACCAGATCAATCTAATGATGGTGTCAAGTACGAGAGTGCCTTGTATTATCACCTCTATCCAAGGGACAAAGAACAGGAAAGCCAGGTTTCAAAGAGAAATTGGAATTAAAGGGTCAGCCTTACCTGTGTCTAAAAGCCTTTCTGGAAGCATCCTTGTCTCCTTCATAGCTTAAAATAATCTCTTTTCTTCACTAAGTCTGTATTTCCTTGACCAATAAACTTAATTTTATGAATTATATCTTACTAAATGGTACGCTTTCCCATCCATTTCGTTACTCGTTTATCACTGCAGATACGCTATTTTCATTAGGAGTTGAATTGGCTTTTATGAGTTAGTCTGGGACCCTCATTCCCACTTGGCAGCAGTGTCTCTTTGTGTCGGGGTGGGAGGAGGCAAAGACGGAACTTACAGATAAACTTCAGAATCACTTTGCAGTCACGGTGCTGAGTTTTTGAAGGGCTGGGTCACAAAAAATATGACCTCCCCTGGAGTGTGGAGTGGAATAGAAATGCTTTCCTCTTGCCACACACTTGCCGAAAATGATCTTCGTCCTGACTCCAGGCAAGAATTCAGGTTCACCATCTCAACCCACCGACTATAGACAGGCGGTCTAGAACAGTGAGTAAGAACTCAGACTCCAGAAGCAAGGGGATCCCAGTGGGAATCCAAGCTCTACCAGTTTTTAACAGATTCTAGCGTGACCTGAAGCGTGTCTCGGAGCTTCGCTGACCCTCACTTCTCCTTCCCCTGTAAGTTGAGGGCCGTGATATTAACTACTTGGTAACACTGTTGGGAAAATTAATGGACGCTTCTTCCCAAGTACACAGCACTGCCATCGTCGTCATCAAAGTGGTCAACTGGAAGGAAGGGTCCCCAGTAAAACAGTTGCTTGACAGTTACTGAGCGTTAGCTATGTGCCAGGCCCTCCTCTAAGCACTGGGGGCCCGCCAGTGATGAGACACAATCCTCCCATCACAGAACGTACTGCGTTTGGAATGTTTTGTTAGCGGGTCATTAAAATTGGTTCTAATGAGTGCTGATTAAAAATTGCACAACGTTGTATTTTAAAAATTTAAAGAGTGTTTTCTCCAGACATTCTCGACACCAGAAAAATTCAGTGGATGATTAAAACGAAGTAGTCACTGTTTCTCTCCCCCATATAGTTCCTCCTTCTTAAATGTAGAAAGGCCCCAGTGGGATAAGTTTAAGATGGTTATTTATCTTTAGGACTATAAATTTAAGGATGAATAAAGTGATCAGACCCTGTTTAGAAAGCCCCTAGGGAGAGCCCCTTTCTGCTCCTCTGTTAATTATTTTGGCAAGATCATAACGTAAGGAGGTGAAGAGCCCTCACGAATCTTAAGGCCGTGCCAAAACCCTTTCGAGTGTTATTTTGCCAGATTCTTGGAAAGCCCCACTTATCACTCATCAGAAATACACGCGGATCAATTGACGAATGTGCGACACATGTATGCGGGCGTGTGTACCTGAGGTTACGTTTTGCCTTGGCTGGGAGTTTATTCCTTTCCTATAATCCCAGATTTCTGAGGACAATCACAGGACAAGAGGTCTGGCTCCTGTGGTCCTTTAGCTCACTTGGCTGGAGCAGCAAGGGACTGAAATCGCAGCCCGGGAGGGAACCATTCTCTTCTGGCCTGCAGCCAGCGGGCTATCAGCCTGGCCCAGCCGGGGTCCCTGCAAATGCCAAAGAAGAGTCTGTTCCAAGGGCAGCCCCACAACCAGGAGAAGGGCACGTCTTGTAAGCTCTGCCGACTGGCTCAGTTGTCTCACCTTTTCCCAAATCCTGATTCCCTCGGAAGGCATGGGCCACCTCTGCTGTCTCTTTCCACGCTCCTCTTCTTCAGGCACCCGTGACCCCTAGTTCTGTCACAGTAAATTCTGCCTGCAGAATTGCCTCCTTCTGTCACTAAGCTGCTGTTGGAAGTGACTTATAAACAGGAACTGCCCTGAAGCTGGCAGAATCACATCTTCGCAGGTGGTTGAGGGTGGGGGCGGGGAGGGAGGAGCGCGGGCTTTGCGGTCAGGTTCAACACGGACCCTTCTCCTTCCTGTTTAAGTGGCCTTGGGCAAATTGTAATGTCCCTGATCCTTCATGTCTTCATCTGTAAAAGTAGAGTGGATAACACCTATCTCTCAAGGTTGTTTGGAGGATGAAACGGAGTAATGAATGTGGAGCGCTTGGTGGCTAAGAACACGACCTCGAGGCAAATTGATTAATCACTCTGTGATCAGTTTTATAGTTGTATAACCATATATGGTTGTGTTAGTAGTATGGTATTGGTGCCTAACTCAGGTTAGGTAATACTAATACCTACCTAATGTAATACCTAATGCCTAACTCGGGATTGTTACGAGGATTAAATTATAATAGGGAGAAACATTCAGCGCCGGGTGGAAGGGCTAAGTCCTGTCATCGTGGTAGTTGTTACAAGAGTGCTGACCACCTCGGTGCTCAGTGAGGTGGTCGCCGCCGACAGTCCCATTCAGTAGGCGGCAGGGATTCAGAGAGGGGAGCGGAGGGCGGGAGAGCAGAAGACACAGCAGCTCAGTTTTCTAATGATGCACTGAGCGGCAGACGTCCAGGCTCCATTTGATGGTTTCAGTTGTGTTGTTCTCTCCGCGCCTGGGAGGCTGCACCCATGTTACAGGTTCATCAGCAGAAACTACTTGTAAGCAGTCTCGATTCCAAGGCTTGTCTGCCAAAAAGAAAGCAAGAGCCCTGTGTGCCTCTTGCAGAAGGGCGCCTTTAATTAGTGCTGACTGAAGACTGAGGGAAGTCGGTTTTGTTTTTGTTGAAATTGGCTCAAAACTCTTCTGCCACGAGATAATCCTCTGCGCGGGAGACCGTATCCGCTATCGCCAGCAGTGTGGACTATAATTAGGGGTGCTATAATTAGGGGTGGGTAACCCAGACGGACAACACGGGCTGTTCCCTTCACAAAAATAAATGCGATCTTGATTTATAGACACAACAGGGCCTGGCTCGTAAGGCATTTTGTCAGAGGTCACCTGTTTTGCGTTCAGTCTGCCAGGGATCACATTTTATACAGCTGGATGCCTTTTGGTGGCTGGTGGCTTTAAAGAGCAGGCCCAGCCAGCCACAAGGTCTGAGGTCGTCTAGAATTTGTTACTGACAGGTTGACTTTGTTAGATCCGCTTTCGGCATTCTGTAGGTCTGGTTGACTTGATTCTCTAGCTCAATGGCTCTGAAACGATAATGTGCGTCAGAATCAATGGGGGAGCTTATTAAAAACAGTTTCCTCTCAGGCGATGACTCAGCAATGTTAGAGGCTCCTCCTGAACGTTCTCTTGAACCCAGTTGAGTCAAGTCTTAACTTATTTTGACAGGAATCTAAAAAAGGGGAAGATGCTCAGAGGCGATATTATATATATGAAAAATCTTCAGGAAGGAAGTAGGTCTTAAAAGAAATTAAATGAAAATGAAATTTAATTTAGTGTCCTGTATTTTATCTGCAGGATGTGTGCATGGCTTATCCAAGCAAAGTTAGGTGCTCCTCTCTGCCAAACATTGGAAAGACAGCTTCGATGGCTGTTGGACAGCTCGTTGTCACGTTCCAACTTAGCATATTTATGCTTAGCAAACAATCCTATCCACTTAGAGGCCAATACCAATCTGTGAAAACATGTGGGATTAGCAAATACCATCCTATAAAAATGCTTATGATTGAAAAAATCTGTATTTATATCTGAACTCACTTATATAACCCATTCATCGCTTTGTCTCCTTCAAGTGTCTAGTGTGTTCCTCATGACCGTTGTCCCTGTTCCCGTATCTATCATCATGGGGCTTGAGAAGAAATACATTTCAAGACAGTCCCCTGAAAATCAAAACCGAAAAATAGCAGCACAGTTTCCTGGGTCTGGTCCCCGTAAGTTCCGGGGCAGTGTGGCAGCTCACGGGTGAGGCCAGTGCTGCTGCCTGGGGGAACCATACTTTGAGTAACCCTGGTCTGCCCCCGTTTCCCGACACTCCAAACACACACGGTCTAGATTTGGTGCTCCCACTGTTTCGTGTCTTAGTTACTTTGGACGTGCTGATCCCCCAGCTAGAGGTGTTTGGGTCATCTCTTTTTTTATCTGGCTAATTCCAAATTGTCTAGCTTGAAAGAGATGCTTTCTGGGAAGCCTCCTTCCCACCATCTCCACGGGGCACCCCTTACTGCATGCGTCTCCTTTGTAGGACTCAGTTCCTTATCTTGGAATCACTGCCTTCTTTGTCAGTCTGCTTCAGGAGAAGGATAGAGAGCCCCTGGCTTTACCTGATAGACAGTAATTGTTTTATACATAGTTCCTGGAGGAGTGAATGATCCTGGGTAGCAAAATTTGGGGGTACTACCGGCAGCAGTGTTCATTTATTCCAAATATGGCGAAACGGGGTTTGGAGAAAGGGAAGTTTGTGGGAATCTGTTAAAACCGTATACTCTCATTAGTTACCTCGTGACTCTGAACTTCTTTACAAATAAACAGGTGTTCCAATATGTGGGCTTTTCTGTGATGAGCGTCTGCCAGGATAATACTGGCAGATAATTTTAAAATAGAAAACAAACAAATTTCATTTACTCCTTCAAAATAACGGTGATTATTTAAAGATAAATTCAAAAGTAGCTGCTCTTTAAAAGAAACCCAGACTGTGGAAAGAACACCTTGAAAATGAATGATTGGAAGGTTTCCATCATTGGGATTTGGGTAGAAAGACAGGACCAATAGGTTTCCTAAATTATGATACTCATTCTGCCACTAACTTGCTATAGTAACTATAAATTCGCCCCTAGTAGGTCACAGCTTTCTTAGCCTCAACACCGTCACTGACTGTGTTCCTTTCCTAGTTTGGACAATTGTGACATGGCTATATAAGATGTCACTAACAAGGGAAGCAGGGTGAAAGGCATACGCAAATTCTTTGTACCATCTTTGCGATGTTTCTGTAAATCTAAAATCATTCCAATAATTAAATAATTTATTTTGAAACAATTAGAGTTCGGTAGCTACCACACAGATATGTTGTTTGCCCCTTCCTCAGAGCCTCTGCACCTTCTGTTCTCTCTGTTTGGTTTACCTCAGGCATCCACGCGCCTCCCCACACCTCATTCACCTGTCTGTTCACCTGTCATTTTAGTGAGACTTTTTTCTGATCACCATATTCCTGATGACAATCCCCACCTCATATTTGGGAACTCCTCATTCCCCTCAGTTGCTCTGCTGTCCTCCACTGTGCATATTACCATCCACCATTATTATTTTTCATGTCTTATTTGTTGTGCCTGCCCCCAGTGGAATGTAAGTTCCTTTAGGACAGGAGTTTTGGTCTGTTTAGCTCACTGAGGTATCTCCCGGCCCCCCGAATAGGACCTAAGGGGTCTTAGGTTTCAGTGAATCTTTAAATGAAAGGAGCCAGGCAGGGAAATGACAATCAGAGAAAGCAAGCCCCCACCGGAAACAAAGGAGACAGTGGCAGCTGTGCCAAACTGGCTTTGCCAATGGATGATCAAGAGTCTGAAGGCTTAATTACCAACGACTAATGAGCTGTAAGTTAGGCTGTGCTTTCCCAGCACTAAGCCATATCCTTCTCATCTTTCTATCCCTCCTTCTTAGCACATAATGAGCACTCACATTTGAATAGCAAGAATCACTTGACTCAAGAGGAGAGAACTTGGGGAGGTGTGACAATAAGCAAAGCCTGGAGGGAGGCCTGGGCTTGACCCTTAGAAAGGAGAAGGTGTTTTCTCCAACAAGTGTGTGTCGACACCAGGGAAGGAAAACACTTCATTCATTTTCAGACAGTTGGGTTCCATTAAGTATCGCCGCTGCAGTTATCTTAAAATAGGTACCACTGTGCAGTTGTGGAGAAGGCCTCCAACCGCAGATGTCATCGCTGCACGTACCAGTTGTCACAGGGCATCAGCAATTAGGGACGAGGGGAGTAGGAAGGGCTGCTTCCTGTTAGAGCAAAGCCATTTGAGAAGGAAGCCATGAGGCCAGGACCTGACATAAATCACGCCCTATTTTGTCCCCCCACGGGTTCTGCTTTTAGCTCACTAACCCGTGCGGAGCAGCAGCATGGGGCCCCCAGCGCAGGGCCATTGACGAACAGGGACCGTGAGCTCTGTGCTGAGGGCTTTAAAGCCACATCATTGCCTCAGAGAAATTTAGCTTGAATTCTCTTTCCTCTTCTCATAATCAAGGTCAGAATGGTGGCTCAGACCCTTTGGATTGGTTAATAATATTTTCCCTCTGCCCCGGTTATATCACACAATGAATCTCCCCAGACTGTCCGAATCCCTGCTGGTGCTGACCAAGCAAACTCCGTCTATACTGTTTATGTGGACCTGACGTGAGCGCTCATCATCGAGTATTCACGAAAGAACCGCCGCCTCGAGAGCAACGTGTGAGATGTGCAGAAAATTCAAAGAACAGTAAGAGGTGGTCTGCCCCCAAGAGGCATACGGTCCAGGGGAGCCGAGGCACGGCGAAGCTGTGCTGGCCGTGTTGGACGGTGCCGGGCTCGACGAAGAAACCGAGTAAACAAAACTGCTCCGACCTGGGGATGATGCCGCTCGTACCCACTGCTCTTCCGGGTGAAACGAGGCGAAGGAGTGCTGCAGAAGGGAGCCGCAGACCCGGATCTCAGCACCAGCTCTGCTGTTAAATCACGCGGACACAGGCATCTGGATTCCTCGAGCCCCACTTTCCTTATCTCCAGGGTGAGGTTGTTTGCCCCTCGCGGACTCTCCAAGTACCAGTCTGAAAAGCTGCCCATCGCCATCTAAGACGTACATGATTTAAGAAGTTCTGACCTAGAGAGATAGTTTAAAAGGATGATTAGTTATTCTGCTCTTATCTCGCACACACGCACAGACGCACACAACGCACACGCAAACGCGTTTGTCTTCCTCTCTCTGCAGTATTAGAGGATTGCTCCAAACCTGGCTTGCGTCCCAGCACACCCAATTCTTCTTGCTTAGGCTCATTAATATATTAAAACAAGCCCTCCAGCTTCAGTACATTCCCAAATAGGGCTTATCTATATCTCTTGCTTCACTTTCCTCAGCTGTCGGTATTTTGCTCAACTCCCTGTTCATTCCAACAAGAGGGCAAAGAAAAATGAAAGTAAACATCCATCCTTTGCTTTTATTATTCTAGTATTCGTGTAGTGAATGTCTCTTATAATATAGCAGATTCAGGCAGAGCTCTGATCAAATAGTCTTGCCTGGACTATCTATAAGCAGGAAAAACTGATGACCAAGAGATTTTTTGATCCTCTGACCCTCCAGCATAATGCTTTTTTTAAATGCATTTTAAATGCACTTTTAAAAATATTTTTAAAATATTAAAATTTTAAAATATTTAATTTTAAAAAATTAAAAATTTTTAAAAATATTTTAAATGCATTTTTTAAAAATGCAAGTGCACTTGCATTTTTTTAAATGCAAATAATTTATTTTTTTTTTTTTATGGATTTTATTTATTTATTTGACAGAGAGAGAGCAATCACAAGTAGGCAGAGAGGCAGGCAGAGAGAGAGGGGGAAGCAGGCTCCCTGCGGAGCAGAGAGCCTGATGCGGGGCTCGATCCCAGGACCCTGAGATCATGACCTGAGCCGAAGGCAGAGGCTTTAACCCACTGAGCCACCCAGCTGCCCCAATGCAAATAATTTTTTTTAAATGCAAATAATAATATAAAAAAACAGTTTTATAACTGTGCCTGGAGTGTGTTTTCAGGAGTTCCTGGTGAGAGGGAGGCTTGCTTTTCCCTCCGTGCCCTTTTCCACTATTTGCAGGTTTGTCATGTGCTTGTGCGAGTTTCATTACAATAAAAATTAAAAAGCTGTACTGGCCAACACTTACTGTGCATTTACTGTGTGCCAGGGCTTTATATGCATTACCTCATTTAATCCTCCCACCAGCTCTAACACAGTGTAAGTTTCTCCAGTTTATAGGTGAAGACACACAGGATTAAAAACATAGTCAAGGACATACATCTGTTGACCCAACTGATACTTCTTGGGAATAAAATTATATGATAGATATAAAACACTGCGAGAAGTTATATCACCATACAAAGGTGAGGCAGGAGTACCCTATCAGTAAAGGAACAGGTTTATGAGGTAGATGCCGGCCAGGCTTGCAACAGTAAGTCCTGCTAAAATTTAGGCTTGGCTCCAGTCATACAATCCCCAGGTTTTTACTTGTTCATTGAGCTTCCATTGCTCAACCATCCCGTTGAAGGATTTGACTGAGGCTGGAGGTGTTAACTGTGGGGGAGGTGTTGGCGATGCATGGCCAGTGACCTTGTGTGCCAAAACTGGCCTCCCCTCTTCCCAGGGATCAGAAGATCAGTGGTGTGTTATTTGCAGTCTCTGTCCTTCTCACACCCACGGAAAGGAGTTGGCCTTTAAGTCAAAGAAAGCATCTCGTGGAACATCCTCCAATTTCCAGGTGCCCAGCCTGGGTTAGCTGAGCCAGCCCACAGAATCTTGAGGACTAAGAATCTGAAACCAGCTCCGCAAGGGCCTGGTGCTTTGCAACAGATCGTCTCTTTTCAGATATCTCGGCGTATGTAAATAACTTCAGAAGAGCGACAGCAGTGATTTTAGCAACAGATAGAAGGATAACAAATGCTTTTTGTGCCTTTCAGATTGCATTTTCGTTTTGTTCAGTTTTCATATCGAGCTGAGAAAAAAATTAGGGGGAGTGAGCCCATGTGTCGGTACTGTATACAGCCGACGTGATTTCCAGTGGCAGGGTGTAATCATTCACGCACGAACATGAACCTGAGAGCCAGTCTATGCTCATTTTGTGATGTTCTCCTAATCCTGGCCGTAATACAGCCATACAATGACTGTAATCTCCTCTAGGAAGCTCCCTTCTGGTGAACAGATTGGCTTCTGGGGATTTTTTTTTTTTTTTCCAATCACTGTTTCTTCTGCAAACATTTATTAAGGACTTACTATGTGCTGGATATTCTTCTGGGCATTGGAGATAGTGCCAAGCACAAACAAAGCAGGCAAATCATTCATACTTACAGTTTAGTCGGGAAGGTGGCAATAACAAAATAAATGAGTAAATTACATAGTATGTTGGGAGGTGATGAGTACTTTGAGAAAATTAAACCAGGAAAGCTGGGGGGGGGGGGTTGGGTGGGAGTTGCAAGTTAGAGTTCTTAAAAAAGGCCTCACCGAGAAGGTGACATTTGTGCAAAGACTTGACAGAGGTGAAAGGAGATCTGGAGGCCAGCTGTTCCAAGCTGAAGGAACGGTACGTGCAAAGGCCCTGAGGCAAGAGTGTGCCAGACATGATGGGGAGGAGCAAGGAGGCATGGTTGGAGCAGAGGGAACAAGAAGGACTGGAATGGCAGCTGATGTGCTCAGAAAAATAATAGGGGCCAGATCCTGGAGGGCTTTGCAAACCATCTTACTGACTGGTTTTCACTCTGTGAGATAAGGAGCCACTCTAAGGCTTTAAACAGAGGGGTGAGAACTATCTGATTTCAGTTTCTTACAGAAATAATATTAATTGTGAGACAGGTTCCCAAGGTGACCAGTCAAAGCCTACTAAACCCAAGTTGCCATTGAACTAACGATGCTAATCAGACTTTGGGAAGCCCAGAGCACGGGATCTAGACCCAGGAGGGGAGAATCTGACTCATGGCTCAGTTGGGTAACTTCACGCCCGTCAATCAACGGCTCGGAGAGAGAAATTTTTCCCTGTCAGAGAAACAAGCAATACCTGCCCCGTGGCCTTATTTTGAGGATCAAGTGAAAATGAAACACAGAAACATTGTGTAGATTGTAAAACATGATACGATGAGAGCAATGGTGGTCGTGGTGGCGTCCTTATGATTCCTGGGAGAATTCAGTCCAGGACCGAGGTCAAACGCCAGGAACGCGGCCTTCCCTTTTGCTATTACTTCTTATTAAGTAGCCAGAGGAATGGGTCCTCCTCCTTCTCCAGCACTAGAGGTCACGTACAGAGACGAGGACCCAGCTGAACTCATTGGAAGGTGCCAGCCGGGCTCCCACGTGAGCAGTCCTAACTTGCAGGGGTTTGTAGACTGAGGCCTCCAGGGCTGGCTGGTGGAAGAATCCTGTCTCCCCTCCTGCAGGCCCTGGAAGCCTCCCCCACGCAGGCTGCCAGGCATTCAGCTGCCCTCGGACGGGCAACTTCTCCAAATAACCACAGCTCTCTCCTCCCCCCCACCAGGCATTCGTCCTACGGGAGGCTTTTGGATGATCATGACTACGGATCCTGGGGAAACTACAACAATCCTCTGTACGACGACTCCTAACGAAGGAACGTGGCCGGGACGAGGAAGAACTGTGGTTTATTTATAAGCGCTTTCCCAGTAGAATTAATACAAGTTCCTGATACGCATCGAGCGACAATCTCTTAAGCCCTGTTTTGTTGGTTTGGTTGTTTCGTTTTCCTCCCTCTCCTCTGGCTGCTATCACTTCCCCTTTCTGGTACAAAAAGAATCATTGTTTAAAGGTGAGTGGAGGCTTCTCTGCAGCTGAAATGGGCCGACCTGGAGCCGGACCACTGTGGTCGAAGCTTCCGTGCCCGCCGCAGGATCCACTGGAAGAGGGACCGAGGGCCAGGGAGTGAGTCGTTCCATCGGGGGTTACTTTGAGGGGAACTTTTTTGCTGGTGGTATTTCTCAAACTTTTGAGTTAGGAAATTACATTAAATCTCAATGCAGGGAAAGGAAATGAGCCCTGGGAGTATTTCACCGTGCAGGTGAGGAAGCAGGGGCTGCTCTGATTCCTTTTTAATCTCTGTTTTTACCTGGTTGTATCTGAAAGGATGCCTGCTTAGCTCTGCGAGCTGGATCCCGGCTTCTTAACGGCCTAATTAGTGGAGGAGGAAACTAGAAGGTGCCCTGGAGGAGGCCAGCAGGCCGAGGGATGGCGTAGCATGTTGCTGTCAGATCGCAGCGTGCCTTCTACCTGTTCCCCCCTCCAGGCCGCCTATCTCTGCTCGGGATGCCCATTCCGGTCAGCTGCAGCGGGCATCCCGGCCCGCAGGCTCTCCCCAGGAGAAGGCTGGGAGAGGAGTTGAGTTAGAGAAGAGAAAGGGGGAGGTGTGGGAGGGAGCGTGTGGCGGGGCAGTGGAGGAGGCTGGGATGGGAGGGAGGGGGTGACCCGCACGGAAGACCGCCTGGGGGGAATGAGGAATCAGCCCCCAATCACTGAGACATCCACTGCTTGGAGGAAGCTCTAGGAAGAATCCTTGCTTTATACCCACAAAACAGCTGGCTCACTGCCTTACTATCTGTTGGAAAACGGCTGTAGACTGTTTTGTACAAAACCGTAAAGGATTAGTCTATCTGCAGTTGCTCAGTGAGGCATTTCCATAGGAAACGGACACCACGATTAATCCATTTATTCTTTCCCTATGCTTACCTTACTAATTCTGCCCTCTAATTAATGAACACTCCTGGGTACATGGCCTTACACTCCTAGATCTCGGCTTTTGAAAAAGAACTGATATACTTTGCAGATGCCCATTTACTGCAGTGGTTATGAAGTGGCAGACAACTTTGCTCCCCCGCGTGAACCATTTACAAATGTCTCGTGACATTTTTGAGTGTCACACCTTGGGGGTGCCACTAGGAGGTAGACATCACGGATGCTCTAAACATCCTACAATGCACAAGACAGCCCACCACAACAAACAATTACCTGGCCCAAAATGTCGGGAGTGCTGAGTTTGGGAAACCCCGATTTACCGAAATGCCCGTTGTGGACAAAACAAGACACTCCCAGATCAGTAACATTTTTTACTTTTAACTAAATGAAATGATTTGTTAAATCGTTCCCTAAAAAGTATTCAGTTTGTTGGCGGATGGGTTGTTTTGGCATGTGTGGTTGCCTTTTTATTTCTGTGCGTTCTCTAGATAGCTTTATTTCATAGCTAAAACTCTATCCTCCCGAGACTCCTGATGTCAGTAACCGGCAATCTTGTGTCCCGACTACAGTAGGAAACTTCATGGACTAGGAAACGTCCATTGGGTCCTGATTCGGAATGCGGTCTAGTGTCCTACAGTGTCCTACAGTGTCATTAAGAACTTGAAACTGGATCAGTTTTTTATTTCTAGACTTGGACCTGCTGCCATGGCTGGTCCCAGAAATTTGACCCTCGGCTCAACCTATCACTCGCTGTGGTCCAGCAAAGTACTGACATGAAAACCACTATTGCCACACTCTTCCGAGATGCTCGGAGCTGTGCCACTCTCCACAGCTGGCCTTCCCTCACTCTGAAATTATTCCTAAACTCCTTACATATCAGAGGAGAATGAGCAAGCTCCAGGGGTGTTTTACAACAGGACTAGGTAATGAGAAGTAGGCTGCCAGGAATTCTGATAGCTCTGATTATTTAAAAAAAAAAAAAAAAAAAAAGGACTTTCTCAGAAAAATGCCCAGGGATGATCCATGGTCCCCCCTCCGGCCATGCTGGGCCTGACTAATTGTCTCTCTTCCCTACCCTCACCCCATTTATAAAGCCTGTAGACCTTCAGTTTAGCAAAGGACAATTCAATAAAAACAGGACACCCCTTTTTTTTCTCCCTTGGCCACAAACGTTTTGAGAAAATGTCCATGAAACGAAACACCTTCCAAGTGGTTCTCTCCTAGATACTGCTCCAGCCCTAAGGACTGGGTCAGAGGGACCGGCGTCTTCGCAGGCTACGCTGACTGGTTATGACCACAGACTCAGTAAGCATCTCCCCTTACCAGAGTTTTCTGTTGTGCAAGAGCATTTGATGGGTTTATTGCTTCTATTACCTTCCAAATCCTTACGGCAAAGAGAGGGATCTGGACCAAAGCAAATATATTCAGCAAGGTGACAGCTTCCCGTAAAAAACTCTAACCTTCCTTGTTATGACACTGTAAAATACCTATACGTTGAACCTTTTTTTGCCAAGTACTTTTTTTCTGAGTTGGCCAAAGAATTTGAACTGTATTCAACACATGTTGCTTGAAACACACACACACACACACACACACACACACACACACACACGAAATACATGCTGATAATTAATGTCCTTTACATCAGGGAGAGATTCTGTCCAGGTCTGTCCAAGGGAAATTGCCCCAGTGGATCTAAAACCACCACATTTCATCCAGAAATAGGACTAGTCATAAAGTGATAGACTGTCAGAGCAGGAAGGAGGCAAGCAGGCTCTTCTAGACCGTAGACTGCAAATGATGAAGAGTGGGATTCGACTTTGTTTTCTTTCCTCTTGGCCCCAGTGACGTCTCCTGCCCTCCCTGGGTGTCTGTCTTCATTTCTTAAATGAGGGTGATGCTTTCCTATTGACTTCACCCCACGCTACCTCACAGATGTGTTGTGAGGATTCATGAAACGATGTCTACAGTGTTTTCAGTTTCTGGAGAAAAATATTTATAGGCATCTTAAGTATTACATAGGTATATAAGTGATCTCAGTTTCAGTTTCTTGTTTGTTGTTACACTGGTGTGTTGTTTTGACTTCTATCTACAAAACGACAGCTGTATCTTGGCAGCTGGCCCAGCTCTGAGCGACCCCCCCCCCCCCCCGCCCCAGTGCAGCTGACTGCAGGGTGAACTGTGCCTGGGACCGGGAGAACGGTTTCTATCTCCAAATGGAAAGACATCCCAGGACCTGGGTCTCACAGACTATTGAGTTAGGATCCAGGAGGGGAAACACAGGATGGACACCTGAGCGCTGACAGCAGTCGGCCTCTGGCCGTCACCAGCCTGAAGTCTTCTGAGTTCTTGGTGGAGTTGATTTTGGTTTGATGTCATCCATTTGCCCTTCATCTTGCTTGCAAGGGTGCATGGTTCGATCCCTCGTGTGTGGGAAATGAATTTTGCAACTGGGCCGTGTGGATTTGCACGTTGATTCACCCTCTTTGCCTTTAACCTCTTTTTGGCAAATGAATGTACCATTTCAACTTTGATTTTAAAAGTGCTGGTTGGTACTGGTAACAGTGCTAACCAAGAGACCAATGCCAGATTGCTTTCCTGGGGTGAGTTAGCCAACATCATTTAAAGATGGAAGGATGTACAACTTCTTTGATATTTGATGTCATTGTATCTACATTTGTTGTAAGACATATTGCATACTAATTATAATTATATCAATTAAAGTTGTTAAAAGCTTGCATCTGACAGCGGTGATTCACATTTTGATATGTTTTGTTATTCCGGCCATTCAGCTGATATGCTCATATTAAGTAGCCTTGACTTGTTCTTAAAGAAAATTTATCCCACATCAATAAATAATATTTTATGCAGAGCGGGAAGGTCTCTCTGATCTTGAAACAGAATTGAAGGGTGTCAGAAATGAAGAAACTTTCCAAGCAGTGATTTTGCTCTTAACAATACACCATGTCTTATAAAACAGATGTAAAAATAAACACGTTGATTCAATAAGTAGGCAGGGGAACAAAATCAAGTCATATTAAGGCACATTAGCGGTACATTTGATACCCACTTGTTTCATTCTCCTTCAAAAAAATTAAGTTCATCATAGGCATCCTGACAGTTAAAATAGCAAGCAATTTCAATCATTCAGAATATAATATCAACCCTCGGGAGCTAACCAAAGATTATCCTGACTCAGAAGAAAAGAGCAACAATAAAACCCATGCATTTTGCTACATAGGAGAAGAATGGAAGCATCTGCAAGCTAGAGCGAGGTGATCTGATGATTTGAAAACTCGAGGTCAGATTTAGTTAAGTTTAGGTGCCTGGTGTCCAGAGGCACAGCGTGGAGGATTGACTGGAAAGAGTCAAGAGGAAGAAAGAGGACCAAACGCCAAACAGACCCTTTCCTGTTGATTCAGCCATCTCTGGAGGCCCTCCACGGGCACAAAAGTAGCAACTCCATTATTCCAAACTTGCCTAAACACAGTCGGTCAGAAAGCACTTCAAATGTGCATGGAAAGAAAAGGCCTAATGATAACGTGTAGTGTTTACCTGTTACAAATTATTGGGTCCAAACCAATATATTTTCCTACATTGTAGCTTTTCCAAGTCAGATCATAATACGTTTCGAGTATTTAATAAACTGTCTGCCACCTTTTACTCTCCTAAAGGTCAGCGATACTTACCAATAGCTGGCTATATTTTGATTTTTGTCAGAAAGCATGGAGATTGATTGGGGAAGAAAGCCTGTGAGCGGTATGCTCTCTTCTCTGAAAGGATCTAAACTTTGGCAAGTATAGAATGGACTCCATTTACTGCACTAAAGCAGCATTAATCAGTTTGACTCAAGAAATGTATTACGTTTCTATTTTAAGCAAGATACTGCATATTTACTATCAAACAGAAGGAACATAGTCTCCAGTAGGAACTTCGGGTGCGTGCGGGCATTGTCTGATGCCATCCTGCATCAACGTCGTGGTCGCCGCACTCTCTCCATGTTACAGATAGGGAAACTGAGGTTCCAGGACACGAAATGCCCTCCCACAGGTACTGACTCCTTCTACGGACTCCGTATTGAATAAGATGGCCCCTGCTCACCGCATGTTTACAGTTCAGTCAGTGGCAGAGGTGGGATTCCAACCAGGTCTGTCTGTCACCAAAGCCCTGGGTTATTTTCCGCTCAAGGGACTAGTTTCTGATCTAAGTATAACCCAGCGCTCACACCTTCTACTAAAATGGGACCTTCTACCTCTTGCCGAGTCTCCCCTCAGCTATTTTAGGTGATCTCAAGGGGGTCTGGCATGCGGCCCAGAGCAAGCCGGGTCACCTCCCAGGCACAAGTCCCCTGCCAGGCCCTGTCACCTCCCCGCGGGTTCACGCCACCCTGTGGGGCTGTGTTCTCTGCCACGGAAGAGGCTGCCTCCCCTCCCCCACTCTGTTAGAGCACCAACACAGGCCCCACCGCCTCCCAGAGTTGAGTGAGAAACCTCTCCTCACTTCCACCTGCAGCCTCCCCGCTCCCCGTAGGAGACGGGTGTGAATCCACAGCAGCCTGGACTAGAGATTCTGTCCTCAGACTCTCTTCCCCTCTTGCCCTAAGGTTCCGTTATTTCCAGAACTTGTCTTTCCTTGGTATCGTAACAATAATGATAGCTTATTCTCACCTAACACTCACTGTGAGCCAGATCCTGTTCTGAGCACTTTACCTGGATTAACATCCCTCAGAGGTAGATATTATTAATGCAGTATGCCCATTGTACAGATGACAAAACTAAGGGCCGAGGGTGTAGAGACTTGCCCATGGTCACCCAGCTCCTAAGTGCCAGCAATCAGACTCCAGAGCCCGTGCTCTCCATCCCTTCCACGGAGCCCCCACTCGGTGCCAGGGGTTCCTGCACATCTGCTCTGCCCGCCATCAGACAGGCTCGTCTGTGTCTGAACCCGGTGTGGCCAAGGCTGGGCACCCACCACTGAAGCGAGCTCCCTTCCGTCAGAAGGGTTCTGGCCTCGCACACTCTGGGCTGCCTCTGTCTAGATTCTGGTGCTTCTGGACACGGTCGCCCCCCCACTCCCCGACAGCCCCCAGCTCGACAGCAGGCGACTGACTCCAGGCTGACCCTTCCCTTGTCACCAGACCCACACAGTGGCTGTGGTGAGACAGTGCAGAACACTCCCGTGTCCTCCCACTCGCTGTGCCTGCTTGGGCACAGGGACGGAATTCATGGCAGCAAACACTGCTGGACAAAGTGCTGAAAAGTTCAAGCCCATCAGAAGCCAGGGGTGGTCAGGTGGTGGGAGAGACAGATGCGTGCCCCCGCACCAGGATGCTGAGGCCAGCAACAAGCACTCATCGGGGA
This sequence comes from Potos flavus, assembly GCA_028534135.1. NCBI lineage: Eukaryota > Metazoa > Chordata > Mammalia > Carnivora > Procyonidae > Potos > Potos flavus. The sequence goes on along the minus strand of CM052899.1, from coordinate 124,508,216 downwards.
AAACAAAAAACACTTGTCCGTATATTCCTGAAATATTAAAATCTTAATACAAAGCTAAGGATTTCACATAGAAATCAGTCTCACCCAGACTTTTCGAGAGCAGGAAGAGAAGTGGGTAGGGGAGCCATAGCAGGTGATGGCTGAAATTCTTGGGTGTCTGGGAAGCTGCCCCCATCTCAGGCTCTGGCAGGGAGGTGGTGGGGGCGGGGGACAGGTGGGGACTTCAAGAGCTCACCGGGGAGCCCCAGCTGCCCCCACACCTGACTGCGATGGTTTCCGGGGAATGGCTTTCCCTTTTTTCCATCTCTCCTATCTCACCTGAGAACCTCTCATGGACAAGCTCCAGCCAAACCCTGCAGGGAAGGGAACTGGAAGAAATGCGATTCTGGCTTCCCCCCGGCCTGCCAAGGAGACCTTCGACGACGTGGGAAGGATGCTGAGCAGCGAATAAGTGAGCATAGTCCACCCTCTCTCCTCCAAGATTAGAACTTCCCCAAAAGGAAAATAAACAACGTCATTTGATCTCAAAGGTGATGCAACTGTCCCTTACACAACTGAGGGTACACTCACCTGCCCCCTAAAAAGAAAGAGAAAGACACAGAATATGCCACGTATGGCTTGAGCTCTGGGAACATTCACTCCTAGTCCAGATGCAATCTTCCTTTGATATCCAACAGCTTAAATGCCCAATTATGGGGTTAACCACCTTATATTGGATCAAGGTGGGGGGGGGGAGGATGAAGAAAGAGAGAAGGGGAACTGATGAATACAGACACCTGTAAATATATATATACATACACATATATGTATCGAGTTGAGGAAGAGAATATGCATAGTTACAAAAAGACTACCTTCGGGGCACCTGGGTGGCTCAGTCGTTAAGCGTCTGCCTTCGGCTCAGGTCATGATCCCAGGGTCCTGGGATTGAGCCCCACGTCGGGCTCCCTGCTCCACGGGAAGCCTGCTTCTCCCTCTCCCACTCCCTCTGCTTGTGTTCCCTCTCTCGCTGTGTCTCTCTCAGTCAAAATCTTAAAAAAAAAAAAAAAAAGTTAAAAAACAAACAAAAAGACTACCGTTCTGCAACTGATCACGAGACAGACAGCATTGGTATGAGAACTTCCTTCTTCTGCTGGCCTTTGCATGTTCCTTTGTCCTTAGCGACATCTCATCTGGACATGGTTCTTTTCATGGCAGGGTGACTCAGACCTTCTGCCGAAATGTGAGGAAAGCTTGGGGACTGGACAAGCAAGGGAGCTCCTGAACTGGATACTACAAACAAATGAACATGAGAGAGAGAGGCCCACGTGGTACCCAAGTGCCAAGTAC
>CM052899.1:124467947-124506390 GCA_028534135.1 Potos flavus | reverse complement strand
GGGATCAAGTCCTGCATCAGGCTCCAAGGAGCCTGCTTCTCCCTCTGCCTGCTGCTCTCCCTGCTTATGCTCTCTTTCACACATAAATAAACAAACAAACAAACAAAATCTTAAATGTCCTATGTCCTATGCTTAGGACACTAGCTGTAAGAAGGGAGGGGGCAGCAGGAAAGCCAGGCTGCTACCTGACGGAGGCATTATGGGACTAGGGGCCAACTGGCAAGTACTTGTTCATGGAGCACCTCACTGCTCAATTAAAGGCCCCATGGATTCCACTAAGGAGTAGACTGTGGTGGAACGGTAGCATTGGAAGCAAAATATTCATTCATTCGTTTATTCACCATTCAACAAATAGTATTCATTTACACATTCTAGATGTATAAACAAGTGAAACAAAACATGATAACATTCATCCTCAAAATGCTTTCAGTCTAAGAATATAACTGTCTAAAAATAAAACAGGACTCCGTACAGAGTGTGGGAGCACAGAAGAGGAGGTAGTAAAAAGATCGGGAAGCGTCCTGACAAGTTGAGTTTCATCTTCCTTATTCCCAGATGTCTCTCGGATCCTCATTCCGCCACCATCTGCCTAATCAATTTCCTGGATCTGAACTTGCCCTCTGGGCTATTCCTTTGAAGATCTGTCCTTTGCCATCAGTACCAGATTTTATCTTAGAAATTTAATTTGTTCCTCCTGACTGACATTTGAGCCAAGGGTCCTGGCTTCTCCCCACCCTGGTCACACCCAGATCAGTCCTTGCTTCCAGTGTTTGTCAGGGCCCAGGGATGCCTCAGCTGGAACTTGATAAGTATTGTGTCTCTCACTACAGAAAGAAAGCAGGAGAGTGAGGAGGGGGCAAGGAGAGAGAGTATCATGCTCTCTTCATCTTGCCACATTTTCTATGATCATAATTCCCTAAGGATCACCAGGGAGTTTAACTGGTTTTCCTGACAGTGTCCTCTGATGGAAGAGAGACAGGGAGAAAGGAAATGACATTTGTTGAAAGCCCTGAAGAAGATCGTTAGGGCTTTTTAGAGACGAGAAAACTGAGGCTCGGGAAGGTTAGGTGGCCTTCCCATTGTTACAGAGCCAGTAAGAGGCAAAGTCTTGATTTCAACACTGGACCTTCTTGCTCAAAAGCCCATGTTCTCTCTAGAATGACGATGCTTCTCAAACTTTAATGTGCATGCAAATCACTGGGGAATCTCATTAAAACACAGGTTCTGATTCACAGGGGGGGAATGAGGGATGAGAATCTACCTTTTTAACAAGCTCCCAGCTCGTGCTGATGCCAGGGGTTCCCCGCAGCCCCTGATTTTGAGCAGTAAGGCAGCTTTCTACTCCTAACCCCAAGTACACCCCAGCGAGCCCTTCTCAGTAGGGCTGATAACACCGCCCCTTACCCAAGGGCAGCAAGGTGTGGCAGCATGTTTTGGTTTGGGGTCTTAGTTGTTGCTATGCCTGGTGGAGTTACCAGCATTTCATATCTGGGAGTCAAGGATGCCACAAATCCTTCGGTGTATGAAATAATCCAGGGTTGATTTTCTTGGGACAGTCGCACACAGTACGGATTGTCTCACCTGAAATTCTTTAAGCATCATCATCAAGGAACCCTGAGCAGTAGCTGGGTGGGGGAACGCTACTGTTGGCTGCCTTATCTTGTTCTTGGTCCTTGGAAACATCAGCTCTGCCCTCCAGCTGCTCTGCTCCACACCGTCATCACCGACAGCTGCCCTACAGGCTAGCACTGCACACACGAGTGCATGTGGTTGCCTTGCTTCCTGGAACTCCAACGTTTCAACAGAAAAGATGATCCAAGAGGGGCCTCATCAGAGAGAGGTATGCTCACATATTTCTTGGCACCCCCAAAGAGCACAGGGATGCTGCTATGACACGAACGTGGACATTTTAGGAAAGCATGTTGACCGGCTGATAAATTCACGTTTTGCCTCCCATGACCATTTCCAAAGGTATTTCTTGAGGAGATGGGAGAGGAGCTGACGTCTATTAGGCCTCTGCTGTGTGCCGGGAACTGGACGGGTGCTTTGTGGCATGGAATAGACAATATGTACTCAGATGCTGGAGTTCGAGGGTCTGGGTTTGAATCTCTCCTCAACTACTTACCAGTTGCATTACCTTGAAAATAATATTTAATCTCTCATTCCCTCAGGTACTTCATCTGTAAAATGGGGATCAGAATGGTATCTGCCTCATTAGCCTATTATGAACGTTAGATGAACTAATACCTGAAAAGCACAGATCACAGACTGTAAAAGCATACGCTTGCTAAATAGAATCACCATATAAGATAATTTATTTTCACAGATTTTAAGGATGGTGAAACTGCGGCTTACTCAAGATCATATAGCTACAATGTGGTACAAGCTGTCTGATCAATCATAATAAAAACTACAGTTCACCAAGGGGTTCCTGGGTGGCTTAGTTAAGCACCTGACTCTTGGTTTCTGCTCAGGTCATGATTTCAGGGTTGTGAGATCGAGCCCCACATCGGGCTGCACGCTGAGCATGGAGCCTGCTTAAGATTCTCTTTCTCCCTCTCCTTCTGCCCTCCCCCACGGCTTGCATGCTCTTTTTCTCTGAAAACTAAAACTAAAAAATAAAATTAAAAAATAAAATGCCAAATACTAATCATAAAAAGAAAAACCTCTCACTTTAGATACACACTTTGACAAACGTATATTTAAAATATAAAACCAAACACAAAGTATAAATCTATATTTGAAAATATCTTGGTGCAGGCATAAGCTAACTCTTTGGTTCCTGAAAATCTGATTCAAGCAAAATGTGGACTGAAGGGCCCTCCTTTCCCGGTAGGTTTCTTTATAATCAGAATCAACAGTTGTCATTGCTCTAGGGACCGTGTGTATGTCCAATATTTGGTTCACCTCAGGCAAAATTTTCCACTGATGAGTTATTGAGCATAAATGGTTAATTCTCAGGGAGGAGTTTCAAAGGTAGCCTCTCTTACAATAATCTCCTGTTCCCTTTTCAAAAACATGAAACACAGATCTTGAACAGTGGCCTTCATCTTCAAAGACATCAGCCAACTTCTCCAGAGAAGGCTTCCATGTCTTTAGATCAGCCCCTTCAGCTTCCCCTGAAATCTCAAATTTACCAGCCAGTTATCCTCTTCCTAATGACTATACCATTCTTTACAGCATTTATTATCTTTTCTCAATGGTTTCCCAAGCTCTGTCCATAAGAGTTTTAAAAAGTGACAACCAATACCTGTTAATAAACTAAGAATTTATAGCTTAGTTGAAGAACTTGCTTTTTAGCCAACCAGGAATTCACATCATCTAATGCTTTTTTTCACCTTTCAAACTAGCACACCACGTGGTCAACACTAATAATTTGCATTGACTAAAGTCTATTCTAAAAACACATCAGCTTAAGCTGGTAGGTACACATAAACACAAAGTTTGTTCAATATGGTTAAAGTATTACTTACGATAAACCTATAAAGATTGCACTTCTCAAGTTAAGCCATCCCAAGTCAGGTAGTGTCTGTTTCCAAATATTCCATTAAGTACATATGATGTCTTTTCTCAAAATGGGGATGCTGGTCTGTTAACTAACCCTACTAACATTGCCTCTCTCTGAGCTGGAAAAAGATGAGTTATTTCTGGCAATAGGTAATTCCATGTCCCAGAGACAAAGTTCTTTGCATAATCAAGTTTTTAAATGTCAGTAGCAGTTTGGAGCATTATTAAAGTGTTTCTGGCTTCTGAAAAGGTTTCCAAATATCCTTCAGTGTGTTTAATCTTTCCTAATGAAGTCAGATAAAAGCTGAAGTTTTTGTCAGTTGAAGTGGATCGCAGTACACGACCATGGATGCTGAGTGCTCTGTCTGCACATTTTGTCCCGAAATATGTATCCCTGCATCCAGAGAAAATAGCCCAGCCTTGGAAAATTTGAAGTCACAAGCTTGAAAAGCTTAAACAAACAAAGAGAAGTCATGAAGCATGTTTACAGTCCTCTAATAAAATACCTATTTATATTTAGCCTGTTTCCAACCCAGTTTTATTAATTGGCCCTTCTAGGAATTTGGGAGATTGAAGGGCAGACTAATGTCTTATTTGATGGTAAGTAAGACCAGCATACTTCAAAATCTTCTGCTGTGAGCCATGTAAAAAAAGGAGGAAAGGCAAAAAGAAATGGCCATTGGTCTGGATGATATGTAAAGTCTGGGTCTGACAATATCTGTGTCTCAGACATTTGAAGATTATTTTCAACCTTGCTAGTAAAAATTCCAAATAAAACTAGTGCACCATTTTGCATTATAAATTTAGAACACAAAAACTGAACCCCCAGCTTTAAAAACCCAAGGTATCCAATAGCGGAAATTCTGGGATGAAACTATTATTTCATGTATTTCTAGAGGGATATAGTATGGTGCAAACCTTCTGTCACAGGTCATAAACCCAAAAATCATGCTCCAAGATAGAGATTCATGTGCAAGAGGTTTACTGGGGATGATTTACATAGAGACCAAAACCTGAGAGGGAAAGCAGGAATCAGGAGTAGGCAGAGGGTGAACTGGGACTCTAATACCATTGCAGAAAGGTCTCGGTCAATCCTAAAGGGAGCTCTGGGGCTGAAATGATCTCACAGAGCTGTCTCAAATTGGGGTGTTAATTGCAGGTTCCCCCTCTGTATAACTTTAGGCAAGGCAGCTCTCTCCAGCCTATAGAAATTCCCAGAAGAGGAACTCAGCTGAGAGCCATCTGCCACCACACACGTACCAGCTGGAGGAATGAATGAACTGACCTGGAGGGGGATCTGGGTGGCAGACAATGGCATCCTTTGTAGACAACTCCTTCTCCACTTGGATCCACTAACTTCATATAATAAATTCTGAAAGAAGCTCTTCCAGTAATTCTGTATTCTCTTCTTGGGAGAATCTCACAGGAGGAAGCTTAATGGGAAAAACTAGCCATCCCTGCCATTGCACCTGATCTTGAGGAAGTAACAAACTCATCCTGCCGGTTCTCCACCATCTATTCTAAAGTCTCTTTGCCCTCAACTAGCACATCTGCTGGTCTAGGTGGCTAGGCTGCTGAGATGACACAGACACTTATTTTCTGAATAAGAAAGGCAATGGGTCACTGGTTGCCATGACCGTCCCGGTCTGTGGTTGCTCCACACTTATAATCAGAATTGGGCAGTTACCAAGAGCAGCCCAAGTGGACCCCCTGAGTGCCAAATATATACTTCCCTGACCCTATTGTGGAACAGCAGCTCTGCCAGTGCTGGATGGTCAGGGTCAATTATTCCTACCAGTATGGTGACAACTTTCCTGGCCTCCTGGTAAGATCTTGAGACAAGATCTGGGAAAGATCTTAAGACGAGATCTTTGGGGTAACCAAGTAAGAGCCTAATCCTATATTACCTTAACAGAATCTTGCTGGGTTCCTTAGTGGACCCATGACCCTGCTAAGAACCAAGACAATGAAGTGTCAGCATTCACTGTTGTAAAGAAGGGAAGCACACACATAAGTGAAACCATATGATAACTGACTCTCTGTGCTTGACCTATTTCACTCAGCATAATCTCTTCTGGTTCCATCCATGTTGATACAAAAGTTGGGTATTCATCCTTTTTGATGCAGGCATAATATTCCATTGTATAAATGGACCATATCTTCTTTATCTTGGAACACTGAAAAAATAAAATTAAATAAAAAAAAAAAAAAAAAGGGAAGCACAAACTCCCTAAAGGGGCCCTTGGGGTCGATGGTAAGCAGAATCACTGCTACTTCCACCTCTTGCTTCCTGGATCCCTGCCTCCTACATCCTGAAAACACGGCACCATATAGTATTTAATGATTTGAGGTGCATACCCTCTTAAAGGATAGCGTTTCATCTGCACAGCATATTCTCTCCAGGATGGCACATCTACTAGACCTTGGACAGACCATCCCAGCGTTCTGCCGGTCCAGCAGCCTATGGATGGTGGCACATATGATGGGATCATTGATACCATGGTCATGTGCCTGCTGCTCACCTCCTTTGCTATATAATGACAATAAGTCTCTTGGTCCAGTACAATTTTATGTGGGACCCCATGTTTATAGATCAGACTCTTTCTAAGCCCTTGGTTAGTGGCTGAGGCACTGCAGGCAGAAAAGGCAAATGCATATTTGGAATAGGTGTCAAACCTTGTGTGGAAAAGCCCATCAGCCTGGACCTGCTGCAGATCCCTTTTCTGTTCTGAGACCCACATAATGATGGCAATCTTATGGGTCATCCTGTAAATGGGTTAAGTAAATATTCCCAGTATGCTGCTTCCAGATATCAAAGAATCTCATTGGGTACTCTGTTCTTTCCTGGTGGTGGGAAGTGCAAGACACAATAATCTGCTCCCAGCAGGAGAGAATGTTCTAGTTTGCTTCAGACTATTCACCTAAAAATTGCACTAATGTTGTGGGCCCCAGAGTCTTTTTAGAGTTTGACTCCCACTCTCTGGAATGCATTGTATTAATCTGTATTAATTTTCTGTCTTTGCAAAAATTACCACATGTTTAACTACTTGAAACAACACCATATACGACCTCACAGTTCTACAGGTCAGACGGCCAGGCAGACTTAAATGGATTCCCAGCTTAGGGTCTCACAAGACCAAAGTCAAGGTGTTGGCTACATGTCATCCCAGTTCACCACTATTAAAACATTTAACAATTGAGGTGCCGGGGTGGCCCAGTCAGTTGAGTGTCCAGTTCTTGATTTTAGCTCAGGTCATATCTCAGTGTTGTGGGATCAAGCCCCATGTTGGGCTCCACACTCAGCAGGAAGTCGGCTTGAGATTCTCCCTCTCTCTCCCTCTACCCCTCCCCCTGCTCACACTCCATCTCTCTCTCCCCCTCTCCCTCTCTTTCTAAAATAAAAATAAATAAATCTTAAAAAAAAAAAAGGGTTTAACAATTGCACCACTACCACTCCTTGCCCCAGGCTGTGTTCCACCTGTCATCAATAGATTTCACTTGCTGCCCAATTTTTTGCACAATACATTGAACATAATGCACTAGGTAGCCACTATTTGTATTTACAACTGTGGTCCAGATCAATGCCGACTACTCCATGTGAATGAAACAGTGAGTAATTTCACATTCCCACTGAATCTCTTTTACCTGCTGTGAACACAGCTGGTCCTCCTTCAGAACTAATCTCAATGTATATCTTCCCATCTGCATCGTGACTTACGTGAGTTACAATTAACTGAATGAACTAAAATATCCCATATCATGGGCTTTTAGGAATAAATAGAACAAAAAATTACCAAGCAATTTTCCCTCATATATAATGTGACCAATGTCAGGAACTATTTAAAACTCTGAAATTGGTGATTTTTTAGAACCACAAAGCAAGATGTTTACTATTATTAGGCACCTGGGATAGTAATCACCCCTTCACATTATAATTCATTGATACTGAGCAATATACAACAGAGCCATTTCACAAAGAGATTAAACTCTCATACATGCTATTTATCATGAACTTGGTGAATAATTTTACAAGATTCTTGTGATTTGTGTGATAAATACTCATTCTGTCATAAATAGTACTACTTTAAGTGATTCTTCTTCCATTTGGTCTCTTCTTTGCTTTTAGCAACAAAATTTATTGGTATTATACTGGAAAGCACCATTTTGTGCTTATTCTTTAAAACTGATTAATTTGCTTTGGAGGTCATTTGTGGAAGAAAGTGCAAGACAATGTCTATTCTCCCCTTCCTCCTTGGTATCAGAACCTCAAATTTTAGATGTTGCTCAGATGAAGGACTACCTGCCCACTTCCCTTGCAGCTAGGATGGTCATGTGACTAAGTTTAGGTCAGTGAAATATAAATAAATGTGTTTGTGTAGAATTTCTAGGAAGTCTCCTTGAAAGGGAACAAGTGTGTCCTTACTTTTTCTTGCTGGGTACAGTAGGATGTGATGTCTGGAACTCTGGCAGCCATCTTCGGCCATGAAGTAACCGTAAAAACAGAAGCTGCCCAGGGGCTCTGAGGACACCACAGGCCCACTATATTAAACCTAGACTGCCTGCCTTTGACTTCTTCGACAAAGAAAAATTAATCTCTCTCTGTTTGAGACACTGTTATTTTGGAGTTAATTTCTTAAATGCAGTTAAAATTATTCCTAGTGAATATATCACTCTACTCTGTTTTTAAAATATGCAAAAACTATAATGACTATGTTTTTCAATAGATAATACACTAAGTAGCAGGAAATTTAAGTCATCAGTCCATTAACATTCAAATTTCAGATATTTATGATTATGCTTTGTAATAATACTGAGTTTTTTTTCTTATGCAGAATCATCATTCCCATGGATTTTCTTGTCTCAGTTGATGGAAACTCACAGTGTTATGTTTATTATATTCACATTCTATTTTAAGAAGTTCTGTTTGTATATCTTGAGTTATAGTATTGATGTGACTATTGTTATCATTGTATTTATACTTTGAGAAAATCTTTTAAGCCTTTGAATCATTGTGTTAAAATCAAGATATCATGCAACAGCCAAAATCAACAGTAATAACATTAACACTAACAGCAAATAAAATGCAATGGTAGAAAGGGGTTGAGGAAAAATATTTAACTTGCCATATTTTTCTATGCATAACAGTTTGTAATGGCCTCACATCCAGTTTGGGTGTGGGGTGGACTGAAAGAGTGTGAGTGTGACACCTTAAAGTAGAAAGTTATTGGTGTGAGAGCACAAGGCATGCACACATATGTAATATTAGCTCACTTCCATCAACTACCTAAGATGACAAATAACAACATTCATTAAGATTTGACCCTAAATTGATGGCCAAGATAACATCTATCCCTTTTTTAATCTGTAATATTAAGTAAAAACCATTTGTTAGGTTTTGCTAGGAACTGAATGTTACAGTTCAAAGAAAACAGTTGTGGGCAGAGAGGGGAGGACCAGATCTCCATTCTGGCCAAGGGTATGGCAGCTGGGACACAGGATAGGCTCCTACAACCCACAGACCCTACTTCCTTCAAACTTTCAAAGCCACCTTCAGATAAAGTGGCTTCGTGGACAGCTTCCACTAAAGTATTTGTGGGGAGCACCTGCTCGTGCACTTTGCTAGAAACCCCCAGTGGCTGCTCAAACATATCACATTATCTCTGTGCATCTCCATGTTTCAGGCAAGAATAAGAGAAGGTCATATGCTTCTGAATCCCCTACCAAGGCAAAGAGAGGCGTGGAAAGTAGGGAAAGCCTAAATGTTTAAAAACATCTTGCTTCTGCCATTTGTTTTTGGTCCCTATGAAATCTGGGGCAAAATCTGTCTGCACGTGGAGAAGTGACTGGGAACTTTTTGAAATTCCCACCCGACACAAACACAGTAATGGAGATGAACCTAATGTTCGCAGGGACAGCTGACCCCCATGGCTTTTTGACATAAGCAACACTTTTAGAATAGTTTGGTTTGTTAGGAATGTAGCAGTTTCTCTGAAGCCTATCACTAATCTTACATTGCAAATATGTGAAATAAATATGAACAAAATGGTCTTTTCTTTTTCCTGTAAAATCACCACACTTTGTGAAGACTTCCCAATGAACCACTGGGCTTACTAGTGGCCTTGGGAGCCCATTCAGACTTCCTGGACCTCAAAAGCAGAAATGTCACAGCGAGAGTTTAGTGTATAGCAGAAGAAACAAGACGCCCTGAAAATACTACTTTGGTGTAAAAGATTCTAAGAAGCCAGTGCACAGCGCTCAAACTATTTCTAAAACTAGGGTACCTTCTGAATTTATCGGGAAAACTGAAAATCGCAGCCACCTGTCTGCAAGTCCTTGGCATCACGAGGGTAGTAACTGAGCTGGAGATGACAGCTGCCTAGGAGACGGGACTGTATATTAAGAGGAAAAAAATGTTGTTGGGCTTTATATGGTTTTATCATCTCTGGCCTCTGCTCTCATTTTAACTCTAAGAAGGAGAAAAATGAAGAAAAAAAATTCTCTGCCAAGCATAGTTTTCTAACCGCCCCTGGACTTGGAGAAGAAGGGTGTATTATGGGGGCTTTAGTGATTCCATCCTGGGGAGGGGAGGGTTAGGATTCCTTCCGTCCTGCCCCTCCTAGTCGCGACTGCCTGGCAGGTGAAGCCGTCTTCTCTGGCCCGGGCAGAGGAACCAGGGCAATGAGCTGAAGACCACGAAGGGCTCTGTGCCAGGCGGTTGACAGGCAGTGCCCTGCACAGCTGCAGGGACCAACAGTGTCAACAGCACCCCCTGGGGCTGTCCATGTGGTGGCTCTGGCCCCAAAGGCCCCTCTGCCTCGAACCTTCTCTGCCAGCCTGTCCCACTGCCCAATTCCTAGAGCCTTTTCAGCAACAATTGTGAAATGTACTTCACAAAGTATTAAAAAAACTGCAAATCTAAGGTAATTGGGGGACATTGGTACTATTTCCAACAGCCCCCGTTCACATATCAATATATTACCCAGAGGGACTAATTTATTGATATATTAATTTAATCTAGTAAGTTGATCAAATGATGCGGTATGTTTATAAGCACCTAGCAAGCTTTCAGGAACCCTACGAATGTTAGGTGTTTAGATGATGATAGCAAGTGTCTGGGTAAATAAGGAGTCTATTAAATAGCCTCAAAAGAATAAGACAAAGACACGTGCAGTTTAATGGGGGAAGGGGAGTCCTGGTGAGCCAGGGTATGGCCTTCCAGGAGAGAGAGCAACCATAGAGAGCATAAGGTGACTGGGACCCCAGGGCCACGTGGTTAGAGGGACCCCTGAGGGATACACAGGAGATGCTAAAAAGAAACTTCATCTCCTTAACAAGTTACCTGCCACAATCACACACTCATTCTGTTTGGCTTCTTCTCTGTTTTCTCCCCATCCATTCTGATCAGATTTCAATTTGTTAAAATAAGAATGAAACTTCTCTGGAGGTTCACTCAATCAGGACTGTTGAAAGATTAACCGCCCAGATCTCCTGGGGTCTCCTCCCCTGGGAACAAACACGCTGGCTGCTCACTAGGCTCCACGGACTCCTCCAAGGGCCGACAACTGGATGTACATCTCTGGTTGCTTCCCCCAGTTTCTGTCCTCTTCTCCCAGAGAACTAGTCATGTTTTCCTCCAGAGAACCTCACTCTTAAAGTTATTTTACCATCTGACTTCCCTCCCACCAGACACACTCAATTTTAAATCCCCTGAGACAGTGCCAGGCATCTTATTCATCTTTCCATTCCCCATTGTTTAACGAGGAAGATGATGGATGCTTTCAACTATACTGAACTAAAGTCAGTGGCCTTACAGTTGTGCTCTTAGCCTCGAGGAAGGGAGAGCACATTTTATTAAAAAAAATTTAAGGACCTCACCTTACGTACTCAAGAACCTTAACATTTATTCTTTCTCAACAAATCAGAGATGGTACTTACTGGTTTAGTCTTTACTACAAGTGTTCTGGGTCCACTGGAAATAGAGAAGTGCAGATTTGAGAGTCTAGGCTTCTCATGCCCAAGTCCCAAGAAGCTCAGAAAAGAGATGGCAAGATAGACGATGAAACTTAAAATCTAGTGGGAAGAGACAAACAACAAACAAATGCATAAACTGGAAGGACCCTGGCTATGGTCATTGTAGCATATATTTGAAGTTTAAACCTAATTATAGTCAATAAACTCTCCCTTTCCCATTTGTAAGGAAACTAATAAATGAATACATTAAAAATCCTTCTCTTAGGTGACATTGCATTTCAGAGTAAAGGGCCTGACCACTCTAGAATATTACTTCTATAATTCCATAAACTTAAGATCATGATTAACCGGTAACCTTTATCATTTCTTAAAAAAAAAAAAAGATAATTTAAATCAGATCTAAAAGAAGTTAGCCACAAAATGGAAAGGATTGATATGGTGGTTTTTCTGGGTCAACCTGGTAAAGCTGAAACTACATTTCCCAGAATTCTTCTATCTGTATATTATATGGAGTTAAAGTTGGTGAAAATTAGAATTTGCATAAGATGTGAAAGGTGAAAATGAAGCAGCAGCCATTACTCTCTAGGGTCTGCAAGTTTGGGGGTGGGTGACAGAAGATGCAGGTGCCAGCAGGTTCCATATTGTTGTCATTCTCCTCCACTCAAGGTCAATCATTTCTTCCTGATTGCTCACCCTGCTGTTTAACAGAGATCCCAGATTCATCAACAGATGGGTGGCACTGGATCCAGACTGGCAATGGTTCCCCCAAAGACTTCTCCATCGACTCCCCTTTTGGTCTCGCTTTGGTGGCTGGAAGTGCCTGGCTTTCAGATTGACTGGTTGTTGTCCCCTGTGATCTTCCAACTCACCCTTCAGACCTTCACTTCCCCAGTCTCCCACAACTGCACAGGGTTTAATTCCCGTAATAAATCCTTTCTCCATAGCTCAGATGTTACAACTGGCTAGAAAGAATTATCCAATCCCATTAACATTTGTTGTGCATCTGTCTGGGTCAACTGTCTTTCACATATACTAACCTCATTTTATCCTCATGACATCTATATGAGGTTGGCATCATAATTCCTTCTTACAGATAGGAAAACAAAAACTGAGAGGGATTAACTGGTCTAAGAGAACCCCACTAGAAAACAAAGATGAGGGGAGCTAAGCATCTCTCCCTGGCCTGCCATCTTCTGCCCCACCCACCTCACACACATGTCAACACACCCAGCAAAGAACATGCTATGTTTTCACCTTCTCAAGACCATCGGAAGAAAGAAATAAATGCCATCATGGCTGAGGAAATTAAAGTAATCAAATAATTAGTGAAATGGGGGCTAGGGCTAAATTAAAGGTGGGGTTGGGGGAGAATTAGTGGGCTGGGAACACTTCACAGATTCTCACAAAAACCCTGTAAGGCAGGCACTACTGCTATCCTCCTTTTACAGATTAGGAAACAAAGAAAAAACAAAACCTCAAAGCAACCAAATCAAGATAAAGCGAGTCTTCAAACACTCTAGTTCTTCAATGGCAGAATATTCTGCCAGAATTCTGAAAAAGCCACATGACTTTCCCACATAAATAAAAAGAGAAAAGGGAAGAGGAAAAGATGACAAGAAGAAAGAGAGGGGGAGGGAGGGAGGGAGGGAAAGAAAGAAAGGAAGGAAGGAAGGAAGGAAGGAAGGAAGGAAGGAAGGAAGGAAGGAAGGAAGGAAAGAAAAGAGAAAAGAAGAGAAGGAAGAAAGAGAGGAAGGAAGAGGAGAGGGTGGCTCTATTATTCCAACAGTATTTCTTGGTCACCTGCTCTGGGTGTAGAACTATATAGACTCTGGGTATATGGTATGAATAAGTCACCTCCCCATCCATGGAGCTTACATTCCAGTAAGTAAATCAGACATTAACCTGCAAATTTAACAACTGCTGTATTGTCTTCACTTTAATTTAAATTACTTCAGACTGCGTAATATATAGGTAGGCATTTTAATTTATACCTAGAGGTGGTTGATTAATATCTGAACTACCCTAATCAGAAATACATACTCCAGGGGTGGTTAGTTAGCATGTGAAAAACTCTAATCAAAATCTACACTCCAGGGACCACAAGGCTACAATTACCTCAATACTTGATCAACATCAGATTTGTTACTTAGTGTAATGGATGTTGGAAATAATTTTTCTTTGGTGAAATAAATAACCTTCCACTTGTATGGAATGACTCCAAATATTGTATAAGCCCTCTGAGCCTTACATAAACAAATACAGAAATCTATCAAACCTAATAAGTTTATATCTCTTGAAATGATGCTCTAGATCTTGGTATTTCTTCTGGTCCCACATCCTATCATTTAGGTGATATTTGATACTGCTTAAAAATGTAGCTGAATCTTGCTGCTAGAATATCTTCACATTTGCCTCAAATGAACCCCTTAATTAAAAGCTTGTCTGGGTGCATGAAAAGAGAGCTAGGGTTTCATGGAGCTTACAGAACAGGCTGTGTGAAAGTTCTTGTGCCTGCCTGATGATATTTGTTGTGTAGAATCCCTTTTGGGACTTGCCTTCAGTGTAACACCCCTGCTGGTTGTGAGTTCTGGAGAAGATATAATAATTATAAATGACCAAGTTAGCTTAGGACATTTTATAACAGCAATTAATTTCAAATGTTATAAATGCCCTAAGGGAGAAATACTGGGTAACAGGGAAGCATATGACATCTACTCCTGATCTAATAAATCAGAATTAGAGTTTACATGAGGCAGGGGGATTAATCCCTTGTAGGTAAAATATCAAAGATCAAAGAAGGTTGAAATATTTAAGGTTGAAAGAAGGCTACCTGTGATGAGTGAGCTGAGTCAGGAAGGGAACTAACATAGGCAAAATGGATGGATGGATGGATGGATGGATGGATGATGGATGAGAGACATTCCAAAGGAGAGACTAGAGGAAAGAACACTAGGTCCAAACACAAATCCTTTCTCTTTGACAGCTGAAGACCAAACTAAAAGGGAGATGAAGCTTGGAGAAGCTTGATCTTGGTCAACTTAGACAAGCCCTCAACCTTAGGAAGGAAGATTAGTTGTTCCAATCAAAGTCCCTGGCCTTAAGTGAATTCTTCATCTTTGTTTTTGGACATTAAGCTTATCTTGTCGGTACTGGCGTGCTTAAAGAGACCTCAGAGATAGAGATGAGGGAGATACTTTTTGGCATTGTGTCTGGCAATGGTGTTTTTGTACCAGTGCCCAATTAGCCCACAACTCCTCAGTGAACAACAAACCTCATTCATTTGCATAATTATTTCCTTTGCTGCTTCCCTTATAAAAAATAATGAGCCATTATGCATATAATTAAAGCAAGCTTAACAAATGAGGGCCAGGCTGACAAGAATCACATGAGAAGGTCAAGTGAAATTAGCATCAAGGCCTGTTTGCTAAGCAGAAGGCCAATCTAATATGCACTGTCTCTTGGGAGCAGAAGGACTCCTTTGGGGCCTCTGCTTTCAGATTTCACTGAGGTCAGGTTTTCTGGAGAAAACATGATTTGATTTCATCCAGCCCTTCTCCTGCTTCTGTCCTTTCCCTCCTGCCCTCCTCTATAAGAAGAGTCTGGCTTGCTTGTTATTAGCACATCTCTCAATAAGTCCTGTTTCTTCTCCCCCTTCCCCCGAGTCACATATTTTCACAACAATCCTTACTAAAAATCTAATACAAATAAGCAAAGTTCTTTCATCCTAAGAAGCCCAATGATAAGCTTTATGGAGACCAATATTTCCTTCTTTAAAATTTTTTGATCATAAAGTGGCTAGGACAAGGCATCGATGGGTAAGTACCTCTTCTCCCAGCTACTTCTGGGTCTCCTGGTCATGTGATCTCTAAGCAGTTTCTTTCTTCTGGTACCAGTGGATTGGTCCACCTTAGCATCTTACACAGATCCTGGTCAGTTTCCAATCCTTTAGGCTGAATTGTCTCAGTTTGTGGAAGGTACTATCAGTCATTCCTGGATGGCCTGGATCCCTAGATGATTGGAAGGTCATTGATGAACAATACAGTAAATGTATCATTCAAGGCTTCTTCACCTGGACTCTGTGTTCCTTTGGGTCTGTCAGTGTGTGGTCTGAGGAACAGTTGTATCACCCAAGATCTTGTTAGAAATACAGTATCTCAGGCCCCACTCTGGACCTACTCTAGACCTACTAGGTCAGAATGGATTTTAACAAGATCTTTAGGTAATTGGTTTTCACATTAAAGTTTGAGAAGCAATGATCTAGAGCATTCAGTGGGACCCATTCAGTTCAGTTTCTTCTAGGGTATTTGACTACTTCCTATTAACCCTGTGGCTAAAAGAGGGATTCCTGTCCTAGGGCTAAGGGGATGCCCAACACACAACACCCAACACTGGACAGATGAGATAAGAGTAGTTTATCAGTCACATATATTCACAGCCTAGAGGCAGGGAGAATACCACACACCTCACAGACCATATAGGCATTGTGCTCAGGAACAGAGTGAACAATGAGGGGCTATGGGAGAAAAGCTTTGTAGTATTATAGTATCAAGAGAGTGAGGCACTCCCTGTTTCCCGTGGGAGGATGTGATTGGCTTGTTTGAATAACTCTGTGGGTTGGCAGGGAACTGAAACTTGCTATCAGGGATATATAGGAACCGTACCTGGTCCATTTGATGATAAGGAGGGTGGTTTGGCTTGGGGAACTTACCTGCAGTAGGGTGGGAGGGAAAATCATGGTTAGGATATTCAAGATCCCCTTTTGCCCCCTGGTTCCCCCAGACATCAAGGTAGCATATGATATGGACTTTAATTTTAGGCATTGTACCACAGGGAACTCATCTTACAAAAACACTTACTAATTTCATAATATCAAACTATGTGTGGAAACCACCAAGCATAGTGTCTGGACTATGGAAAATGCCCAATAAATAGATACTACTCTGTATCTCCTTTCTGCCTTTAGTCTGAGCCCTGCAGTAACCGTAACCTGGAATGATTCAGATTCTTGAATGTCATTACTTGAATGTCTGCCATATGCCAGGCACTACTAATTGCCCTCATATACATGATCTTGTAATATTCATCCCAACAGTATGACTCAGTTATTCTAATCCTTGTTTTAGGATAGACCAGGAAACTGAAGAGAATTTTACCCGGTCTAAATGGACTGTGTTTATCATGTCTCATCGTGGCATTTATCAATGCAATCTGTGATCTGTTATAACAATACAGTGAGAATCTAGCAATGCAACAGAACCTTCATAAATATACAGATGCCAGTTACAATTGATGAGAAACCAACAGTAGAAAAAGTTGAATTTATTTGGCTAACTCAATAATGCGAACAGCAGGGAAGATGGGCAGGTATAAAATGTTTTGGATTGATTTGCTAATCTGATACAGATAAAGTTCGACAGTAACTAGAAGGTTATTTGAGAAATGGGTAATTGAAAGAGACAGTCGAGGAGAGATAGCAGCTATCAATTTTTTTAGGTTTTCTAAGTTTTATCCGATTAATTTAGATCATCAGGAACAATGAACCCGGACTATATTTTTTTAATCCCCAAAAGAAAGCCCTTCACTGCCTCATGGTTAAAAGTGGTGTAGCATATAGTACTTAGAGTGCAGACTCTAAATCCAGACTTCTAAGTTCAAATCTCAGATCCTCTGCTTTCTGGCCATGGGAGCTGGTGCCAGTGGGTTAACTTCTCTATGCCTCATTTTCCATCTGCAAAACATAGATAACAGCCGTTCTCTTCACAGAGTTGCCATGAAGATGAAATGAGGTAACACATAAAGCACTTAGAATAGTGCCTGGTAGAGCAAGCTCTATTGAAGCAGAGACTATTATTACTATGAATCAGTATTATGTCCTCAACTCACATAAAGGGTCAATAAAATAAAGTGATCATGAGAAATTTATCCAAAAAAGTGGAACAGAATAGCTCAGGAACAGACTTCAATATATGAAAGAATTTCGTTTATGGTAAAGGAGCCTATTTCAATAAGTAAAGAAAGATTGGGTTATCCAATACATGTTTCAGAGGAATCGGATAACTTGGTCTCCTGTTACTTTGCCCTCCATCTGTTCTCCATCATATGATATTCCTGTTGATACTTTGACTATTCATGATGACACTACATACTATCAATCACCAAAGTCCCATTTCCCCCAGAAAAAAAAAAAAGGTTATTCATGTATTCATCAAATAAGGCAGAATTTCAGAGTTCATTTTATTTTATTTATTTTTAAAAAATATTTTATTTATTTATTTGACAGAGAGAGAGAGCACAAGTTGGCAGATGGGCAGGCAGAGGGAGAGGCAGAAGCAGACTCCTGGCTGAGCAGGGATCCCGATGCGGGACTCAATCCCAGGATCCTGGGATCATGACCTGAGCCGAAGGCAGACACTTAACTGAGTCACCCAGGTGCTCCTCAGAGTCCATTTTAAAAGCTCAGTTCTGCCTCTCCTGGTATCAGTTATATAATCCCTTGGGTTGCTGGTAGCACATAGATGGCATATCCAAACAGGATAATGAAGAAGAGCTAAGGTAAGGGACTACTGACAAAAGTGTGGTGGAAACCAATAAGAACAGTAAAGAACCACAGAGCTGGTAACAAGACGTTGAATACCATACCTCGGTCTGAAGAGATGGGGCAGTTATCAGAATGCAGTAAAACCTTTAGTCAGTAGACAGCCACCTGACAAGGGCTATAGCCTTAGCAGGAGAAATCAGCCACTACCAATCTGAAGCCTGGCAGGGAGGAAGACATGGAAATAAATACTTTGCCTGTATCTCCTCTCTCACCCTCTAAACTTCCGGAAGAATGGGAGCCTGGTTAATTCAGCTGATACATGTCAACCTTTAGGGGCACAGAGGAGGGAGGAGAGAAAAGACTGAGCCTGAAAGAGTGAACAGAGAATAAGAGAATATCCAGCATACCCAGTAAGGAAGCAAATGTGGACTGGTGGGGGACGGGGTGGGGGACATTGTCTTCTTACTTTCCTAACCACCAGAGGACATCAGCCTTAGATAGGACTAGATCCTTATCTGTTATACTAATAGGAAGGGTTCTGTTTGCAGTCACTGTATAAATGGTGCCAAAATTTAAAAGAGAAGGCCATATTACCTACAACCCCTAGATTTACTCATATTATTATTAATCTTCAAGATGGCTTAGAGTCTATAACCCCCATCCACGTAATGTAAATCTTTTTTTTAAAGAGTTATTTATTTATTTATTTGACAGAGAGAGAGAGATCACAAGTAGGCAGAGAGGCAGGCAGAGAGAGAGAGGGGGAAGCAGGCTCCCTGCAGAGCAGAGAGCCCGATGCAGGGCTCGATCCCAGGACCCTGAGATCACGACCTGAGCCGAAGGCAGAGGCTTTAACCCACTGAGCCACCCGGGTGCCCCCACGTAATGTAAATCTTTGATTGGAATCTGAAATATGTAAGTAATAATGAACTATCAGAAAGAGAAAGTAAGAAAACAATCCCATTTACAGTTGCATCAAAAAGGATAAAATACCTAGGAATAAATTTAACCAAAGAGGTAAAAGAACTGCACGCTAACAAGTATAAGACATGAATGAAAAATATTGAAGAAGACACAAATATATGGAAAGATATTCCATGCTCATAGACTGAAAGAATTAATGTTATTAAGATGTCCACACTACCCAAAGTAATCTATAGATTCATGTGATTTCTATGAAAACTCCAATGGCATCTTTCACAGAAATAGAACAATCCTAAAATTCATATGGAACTGCAAAAGATCCCCAGTAGCCAAAGCGATTTTGAGAAAGAAGAAAAAAGCTGGATGCATTACACTTCCCAATTTCAAACAATATTACAAAGTTGTAGTAATCAAAACAATACAGCTTGGGAATAAATACATAGATCCATGGAACAGAATACAGAGCCCAGAAACAAAACCATACATGTATAGTCAATTAATTTATGACAAAGGAGCCTAGAACATACAGTGGGGGAAAGGATAGTCTCTTCAATAAATGGTGTTGAGGAAACTGAACAGCCACATGCAAAATAATGAAACTGGAACACTTTTTTCCACCATACACAAAAATCAACTCAAAAATGGATTAAAGACTTGAATATTAGATCTGAAACCGTAACACTCCACAAAGAAAACATAGGGGGTCAGCTCCTTAATACCGGTCTTTTCAATTATTATTATTATTTTTGGATTTGACACCAAAAACAAAATTAACAAAAGCAAAAATAAACACGTGGGACTACATCGAACTAAAAAGTTGCTGCACAGAAAAGGAGACTACCAACAAAATGAAAAGGCAACCTATGGAATAGGAGAAAATATTTGCAAGCCACATATGCAATAAAGAGTTAAAATCCAAAATATATGAAGAACGCACACAACTCAACAGCAAAAAAAAAAAAAAAAAAAAAAGTGTTTTCTTGGTTAAAAAATGAAGCGTGGAACTGAATAGACATTTTTTCAAAGAAAACATCCAAATGGCCAACAGACACATGAAAAAATGGTCAATAATCACTCATCATCAGGGAAATACAAGTCAAAACCACAATGAGATATCACCTCACACTTTTTAGAATGGCTATCATCAAAATGACAAGAGATAACAAATGTTGGTGAGAATGTATAGAAAAGGGAATCCTTTTGCACTGTTGGTACAAATGTAAATTGGTGCAGCCACTATAGAAAGTAGTATGGAGGTTCCTCAAAAAATTGAAAATAGAAAGACCGTATGATCCAGCAAGCCCACTTCTGGGTATATATCCAAGAAAACAGAATAAAAACAGGGCATTGAAGGGGTACCTGGGTGTCTCAGTCGGTTGGGCATCTGTCTTTGGCTCAGGTCATGATCCCAGGGTCCTGGGATGGAGTCCCGCATCAGGCTCCCTGGTCAGCCGGAAGCCTGCTACTTTCTCTCCTTCTGCCCCCCGCCCAACTCATGCTCTCTCTCTCAGATAAATGAATAAAATCTCTAAAAAAAACAAAAAAAATCAAAACAGGGCATTGAAGAGATATCTGCACTTCCAATTTATTGAACATTATTACTGCACAGTAGTCAAAATATGGAAACAACCTAGGTGTCTCTCGGGGGATCAACAGATAAAGAAGATGTTGTACATACGTATATATAGTAATATATATTGTAGTCTCCCCTTATCCACAGTTTCACTTTCTGTGCTTTCAGTCACCTGTGGTCAGCCATGGGCTAGATGCAGATGATCCTCCTTCTCACCTATCCTCAAGTCAATGGTATCCTAAAGCTAAATCATAATGTATGCCATTCACCTCATTTCATCGTATCACACAGGCATTTTATCATCTCACATCACCACAAAAAGAAGGGTGAGTATAGTATAGTAAGAGATTTTGAGAGAGAGGCCACATTCACGTAATTTTTATTACAGTATATTGTTACAACTGTTCTACTTTATTACTAGCTACTGTTATTAATCTCTTACTGTGCCTAATTTATAAATTAAACTTTATCATAGGTACATATGTATAGGAAAAATATAGTATTCTAAGCAAAAAGGGGGCATTAACGTGTGAGATGATGGATGTGCTAATTTACAAGATGGAGGAACACTTTCATAATGCATATGAATATCAGATCATTACATTGCACACTTTAAATATCCCATAATTTTATTTGTCAATTATACCTTGATAAAGCTAGAGGAAAAAGAAATTACTAAAAAAGCAGAAAAATAAAATTTGTTAGGGAAGTGATGTATGATTGTTTCTTTTAGATTTGATAGGACACTTGAGAGAAAGTGAGGCCGAAGCCCTTTTAAACCTTGCCCAAGAGAGTATCTTGTAGGTGCAATGGGACTTATCAGAAATAGCTAGTTATAGTTAATTTTATGTGTCAAGTTGGCTAGGCTATGGTGCCCAATTACTCCATCAAGCATTTGTCTAGATGATGCTGTGAAGGTATTTTTTTTAGATCTGATTAATATTTAATTCTATAGAAGCAGATTACTCTCCATAATATGAGTGGGCCTCATCCAATCAGTTGAAGGCCATGAAAGCAAAGCCTGAGATTTCCCAAAAATGAAGGAATTCTCCTCAAGACTGCAACACTTAAACTCTGC
Source organism: Potos flavus (assembly GCA_028534135.1). Taxonomy (NCBI): domain Eukaryota; kingdom Metazoa; phylum Chordata; class Mammalia; order Carnivora; family Procyonidae; genus Potos; species Potos flavus. The sequence continues at coordinate 124,484,799 of CM052899.1, read as the reverse complement.
CTGAGTTTCTACTGGAGATTTCAGATTCAAGACTATCATAATTTTGCCTGAATTTCCATCCTACCTGTCTGCTGTACAGATTGGCACTTGCCAGTCCCCACAATCACATGAGCCCATTCCTTAAAATACCTATCTCCTTTATCTCCTTCTTTCTCTCTTTCTCTCTGCTAGTTGCTCCCTCCCTCCTGTCCTCTCTCTCTCTCTTTCTCTACACTGCCCATCTCACAGGACATGCATTCAAAAATCCTCAGAGGGGCCTCCAAAGAGGAAGAAGGAAAAAGAGAGAGAATAAACACCAATCAAGCATAAAGAATGCACAGCCACCTCACAATAATATCCATACTGGAAAATTTTCTCTGTCCCTCTTACTTCTCCTTCCTCTGTCACTCCTCCCTCAAACACATCAATCCAGGTAAGGATAGAAAAAACAACTAGCCAAATAAAAAAGGAGAAATGGAAGCCCAACTTGGGAAAGGAGAGAGTGACCCATCCCCTTCCCTGCCTTCCTGACTAGAGAAAACTACCAGCAAGGGAAGCAGAAACATTTTAACTTTAGATGAAGTTCAGAGGTGCTGTCACTACTTGTGATGGATATCTTAATTTCTGAATTGAAACTGAGGTTGTAATTGTACAATTATTTTTATTGTTATTATGGAAAAGCAAACCAGGGCAGGGAAACACATCCTCCACTGAATACATTTGAAGTAGATCATGGGAAATAAAAAATAAATATGCTTTTTTAATATATCCCAAGAGTCCTGCCTATTCAAGGTACCAGTTACACAGTATTTCTTTTTGTGATTAAAAATCAGCCACTATTACATTTTTAATATCAATCTAATGAATATTCTCATATCTCTTATAGACCCTAATTAAATACATTGCCTGTTATTCTACCTAATAATGTCTTTTATATGAAGACTTAGATGATAAATTCTTCAAAGAATAATTTGATCCTCCTAAAGTTAGATTTCCCAGAAAATATATACATATTTTAATTTACAATAAAAATTAGACTCCTTTTTTCCCAGCAGATATTCATTGCTGACCTACCACATGCTGGACATGTGCTAATGACAATGAAGTGGACACTGCTCCTGCCCCCTGGACTCTCTGGCTGGTATGGGAGATAATCACCACATAAATAAATAGGAAACTTCACATTTGGATAAGCATTATAAGGAAAAGTATTGTGTGAGAATATAACAGAGGATGGGAATTTAGATCAGTAAGTTTAGGAATCGTCCCTCTGAGGAAGTAACATTTAAGCCTAGACCTAAAGGAGGAGGATGCGCTCTACAGAGAGCAGGGCAAGAGCATCCTGGCAGAGAGCACAGCACGCCCCGCCATGAGGTGGGAGAGCCCTGGGGAGGTGGGGAAAAAAACGTGGCTGGTGTGTACAGTGAAAGGCAAGTGCTGGGGAAGCAATCTGGGGAAGTAGTTAGATTATGTAGGCCTTTGTAGGACACATTAGGAGTTTTGGGTCATATCCTAAGTTCAGTGGGAAACCATCAAAGGATTTCAATAAGGGAAAAGACATAGTTTTATGCGTAATTTTTAAATGCTCACATTGGCTGTGGTGTGGGTGATGGATTCAAGGTGGGCCAGAAGAAGTGGGAAGACCTCTGGATGGCTAGTGCAAGGGTTCAGGGAGATGATGGTGGCTGGGGGGTGGGGGGCTGGAGAAGACTAGTGGGTTTGAGTTTTAGTTGGCCAGGCCAAGTGGCGGGTTGGATGTGGACAGTGAGCTGAAGGAAGGAGTATGACTCCCAGTGTACGAAGGTTTTTGCCTCCCCTTCACTGCCCTCAGTCCTGATCCACCTCTCAACCCATCCTCCCCTCCAACTGCCATCCACCTAGCACTCACATTCAGCAGAGACAAAAGGACAGCCTCTACTCTCCGCCCTGGAGTCTGGCCAGACATCCACGCCGAGAGAGTGGAAAACCAAAGGAAGAGCACAGACCATGACACCAAAACCATGGATAAGGAACTTAACCATGTGGCTTGTGACAGGCTGGCAGGCTACAGTTATGGGCCCTTAATGACAGCCCTTATCAACATACATTCTTTTTGACAACTGCATTTACAACAAGAATTCATCACCCAAATATTAACATAATATCAAATTTTAAATAATATTTAAAAATTTAAATGCTAATGATTCTAATTTATCACCCAAACATTAAATAATAATGAGAGCATTTGTCTTAGAAACACAGTGGTCTCTTACTTTAACTATTTCTAAAGTTTTCTGCCCATTCTACCACTGCTCTCTGGGCCAAATTCAGATGATGCCCTAGTGCCAGAAATTACACAGATCCATAAATCAGACGCATAAGTACAACAGACTGTCTTGGGTAATGGGCTCTGAAGCACGCCAGAGAAACCTGTATTATAGCTGGAATGACCTTTAAATTACTGTTTTAAAAGAGAAAATAGAGGGGAAAAAATGACTACTGGGTATCTGGCACCAGCAAACAGGAGGATGGAGTTAGCGGCATTTACTAAGACAATACCAACCAAAAGGGGCTGATTAAAAGGGATAAGCAAGTTTCGAACATGTTGGGTTTGAGGCACCTGTAAGGGACCTGGGTAGGGTAAGCCAGTTGGCAGTGGTATAGAAGGATCTGAAGTTTAGAATAAAGATCCAAGCTGGAGATAGAAAACAAGTTGAAACTGCTGGAGTATAATTTACACATAAAACCTTATGAGAGGATACAATTTCCAAACAAAGTAAGTGTTAACTGAACCAAAAGAAAGCCCAGGTTTGAATCCTAGGAATTTCTACATTTAGAAGCAGAGTTGAAAGAACGTGCAAAAGACACTGTGTGGTAGTGACTCAGAGAGGGGTGAAAAACAGGACCGTGGGGTCATGGAATCCAACAAGAAAACAATTTGCTCCCTACTTGTTTTTAGGTTCTCAACTGTGGTAGCTAACTCACCCCACCTTTGACATAATCTGGGCACTAATCTTTCTCCTCTCTGATATCCTATAAATATTCATGTTGCACTAACTGCCTGCTCACTCCCAGGTTGTGCTGCAGGCTCTATGACTTAGGTTGGGCATTTGCTCTGGAGAACAAATGAAGGTAAGACCCAAGGGGCTGCCAGTGGGTCTAAGAGAAACCTCATAGCCGTAAAATCTGCCTTCAAATAGGTTCCAGATCCAGACCCCAAATTTAACTTAGTAACCTCCTTGATTGAGGAGTTGGTGCAGGAGAAGGATTAAAAGAGAGATGCTGGCAAGCAAAGAACAAAAGACAAGAAAAAAAAGAGAGAGAGAAAGAATCGCTTTAGAGGGATATCTATTCTACCAGACTTTCATCATTAAAATCTTCAGCCAGGCTTTCAAATTCTTAGGTGCAGCAATGCCTAATTTGGAAAATAATGATCTCAGTTGACTCATTATGCTGTACCACTGAAACTAATGTAACATTGTGTGTCAACTATATTTCAATTGAAAAAAAAAAGAAAAAAAGAATGATCTTAATTTGGCAGTGACCTCAGTTTGGTCAGTGAAGTAACTGAAAGAACCTTCACTGGCTGCAAGGAAATTTAGATAGAAAAAAGAAAACTATCAGTTCAGAAATCCCCCTTACTTTAAAAAGAGAACCGGGCCATTCAAATCATTTCCAAAAGGGCCTTAAAATTTTTCCAAAAGCAAGCAAAATTATAGTGACTTGAATGTGTAAGTGACTTTCATTGTAGTTGGTGTGTTGATGACAGGTCAAAGATATCGTACGGTTGAATTATTGTATGAAATATGCATATTAATAATATGTTGGAGACTTAGATGTATGATATTCACATGCATTTCATAGAACTCAAGAAAGTAATCTCAATTATTTTAGATGTCTTCGTTGTATTTTTTTTCTTTTTGACATCAAAGATTGTATCTATGGTTTATTTAATTCTATATCTAAAATCAGGAATGCAACTCCAGATTATAACACTGTTGCTCTTTAAAAAAAGGGGGGGGGGGCGCCTGGGTGCTTCAGTCGTTAAGCGTCTGCCTTCGGCTCTGGTCATGATCCCGGGATCCTGGGATCGAGCCCCGCATCGGGCTCCCTGTTCGGTGGGAAGCCTGCTTCTCCCTCTCCCACTTCCCCTGCTTGTGTTCCCTCAATCGCTGTCTCTCTCTCTCTCTCTCTGTCAAATAAATAAATAATATCTTAAAAAAAAACAAAAAAAACCAAGTAGTTAATAATCCCAACTTTAGGATTAGATCTGTACTTGAGACTAGCTTCTACAATTTACTAGTTAGATAACCTTGAGCCAGTTACCCAGCTTCTCTTAAAGTCTGCATATGTAAAATAGTACCTCACAAAACTGTTTTTGGATTAAATAAGATTAAAGGCATATGACACACTCAGCTACTTAATTTATATTCCTAATCACTGCATTTTACTGTCCTCCTAGTATACCCTTATAAAATAATCCTCTGTGCAAAATTTATACATTCTCTTGGAGACTTCACATTGGATTGGGCAAGAAAGTAGGGCATACAGTGTTGTCATAGCTGATATTAAATAGAGTTCTGATATTAATAACTAGAGGGTATATTGGAAAAGCACTAGTTATTCAGGTAAAGTAAGTCCTTCAGATTTCTGGATAGGAGCATGAACAGAAAGAAAATTAACATGGTGTCAATAGTCACTCTGAAGGCCAAGAGAGAATGCCCACCCCCTACCCCAGCTTTGCATTACTGCGCATGACATTACCAGAGAAAAATTCTGCTCCCCGCTCTTTTCTTTTTTTTTCTTGTCGGTAACCTATCTTTGAATGGTGAAAGAGGCAGTCCTGAGCAGCATAAAAGAGTGCATATGGACATCATTACAGGAATTTGATGGTAGCAAATAAATGGCCATATATACAGAATAGGAAAAAGAAAAAAAGATAAATTTTAGTTTTAAGTCCAGTAGTTTTACAAACAAAATCTGAACGTTTTATTATGTTAGTTTTAGAGATGAGTAAGTGAAGACTCAGAAAGATTAAGCAACCTTTGTAAGACATTTAATTAATAAACAATAGAGCTGACATTTGTACCAAAGTCTTTCTCATCTTCACCCAGTGAGGAAGACTAAATTAATTCCCCTCCAATTCATCACCATCTCTGTACCCACATCCTTTGCATGTAACTTCATAGTTACTCCCATTATGTGAATGAAACATATTTTCTCACCCCTTCCCATTGGGTTCAGCCATATGACTTATGCCCAATAGAGTAAAAGGGAAGTAATCGTGTGCCAACATCCTCAGTCGCCTTGCTTATTTTTCCACTTGCCTTGTTGGACCTCTGCTGTCCATGAAAAGTACATGTCAAGCTTCACTGGCCCCAAGAGGAGGAGGAGACACGTAGAGCAGAGCCCAGCCAAATCTAATCTGCCACCCAACCCAGAGCTGATTTGTAGATGGAAGAGCTACAATATTAAATGATTGTCATTGTTGGCCACCAGACTTGGGAGTAGTTCATTCTGCAGCAATAGCTACCCAATGCAAATACTGTCAACAGATTGAGCTTAACATTAGCCATGTCACTCTCATTAAAAAGTTGCTCTTGGGGTGCCTGGGTGGCTCAGTGGGTTTAAAGCCTCTGCCTTCGGCTCAGGTCATGATCTTGGGGTCCTGGGATCGAGCCCCACATCCGGCTCTCTGTTCAGCAGGGAGCTTGCTTCCCCCTCTCTCTCTGCCTGCCTCTCTGTCTACTTGATCTCTCTCTCTCTCTCTCTCTGTCAAATAAATAAATAAAATCTTTAAAAAAAAAAAAAGTTGCTCTGTAGTTACCAAGATGGTTACACAGAATATCAAATGCCATCTTCAAAAGAGCTATAAAGCTATTATTAAAAAGTCAAAAATCTCATTGGGATAGTTGATGTCTTATACATAAAAAGGAAAAATCTATTTCTGATTTTCACTGAGTTTTTGCCTTAGTTTCCCCAGTCTCAATCTTAGCTGTCTGTTGCCCACTGTGGCCTACTGTCCACTCCATCAGCACTTCCCAAGTTCAACCAGCCCACCCACAAATGGCTCTCCTGAAAGTTCCATCTTTTATTTTCTCTTACTCTGAGCCACTTATGACTTTCAATTCCAATTTTCTGAACCAGACTATGTCTCCATTATTTATGGGAGCCTGTTATTTATGGAGCAGTCTCTTGAACATAGATGTCACCTCCAAAGTATTAAATAATAATTGTGGTAACTTTCCATCAGTAGCAGTCTGAGCCAGATGCAAAGTTATTTATTCAAAGTGAAGGCTATGTCATTAATCAATAAGTCCCCAAATGACTGTCTTCTTCTATGCTCACCCTTCTCTATCACTCTTTGTATAGTCTACTTTTTCAGGTTTTCAATAAAAGTGCAGTGAAAAATTATGATAATAATCTCTGGGGGGATAAAAAGCACTGGTATTCCTCCTTAGAAAAACTACCACTGCAAGATGGTATATAATTAGTCATCAGCTGTATGGTCATTTTTGTTTCTTAATTTAACTTGCTGTGCAATGTTTCCGTGTGTATGCAGAGAAATGCATTCGTTTTGCTATTCCTAATAGGTTGTGAGATTCTTAAGAATAAGGACTATGACTTCTCCCTCTCTTGTGGTCCTAGTATCCATCAGTACCATGAATATAATAGATGCTCAATAAACATTGGTAAATGAATGAATAAATCCTCATTCTGCATGGCTCATTATTCGATAGGAGCAATTTTCTTCAGTTACGCTTACCAAGTGAAACACCTTGCAAAAGCCCAGTGCCCGATTCATGGGGGTTGTTATGTTTGCTAAATATATTTCTTACCCTCAGGGCATTACAGCACTCTGAGAGAGGGAAGTGCTAACATTGCTTTAAAGCAGTTACTTTCAAACAGAAGTAACAGAAAACATCCCTTTCCATGTCCCCCCTTTAGCTGCAAAATTAACAACTCTCTGATCCTGCCAAAGTCCCTTCTTTTACCACCTCTTCCTCCCCCTCCTGTGCCCTACGCCACCTCAGTATTAAATATTTAAATATTATGTAAACATAATATTTACATTATGTAACTTTCTCATTCAACAATCTGGTTCCAAGAGTGGTCCTCACAAAATAAATGAAGAGAGCCAGTGTGAGTTCTCTCCGGATCACTGTTGCCTACATCTATGTTCCGAGGTTGGCCCTAAAAGAACAACTCCCAAAGGCCCATTCAGGCATCCTTGGCTAGGACAGCTTCAGTCGCCTCCTGCTCACCCTCTTTCCAGCTACCCTCATTCTGTTCCATGCCCCAGACTGCACCAGAGTGGTGTGTTTTTGTTTTTTTGTTTTTGAAAGAGAGAGAGAGCACGCACAAAAAGGCAGAGCAGCAGGCAGAGAGAGGGAGAAGCAGGCTCCCCAATGAGCAGGGTGCCCGATGCGGGGCTCGATCTCAGGACTCTGGGATCATGACCCAAGCCAAAGGCAGCTGCTTAACTGACTGAGCCACCCAGGCGCCCCCAGAGTAGTCTTTCTAAAATGTACTTCTTTCTCGATTTGAGAAACAAAATAGCTCACATTTCCAAGAGCAGTGGTTGTTAACTTTTGATGGAGGACTCTTCCCACCCCACCCAAATATCCATGCACCTAAATCCACTGAGGATCACATACAATTTTAGATGTTCTCTGGATTGCAGGATTAAGATCCTAGGAGCCTAGGGAGAAGGTTCTGCTCCCACACAGAACACCCAAGGTCCCCCACGATCTTCCCAAACTATGTTTCTAAGCCATCACATCTCCCCGAATTCTTCTAACAAAATTCCAGATAGATTTATCACCCAGAATGCCTTTCCCCTTTACATTTCCATGTGTTCGAAAACTGCAGTCAGAAGCCCTGGGTTCCAAGTAGCGAGGGACTTTATAAGTCACACACTTTCTGAAGTTCAGTTTCTACATGTACAAACTGATGGAGCTGATTTAGATTTAGATTTGTGTTTCCCAGAGTGTGATATGTAAATCATTGATTTTGGATGACCCACAATTATTTTTACTGTAAGAATTGTGTGTTTGCACACAGCAGATTAGTGGTTGCCAGAAGTGTTGGAGAGGGTGGGAGAAAACAGGTGAAAGAGGTCTAAAGGTACAAACTTCCAGTTATAAAATAAGTCGTGGGATGTAACGTACAGCATGGTTACTATAGTGAATAATACTGTATCATATATTTGAAAGTTGCTAAGAGAGTACATCTTAAAAGTTCTCATCACAAGGGAACAAAATTTCGTAACTATGTGTGGTGATGGATGTTAACTAGACATATTCTGGTAATCATTTCACAATACATACATTTCATTATGTTGTACACTTGAAAGTCATATAATGTTATATGTCAATTATATCTCAATATAAAATTTAAAATAATTTTAAAAGAATTGTGTTTATCTTAATGTAATTTGGGAAAAATATATATTTATAAATTCTATATTTTTAAATTTATAATATGTTAACAGCACATCTCAACTATAACGTACAGCTATTATTACACAGGACAAAGAAAAGTGTTAAAAATAAGTCAGTCTGAAATCTTTAAATACATATTAAGTAAATAATAGGTAATATAAAGATACTGCAAAAATTAACAAGATCATAGGCAGATCTGAAGATCAAGGGGCACTGGACCAAATGATCTCCACAGCTCATCCCAGCCATCAGCCATGATAGTTTCTTAGATCCTTTCTTCAAGGAGAACTTGGCTCCCAGAGCTGAACATAAGCTACTCTCCCCAAAACAATAAGGAAGAAGATTAAAGAGCTGCCTTTTTATTCTCAGCAAGAAAATAGAAAAAGGTGAATTAAAATAAAATTTCTGGGGAGCATGTGGGACTCAGTTAGTTAGCATGTAAGTCTTGATTTGGGCTCAGGTCCTGACCTCAGGGTCCTGGGATTGAGCCCCACTTCGGTGGGGAGTCTGCTTGAGATTCTCTCCCTCTCCTTTTGCTCCTCCCCCCACTCCTACACTCACGCTTTCTCTCTCTCTCTCTCTAAAATAAATAATCCTTAAAAAAACATTTTCCATTTTTAGATGGAGTCAAAGATAAGGGATTTTATACGAGTTGCCCAAAATCCATCAGGAGAGTATTTCTGGAAACAGGACACAGATCTTGCTCCCTTGGGACTGGCATTGACAGTTTTGTTGGGACCAACCAATGGCAGAGTTATGAGTCAAAACATAAATGAGCACAAATTTCTTTCTTAATGACTAACATATACACATTCAGATTCAGATAGAAACTGCAGCTGCTCCCTCCATCTACTCCAAGTTTGATGAACAGATGGCAGGCTTCCTCTGGAAATGGAAAGATTTAGGGCTGCCTCATAGATAGAAACTGCATAAAGTTAGAACAACAGGAGGAGTGGGTGTTATAACTACAAATGCATTTAAAAATTGCCACAAAAAAAAAAAATGCCACAAAAATGGTCTGGGTCCTATGTGCTGCACATCATTCACAGCTGTGGCTGTTTTATATTTAAAATATTGATGATTCAGAGGCCAAGTATCATCCCACCTATGGGTACATACACACATATATACATACATACGTACACGATGACTACTGCCTCCAAAAAGATGAAAGTTCCTTCTGCATGTAATTTTTCCCCCTAATTTAAAAATAATCTTCCTAACATCTTCATCTTTACATAAAACTAAGTCCTAGGAACTGGGAGCTGTTTCCTTCCTTAGTGGCAGTGAAGACAATTGTTTTGTCCTATGATGTTATCCCATAATGTAAAATCAAACCAAAGGGACAAAGAGAGAATTGTTGTTTAATGGATAAAGAGTTTCAGTTTTCCAGGATGAAAAAGTTCTGGATATCTGTTGCACAACAACACAAATATACTCAACATTACTGAACCATACCCTTAAAAATTGTTATGTTAATTTTTAATTAACATATAATGTATTATTTGCCCCAGGGGTACAGGTCTGTGAATCATCACAGATTCACAGCACTCAACACAGCACATACCCTCCCCAATGTCCGCCACCCAGCCACACACCCCCCACCCCCCGCCCCGCAACCCTCAGTGTGCTTCGTGAGATTAAGAGTCTCTTATGATTTGACTCCCTCCCGATATGTTAATTTTTAAAGATCAGGCAAAAGCTAGGAAGTGTTGGATGTAACACCTGAAGAACCTCCGATAATCGCGGATTGAAATAAACCCTGAAAAAGCAAAAGAAGAAAGGGAAATAGCGCAAGAATGTGGTATACGTTTAAAGACGCTTCTAGCTAATACCCTCTGGAGATAAGCTCATTGAGAGGAACATAAGGTGTGGTAAGAAATTGTCAGAAGAACCAAAGCGACCCCTTTCAAGGGATGTAAAAAATAGCATAGCAAGAAAAAAAAACATACCAAGAAAAATAACATACCTAGAAAGTCTACTTATATGCGAGGATGGCTCCGACAGTAAAATACGGACCAGATCATTATAGGCTTAGTGGATGGATAATGAACAAAATGGAGAGGTACAAACAAGGTAATTTTTAACCACTGGTTTGATGATACCAGAGAGGGCTCATCCCTTCTAGCCCTTACTATCTCCTTCCTCTTCACCTAATTCCTCATCATTTGTAGTTCTCATTTCTAAGGAAAAACCATGGCATAATTTTTAATGGGTTGAGAGTTAGAAACCTTAGATTCTGGACTTTGAACTGTGATTAACCAGCAGTTCCCTTTGAAAGCTCTTTCTCTGTCTCCACATCTCTAAAGTAAAAGCCAGACACCAAAGGATCTAGGATCTCCTCTTGCATCAATAGGCACTAACTGTCAAGATGAAGAATGTTAGAAGTCTGTTGTGATATTTGGTTCTCTTCCTCATCCTCTCTACCTGAGTAACATGCTACCTGACACTTCGTAGGGAAGAGATCTCGAAATTATACCTGGGGGGTATATTAGGCTATTAGGTGTTGCCTGGGTTTTAGACATTGAGGAAAAAATGAAGTTTGGAAAACAATACATCTCTTTTTTTTTCTTTTCAAATTTTTATTTAAATTCTAGTTAGTTAACATACAGTGCAATGTTGGTTTCTGGAGTAGAATTCAGTGATTCATCACTTACATATAACAGCCAGGGCTCATCACATCAAGTGCCCTCCTTAATACCCATCCCCCATCTAGCCCATTCTGGAAAATAATAAATCTTTAATTTTACAGATAACATGATGGAAAGGGAGCAATAGAAAAAATACAGCTACCTTTGTACAAAGAACTCTTAAAACTCAACAGTAGGAAAACAAACAACCCAATAAAAAAATGAGTTAAAGACCTTAGCAGACACCTCACCAAATAAGATATACAGATGGCAGATAAGCATACGAAAATATGTTCCACCTTGGATGTCATGAAGGAAATGCAAATTAAAACAACAAAGAGATACCACTACATGTCTATTAAAATGGCCACAATCTAGAATGCTGACACACTAATGTGGAGCAACAGGAACTCTCATTCATTGCCGGTGAGACTGCATAATGGTACAGCCACCTTGGAAGACAGTTTGGCAGTTTATTACAAAAATAAGCATGCTTTTACCACACAATCCAACAATCGCACTCCTTGGTATTTATCCAAAGAAGTTAAAAATGTATATCCACACAAAAACCTGCACACACATGTTTATAGTAGCTTCATTCATAATTGCCAAAACTTAGAAGCAACTAAGATGTCCTTCAGTAGGTGAATGGTTAAACAAACGGTGGTATATCCAGACAATGGAATATTATTCAGCATTAAAAATAAATGAGCCATTAAGCCATTAGACAACACGGGGGAGCCTTAAATGCATATTGCTAAGTGAAATAAGCCAATCTGAAAAGGCTATGTACTGTATGGTTCCAACTACATGACCTTCTAGAGAAAAACTATGGAGACAGTAAAAAGATCAGTCGTTGCCAGAGGTTGGAAATGTGGAGAGAAACAAGTAGGTGGAGCACTGAGGATTTTTAGAGCAATGAAAATACCCTGTATGATACTATAATGGACACTATAATGGTGGATAAAATGTCATTACACATTTGCCCAACGTACAACACCAAAAGTGAATCATAGTATAAACTGTGGACTTTGGTGGTAAGGATGTACCTATGTAGGTTCATCAATTGTAATAAATCTGGTGGGGGATGCTGATAATGTGGGGAGGCTCTGCATGAGGGGGGCAGGATACGGTATATGGGACATCTCTGTACCTTCTGCTCAATGTTGCTGGGAACCTAAAATTGCTCTAAAAAATTGTCTTAATAAAAACTTTTTAAAAAGAATAACTGAACAAGGTTACTAAAAACTATTAAACGTGATCATTATGGTGAACAAAAAAACTAGATATATTTGAAAATACATGTGGCGTATAGGAGCCACAATATGGTTCTAAATCGAAGGGAATGAAATCATTTAACAGAAGTGCCATGAGTAGAACTATCTTAACTGACAGGGGCGTCTGGGTGGCTCAGTTGGTTCAGTGTCTGCCTGCGGCTCAGGTCATGATCCCAGATCAAGCCCCACATTGGGCTCCCTACTCAGCAGGGAGTCTGCTTCTCCCTCTCCCTCTGCCCCTCATGTTGGCTCTCTTGCTCTCTCAAATAAATAAATAAAATCTTTAAAAAAACAAACAAACAACAACTATCTTAACTATCTTAACTGACAAATAAACCGAAGACAACAAATGGCAAGCAGAACAGGGTAAGAAAAATTGATATTGCTTAAGAAACGGAGGTAATAGTTAAAACAAGTCCTTTTTTAAAACATCCAAGAAATAATGAGCTAACTGGGTGGTGTAGTTGATTGAGCGTCTCACTCTTGGTTTTGGCTCAGATCATGATCTCAGGGTTGTGAGATGGAGCCCCATGTGGTCCTCGGCACTCAGTGGGGAGTCTGCTTGAGGATTCTCTCTCTCTCCCTCCCCCTCTGCCTCTCCCCTCACCCTCTCTTTATCTCTCTAAAACAAAACAAAACAAAAAAGAAATAACAGTATGGAGTTTATAAAGTCTGGCTCTCTCTATAACTTAGACATCTTGAATCAGGAAATCAGTACAACCACTAACAAATTATGATCATTATTCTATTCCCTTATTTTCATTGTTATTAAGATATTTTTATTATATCCTCAAATTCAAGAACTTTTCAAATATTTTAGTTGCATTTGGCTTGTGACCAAATTTACAGCAATTATTTCCTCTTCTGTGTTTAGCTTGTTTCAGTGCTTCTTCTTAGTCTTCCTATTCTTGACCTCCTCATTTTGATCTACTTTTTGGCCACTTGGAGAAAGTAGTCAAGTAAGTTTTTTAAGAAGAAGATGCAGATGAAATAGCTTTGAACGGTTCATGGATATTAAAGAAAGTCATTCTGTGGCCTTCACATACAGGAGACTTCTTGCCTAGATGTTTCTTCTTTGATCCCAGTATCTCCTCCCAAAACTCTGCAGTTGCCATCATTGTCCCTTAGCGTATCGGGTCTCCAAAGAAAATCACCTGAGAAAGACATCATTTTTGTTCCCTTTGTTAGTATCATGTTTTGCCCACTTTGATGCTTGAGGAATTTTTCCCCCTGTCCTTTATAATTCATGAAAATTGAGAGGATGTGGCCAGTTACATGAAAACAAGATTTCCCAAAAAATAATGTATATATACCTATGTATGTTTACTATAAATTTTACCGATAAATATGATGTATAGCACACAAATGATAAAAAATACTAAAACACATAATTCTCTTTATTCTAAATTCCATATAGCTAATTGATTCTCATTGAATGTTTCCTTGATTTTTACTGAACTCTTGTTACTATGGTTGCGATCAAGAAATTAGTGTGATTCCAACATGAATGTTGGTTGATAGTTTCTTTTACACTAACAAGAAGAAAGAGAAGAACTTATATTAGAACTTCACTCATCTGTCAATGACCTGAGCAAATTCTCTTTTTTATAGATAATTTCTGAATACTGGAAGAATGTTCCTTTAATTTTTTTATGTTATTCACAATATAATGACGAAAGACCCAGCACTTTTTTTAAATTTAATTTTATTTCTTAGAGCAGGAGGAAGGGGGAAGGGCAGAGGGAAAGGGAGAAGGACAACCCCAAGCAGGCTCCATGCCCAGAGTGGAGTCTGATGCAGAGCTCGATCCCACAACCCTGAGGTCATGACCTGAGCCAAAATCAAGAGTCAGATACTTAACTCACTGAGGCACCCAGGTGCTCCCAGGCACAGCATACTTTTAAGTTTAATCTCCATTTTAATGTTTTCTCCATGTACTTTTTGCAGTGTAGACAAGCAACAAAACAAGAAACCAAACCTTGATTTGTAGCATTGACTTCAATGGTGTAAATACTCCCATTATGGCTGATTTCAAGTCACCACTGTGCCATCACCAAGCACAGAGTTGGGAAGGGATGTGCAGAAGCAAGCCATTAGATAGCATCTATCCTGTATGAGATGTGTAAATAACCTCAAGAGCACAGATAATAGTAAAATAATTATGGAGTGATAAGTTTTGAGTATCTGCTACCTTTATTTTTAATACAATTTATTTAACTGAAGGTTATAACTTCATTTTTAACAATGGCTATGTTTAATGACCAGCTCACAGAATTTCTGGAAATTTAAAAATTAGCTCCCACAAATTTGTATAAGGTTTTCCCAGCATGCCCTATGCTTATCTGTGAGCACTGATTTAGCCTGGAATTTGGGGAGTCCAATCAGTCTGCATCTGTCTCCTCTCCCTCTCTCCCCCATACACCCCGTTCTCTACTGCCCCACATTCTACATGTCTAGCTCTCTAGCCCTCTTTTTCATTCTCTCAAGTTCCCAATAGTTTTTCTTTGACTATGGTTTTTGTTCTAGTTGTTTTTGTTTTACCCCCAAAGAAGACCTATAATTCTGAAGATAAATCACTGATTCTCTATGTCCATGTCAGTCATCTTCACTTTCATAATATATCTTTTTAAATTACTTTTTTCCCCATGAACCTGAGAAAAATCTCTCATGTTCAAATTGGATTTTTGCAGCTTAAATTCTGCTTTTTACTGCTGTTGCATTCTCAGTTTCTTTGTTAACTTCCAGTGACTCGCCATTATACATTTGGTTTAGGCATTTCCGGAAGTACTTTTATTTTTAAACCATTACAGAGAAAGGACAAGACTGATCTGCTGTCTCAGATTTCAGAAATTATACTGTGTATCTATATTGAGGAACAAAAACCCAGAAAGAAGAAGAAATGGAAAAAGGATGAAAAATCCAGTAAGTTCAATATAAGTTGGTTAAATGCAAAATGAATGACATAGTTACCATGAATGAACTGTTACCATCTCCTACACTAGCCAAGTTCCACACCTTTTTACAATCATCTAAAAGTTGTTCTACCAACTTTTACATTCATAAAAACTGTTAATGCTTACATTTCAGACTGATAAACTCAAGCACTCTAATAAAATAATTTGACAAGGGCATCCACTTTGCTTTACTTTGAATGACAGGAAAATACAATAGAGGACTTTGTCACTTATGATGAAGAAGAGAGGACAATCAAATTGAAGTGGTGAGAACACTTCCTCTAGTTAATTAGCTAACAAAGGCTTGTTTATAGTTTACTAATTCCTAAACTCAGTGTCCTTATAAAACAGAGAGTTTGAAGCACAGCATCTAAATAAACAGCATGTTTAGGTTCAACAGATGTGCCTTTTAGTCCTTAAAGTTGACTCTTTTTAAAAGAAGACACAGAGTGCTAATTTCATGTTTTTCTTTTGTAAAGAGGGGCTTGTGTTATTTTTTCCATACATGTATTTTCTTCCTATCTCAGTCTGTTCTTTCCTTATGATTTTCTATTTCTATTTCATAGAATCTGAGTCTTCTTAAATGATAATGCAAATTCCTAATTTTTTCTAAAAAGCCTTCTTCTTGTTCTTTCTCCATAAATATCCTTATATATCTTTAGGTATATATTGTCTCCATTCTTGGAGCTATATACCTTCTCTAGGGCCTCAGAATATTTCCGTTCCCCAACCTTTCCGTGGATTCTATATTGTTGCTCTTGTTTTTCTCTTTCTGTATTCATCATCAAATAAGGAAAGAGTCATCTGTGTATGCCAGAATACCTGTTCTCCTGAGTGCTAATTCTTTGACTGATACCCAGAAAAACACAATAAGCAAAACTCCCTCTTTTGTTTCTTGCATTGAGCAGGTCTTCATCATATGCAGCTTTATTATACTGAATTAAAATTACCTTCTAATCCTATTGCTCAGTCCTTTGAAACCTGAATTATTGGAGTATGTTGACAATGACAATGCCCAGGATATAATGCTACTTGGTCTCCCCTCCTAGTTCCCTAGTCTTATTTGAAGAGACCAAATCTCTCAAGAGTCAATGTACTCCCTTAGCCCCCTAATGCATCCTGATTTGTTCTCTTCTAGGAGTTTCAGGCTCTGAATGGATCCAGAAAGAGCATGGTGAGTTCAGGGAGGAACAGTACAGTGGCTCTTTCACAAGCAAAATCCATGGAGTAGAGGAACGAATAGCCAATTATCTTTTTGAACAAACTCTGAAGATTTCCTCTAGACCAGATGGTGGCAGGATGAAATATCTTCTCCCCCTTTATCAGATAGATGAGATAATATTGTGTCAGAAGCCAAAGTGTAGACAAACCATCTGTGCTTTTCTAAATACAGTTCCATTGACATTCATTCATTCATTCAGTTAGCTAAACACCACAAGCCTAGAATATATAGATGGGAAGGAAGGATGGAAGGAAGGGAAGAAGGAAGGTAGGAAGGGAAGAAGGAAGGAAGGAAGGAAGGAAGGAAGGGAGGAAGGAAGGGAGGGAGGGAGGGAGGGAGGAAGGAAGGAAGGAAGGAAGGAAGGAAG
>CM052899.1:124348427-124467447 GCA_028534135.1 Potos flavus | reverse complement strand
ACAATTCTAAAATGTGCTATGCATGACTCCTCAAAGGTTCCCCAGCAGGACTGAGATCCAGATGTCCACAACTCATTAATACACTCTCTACTGATTTTCTCTTACTTTCTCACTTGTGCTTACTGTCCTTCAAATAAACTACTTGCTCCCAAGTCCTATGTCAATCTGCTTTTGGGTGAATCCAAACCAAGACACAGATGCTATAAAAATATTACATAATCAATCTTTGTTTTGGGTTGGGATAAGAATTTCAGCCTGAAATTTCAGCCTAGGACAATAATAAGATGTTATCAGTCTTTAGATGGCAATGCCGTCTCATATAATAAACTCTATTATTATTTTTCAATTCCTGTTCCTTATTTCCTCCTCATTCTTTCTTGGCCTCTGCTTTATGAGCATGAGTTCATTAGAATCAGTCTCCTACCCATGACTGGCTCTGATTCTCTCATTTCTCTCTCAGCCAGTCTGCAGAGAGGCAGTTCTTCCCAGGGTGTCTTTCGGTGCTGTCAGTAGGCAGAACAAGCCAATGAAAGACTGACTGATCTGGAGGTCTAGGGGCCTGAGCTATTTGCTTTTATTCTTTTCCTACATGTCAATACCAAACCGATATGATCCATCTACAAGGATTTAACAGCAATGAACTACTGAGTTACTATCAAATTTAACAAGTGGCTTACTCTAATGCCAAAACCTCCATTAGGATCTTTAGAAGAGTTATATATAACTTTAGCTGTCGCCAAAAACCCTAGGTAAATTTACATAGTTGAACGATATCCACAGAGGCAGTGCAAGCCTCCTTTGTGATTTTCGCTTTCGAATAGTTTAAGGCCTTTCTAAAGTTTTTGATTTGCTTTGCTTTTCTGTTTGAGTCATAGAGATTCTTTCTTCTATAAAGAAGAGAGATAAGGTTATGGCTTAATTTTTTTTTTTAAGTTGAACGATATTACATTAAGTAAAGGTAAAAGGAGTTGTGGAGGATCCAGACACATCTGGAGAAAGCTGCTCTGGTCTGTCAATACTGCCTGGGGCCCAAGGCTTGCTACTGGTGCTATTTGGTCTATAAAGAAGCAGATGGCATGCAAGAAGCCTTTTCCTCTGTTTCATTTACTTACAACAAAAGCCCTAAAGCTCTGGCTTTGGACTGGTGTTCCCACGACTAAGCTATCTAATCCATTTGTCTTTGAGATTCAGGTTCAAATGAGGGTCACCCCAAAATCAAACAAACACTACCCAGAATGTCCATGAGGTGACTGGCTTCAGAGGAATTCAACCTCAGAGGGACCCTGCCCAGGGCCAAGAAAAATTTTACTCAATTTTATCGTAAGCTTACAAGCCTTGATGAATATGAGGGTGAGACTGTAGTAAGCTCCTTCTGGAAATTAATTATGCTGGGTCACTTGAAGGGTGTACGGGGGAAGTGTGCTGGAGTAAAGTGTACTTGGTTTCCAACATCGCTGTGGCCATGCTATGACCAAATGACCCATGTACATTTTCCAGGCTAGCTTGAATTTCTTCCTATCCTTCCCCTCAAGGTTCTCTTTGAAAGGATACAACAGCCTCAGATCCAGGTATTCCTCCTTACAGAGCCTTAGACTCGGATATGTAGTAGCATCACTAAAACCACAGAGCTAAGAGAAACTCTCCCCCAGACCTTCCTTAGAAATGAGGCTGGGATAAGAAGCAATGAGATACCCCATTTTGCGGTCGGCAGGTTTGGAATCCAATAAATGATGATAACTAATACTTACTGAGCATTCATGAACCAGATACTGTTCTAAGTGGACTACATTCTGTGGTACATTGGTTTTTCTAGAGATGGCTACTGCAACTTACCCCATCCCATATACTCTTCTTACAGAGTAATGTTGACACTTTTCCTATTGACTGGTAGGATGTGGGGACTTTCCCCTTGAACCAGAATGGACCTTTATGGCTCCTTTATCCAACAAGCACGTGGAAGAAGTGATGCCATGTGATTTTGGAGACTAGTTCAGGAAAAGTGGTAAACCTTTCATCTAGTTCTGTTGGAACATTTGCTCTTGAAATCCAGTCTGTGCTTTGAGGAAGCCCAAAACACAGGGGGAGCCCAGATGGAAGTGTTCCAACCAACAGTCCCAGCTGAGGTCGAGATGACTCCAAGGCCCAGCCACCAGCTGACTGCAACTGCATAATAGACCCTAAATAGGAATGGCCCAAGTGAACCCAATCAACTAATAGAGCCATGAGCAATAACAGTAAAATGATTATTGTTGTTTTAACACACTAAGTTTAAAGTAATACAGTAGCAGATCATGGGAACGCATTTATAAACTTATTTAGTCTATATAAAAACCCAACAAAATAGGTATTATTACCCCTACTCTACAGATGAGGAAAAACCAGGGCATTGAATGGCTGAAGAATATGCCAGAGTTAAGTTGTTTGGTTTCAAGACCAAACAATCTAGTTTATTAGAGGGTATGTTCTTACCCTCTATCGCATGCTGCTCCTTTTAGTCCCCTTCTTTCCTATGAAAAGATACTGACAGCAAGAAAAAGGGAAAAATCAGTGCTAGAAGGGGTGGCTGAGGGGCTATTCTCTCAAGCAGATAGCACCCATCAATTCAAAACCTCCTTTAGCTGTCAGCTTCTCTCCCTACCTGGGCAAGTACAGACCCCTTTGGGAAACTAGCACTTACTCCTCTCTGCGCCCACAATGGCAGAGACCATGCTAGAGGTGGCCCCGAGAAGCTGTGCATTTCACTCCACTCTCTGCCTCATCTCCTTCCGCTGGAAGATGTACCTACCCTACCTGACCACAGAAGCACCCCTGGAGAACACCGATTTCTCTGGGTGTTGCTCTCACTTGCTCTAACAAAACCAGCAAGTTCTGTTGTTAAATCTGAGGTCTGAAGCCTGTAGAGAGGAATGGTGTAAATATTCAGCAGCAATTCCACCCTGGCTGGCTGGGTGGCCCCAGAGTGGCCCACTGCACTCAGGTGGTGGGGGAGGGTAGAGGATAGAGTGACTCGGGTATAACCCCCAGAGGGAATCAGATCAAACCTTTGTACTTACCATCCAGTGTGAGAAGTGCAAGGGAGTTTGTAATAATCTCACCTGCAACGTCACACCTGGCTGCCCCAACTGACTAGCAGCCCATGTGTTTTGGTGACTTCTGATGTTGTAACTTTGTACTCCAGAAAGAGCGGAGTTACCTTTATGAGACAGGCCTCTTGGAGTGAGGGACACTAGAGATAAAAACACGTTACATAAAAATCCCGTCTAAGTGTCTGTGGGCTCAGTTCGAAGCCAGCCCTCACCACAGAGATGGCTGGCTAAAATCAGGGCAGGCAGAGATACCAGCAGCCTGGCTTTCTGAAGAATGATAAATTATTTCTGACCTCAGAAGTTACAGATATGACTCTCCAAACTGTTCATTTTTAATACCAGGCTGATTACCCCCGTTCAGCTTCACAATGGATTTCACAGTGCTGGCAGGGAAATCTATTGGCATTAAAAAGACATTAAATCACCGAGTCTCAGGCAGGCAACTTCAAATTAAAACTGCTGATGTGAAAATAAAAATCCAAATGAATCGGTACTTTCCTTCTAGCTCCTTCTAGTCCTTTCTAGTGCCTGAGATCTGGGCAACATAGCTTTAAGAGCCCCACGTCCTCCTGCACAAGCCCCTGTCCATACCCCCAAATCCGCACACTCTCACTCCATCCTAGGGATCACACAGCATGTGAACCTCACGTTACATTAAGGAACACTTCTTAAAGATTGTCCATCAGACTTAATAAGCCCTATCATATCCCCCCTTTCACTTATTTTATGTTTCCAAAATTTCTGTCTCTTCATCTAATAGTTCTTCAAATAAGTGTGCCCCTTAACTCCATTCTTTAATTCCGGAGGCCATTTTTCCTCCCTCCACCACTGTCTCTTCAAGTCATCTTCAAATGGTTAGAACACATAAGTACACCGAGGGGGGTGGGTATGGCTTTGTGACCCCCCATCTCCTAACTGACAGTTCTGAAATTCTGGAAGTTTTTACAAATGCCATGCAGCCCATTGTGATTTGAACTAAAATTTAATTCAAGAATTAAAGCACATTTCTCACCTACAAGCATTTTGCCTTCCTAATGAATCAATCTTTATGGTATTATGCAGGAGCCAAATCACAACTATTTCAGGTCGTTAAAACCCATAGCACATTTTTAGAGAGTAGACAGGTGCTAAATCATGTCTTCTGGCCACACTCCACTTTCGGTAATGACAACTGGCACCTGCAAATCGCTTTTGTGACACAGAGATGAGATCTACAATTGTTTTGCCACATTTAATAGCTGAGACGTTGGTCCCCTGAGGAGGCTACCTCACATAGACATAAGGTTTGCTAGACCCTCCTTCCAATCATACCTCTCAGGAATTGTCTTCTGAACTATGGAGGTCCTCCCTAAAGTCCCGCTCACTCTCATCACAAAACAAAAGGAAGCTGGGCCCACCACCAAAACACTCTTTATACCACATGAGTCTCTGCTGTCTTTATATTCACTTTTCCTAAGTCTCCAAACATAAAAGGAGGATTGTCAAAATCAAACTATTTCTTCATAAGTACATTTCTTAACCTTAAAAGTGGAAAATGGCTGAGATTTTCCAAAATTGGAACAGAAATAGTCTGTGAAAAAAAAAACCGCATTGATATGTTATATCCTTACTTACTCAGTAATAAGAGAGACAAAGTTATATACACAACCATCTAGATGGCTCCTCAGAACATGACACTGAGTGAAAAAAAGCCAATCTCAAAAGATTATATACTGCATGTTTCCATTTATATAACATTCATGAAATGACAAAATTATAAAAATGGAGAAGAGATCACAGTGGTTGCCAATGATTTAAGAGTGGGTTGGGTGAAAAGTGGGTGTAGCTGTAGAAGAGCAGCACAAGGAATCCTTGTAGTGAGGGAACTACTCCGTATCTCGATGGTGTCAAGGTCAATATCCTGGTTGTGATACTGTGCTATACTTTGGCAAGACAGTACCACTGGGGACCATTGGGTAAAGGGTACAAAGGATCTCTGTACTACTTCTTACAACTGCGTGTGAATACACAATGAGCTCAAAATAAAAATTTAATTAAAAAAAAGAAATCACTGGATTGGGACTGACAAAACCATACTCTAACTTAGGGTCTGCCAATAACAAGCACAAGCCAAGTCACTCAACCTCTTTCACCCTCAGATTCATCATCTGTGAAATGGCATTGGATAAGATCATCTCCAAAGTCCCTGTGAGTTCTCAGTAATTCCAGAACTACTCTTGGTCCACAACAGCCTTTGAAACAGCAGGGGCCATCTGAAGAATCAGGCTACCATGGTGGAGCGTGGAGTTTCCATAAATAGTCTCTACAAATGCCTTTTAAAAATACACAAACCCCACTTCTATTAAACATAACATGCAATGACACGAACAAAGAAATAATCTGAAAGAGGAAAAAAAGCAAATATCATTCTCATCATTAAAGTCATTACTGGTTAAAAAAAGAGAAATGTTCTTTAGAACAGTGTGATTAAGCAGTGTATTTTGTTTACTATAAACCAAGAAAGCTAACCAGCATTTCTGCCATTTTCTTGACATAGTACACCCACATGCCCCCTCATTTCCCGGTCTCTTTTCATTGTTAAACTATTCTTGTTCCTAATGCTCTACTCTCTGGGGACCCATAACACACAAAACAGGAAGTTCTCTAACATAGCTTACAATTTTAGAAGGAAAAAACCCAAGCAACTGATTAAGAAACGACAATTTCGGTCAAATTGCTGTTTGATTTTCATGTCACCAATTACCAGCATGCTTTTATGCATCGGATAAATTAGTTTATTTAGCATCAGATCCATTATTGGTATTAAAATATCAACAAACTGGATAGTCCGTTTTATCAAATTAACAGCCTTTTACTATTTTCTGGGGGAAAAAGAGGTCTTTCTCAATGTACATTTGTTCTAGGAGTAGTAAATATTATGAAAGAAAGCTACACAGAAGGAATGGTTAAAAAAAGGGGGGGAATAGTAACAAAACAATATGTGGTCATCATCATCTGCGAAGTCGAGGGGGTGTTTAGGTCCACCAATCATGACAGAAATTGGTTCCTTGTGGACTCCGATATCCAAATAACTCAAATATATTGCCATTTTATCTATTAAAACTATGCACAATAATTTCTCAGGCAAAACACACCTGTAAGGCATTGAGTTGATTTTGCCCACTGTTCGAACATTCTAAACAGATTTGCTGAGTACCAAATATGTAATTCCTTTTATCTCTCATAACCAAATTTCACTTGTATGAAAATTTTTAGAGTGAAGTAGGACACCAAACTGGAAGAGACATCATGGTGCCTGTTTCAGATATTATTTCTAACCCTCTCTCTGAGTCCAGTGAAGAAGGGGCAGGTAGAAGTCAAAGGAAATACTTTCAAAGGAACGCCATAAGACATGGTCATCTGTTCAGTAAGGCATTGATGTTTTGGGTGACAAAGTATGGCACAAAGTCAGGAAGCAGGGCCTTCTCCACACCTCTGCGTGAGGCATCCCTTCAGTACACTGAGAACTTTAGGGAGTGAATGGGGAGACTGTACCCTTAGCAGGACAACACTTACCCAGAAAGAGTACCAGCAGTTGGGACTCTGTTGGGACATACTCCTCAAGGAGACCTTTCTTTTTTTTCTTTTTTAAAAAATATTTTATTTATTTATTTGAGAGAGACAGAGATAGTGAGAGAGAGCACAAGCAGGAAGGAGGGGGAGAAGCAGACTTCCTGCCAAGCAGGGAGCCCGATGCAGGGCTCAATCCCAGGACCCTGGGATCATGACCTGACACAAAGGCAGATGCCTAACCGACTGAGCCATCCAGGCGCCCCTCAAGGAGCCTTTTCATGTATGGAACATCTCAATAAAAGTTTATTAAGCAGGAAAAAAAAACTATGCACAATATAATTTATCCCCTTTTGATGACTTAGTAACCACCATAAAATTTTGTGCTGTCTCAGACAAGGATAGACATAGCCTCATTTGCTACTGAACAGTGCTGAGATGCAAATGGTTTTGACGGATTCAATGGAACCTGTTGTGATCCTGTGAAAAACAAAGCCACTTTAAAATTTTGAAAACCCTCCGCTATCAATTTAATGATTCCATTTCTCTCTCCAATACAAATTCTCTGGGCAGAAAATGGCCTCTTTGTCTTTCAGCAACTGTCATTTTTCCATCTGAGGCTGAAGGGGTATTTTCCTTAATGATTTTGTCTTCTACACTAAAATCTTCGTGGTCATTAATTTCTCAAGATTCAGAAGCTTTTATATTTTTATATTTAGAAGCTTCACACACTAGTTTTGTAATATCATTGCTAGGTACATGTTCAACTTCTTGCCACATATAAATACTTCCTTTACTTGCTCTATATCAATCAAAAAGTTGGTCAACAAACATTTATATAGTTCCCATTATGTGTGAGGCACATTATTTCCACTGCATTATTGTCTGGGTATGAAGGAACAGGCTTAAATATTTCAAATACTGATGTTTATCTATTCCTATAAGATTTATTCCAAAAAGCATTCCAATGCTTTTTCATCATGAGAAATTTTGCAAAAATAATGTTAGGCATGATTTTTTTCTATACTAGCCTTGAAGTGTCATACTTATAATTTTGGGCACAAACAATAATAATAGACTTATAAGCACAGCATTTTAACGAGACCCATTATTTTCCACCAGATATCTCTAGCTTCCTGATATCACTTTAAGATAGGAAAGTAATTTTTCACCGAAAAGAAATTGTGTTTGCTCGTGAACTTACTATGACTTTGCAAAGATCATTAGATCATAGATGGGGGCTCTTTGCAGTGGTTGATTTTGAAGCACTTACAGAAAACTTCATCTGGCTGTGGGGATTTAGGCAGATGTTGAGGATCACAAAGCTTTTTTCCTTTTTATTAACCAGAACAAATACTTTTTATTAAATCTCTTCTTAAATTTTTTCATTTATTGAGGTATAGTTGACATAATATTATATTAGTTTTAAATCTTTTTTTAATTGATTAAATCCCAAAATCATAAAGGACTTTTTTTATTTAAAGGACAATCTGGCTACTCATTCAATGCCTCGAACACCCACATCCCACCGCCAAATGTCCATTAGTCCTTCACTGAAACAGGAAAGAAGATATAAAAGTTAATTCGGCGTGTCTCAAATCAGAATCACCTAAGGCGCCTCTAGTAAGTCAGATTCTGACCTACTGCAACTTGGTTATGTACAATTTTCAGGGGATTTTCAGTAAACATCAGGCACCTTCAACAGTGAGTCATAGGTGAAGGTTATGAGTTTCTGCAACTCCCCTGAAAGCAAATCTCACGCTGAATCCTGGCATATACACCAGCATTTCTCAGCAAACATGCAACAATCTAAATCATGCCACAACTTTGGCAAAATCCCATGGAGTTCTAGCTCTCAATTGCTCTAACCGCTCCAATAGAACCTTCCTTGAACAGTTCACTGGAGGCAAAGGAAGCAACATTCTTGCAGCGGGCGTCAGCTCATTACCTAGCCAAAGTCAGGAGACCAAGACGTCTCCAGATTAGCAGTTAAAACAGGCTGCTGAGGAATCTGGGTGCCATCCCTGAGGACTGCCGGGTTCGCTGTATTTTTATACCCTGCATATGTAAGGGCAGTGAGGGTCTCTATGATATTTCCAGGAAATCCACATATTATGAAAACTAATAATTTCATCAAGAAATATCCAGTCAGATATTCATTAGTCAAATGCCAAAATTTCTGGTGTTCACTGGAGATGAATATAATTGAATTCCTCTGGTTTGGTCTTTTGATTAAATGCTAGCTAACCACCGTAGAGTGTATATTTCTAATTAAGGCAACTGACCATGACAAGGATATAGATTAACAGGAACACAGAAACACAGAACTGTGTTCCTGTAACAGTCTATGCTGAAGTATTTCAAACAAAATTACCCAAGACCTGCTGACTCAGGATATCTGAGCCTGAAAATCTGCCTTTTTATGAAAGTTCCTTGTATGGTGCCTATACACACTAGAATTTTATGAGCCACTATCACAGATGTTCTAGAGGGGTTTGTTTCTAAATAAGAAGTAGGTTTTAACTTATGTGTCAACAACAACTAATTGGTAGTGGCTGCCTACAGCATAATTTTAACTATGATTCTAGGTCCTATCCAAACATAGCAGTCAAGAATGCCATGATGCAGAGCGGCAGGGTGGCATAGTTGGTTAAGCATCTGACTCTTGGTATCGGCTTGGATCATGATCTCACTGTTGTGGGGTCAAGCTCCACTCCAGCTCCACACTCAAAAGCAGAGTCTACTTGAGACTCTCTCTCCCTCTTCTTCTGTCCCTCCCCACCCCTCTCTCTCTCAAATAAATAAATCTAAAAAAAAAAAAAAAGAATGCTATCGTCTGATTATTTAGCAATATTGTTCATGGATATACAAGGTAAGAAAGTGGTAGCACAATTATAATATATTTATGTTATCCTTGGACTGGATTTTGAAAGTCTAGCCCTTAATTTACTAGACTCTAGAATCATATCTGACCTGCCATTTATAGAGCCCATTTTTTCCTCCTGTGGACAGAATAATATATACCAATTTTCCAACATACCAATGTCTCCTGTTTTTCACATTTATTTAAGATTGGTGAAATGCCTCAGTAATATGATTTGTGAGTTTTCTTAGTACTGTGAGATGTAATTCATCTGGGTGAAGAGATTTTTAACTCACTCACGACAAGAAAAATTTTCTATTATAATGTTTCCAACTATACTGGCCTTCTAATTGTCCTAATTTTTTATAGTTTTCAATTAAATGATTGGTCTCAATGGCAGATTTTATCTTCCAAAGATAGCCACAATACTCCCATCTTGCATGCTTTTCTCACAATGTCACCTTGACACCCCATGAACCTGCATGTATATTTGTAATTCTCTCAACCCGATAATGTATGATAGAAATGATTTTATATGACTTCCAAGGTAGGTTAGAAAAATAACACATGCCCTGCTCCTACCTTGCCCTTTTGAGACATTCATTAATGGTATCCAGCTGCCATTCTGTGAGGAAGCCCAAACTAGTCCATGAAAACAGATACATGGAGAGGCCATGTGAAGGTATTACAGCCAACAGCTCAGTTGAAGTCTTAGCCACTAGACTTCATCAACTACCAGGCATGTGAATGAAGAACCCTCCAAATGATTCTAGCTCAAGGCAGTAGAGTCACCTTCAGCCTTCAGATCTTACTACCTGAGGCCCCATAATCATAATAAAATGGCTCTTTAATGCCACTACATTTTGGGGTGGTTTGTTGCACAGCAATAGTAACTGGAATAATCTCCTTGATAGAATAGACTAATGCAAGATAGAAGCTCTTTCTTTAGATGCCAGTGTTTTTTAGTTACTGCCTGTATTGGAAACACCTGATATGCTTGTTAAAATTCAGATTTCTACACACACACACACACACACACACACACACACACGCACTCACACACAAACACTCACACACACGTCCTGGAGCAACTATACTTAGCCCAAAGGAATGGTGGAATCACAGGCCCTAGAGAAGGTGAGCAGTATATGTGTGTCGAACGTCCTGTATTTAGGGCAACCTGAGCATGGATTGAGAAATCTCATTTCCCGACCACTCCAGAGATTACTGGCGCTGTTCCAAAACTCCTCATGCCAAAATTCAATTTTTTTATTATTCAAGAAGATTGCAAAAATAGATAAGGGTCAGATAAAAATGAAAAAATATCATTTCAACTTGAAATGGATGAAGCAGCATAGGAACAAGTTATTGTACAAGACCACAATAATATCACCTTTTTTATTATTCTGACCCCTAAATTGTGGACCTTCTCCTGGCCACTCATTACTTGTGTGGGAGGGAACTGTCCAGCACTACTCCTTCCTGAATGAAAGCTATTAAACCTAGAGAAAGGAAATCTTGGCTCAGCCTCCAACATGTGTTCTAGAACCCCCCCCCAAGAGAAACTGGGGCCCTTATTCATCTA
Source organism: Potos flavus (assembly GCA_028534135.1). Taxonomy (NCBI): domain Eukaryota; kingdom Metazoa; phylum Chordata; class Mammalia; order Carnivora; family Procyonidae; genus Potos; species Potos flavus. The sequence goes on along the minus strand of CM052899.1, from coordinate 124,456,364 downwards.
AACTCCAGAGTGAGCCCCAGCCTCATATGCATGAATACATGTTAATGCCATGGTCAGCAAATGACACAGAATAGGGCCATCTACACAACCTATTTGTCAACTAGAACTTCCATAATCCCAGAAACATAGGAAAATTTAAGTTTGACTTTTCAGGAAAGCAGAAATTGTACCCTCAACATGTCTTCTTGCCTAGTGAGTACTAGATTTAAAGAAGAACCTAAACTGTAAAATATATTCAAACATGCAACTTTTTTATGATTACCACTAAGGGGTAAGGTCTGGTCTGTAAAATAAAAATGGTAGGTGATGATTGCCAGGGAGCCTTCAAAGTTAACAATTCTGTGGGCATACATTTGACTGCTTCTTTGTAAGTAGTTATTTATTGGGGGCGAGGGGGTTGTACTAAATGACTTTTTTTTTTTCCTTTTCCTGAAATGTAATCACAGAAGAGTAGTTTTGAGAGAGTAAGAATCCCGCCATTGATGGCATAGATTCATGCTCACAAAAGCTGGGGACTGGATGAAAGTTTGTGAAATGGTGGCCATACTTCAGATGTTGTAGAATTAGCATATTTTAAGATCAAGTTTATAGCTTTTAATAAAGCCTGTTTTTATTCCATTTTTCAGGCTGATGTTTTTAATAAGGAATGCTAAGGAAAGAGGATACCAGAGCAGTCACTCAGATAATAAGATACTGGGCTAGGTGCTATAAAAGATTTTTTAAAATACAAGATACAGGTAAAAATATGATCCATGTGGCCCACTCGATGAAACTTTTGGACTGCTTCACTTATCATCATATTTTGCTTTCACTAAGCAGTTCTGCAACTTACATTTCCTAACTAGTAAACTATAAAAACCAATTGAAATTGTGCATCTTTTGGCAAAACATATCCCTACTCCCTTTTGTTCTGCAGGCATTTTTGTCCTGCAACCCATGAACGGTTTGTATTTGTCACATAAAGCACAATATATTTTATATTTTGACTCCTGTCTTCTATAGAGGATATTATTTATATTTGTTTCTTTGGATTCCAAGAATGCAAGTTAGGATGATCAAATGGTAACCATGGTGACAGAAAGCAGAGTTCAAATCTTAATGGGGTCATGTCATTCTTTCCCACAGTGCAGAATTCACATTCTAAGACTAATCCAGTATCTAAAAATATACCTCAGGACAGCTCATGTTGCCATTTATGGGAAAATATGACTGAGTCAGTTAACTAATCTTACTGTTGCAGAAAAAGAATCCATAGTTGGTAAACTAAGAGGTCTCAATTTTAGGGAAATGAAATGACAAAGGGAAAGAGAGAAATCTCTTCTTCTTAAGAGCAATTTTTGAAGCTTAGAGCTACCCCTTAACCAACAGGAATGTAAAACCAAACTCAGTAAGAAGGTTTACCATAAACACAATAGTGATGTTAAGGAAATAACCATATTTGACAGGACTTAGGTTGTATCCACATACACAGTGGCAAAGTGGTCACTCACTAAACAATTCCTCCAACTGGGACTTTCTCCTAAGCTGACCAGTACTGTATAACTACTTGGCTTTGTTACTGGCTAAGACCCAGGAACATCGGTAGCCTCAGTCACACCACAGAGTGGGCTGGTCACAAGCTGGTTGTGCACGTGGCCATGACTCTTGTCTGCCCCTGGTAGGCCCTAGTTATGCGTGAGCGACAAGCTCAGTACTTCTCCTCATGACCACTTTAAAGTTTATAATGACCACTAGTAAGTTTTTAATTTGATCCTTGGGCTTTAGATTAGGAAAATTCTGAATAACAGAAATGGCAACTAGAGTGACAGAATAAAAATCTTCACTTACTCAGAAAAAAATACTACTGTTGAGTATCCAGTCTTGTTGCTTAAACTAGCTGGGCACAGCTACACTTCTACGTTAACATCTACTCATTTATTATTTTATTTCACAGTCTTAATTAAATTTGTATCTTTTTTAGCTCAGATCCTTAGATATCCCAAATTTCCATCACCAGTCCTTCCCACGCTCCTATTCTGAAACTGAATTAAAATTATTTCTATTACATAATCCAGTGCTGCCAACTATGGTCTAATGTTATACACTAGATCCTGAGACCTTATTCATCTTATAACTGAAAGTTTGTATCCTTACCAACCTCTCCCTATTTCCCCACTCCCCAGCCCCTGGAAGCCACTTTCCTACTCTCTCTTTCTATGACTTTAATACCAAATTATCATATTGTACACTTTATCTTACAATATTATTTGTGAATTATACCTCAATAAAGCTGTAGGGATAAGAAGTTTTCACTTTCAACTTCACTGAACATTAAGGAAGAATGTTTCCTTGTCTATTTGGTTCCTGGGCCTTACTTTCCAGCTTAGGCCATTCAACTCTAGGTAATAATATTTATCCAGCTTCCTATTAGCAAAGGTCTTCTCCTTCCCAGGTACATAGCCTGTTTCTAGTCTCTTCATTCCTTTTACAGTGTTTAAAGCGTTCAAGTGGCACAGATACAACCTAGGACTGAGTCATAACAACTACTGGTGAAATAAGTCTATTATTTAGCAATGTAATATGCATAATTTATATTGTAAATTGTGTGTGCGCATGCGTGTATGTGTGTGTGTGTCAGGCACTATGAGAAGAATGTGACATGGAGTATTTCTCTTGAGAATAAATCTGACTTGAATGGCCAGGAGTACACAAGACCAAGGACTAGAGATCCTCTTCTGCAATTCTGGAATAAGGGCTTGATGGTGAAAGAAAAAATAAAGCTATGATAGAATAACTGGGAAAGGCACTATAAAGTAAATGTGATGGCTAGAGAGAAGAGCCTTAAGATAAAAATAGAAAGCTAGTATAAGTACATTACCATGCACAAGTAACTTACCTTTCTGAAAATAGTTTGTATCATGAGATGTTTTCACAGTACAGAATGTAGTTTTGTGGTCCAGCCAGCAAACCAAATGGAAATAATCATAGGAACAGTAATAAAGAGGAATTGCACATTCTCAAAATCTCCATCTCCAGGAAAGAAACATTAGACAATTATAGCTGAAAATCTACAAGCCATGAAACCAGGAACTTTTTGGTTTAGGAGGTAGGTGGGGCACATTTAGTCTAGATTATACTGTATCTTTTGGAGGGATGCCAGTGTTTAAAGTTGCTACATTGGAACCAAGGGATGTGGCTCCAGCCCCAGCAAAACTTGGAGGCACATGCCTTCTTTATTCTTCAGTTAGCAGAGCTCCCACAACCAAGTGTAGGACACAAGAACGTGGCCAATTCCTTAGAGAGCCAGACCAGTAATCCATGCAGTCTGACCCTGAGACAACTAGAGTCTAAGCACAGTAGCTCTGCCCTCCATGATATTGTCCACAAAGACTGGGAATACACCCTAAGAACTTCCAGTGCCCTTTATTTACCAATGATTAGAATCAAATCCTTTCTTTTTTGCCAGGCTCTAGTTTGAGGCAGTGAATAAAAGAACTCTAGAAAATAAGTAATAGAGAAGTTTACAACAGTGCTTTTTACTCTTTACTCAAAATTACATTAAATAATGATCAAATAGATCAAATATCTCCAGTTCTAGTTTTTCAGCCCTCTGCTAGTAAAATTTCTTTCCCTGAACTACTTCCAAAGATTGAACCTGATTCCATCAAATCAGGAATGTTGTACAAAGAGCGACTTGTCCTTCAGCAAGATCTACAGATATAATCTGGTTTCTTCTTCCCTATAGGCTAAATGACTTGTCTTCCTCTTTTACACCAAACATAAATGACAGTATTGAGATCCAACTATAATTCTTCTTTTCACATACAGAGCTCTGAAAAGTGAGACTTTCTCTATCCTCTAATAACTAGAAATATCAAGGAGTAGCAAGTGACATGACATGAAGCGAGATATAAAAATTTCAAAGATTTCATGCCTTCTCTCCTCCCCCTTATTGTTAATTGCGTAAAAGATCACATGGAATGCAGAAGCCCAAGCCTTGGGGGACTACAATATCCCATGAGGGCTTATTAAGCCCATACATTTTTTAGATAAAAAAAAAATTGTCACAAGTCAATAAGACACTTGGATTCCTGACGCAGGACCGTTCAGGGTCTCCTGGCATTCCAATTACAGATATGAATTATTTACTTGAATAGATTATGTTTTTCCAGCAATAAACAGAGATGGTAGTGCTCTTAAATATCCCACATGCTTTCCTTCCCTACACTTCCCTGACTTCTTGTGGCTAGGTTGGGACCATGTGCCTGGCTCTGCATAATGGCTGTGAACAGATATGAAGTATGTAGTTCTGCATTTGAGGCATTGAAAAGTGGGTGAGTTTTCCACACTCTCTCCCCTTGCATCAGCAACCCTGCAGAGAGCTGGGATTTCGTAGCTGCTGCAGCTGGGTACAGTGCCCAGGGAAGTCAGTTAATCTGCACTGGACTTCACGTGAAGAAGGAACAAACCTTTGCAATGGTTGGCCACTGACAGCTCAGGGTTCATGTCTTCCTGATACATAGTTTACCCTAACTTGACAAACTCAAAGGGAAATAAATTTTATAAGTTTACTAGTTATTGCCCAAGGTAGTGATTTATGTGTTTGTGTGTGGCAAACTCCTTCAAACTTCAAATCCAAGTATTCTCAGTGAGAAAAAAAAAAAAATCTTTGTTTAGTATACTGGCTAAAAATTCTGATTCTGAGCCTGGGCTAGAATCCAGCCATTTACTTTGGGCAGCTTACCTAACACCACAAGCCTCAATTTCTACATCTGCAAAATGCGCCTAATAATATTATTTAGCTCAGAAAATGGTTGGTGAAGATTAAACGAGTTAACATTTAGGGGTGCCTGGGTAGCTCGGTTAAGCATCTACCTTTGGCTCAGGTCATGATCTCAGGGTCCTGGGATCGAGCCCCGTGTTCAGCTCCCTGCTCAGCAGGGCGACTGCTTCTCCCTCTCCCTCTGCTGCTTCCCCTGATTGTGCTCTCTCTCTCTCTCTCTGTCAAATAAATTATTTAAATGAGTTAACATTTATAAAACACTATGGATAAGCACTGAATAGACATTGTTATTATTTCAGACAGTGTCATCATAACATTTTGGTCATGATGCTCCAAAAAAAATTGCAGGATCGTAAGGTGAAGAAGGGATGGTAATGATGCCATGGCCAAAGGTAATGGTCATCAGGCGAGGCATGGTGGAAGTTCTGGTGCTGGAAGGGGTGGTGGAGGCAATGATTGTGTTGGACTGTGGGTCTATAGAAGGCCGAATGGGCTTTAAAATCAGGGTCTGAGACCATAAATCTTGCTGGGGAACTGACTCACAGTGCGAGACCCGTTATGCTTAGCTTCATCTTCCTACCTTCATGTGACTGGCAGATGCTCTTTGAAGGACTGCAGTAAATATCACCTACCATATTCAGCAAATCCCTTCTCTTAATCCTTTAAGAAAAGATGAAATATGCTGGCTTCAAAAGTGTGGGCAACATCAGTCATTGGAGTGACATGGGCCTGTTTGTGGCTTAAAGTCTCTTCTCTCTCTAACAGTTCCTATAGAAGGGAGGGACTAAGGGACGCTGTGGAGTCCTGACCAAGTCAAAATTAAGGACAGGTGTGGTGGGTTTCTCACTGTCACCGCCCTAGCGCTGACTGACAGAAGTATTTCCCATCAACCTCTACAGCAGATTTCTCCTGAGAAGGTGGCAGCACTTAGGTATAGAAATAACACCCCTCACACGTGTCAGGTATCAGTTAAGGAACAAACCAAAACCATCAGCTATTATTTTTAAAACTTAAAAGAAAAAAAATTGTAAAGGCCAAGTACGTAGGAAACATATTGTATGTGGGAGGAAAGGAGGGGAAAGATGGCTTACGGAGAGAAGCATCATACCTTAGACAGGACAACCATCTGGAAGTTCCACTTGTGTGTCTGAGCAGAATCATGGAGCCGAAAAAGAGTAAGAGGAATCGGGCTGTGGGGTGAGGAGATTAAGTAAATGCTTTCCTGACAACAAACACCAGAACAAGTTCACTTTCTCTTTCCCTTAAGAAATGTTGCAGGACACAGCATTTCTGCTTCTCTCTCCTTCCCAGCTTTTCAATATAATCAGCAAACACTGCAAGGGTAGACATGACATTCTTTTACTGCAGGTGACTGGAGAGACCCACACGTCAAGTGGAAGAACAACTCAGGACTGTCCTGGTTACAGTGTGTCAGCAGCTTCCTTTTTGTTTACAGGAGACTGGATATTTTTCACGAAGAAAAATTTTAAAAGCCTGTCTCTTCTTGCTCTTCATGGAAGATTATAAAGTCATTGATTCTTTGCTGGAAGACAGTACAGGTGGTTGATGTTAATCTCATTTTATAAAGAAGGTCCCTGAAGCAAAAGCAGTCACAAATTTTTAATAACCGGGACTGGAACACAGTTTCCTGACTCTATCTAATGTACAATTATTTTTTTCCTTAGGGCATATCTGAAAGCAAATAGTTGCTCTAGATTCTTCCTATTTGATCATAAACTCAGATATGAAGTCTCAGACTTCTAAATTAAAATGTAACCATCTGCATCTTTGTGGTAAATGCAATTGTAACATTATAGCCTCCAAGAGGTAAGTAGGCAGTTCTGTAAATGTAGGTATTTATCTCACACTTGGTTGCCAGACTCCCTTCTTCATGTGATCAATTTATTCAACAGGCATTTATTGAGAGCCTATTATGTGCAAGACACCCTTGTGCTAGCTAGTTGAAGGAATCTAATCAAAAATAATGAGAAACAGTTCAAATTTTACTCTTAGGAGTCATTTACCCACTCTCCTATAAAAGAAACTCATCTTTGAAGAAGCTTTAAAGAATGTCAGGGGAAGGAAAGAGAAAGAAGGGCAGAAGAGAAGAGGGAAAAGGAAAATCCACATTCAGGTGAGCACTGTTCTGTGTATGCCACAGTTGAGAATTCTGATCACTTGGCCCACTAAAAGTGGTCGATGACCACAGGGCACTCTAATGTCCCCAAGACTAAAATGCAAGATTTGAAACTAAACATTCACCATTAGATTGCCTGGGAGAGACTGACTGGGACTAATTGACACTGCCCCAGTCAAAGAGTAATGACAAAATCCTGCATATTTCACCCCTTAACAGGGCTTATGACAGGAACACAAGGCAAATAAAAGCAAACTTTAAAATCACCCTGAAGACCTAGTAGTCATAAGAGAACAAACGGAGAATAGCTCGAAGGCTATCTTTTATCTTCCTCAATACTGTGCTCTTTTGCACTCTAATATGGCAATTGACCAACTTGTCCTCTCTGCCCCTCTCCTAGTCAAATCTCCACCATGACAAAAAGATGGACTTGAAAGGCAATGGGAAAATACCTGTCTTGGATGCGTTTCTAATCAGATTTTCAAGACGCTGCCAGAAAACAGTGGTGGTGTAATGTGCATAATGCTGTTCTACAAGGAAAAGACGTGCCAGCTCCCGGTCCGAGGGCTCTCCGGGCTGTTAGCGCATAGCCCCTAGAACTGAGGACACCTAGAGTCCTCCACATGTCCTGGCCCCATTAATTCTGACTGTCAACTTCCGGCAGAGGCAGGAGGCATGATGACATAAATAAACAGCCAGAGAGTTAATAACAGCACTTGAATCAAAATGATACGGATAACAAGCTGCAGAGCTTGTTATGCAGAGCTTATCCATACCACTCAGGTATGGAAAAAAACAATCTATCAAATCATTTGATATTTAAAAACCTTTCTTAGAAAGTAGTGCAGGAGGAAATCCTGTACTTTAGAAATAAATTTCCTTTACGTTCAAAGTCCCATTGGAATCAATTCCCAGAAAAGCCCAGCAGGACTTGATTCCACAATATTGATTTGATCAACAAATACATCTTCACCGGTTACTATGACCCTGGTGTATTAGGGTGTATGTTGTGGAGTTGGGCTGGGAGTGGATTAACCCTCAAGAAGACAAAAGATGTAAGAAGGAAAGAAAGAAGAAAATGAGACAATACTAAGGAAGGTATCAGGAACAGGAATCTGGGTACACAGAACTTACTTAGAAGATGGCACTAGGAAGTGCTGGGAGAGAGTGGGGTATCAATATGGGGAAGGAAAACCAATAGGGGTGTATGATTGAGGAGATGATCACTGTGGTTAACTGGGGCTCATTTCTACTGGAGATCCTCTGATTGGAACATGCTTGAAGATCATCCCAATGCAAGGTGAGCAAATGCAGTATTTGTCAACTTCTATTCTCCTTGTTGAGGGTAGCTCAAGGAATGTTAATTCCTCAACACCTCTGACCTATGCTATGCCTGGACCAAAGATGCCCCCAGGTGAGAGAACACCATCAGGCAGGGAGCTGCAGGAAGCCATCTGTGTGTAAGAGAGGTGACTTCTGGGCTGGGTGCAGGGAGGTGGGCGGAGCACCGATGTCATCTGTTCCAGCACGCGGATGCAGAAGACCTGTGCTATTGGTGCTTAGGGGAGGAAGACATTGTCAGGGGCAAAGGAAACCAAGGCAAGCTTTCACCTGGTCCTTTAAGGAGTCAAAGGTCTGAGACAGATTAGAAGTAGGACCTCTTGTGTGTTCACAGTTGTCTTTCTAATACTGGAATTTTTCACCAACATGCCTGAAGGTCTTTAAAAGTAAACACCATTTTCTATTTAAAACACATTTTAGTAAATAAAAAATCATTCTACGATTATCACCTTATTCCTCATTCACCCTTCAGGAGGTATCCCTCCCAGAGGAGACTCACTTACTGTCCTAACCATGTTCTCATGAGGCAAAGTTCTTGAACATTCTGCTAAATCTATCCTTTCCTTAATATGGACTTAGTATGTGCTTTAATACAGATATACTGTGCTTCAGCAAAATCTTTCACATTGTCAAAATCTCATATATATTTAGTTGTAACAAAAATTAATTTTGTACATTGACAAAAAGCTGGTGCCAAAATTCACAGCACTGTTTTAGTTTGAAAGATGCCCTAGCCTTTATTCTTTTAAATTAGCTAGACATACAAATGGAGGGGAGTGTTCCACATGAGAGGAATGGCATCTTCGGGGTAGGAATGATGAGAGGAATGGCTGGTAAACGCTAACTAAACTACTCTGACAAAAGTGTAGGGTCCACACTGAGGAGGAGGAGTTAAGGGTGAAAAAGGAGGTCTCTGGAGGGTTCTGAACATCAAGTGAGGGCTGGCACTTCAACCCCCAGTCATAAGGAGACACCAATGACATTACATAAGGAGATAAAATGGCAAAAGCTGTTTGAAGATGAAGGATAATGAAGCATATATGAAACATATCATAATGGTGAAAGGCTGACAGCAAGGAGATCAATTATGAGGTCATTTAGTAATTCACACATATTTTAAGGGCTTATAAATATTTTACAATTTATAAGCAAATGTATACAATTGCACAGAATTTATAGAAAGGGACTCCACTGAGAGAGGAAGTAGAGGAAAGAGCAATTTTCCTCATTTGTCCACCCAGAGGGGGCACCTTTTTCTAATTCCAGCAAAGGAATTGCATGTACCAACAAAAAGCCTGTTTTCAATTAAAACAATCACACAAGGGGCGCCTGTGGGTTGGCTGGGTCAGTGGCTCAGTGGGTTAAAGCCTCTGCCTTTGGCTCGGGTCATGATCTCAGGGTCCTGGGATTGAGCCCCGCATCGGGCTCTCTGCTCAGTAGGGAGCCTGCTTCCCCCCCACCCCGCCTACTTGTGATCTCTCTCTCTCTGTGAAATAAATAAAATCTTAAAAAAAACACACATACACGCAAATATACACACACAAAGAAGTGTTTGTACTAGGTAGATAGCAGTGGAATGGGGGCAAAGTTAAGTAGGAAAAACATTTAAATTGGCATCAATAACACCTGCCCCACAGCAATATGGTAAATATATATAACTTAGAATATTAAAATATAAGATAGATGACACTATTTCATTCGTGGTTTAATAAACTTCATTTAATTCAAAAAAGTTGTGGGATGGGCAGTCACCTAGGTTTTAAAATATCCTTATTAATAATATTGCTGAATCTACAAATTTGTATAATCTCTAACTTGCAGAGCTTGTGACCATAAGAAAACATAGATGACCATAAAACCAAAGGGAGAGGAATGTAGTCCTTCCTCAGTAATTCAGACACCCTCAGAAGTTTGCAGAGCTTCGGGTGATTGGTGGGAATATCAATGACCATCATATAGTATTATGATAAAAGAAGTGGGCATTTGATTCTCTCTGGTTGTTTTAATGGCTTCATCTTTTAATGTATCATTTCTTTTACAAACGTAGAAATGCATCCACATATGCACACATATGCGTGTGCATATACAAAGCCAAACCTGTAAATATTCCCCTTGGAGCTCTTTTTGACATTGTTTTCAGATTGACCTTTGCAAACAGCTTACTCAACCAAAATTAGATCAGAATGCAATGTGAAAGATGTTCCATCCCTTATTCTTTTAAATTAGCTAGAAACAAACTCTTCAATATTTATGACCACTCACTGAAAATACATGATTGTTCTACTGGGAAAATAAAGGTTGCCCTGAGCAGAGTTGCAGGAAATCTGATTTGAAAAATCCAACTTAAAAATCTCCACAATTCTAATAGGACAATGCTGTAAATGAAAGCTCAGTTAATAGGTACAGCAAAAGAATGACCTCTGTGGATTCCAATTAGGATAAACATATCAAGGAGGACAGATGGGGACTCAGGCTAGAGTCATAAGTGGTCATTATGGCTTTTGTCATGAATAAGAAACAAAATTAAAAGCTGAAGAGAAGCAAACTATTCCTCTCTCACTTATTCTCTAAGATCTTTATTATCGGAAGTATAAGTATTGTCGAAGGTTTATTCTTTTTCTTTTTTTATTTGGATTCAATTAGCCAACGTATAGTACATCATTAATTTCAGATGTAGTGTTCAATAATTCATCAGTTGTATATAAACACCCAGTGCTCACCACATCACATGTCTCCCTTAATGCCCATCACCCAATTACCTCATCCCCCTACCCACCTCCCCTCCAGAAACCCTCAGTTTGTTTCCTACAGTTAGGAGTCTCTCATGGTTTTTCTCTCTCTCTGATGACTTCCCATTCAGTTTTCCCTTCCTTCCCCTACAGTCCTCTGCATTCTTTCTTATATTCCACAGATGAGTAAAACCATATGATAATTGTCTTTCTCTGATTGACTTATTTCATTAGGCATAATACCCTCCAGTTCCATCCATGTTGATGTAAATGGTAAGTATTCATCCTTTTTGATGGCTAAGTAATATATATATATATATATATATATACACATATGTATATATATATATACACATATGTATATATATATGTATATATACACACACACACACACACACATACACACACACCACATCCTCTTTATCCTCTTTATCTATTCACCTGTCGATGGACATCTCGGCTCTTTCCACAGTTTGGCTATTGTGGACATTACTGTTATGAACACTGGAGTGCAGGTGCCCCTTTGGATCACTACATTTGTATCTTTGTGGTAAATACCTGGTAGTGTGATTGCTGGGTCATGGGGTAGCTCTATTTTTAACTTCTTAAGTAACCTCCATACCATTTTCCGGAGTGGTTGTACCAGCTTGCATTCCCACCAACAGTGTAGGAGGGTTCCCCTTTCACCACATCCTTGCCAATATTTGTTGTTTCCTGTCTTGTTAATTTTAGCCATTCTGACTGGTGTGAGGTGGTATCTCAGTGTGGTTTTGATTTGTATTTCCCTGATGGCTAGTGATGTTGAATATTTTTTCATGTGTCTGTTGGCCATCTGTAGGTCTTCTTTGGAGAAATATCTATTCATGTCTGCCGTCTGTTTTCTTGACTGGATTATTTGTTTTTTTGGGAGTTGAGTTTGATAAGTTCTTTATAGATCTTGGATACCAGCCCTTTATCTGATATGTCATTTGCAAACATCTTTTCCCACTCCACGGTTTGCCTTTTAGTTTTGTTGACTGTTCCCTTTACTGTGCAGAAGCTTTCTACCTCAATGAAGTCCCAAAAGTTCATTTTTGGTTTTGTTTCCCTTGCCTTTAGAGACGTGTCTTGCAAGAGGTTGCTGCAGCTGAGGTCGAAGAGGTTACTGCCTGTGTTCTCCTCTAGGATTTTGAAGGATTCCTGTCTCACATTGGGGTCTTCCATCCCTTTTGAGTTTATTTTTGTGTATGATATAAGAGAACGGTCCAGTTTCATTCTTCTGTATGTGACTGTCCAATTTTCCCAGCACCATTTATTGAAGAAAGAGTCCTTTTTCCACTGGATATTCTTTCTTGCTGTGTCGAAGATTAGTTGACCATAGAGTTGAGGGTCCATTTCCGGGGTCCATTTCTCTCTATTCTGTTCTATTGATCTGTGTGTCTGTTTTTGTAACAGTACCATGCTGTCTTGATGATAACAGCTTTGTAATATAGCTTGAAGTCCAGAATTGTAATGCCACCAGCTTTGGTTTTCTTTTCAACATTCCCCTGGCTATTTGGGGTCTTTTCTGATTCCATACAAATTTTAGAATTTTTTGTTCCAGCTCTGTGAAAAATGTCAATGGTATTTTGATAGGGATTGCATTGAATATGTAGATTGCCCTGGGTAGCACAGACATTTTAACAATATTTATTCTTCCAATCCATGAGCATGGAATGTTTTTCCATTCCTTTATGTCTTCCTCAATTTCTTTCATAAGTGTTCTGTAGTTTTTAGAGTACAGAACCTTTAACTCTTTGGTTAGGTTTATTCCTAGGTATTTTATGTGTTTTGATGCAATTGTATATGGGATCAATTCCTTAATTTCTCTTTCTTCTGTCTTATTGTTAGTGTGTAGAAATGTAACTGATTTCTATGCATTGATTATATATCTGACATATTGCCAAACTGCTGTATGAGTTTTAGCAATTTTGGGGTGGAATCTTGGGTTTTCCACATCAAGTATTATGTCATCTGTAAAGAGTGAGAGTTTGACTTCTTTGACAATTTGAATGCCTTTTCTTTCTGTTGTCTTATTGCTAAGGCTAGGACTTCTAGTACCATACTGAATGACAGTGATGAAAGTGGGCATCCCTGTCATGTTCCTGACCTTAGGGGAAAAGATCTCAGTTTTTCCCATTGAGAATGATATTCACTGTGGGCTTTTCATAGATGGCTCTTAAGATATTGAGGTATGCTCCCTCTATCCCTGTACTTGGAGAGTTTTAATCAAGAAAGGATGCTATAATTTGTCAAATGCTTTTTCTGTATCAATTGAGAGGATCACAGAGTTCTTATCCTTTCTTTTATCAATGTGATGTATCACACTGATTGATTTGCAAATGTTGAATCACCCTTATAGCCCAGGAATAAATCCCACTGGTTGTGGTGAATAATCCCTTTAATGTACTGTTGGATTGTATTGGCTAGGATCTTGGTGAGAATTTTTGCATCTATGTTCATCAGGGATATTGGTCTGTAATTCTTCTTTTGGTGGGGTCTTTGTCTGGTTTTAGGATCAAGGTAATGCTGGCCTCATAGAATGAGTTTGAAAGTTTTCCTTCCCTTTCTATTTTTTGAAACAGCTTCAGAAGAATAGATATTAATTCTTTAAATGTTTGGTAGAATTCCCCTGGAAAACCATTAAGCCCTGGACTCTTGTTCGTTGGGAGATTTTTGATTATTGCTTCAATTTCCTTGCTGGATATAGATCTGTTTAGGTTTTCTATTTCTTCATGTTTCCGTTTTGGTAGTTTAAAAGTTTCCAGAAATGCATCCATCTCTTCCAGATTGCCTAATTTGTTGGCATATAGTTGCTCATAATATCTTCTTAAAATTGTTTGTATTTCCTTGGTGTTGGTCATGATCTCTCCTCTTTCATTCATGATTTTATTAATTTGGGTCCTTCCTCTTTTCTTTTTGATAAGTCTGGCTAGGGGTTTATCAACCTTATTACTTCTTTTAAAGAACCAGCTTCTAATTTCATTGATCTGTTCTACTGTTCTTTTGGTTTCTACTTCATTGATTTCTACTCAAATCTTTATTATTCCTCTTAGGAATAATAAGGTTAGCTTGTGTATTTGAGAATTTTCTAATTTTTTGAGAAAGGCTTGTATTGCTATGTACTTCTATCTTAGGACCGCCTTTGCTGTATGCCAAAGGTTTTGAACAGTTATGTTTTCATTTTCATATGTTTTCATGAAATTTTTAAATTCTTCCTTAATTTCCTGATTGACCCAACATTCTGTAATAGGATGCTCTTTAACCTCCAAGTGTTTGAGTTCCTTCCAAATTTCCTCTTGTGATTGAGTTCAAGCTTCAAAGCATTGTGGTCTGAAAATATGCAGGGAAGAATTCCAATCTTTTGGTATTGGTTGAGACCTAATTTGTGACCCACTATGTGATCTATTCTGGAAAATGTTCCATGCACATTCAAGAAGAATGTGTATTCTGTTGCTGTAGGAAGGAATGCTCTGTATATATCTGTGAAGTCCATCTGGTCCAGTGTGTCATTTGAAGCCCTTGTTTCTTTGATGATCTGTCCACTGCTGTGAGTAGGGTGTTGAAGTCCCCTACTATTACTGTATTATTATCAATGTATTCCTGTAATTTGGTTATTAATTGGTTGATGTAATTGGCTGATCCCAAGTTAGGAGAATGAATATTTATAATTGTTAGATCTTCTTGTTGGATAGACCCTTTAAGTATGATATAGTGTCCCTCTTCATCTCTTACTACAGTCTTCGGTTTAAAATCTAATTTGTCTGATGTAAGGATTGTTACCTCAGCTTTCTTTTGGTGTCCACTAGCATGATAAATGGTTCCCCCCTCCTTACTTTCAATCTGGAGGTGTCTTTAGGTCTAAAATGAGTCTTGTAGATAGCATATGGATGTCTCTTGCTTTTTTATCCAACCTGATACCCTGTGTCTTTTGATTAGAGCATTTAGCCCATTTACATTCAGAGTAACTATTGAAAGATATTGATTTAGTGCCATTGTATTACCTGTAAAGTCCCTATTTCTATAGATTGTCTCTTTCTTTCTGGTCTATGTTACTTTTGGGCTCTCTCTTCCCCTTTAATATTTCTTACAGGGATGATTTAATGATCACAGATTATTTTAGTTTGTTTGTTTTGGAAGCTCTTTATCTCTCCTTCCATTCTGAATGACGGCCTTGTTGGATAAAGTATTCTTGGCTGCATGTTTTTCTCATTTGGTATCCCCAATATATCATGCCAGGCCTTTCTGGCCTGCCAGGTGAATAGGTCTTCTGCCGGTCTAATATTTCTACCATTGTAGGTTGAGGAACTCTTGCCTCAAGCTGCTTTCAGGATTTTCTTTTTATCTCTAAGATTTGCAAACTTCACTATTATATGTTGGGCTGTTGATCTATTTTTATTGATTTTGAGAGTTCTCTCTACCTCTTGCACTTGAATATCTATTTCCTTCCCCAGATTAGGGAAGTTCTCAGTTATGATTTGCTCAAATATACCTTCTGTCCCTCTCTCTCTTTCTTCTTCCTCTGGGACCCCAATAATTCTAATATTGTTTTTCTTTAAGTACCATTGATTTCTTGAAGCTTCCACTCAGGTCCAATAGTTGTTTTTCTCTTTTCCTCAGCTTCCTTCATTTCTATCATCTTGTCTTCTATGTCATTGACTCTCTCTTCTGCCTCATTTACCCTAGCTGTTAGAGCATCCAATTTAGACTGCATCTCAGTTAAAGCATTTTTAATTTCAGCCTGACTAGATTTTATTTCTGTACTAAGAGATCTCTAGTGTCTTGTATGCTTTTTTTCAAGCTAAACCAGTAACTTTATAATCATTATCCTGAATTCCAGCTCTGACATTTTACTTACAACCATATCAACTAGATCTGTGACAGAGAGTATTACCTCTGGTTCTTTCTTTTGTTGTGAAGTCCTCCTTCTAGTCATTTTGCCCAGAGAAGAATGGATGAACGAGAGAACAAAATCAAAAATATCAACCACGACCCAAGCTAAAAACACACTAGACAAATCTGCAGAGATCAGAAACCAAAAAAGAAAAGAAAAAGAAAGAAAAGAAAAAGGGAAAGGAGAGAATATAATCTCCCAGGTGGACAAAACAGGGTGCTCCACTTGGTTCTGGATATAATTTGGTCTGCTTTTTAGAAGACACCAAATCCCAAAATTGTAAAGAAAGCAAAATTTATACATATACAAAAATAAAACTGAATACAGTGAAAGGAAGCCAAAAATGAAGAATATATCTATAAAACATAAATGTAAAACTGAAAGTTTAAAAAAGACTTAAAAACAAAGAGTTGATAAAATTAAGAAACTGGCTGAAAAGGAAAAAAAGAAAAGGAAATTTTTAAACAGAAAGATAAAAGAATCATGAGAAAAAACCTCAAATTCTATATACTATTTTCCCCTAGTGCTGGAGTTGTGCAGCTCTGTGCTTGGTAAACTTGGTATTCCCCTGATGTTCCAGCTGGTCTTCTGGGGGAGGGGACTGCTGCACTGATTTTTAGGTGTCTTTGACTGGAAAGAGTTGCACTGCCCCTTGCCAGGGGGCTGGGCTCAGTGTAAGCTGCTTTGGGTTGATGTGGCTTTTGTTCCCTGAAGGTTTTAGAGGATGAAAATAAAAATGGCCATGTACAGATCTCCAGCCCTGGAGCTAAAAGATCATAGCCCCCTCTCTTCAGTAAACTCTCAGGGAAAAGCAGTCTTCACTTTTGTGTGTGCCAAACTCTGCAGATTCCTACAGTTTGCACCCACGACAATCCTCCTGGGGGAGAGAGGAAGGTCACCGCATTTCTGCCCTTTGCAGGGCCCCCGCCCAGACAGCAGTTGCTGGATCATGCCATGGTTTGCACTTTATGGCAAACTGAGCTGAGAGCCCATTCCCAGCTCACTGACTGTAGCCGGCTTCCCCACTCCAATGCTTGGGAATTCTGTTGGCTCAGGCGCCTCTATCTTTCTGTGACCATGGGGATCCTGAGACCACACTGTCCCATCTAGTATTCTGCCCCACTTTGCCACCTGAGCACCTTTCAGGCAGGGACATCTCTCATTGAAGCAGACTTCTAAATGTTCTGATTTTGTGCTCTAGGGCAATAACATTTTCCCACTGCCAGCTTATGGAGGCTCCTTCCCCCACTGTTTATCTTCAGATATATCCCCTTGATTCACTTCTCTGCACCTCCTACCTTGCAAAAAGTGGTTGCTTTTCTATTTGTAGAATTCCAGCAATTCTTTTCTTACATCTCAGGTTGAATTCATGGGTGTTCAGAATGATTTGATAGTTATCTAGCTAAATTCAAGGGACCAGATGAAATGAGGTCCCCTACTCTTCGACCATCTTGTCTCCATCACCAATATTATCAAAGGTTTAAATAATTTTTGAAAGAAATTCAGTGTTAAGAGTGGCTAGAACATAAGTATTCAAGATCAATAGTATCAAATATCAGCTCTGTCACTTATTAATTCAATGATTTGGCCAAGTTACTACTGTCTCTGAGCCTCCAAGTCTCTTATCTGAAAAATGTGTCTGATAATATCCAACTTTCGGGATATGTGAAACGCTCAACACAGACTTACTTATACAGTGGGTGCTCAATTGTTCCATTACTCCTTCCTCTTCTTCCTTCTTAGATAGAAGAATAACCTTCAAGAGTACCAGCATGAGTGTGCCTGGTTTAGTCGGTTAAGTGTCCCACTCTTGATTTCGGCTCAGGTCATGATCTCAGGGTCTTGAGATCAAGCCCAGCACTGGGCTCTGTGCTCAGCAGGGAGTCTGCTGGAGGTCTTTCCTTTGCCCCTCCCCTCACTCTCTCTCTAAAGTAAATAAATCAATCTTAAAAAAAAAAGGAAAAGAAAAAAGTACCAGTGTGTTCTGAAACCTGAACACACTGGACATTCTTCCAGGAGTAACTGGTAAATTTTTCCAGTATAATTTTGTCTTTTAATGTAGCAGTCTCCTTGCTAACAACATGAACTTGGCAGCCCCATGAGGCAGTGTGGCATAATATCTAAGTCTATGGGCTTTCAGGCCACATGGCCTGGGTTTGAATCCTGACTCTGCCACCTTGGAAATGTTAATTGTTCTCTGCTTAAGTTTTCTTAGTTACAAAATGGAGATTAATTTTAAAAAAAATTTTTTCTCAAAGTTGTGAGAATTAAATGACCTAATACATGAAGGAATTTAAAACAGTGCTTTATACATGGCAACCATGTGATTGAATATAAGACCATTATGCTAAAGTTTCAACCCTAGAAAACAGAAATACAGGGTGATTTTTCACAGTGGAGGAGTACACTTCCATTATTAAGGAATTCCCCCCAAGATTCCTTCAGAAACTGAAGCAACTGACAGTTTGTTGTCTGGAACAGTGCCCACAGTGGCAGCAGTGTGCTCAGTGTAGACACAAGTCATCTACAAACATGCATTAATTTTTGTGCAAGACCTTACCATAGTATCACAGCTCCCAACTCCTCAATGTCTGGATAGTTCTACCCAGAAACTTATGTGGCGTGTTTGAACTTATTTATTTATATACTCACAATAGATATTTTCTCTAATTTGGATTTATTTTAATGTAAAATGAGTTCCTTGCTCTAATAAAGGTATCACATTCTATATGAAGTTGGTAAATCATAATGAAGGAATAATCACACTTCTCAAAGTGTGTTTCCCTATTGGAGCCAATCCTGAGTAGCTATTAATAGGATTCTCTAATAGTTGAATTTCAGGGAATGCTAACATTTGATTTAATCAGCCAGAGCTCCGCCAGATTAGTATAACATGCCAAAAGCGTCACCTCTGCGTTTCCACCACATTCTCTCCAGGGAAAGTAGAGGAGGTGCCACAAACACTGGAGGCTAGTGAAGTGGCAGAGTATGCATGCTTTAAACCTAAGGAAAGCTCCAAAGATTAGCCATGGAAGGCCATTTTCATTAAAGAGGGGAAAAGAAGGTAGAAAGAAAGGAGCTCAGAGCTACCTCTGAAGATGACTGGTATGGCCAGGCTGGGCCGTCAGCAAAAGGCCAAGTGACTGCTGCCCCCACATCCTTGCTTTTGGGTTCTAGCAAACACTGAAGAACCTGTGCTTCAGGTGTGTCTCTATTATCCTTATCATCTTCCTCGCCTTCTCAAAAGGTAGGAAGGCAACATGTATTGTTATCGTGTGTACCAGTTATGGAGCTGTTAACTCCAAGTTCCAAATCCATGTTGCTCTGCTCTACTTTGGTGCTGTGGCTGGGATTCTGAAAACTATGTTCTTCTTTTGCCAGCTGTTCCTGATAGGTTCTTACCAATAGGGGGCACTAGATGGAGTATGGGGAGACAAGAGGAAAGGTCTTAATCTTCCTGTTTACTTGCTATTTCTGTCAGCATCTCTCAGCAATGACTTTTTGCCCTGGCAAGGCAATCGACCTCAGTCTCTATTATCTTTTTTGGCATCCTCAGACCATCTCACCTCGCTCTCCTCTGAGACTGGAGTGCAGTTCTGTGAGACCTCTCCTCTCACTTTCTAGGTTCTCATCACCCCAACCTCTTCCTTTGGTTCACCCAGTGCTAGGGTGGGATTGCTTCTTACAGTTACTATCTCTGCGATATTCTAGTGTCCCTTTCTGTTTTTTACATTTTCCAACTATCATTTAACCAGTTTCTTGTGCTAAATTCTCTCTGTTGAAATACCAAATGAGGTATCTGCTTCTTCTGATTGATCTACTATGTCTGTTCCAAAAGATTTGGAAAAATGGGGGCAACACGTTAAGTGAAATCCATTCTCCGTCCTTCTCCATAGCCCTATCTGGCTCTCCTCCCACATGAATATACAAGTTACCCAGTGAAAGTGTTCATTTCCAAGTAAGATGTCAGCTGATAATGGCTTAAAATGTAAACTTATTGAGATCAAGCCCAGCATTGGGCTCTGTGCTCAGCAGGGAGTCTGCTGGAGGTCTTTTTCTCCCTCTCCCTCACCCTCTGCCCCTGCCCCCACTCTCTCTCTAAAATAAATAAATCAATCTTAAAAAAAAAAAGGAAAAGAAAAAACTACCAGTGTGTTCTGAAAGCTGAACACACTGGACATTCTTCCAGGAGTAACTGGTAATTTTTTGATATTGTGCAAAAGCTTTCTAAAGTTATGTTTTAAGTCATATGGAAATGTTTAGTTAATTTCTGGATGTTTGGCACTGAGCTGGACACTATTAAGGAGAGAAGAAAGTTATAAGGATGGTATAAAATAATGTCCCTACTCTCAAGGAACTGTAGTTAAAAGAGGGAGAGCCAATGTACACATATTAATAAGAGAAATATATGAAACATAATATAATTACAAACAGTTGGATGGTATATACCACAAATGCATTAGGAGGTAAGAAATAGAAGAGGTCATTGGGGCCAAAGTAACCAGGACCTCACATAGATTATGAGGTAGACTTGGAAGGATTCAGAAATGGAAAGAAAATGGGGAAAAGCTGTCCTGACCTGGGAAGCAGCATAAACAAGGTCACAGAAATGGAACATTAGACTTCGCTATGCATATCCATTGGTACCAATTAATGTGAGTTTGCCACTATATAGATCCTCCTAGGTTTGCCACCCAAGTAGAACCCAGACTCTGTGAACTTATAAATAGTCAAACTAACTGGAATACCA
Source organism: Potos flavus (assembly GCA_028534135.1). Lineage (NCBI taxonomy): Eukaryota > Metazoa > Chordata > Mammalia > Carnivora > Procyonidae > Potos > Potos flavus. The sequence goes on along the minus strand of CM052899.1, from coordinate 124,435,733 downwards.
TCTGCCACTTAAAAGGAGCTTGTGTGAAAATCAAAGTGTCACTCACTTGTGGTCATTTAGAACCATAGCTCATACATTTTTACTAACAGCTGGGGATTTAATATTTGGGGTTAACATCCTGGTAATCCTTTTGATTGACTTGGAGGTTTGTCCAAGAAGTTTCCATCCTTCAGGAATGACTCAGATGCAAATACCAAACACAATCGCTTGTTGGAGAAACCTTCAGGAGCCCACAGTAGCCTACTTAATTAGAATCAAATCTCTAGAATCGGATCTATTTAAAACAAAATACAAACTAAGGAAATTATGACTCTTGATACCTAGTTAGAAGGGTTTTAAAATGGGATTTTAAATGCCTTTTGTGAAGCTACATGAGGAATCCAGTAGATTATGACACCACTTCCATCAAAACGTTCTTAAATCAGTGAAGTCAAGTGGGAACAGAATTCTTTAAATTAGAAGGAAAAAGATAATAATAGAACTAAATCCTGACCTTTCCCATAAAAGCAACCACCCTCTTCCTCGCCCCTACCCTTCTCTAATTTATAGTAATGCAATCCATATGGAAGAAATCCCTGTGTGTTTGGGAATCAAGTCCTACACTTTCTTTTCCATCACAAAAGCCAGTTGTTCTTCAGAACCATCCATCAGGATCATATTACACTCTGAAGCATTAAAAAGGAGGCCTGAGCTCAGACCTCCTGCTGAAAAGTTAAGTTGTCAGTTGTTAGGCAGAAAATCAATCAGAATTGCATTTGGGACAATGGCTTGTTGCCTGGAATTACACAAGGCTGGGAAAAAACCAACCCAGCGGCAGAATACTAATGGTTGGAGATACCCTTTCTGTCTTAGACAAAGCAGATCAATTTATTTAGACACATTTGCTAAACGGAAATATGCTGGTGCCAGGTCTCAGATTTACATACAATTACAGCAGAACATTCGCAAAATTTTCTCAGAAGGATCAAGATATTGTGTTTCTCAACATGTGCCAGTAACTTCAAAATTGTTATGGATTGCTTTAGCTAACTCACATTCCTACCCCTAGGTCTTGCAGTAGGTACAGAGACTTTGCCACAGTTTGGGTAATTTATCATACTTTTGCAAATGCTCATGGAAGACACATGGGTAGCTACTATTACTATTACTATTACTATTACTATTATATGCTATTACTATTACCACAAGCTCACTGTAGCCCCTTACTGAATGGATAGGAAGTAGGCAAAAACCTTGGGGCACTCTTCAACATGTTGATTAGTCTTATTTCCAAAGTGGTAATAGAGTTCATTAGAATCTAATGCCAACAAAATTGGTCCTTGGTCCTCTAAGAGTAATTAAATATTAATATTTAAAATAATAATAAAAATGAATATTAAAAATAACAGCTAGCATGATTTGAGCATTTATTATGAGCTAAGCACTTCACATGCTCCTCTAATCTTCCCAGCCATATTAAGAAGTAGGGCCTCTTATCTTCATTTCACAGACAGAGATACTAAAGTTTAAAGAGGATGAGTCATTTACTCAAGGTCACCTGTCTGATGGGAGGGACCAGAAATCAAGGTCAAGCTGAAGGATCCCAGATCTCCAGGCTTACCACTTGGCAATGCCACCTCCCACACAGCTAAATATCCATGCGCAGAGGAAGACTGCTCTAAATCATGCGTAACTGCCTCAACCCAAACCCAACCAGCTCCCAAGTGTTTCAGTGCCAACAGTTTCAAGAAAAACCAGAGAGCTTGGCGCTATCACACTCAGAGCCCTCCTGGGTAGGGGTTGGGTAACTTCCTGTTTGTTATCTTAAATATGAAAGGCCAACAAGTTATCAACAACCTTGATTATGTGCTAAGAAAGTTTGAAGCCAGGCTGTGCTCATGTTCCAAGCCTCATCAACTAATCACTAAACAACTAGCAGTCCCTGTAGTAATAAGTATGCCTTTCCACATTCTCTGTTCATCCCTTCACGTGGCATGCTTTTGCTTTGTCTTCTGGAATTTATCAAACACAGATGTGTTTATCTGGGCAATCCCTTCCTTACCAATAGCTAATGTAACTACAGTAGTCTTCCTTATTTGCAGGGGATACATTCCAAGATCTCCAGCAGATGCCTGAAACCACAGAGAGTACTGAGCTTTATATATGCTATGTTTTCACCTATATATACAAACCCATGAAAAAGTTTAATTTATAAATCAGGCACAGTAAGAGATGAGCAACAACGACTAATAATAAAATAGAACAATTAGTACACTGTATTAAAATTACATGAATGTGCGTGCTAAGTATCTTACTGTACTATACCCACCTCTCTTGTGATGATGTGAGATGATATGTGATGTGATGAAGTGAGATGAACGATAGAGGCTTTGTGACATAGTTAGGCTACTACTGACCTTCTGCTGATTCTTCAGAAGGATGATCATCTGCTTCTGGATCTCTGTTGACCACAGGTAATAAACTGGGGAAAACAAAGTGAAATCTCAGATAAGGAGGGACTACTATTCTCAGAGTAATTGCTTTAAATGCTATAATTACAGTCTCCAAAGACTTTCAAGCTTTTATTCCGACTAAAATACACCTGTGGGGAAAAGAGGTATTTATCTCTACAGATGCAAAGACTGAGGCACAGAGAAGTAACAAAACTAAAATTTTCTAAGTGCACTGTTTGAGTTAGTGAAAGGAGAAATGACTGAAACATCTGGTCATGCTGCTCAGGCTCTCTGAACTTGGGTTTGATGCTCCTTGCTACAGGGTGTATAGTTTACAGCCTTCAATGTGTAATTGTTTCTTCTGTAACTCCTTCATTCTCATGCTCCCCCAGTTAACTCATAATCAAGTTCTTACTCTAGTGCATGCTCTATGTGCAACAACCACGTTTCCCAACAGTGAACTATGCACAGACTGGTCTGGGATTCCTATGAGATAACCTCCCTTCTTAAGAAACGGCTGCTGAGATAGCACAGTGTGGCAGTTACATGCACTGATAACTGCAGTCAAATGCCTATGTTCAAATCCCAGCTTCAACTGCATGTGACCTTGAGCAAATTAATTAATAACTCAGTGCCCCATTTACCCCATCTACAAAATTAAAATAATAATGGTACCTAATTCATAATTGCTGTGAGAATTAAATCAGTTCGGGCTAGGCTCTAAACAATTCCTAAAACATATTAAATATTTGCTGTTTTTAGTATTTCAAACAACCTTCCTTCTTCAATCTCTGAGAAATGACTCTTTTATGCTGACACATTCTTATTCCCTCTCAGTCTCATTCAGAAGGTTCTAATGAAATAAAATTAATCATCTCCTCCCTTTCTCAGAACCACACTCAAAGCTGACACCATAGTTGTTGGACCCTATCTTAATCCCATATGCAGGCTGTGGATGTACTGATTTTTCTCTCAAAATGGCAGGCTTCCGTCTACACAGAAATGGTTGTAATTTTATAACCTTCAGAATCGATGTCACTTCTTAGTAGAATCACAGGCCAATTCTGCCTCTAAGAGCCTGAATACGATAAAAATATCATCGGAAATCCCCTCTTCATCTCCACTCCCGGTTAAGGGCACTATTCTGGGAAATCTAGCAACATGGATCTCAGAGTCCAACGGTCTTGATGGCATCTTCCTTTTTCGACCTCAGATTGCTCACTAACACAGACACTGCTAATGGTTCCCAAATATTCATTCTTCCCTTCCTCCATTACCATAGAATTTTCACTGGGCTCATGGCCACTGGAATAAAGATTATATTCCCCAGCCTTTTGTCCACTTTGGTGTAGCCATGCAGCTAAGTTCTGGCCAACAGGATATAAGTGATGTGCCCAACATCACTTCTAGATTGTGTTCATGCCCTCCTCTGACCTACTCCTTAGAATGTACATTTGGTAGCAAGATAACGTGGGCCATGTGGATGACAGCAATATCCAGGGACAGTGAAGCAACAAATAGAAGGAGGCTGGGTCTCTGGAGAAGCTACTAGAGCAGAACAGAACTACTGCACCAGCCCTGGTCTACCTACCTTGGGAGTGTACATCAATTAGAAATAATATAGGTCTAATCCACTGTAATTTGGGGTCTTTTTTACATACAGCTTAATCTACCTCCTAACTAATACACTCATCCATTTTGTATTCTTTTTAAAGGAATTTACTTCTGTCCTGATTTTAGATTTAGTCTTCTGTAAGAGGTGCTATATTTCCTTGATTCTAATCCTTTCTGTTTTCCCTTTTAAAGTGCATGCTCAATAGTATATAAATTTCATCTTAAATCTGTGTTTTGTTATTTCATGTAAAAGTAGTGACTTCATTGCCAAAAAATAATTTTCCCCCCAGATGTTCTATATTAATTTGATGTAGGACTTCGGACTTAACTGGCATCCATTTTCTTGATTTCCATACACTTTATCTATGCCAGAATTCCACATTTCTGAATGATAATGATGCATATTATATCTGTGTTATAATTTTATTTATTCCTTTCCTATTTTCAATGATATGACTACTTAGGGGTAAAACCTAGGTTTGATGAAGCAAAGATATATTTGTGTACATTTTTCATGTGTTTTATATACTGTTTCACTAATAAAAAATTTCATTTGAGCATTTGGTATATGTTATACATCTTTAAATATTTTTGTGGGTATTTCAGTTCATTATTGTTAATGTTTTATTTATAATTTCGCTTTTCATTTCAAAGATAAACTTCCTCAAATTTATCTATATGAAATTTATTGTAGGTATCAATGTGGTTTTTTGAATTGCTACTTCAATTTAGGGTGGTTTTCCTAATTAATATTCAGTTTACTAATGTTACCAAGTCAAAAAGTTGTCCTTAAGCTTTTAATTTCAATTTACAAGTTTTATTCTATTTATAAGTTGTGGTAATCATTTATATGTATATATCAAATCATTATATTGTGTACCTTAAATTAATATAATGTTGTTTGTCAATCTTAATAAAACTGGAAGAAAATAAAATGATTAATTTTAACAATTACTCTTAAAAGTCAAATCAAATATTTGATTAATCTTTAATCAACTCTGTTTGGTTCTTTTATAAACTTAAGATCTTTCCTAGGGGTGCCTGGGCGGCTCAATCTGTTAAGCATCTGCCTTCCGCTCGGGTCATGATTCCAGGATCCTGGGATCGAGACCCACATGGGGCTCCCTATTCAGCGGGGAGCCTACTTCTCCTCCCTCTGCCCTTCCACCCCCCCCAAACTCATGCTCTCTCCTTCAAAAAAATAAAATCTTTAAAAACAAAGATCTCTCCTAAACATTTTTTGCTACATTTATATATTTAATATAATCATATATTTAAAATCATCTTTTAAATACCACTATAAGGAAAACTCTTCCAGGCACTTAAAAATTCAACTTAACTCAATATATTAAATTTAAAATATAAGGACTCTAAGGTCTCCTAAATACCGAATACTATTTATAAACTTAGTACAATATTTTATGCATTTCGACTTAAAAATCATAAGTCTGAATCAGCTGCTGAATTACATATCTTAAATTGAAATCACAAAGCTCATGTGTTTATAATATATTCAATTTTCTTCAAATCCAAGTAAGTATGTATCAATTCTAGTTAAATTAATAGAAAATTATTAATATTATGGGTTTGACTTAAATCATTATCTCTAAGATTAATCCATGTTTCCCTTGGGTGAAATTTATTTTGTATACTAAAAGAAGCAAGCTGGAATTTGTTATCTTAAGTGAATTGGGGTGACTGTCTTGGCATAGTGAGGTTGCTTGTTCTCCAAAGGCTTTGGCCAGGATCAACTTTCCACAGGCCACTAATGGATAAGCATAACCCTTTTACAGAGCCATTCTGCCAAGAGGGAATCAAAGCCTGTGCCTTCCAAATAGATCAGTTTTACGGCCCCAGGAATTTAAGTTATACATTTTCTATTTCTTCAATCTGATTTGAGTCTACAAATCACCACCAAAATTGTTTCAGCACTTAATTAGATTTAACTAATCCATTTACTGCCAGGTTCCGTTCTGAATACTTTTCATGTTTTGCCATGGGCTCTCACTACAAATCTATAGATATTTAAATAACATCTGATTGAATTCTGCATATTTCTCATTTCTGTCTGACTTGACAGACCCCAGACATCGCACTAATGATAATAAGGAGAGGGGTACCTCTGAACATTACTAGTTAGAGCCCATTGATAACAATACATGCCTGCAAACTGCTTTGACATTTTTCAAATCATTTTCATCCACAATTCACATTGCTAAACTGATATTTTTGTTGTTAAACTTGCAGAATAAATTTTATCCTATTTTTTAAAATCATTTGGGTTTTTATTATAAAAGCAATGTAATCTTCCCCAGTAGGCAGGGCAACCTGTCTTTAAAGCCTAATATCATCTACTATCCAAGGAATCTCCTGCCCAACCTCATGCAAAGCTACATGAACTGTGGCTCCAGAGAGAACTCTTTTTTAGAACTGCCTCTCCATATAACCTTTATAGGGTAAATTAATTTTGAAATAATTTCAGACTTCCAGAAAAGTTTTAAAAATAATACAAAGAATTTTCACAACACCAAGATTTCTCAAATATTATTATTTTATCCCATTTGCTTTATCATATCATTTATTTTCTGAAACACTCAAAAGTAAGTTTAGACAGAATATCCCTTTACCTTTAAAGGATGGAAATGCTTCCATCGTATTTTCTAAAATAAAATATTCTTATACATAATCACACTGCAGTTGCCAAAATCAGGAAATTAACACTGATGCAATACCATTACTAACTCCTATACCATTACCTAATTTATAGACAGATCATACACAAAGTTTGCCAACCATCCACTATTGTGCTTTAAATGGCCCAGGAGTAAATCTAGGGTCACAGATTATAGATTCCAGCTAGTTGTCTTATATTTTTGATCTTCTTCTTTATTTTTAATTGAAGTATGGTTGATACACAATGTTACATCATTAGTTTCAGGTGTACTAGTCTTCTTTAATCTGAAATAGTTCTTTATTCTTTTTTGTCTTTCATAACTTTGATAGCTTGAGGACTTCAAACTAGTTAATCTGTAGACTATCTCTTAATTTAGATTTGTCTGATATTCCCTCATGATCAGATTCAGGAATGCATTGTTGTCAGGAATATCATATAAATGCTATTATGTCCTTCTCAGGAGGCACATAATATCTATGTGTCCCATTACTGATGATGTTAACTTTATCACATGATAAAAATGATTTCTGGCAGTTTTCTCAATGTAAAAATACTATTTTTTCTTTAAAATTAATAAGTATATTGTGGGAGATACTTTGAGACAATGTAAGTATATTGTTTTTCATCATACTTTCATCTTCTGGTTATAGGAGTCATTGGTGATTTCTACCTGAAGCAATTATTACTATAGTGACTTGCCAAAAGCTGATTTTCTAGCTCTACCAGTCTTTCTGTATTTATTAATTGGAATTCTACTGTAAAAAAGAGCATTTTCTTCTCTCCCATTTATTTACTTCTTCATTTGCTTATACGAGTATGAACTCAAGGATTTTTATTTTATTCTTTGGGCTATTCTATACTCCATTACTATCAAAGGTCATTATGATACCCACATTTTTCCAGATTTGGTCAGTGGAAACCCCTTCAAGCTGGTTTCTGTGTTCTTTATACAATCTCCCTGCTTCTTTGAGCACTTCCTTTCTTTTTTGGTACAAGAAATGCTCCAAGTTCACATTGTACTTTTCCTGCCCTACACCTGGAGTCAGCTACTTCTCTAAGGAGCTCTGTGAGAGAATGATATTTAGAAGCCAAGACCCAAGTCCTACACGTGCTCATTGCTAGTGAGGTATTCTTGGAAACTTTTTCCTAACAAGAGTTATTTCAGCTGACAGATGCCTTTGGGTGGTCTACAAGTTTATCACCCAACAGTCTCATAGCAATTGGCTCCACCCACACAGCTATAGCTGGGTCTGCTTCACATCATCCTGTCCAACTGGCATACTCCAGGGTTGTTCTCAGTCACTGGGCTTCCTAAGGATCATTCCCACCTAGGCTGTGTCATTTATCCTTACCCCAAAAGCAAGGTACATTGGAGAGGATTTCCATCTCCCCAACCGCCTCCCCAAACTGGAATATATTGCTCCCTTCCTGCCTTGAAATTCTCCGTAATACCTCCTCCTCTCATTCATCCCTTTCTCCATACAAATTTCTTTCACCTGCTTTTTAATCTGTATTCTTAGAAGTGACTCTGCACAGAACTTGCTTCTTGGGCTCTTTCTATAGATTCGGGAGTTTGAGACTGAAGAAAAAAAGAACTAACACAGACATCAACTCTTTTTCTTCTTCTCTATTCCTAAAATTCATTATGTATATCCCAGGGAACTGGTAAAATTAAGACCAACTCCTCAGACCCTGAGGATTGTAAGAATTAAGGCTTGAGACCATTAGAGTCAGATCACTTAGAACAGCACAACTGCAAAAACAAAAAAAAAAAACAAAAAACAAAACACAAAATAAAATGGACAATTTAATAGAAAAAATACAATGAAGATTAAGAAACCATTTAAAATATACTAGACATAAGAAGGGATGTAAGTGGGGCTCTTATACAAAGAATATTTAAGGTTTAGTGTTGCCCAATGAATAATGTATGCAGAGATCACATCAAGGAGTATAAATTTCTGTTCATGGGTCAGAGGTCAGGCTTGGCCCATTATGGAAAAAGCCTTCAGAGAATCATTCTGAGGATGGGAAGGAAGCAGGAACTATAGTGAAAGGATTTCTGTATAACCATGTGGTATCCCACAGATCTGGAATAGAGAAACTAAAGGAAAATTTACAAGGAAAAGTACATGAAGAGTTAACTTGGACATTACTAAATATCTCATTGGTAAAACATTTCTCCTATTTATGGGTGGATTTACACACATACACACACAAGCCTTTCACTTTTGAAAGCTAATAGAAAGAAATGCATATATTTCACTTTTAGGTCAAAATATATTTTATGTTATATATTATTCATATATATACTTTCAGAAATAAGTCTATATCCTCCAGGGATTTATATACTTATTGGTTGTCCAAAACCGAGTCCAGCCCAATATTCCACACGAATTTCACCTTCAGAAACCTGGTGTGCTGCTGGGGTGCCTTGATGGCTCAATCAGTTGGGTGTTGGACTCATACCTTCAGCCCAGGTCATGATCTTGGAGTCGTGAGATGGAGCCCTGCTTTGGGCTCCATGCTCAGCAGGAAATCTCCTTCTCCTTCTGCCCTTTCCCCACCCCCTCTCTCTCTCAAATCAATATATAAATATTTAAAAAGAGAGAGAGAAGAAGGAACGAAGGAATGAATGAACGAATGAACTTGGTGTGCTGCTGACCTTTCACTCAGGCTAAAATCCTTGCTATTCTACCAAGATAGAAGTAAAGTGAGACATAGAATATATTCCTTTTCTTCCCTAAGCTTCAACTCTTCCTAGAGCATGGAAATGAAATTCCATGTTCTCTACTGAAACACAAGAAAAACACTAGGGTCTCTCTTACACATCCCAGTATGCCTCCCTTCCACTGCTGCTTCCGCCTCCACACTCTCCTCTATACCTGCTGTAGACACCTGGGGTCGTAACACAGTCCTCAATCCAGGATGAGCTCTCAGGAAGATTTCCCTGGACAGAGTTTTTTCCTTGAGCCCTCTATCTTTCAAATGGTCTTATTCTTGTTGTTGTTGTTGTTGGGCATGTTTTAGTTCTTTAATTTTATAAGCCGTAAGTGTTGTTTTAAAGAAAAGATATGTCTCACCATGAGAATTCAGAATAAGGGACTAGAGCATACTTGATTCTTGGACTTGATATTCCTTTGTGCATACACCACTGGTCTAAGATTAAACCACACTCAAGTTGGAATCCCTGCAAGGATGGGGGGAAACTTGCTGCTCTCATTTTTGGGATCGGTGGGAAGGGGAAGGGTAAAAGATAGAAACATTGTAGATAAACATATTGAGGTAAATACTGACTGCAAATTACTATTTTATAACTGAGAGCTCTTGTCTATGATCCATAAAGACAAGGTGTTATATTACTTCCACTCTTCAAGATGAGGAAGAGCTCATTTCAAAAGTTTTGAGCAATGGGAAGAACTTAGGTTGGCTCCTGCTAAATTTTTACTTTCTTTCATTAATCTCGAATTTATATTAGTCTTTTCATTATTCTGTGTGTGGGCTCTATTAAAAGCCCATTTTTCTACCCAAGGGTCAGGGGTTAGGCTTGGCTATGTCACAGATGGGATTTACATCTGGGCTCAGAAGCTTCTGTCTGAGCCTGAAGCCTCATTTTCCTTCTCCCTGAGGGAGGATTCTCTTCCATAGCTAGTGGTGAAAGGTTCAAAACTATACTCTTTATTCTGGAAGTCTGTAAAGAGGAGAATCAGGACAAATAGTATAAGGAGAGTTAACTTGGGCTTTTTATTACAGAACATTTGAAATAACAAATTTCTTACCAGTGAAAACCAAAGGCACTTCTGCTTATCTGTCTTTACAGATATACTGCCCTAATTTGAAAAACAAAGAAGGAAAAAAAAATCCCTACATTTTTTAGGTCAAACTGTCACACTCAGTAGCCTAGCCTCCACTCTTTTCAGACCTTCTACCAGTTGGAGCAAAGGGAGATCCCCTTCCACCTTTTCTTCCCTGATTCTTCCCAGAAGCAGCAAGAGAAGCTTTACAATACTATGCATGCCTTTCAAAAACAGATGCAGAACATAAATGCAATCTATGAATGGTCTACTTCTTGTGGACCCTTTTCTGTCCAAGGTCAGAAGTCATTCTCTAAGGAGGAAGTAGGAGATGCTTTCTTTCCTGTATTATGCATCATTTGCACCAAAATCCACAGGAATGATGAAGAAGGAGAAAAGAAATGGTCCAAACTCCTCTTATCATCAGCCCACCCTCCCACTGCCATCACTGATGAATGCCATTCTTGACCTCCTGAAAACTGAGATTTTCCTCATCTACTTCTTGCTCCTGACATTTCTCCACACTAAGAGCTCTGGGCCCAGCTCTGTTGATCCAGCTGTTGCCAACCGTCTCAGACAGACTCTAACTCTGGTGACAGTCTTTAGGCAAGGCTGGCTGGTATCCCTGCACAAACACTGGGGACTGAAGTTTGTAGCAAGTAGGGAAACAAAACATTTAATTCAGATAATTTGATATGACCCAACTAGTCAAGTCAAAATGTTAAAATACTTCTTTTTTTAAATTAACCAGTACTATATGCAAAATTTCTTCATGATAACCCATGGAGGTGATAGAAAATAGCATGAAGCCTAGGGTTCGGATAGTATAGAGGGACAGGGTGAAAAATGTCTAAAAAAAAATGGTTTGGCCTTAGGCCAAATTAAAATGTCCTGAGGGTTATGACAGCTTTGTCAAAATGGCCACATAAAAAATAGATGAATTGCTTCTCTGGATTAAGAGGACAGGCAGCATCGGTACAACTTCACTGCATTTTCCCTACCCATAAACCTGGAGGAAAAATCTCCAGGCTGGTCCCTGAAAGGGGGAAACACTACTATCCAGGCCCCTACTAGGGACCAGCCCCGAGAACATTTTAGGCAGAGATAACAGGAATAGGAGATAACTGCAAACCCAAAATAACCAACAGATTTACCTGGAAAACATCCTAAAATCCATATTCAGAGATAGAGGGACCATTTCAAACAGTTTAAATGGAAGTTGGATTCTTAGAGAATGCTTTAAAATTTCAAAGTTACATACATGTAATCACCATTTCACACTCAAACTCTCTCAAGTATCCCAATTCTCTAATTCTCTGTTCCTCTAGAGAGGGACGTCTCATGGACAGGACCCACCCCCCACCCCCCCACCCCCTACCCCCCACCCCCCCCACCCCCCCCACCCCCCGGTGCAAAACTCCCTTCTTTGCTAAATGAGAGGTTTCTCCTGCTCCAGGCTGTGCTGTGATGAGCTTTGCAGAATCTCAGGTTGAAATCATCAGGGATATGTCGTGATCAACACACCAGACCTTTTAATTTCAAAGTGCAAATTTATTCCTGGAATTATAAACAACTGCCTTTCAAACTAAACAAATTTTAAAGGACATATCAATCTTGAAAAACATTAGAAAATGGTGCAAAAGCAAAAAAAAAAAAAAAAAAAAGGATCCCAAAAGAAGCTTATTTGGCTCTCTGCATTTAAGAAAGTTCCTATATTCTAAAGAAAAGGTGAAGGAAAACATCAAGTGTCTTTTGTCCCATCTCACCCACCACAAATATCAGTAAGTATCTTGTTCTACCTATTTATAGTAAGAACACGTTATATTCCTTCAGAATTGATATCTGATTGCAATATGTCCTTTGTCTTGTATTTGGGGCTGTGGTCTTGGCTCACTTTTCCCAAGGAAGACACCTGAACCCTGCTAGCTCTTAAAACTAAAGGTCCATGTGCTGCTGTCAGGGGAGAAATCGTAGAGCCCTCTAGTGAAAACAAGTCTGCTCTTCCCCAAACAAATTCTCCCAGCCCCTCTCCACTCTTGTCACAAATTACACTGCCCTCATGGATCTGTTCTCTCCAATGTCTCAGTGCATCCACGTAGACCAGAACATCTCTAACTTCTGTATAGGCCTTGGGAAGGTGTGCAATATGCACCCCAGCTAGAAACAGGGATGATATTTGGGGAGCAAGAGCTTCCCCTCATCTTCCTTCACCACTGCAGTGGTGCTCACACCCACCCCTCCTTCAGGGCAGGGTCAGCCTGGAAACATGGAATAGGAGAGAATGGCCACCCAAAGAATGAGCAAAATAACCTCAGAAACATGTCTATAAACCTGTACTAACTGGAAAAGGAGCCATTTTACATGTTTAATAGGAACAACAGAAAACAGGTTTTATGTTATAAATGTCAATTTTTTTTACCTTTACTTTTTGGTCACCCAACCTGAAGAAGACCAAATTTGTGTCTCTGGAGTTCAAGATGGGTCTTGGGTATATCACAAAGAAAAGAAAGAATAGAATTTGTCTTGGTGTACATGGGTCTCTAGGAGTTCTAGTGGAGGGATATTCTACCATTCTAGATTCTAGATTCATGCTTTGCTCTGAGATGAAAGGAGAGAATCAAAGCAGCTATAATTTGTTGGTCCACCACTCTAGTTACACTTTAGAATCACCAGGGGTATTTTTTAAAATACCAGTGACACAAAAACAGACACATAGACCAATGGAACAGAATAGAGAGAAATGAATCCCAGAAATGGACCCTCAATTCTATGGTCACTAATCTTTGACAAAGCAGGAAAAAACATCCAATGGAAAAAAGACAGTCTCTTCAATAAATGGTGCTGGGAAAATTGGACAGCCACATGCAGAAGAATGAAACTAGACCACTGCCTTACACTGTACACAAAGATAAACTCAAAATGGATGAAAGATCTCAATGTGAAATAGGAATCCATCAAAATCCTAGAGGAGAACACAGGCAGTAACCTCTTCGACTTTGGCCGCAGTAACCTCTTGCAAGACATGTCTCTAAAGGCAAGGGAAATAAAAGCAAAAATGAACTTTTGGGACTTCATCATGATAAAAAGCTTCTGCACAGCAAAGGAAACAGTCAACAAAACTAAGAGTAAGTCAAGCAGAGAAAGTCAATTATCATATGGTTTCACTCATATGTGTAACATAAGCAATAGCACAGAGGACCATAAGGGAAGGGAGGGAAATCTGAAGGGGGAGAAATCAGAGAGGGAGATGAACCATGAGAGACTATGGACCCGGGGAAAAAACTGAGGGTTTCAGAGGGCAGGAGGGTGGGGAAAGGGGTAACAGAGTAATGGGTATTAAGGAGGGCACATGTTGTGATGAGCATTGGGTGTTATACATAACTGATGAATCCTTGAACACTACATCAAAAACTAATGATGTACTATACGGTGGCTAACTGAACATAATAATAAATAAATAAATTAAATAAAAACCAATTCTGAAAGAAATAAAATAAAAATAAAATAAAATAAAATACCAGTGCTAGGGGTTCCCAGGAAAACTAACCAAGAATCTCTAGAGGTAGGAAGAACTACTATTTTAAAACAATTGAAATATCAGGGCACCTGGGTGGCTCAGTCAGTTGAGTGTTGGATTCTTGATTTAGGCTCGGGTCATGATCTCAGGGTCGTGAGATCAAGCCCTGCTCAGCACAGAGTCTGCTTGAGAGTCTCTCCCTCTCCCTCTACCCCCCCCCCACTCACACTCACTCTCTACCTCTCTAAAATAAATAAATAAAATCTTTCAAAAAAAAAATGAAATATCAAGTCTCCTCGCCTCCAAGGTATACCTCATTGTGCTCTCCAGTAATCTCTATTTTAAAGGACAGTAGAGAAAAAGATAAATATCTTTTTAGCACCGTAAGAAAAAAATTCACCCCAAATCATCCTACCTGATCTATCAGCTCAGCCCTTTTCCTTCCAAGAAGGTGCCATTCTGATGGATATATACTTACTTCTCTCCACCTTTCTTTCACAAATATTGTTAGAGGTATATGTAATATATGTATAACCCCAAGCTCTTAAAGTTGTACTGGTAGAAGGGCTAAGACTATAAAACTTAAGGTTATAAAATGTCCCAGGTCCCAGACAGGTAAATTTTTCTCCTCCAACTAACCAACAAAGGAAGCCGTGACTTTGCCAGCTCTGTATCCTCCACCAACCCCCCCTACCCAGACCTCTGTTATGCATTGAATTGTATTCCTCAAAATAACTCCCAGACCATCTAAATATCACTGTATTTGGAGAGAGGGCCCTTTAATAGGTAATTAAGACAAAATGTGGTCACGTGGTGGGTGCTAATCTGATATGACTGATGTCCTTATAAGAGGAGAGATTAGGGCACAGAAAGAGAAAATGTGGATGCACTGAAGACAGAGGAAGAAGATAGCCATTTACAAGCCAAGAAGAGAGACCCCAGAATGAAATCAACCCTGCTGACACCTTGATCTTGGACTTCCAGCCTCTAGAACTGTGAAGAAATAGATTTAAGCCTCCCAGTCTGTGGCATTTTGTTATGGCAGCTCCAATGACTAATACAGTCCCTAATAACCAAATACCTTTCCTCTTGTTTCTGCTGCTGCCACAGCCTCTCCTTCCTGCCAGCACTCGGTTTTCCATTAGGTTGCCCGAATATGACTCAGGAGGAAATATACAAAATCTGGATATTCCAGAGAGGCAAAACAGGATTTTCCTTCTCCAATTACCTGCTTTCTTTCTTCCCTTATGCACTCCTAGTGAGGAGCAGGATTTGTTAAGACAGCATGAAGGGAAATATTTTGTTGCCATAAAAAATGCATGGGAATTGTGCTACAACAGAGGTTGAACCATGGACCTGGAAAAAGCGGGAGACTCAGCACTCAGAGAAGGATAGGAAGCTAGAAGCTTGGGACCACTAGGAAGAGTTATATTAATGACAAGAACCAAAATCAAATTATGATTTTAATTATATCTTCTTTCCGCTCAATGACCCATATTGGGAAAAGACTAAGTAGACATCAATCAAATCTGGAAAATATTCCCATAATCTGTCAAAAAGATGAGAAGCAATCAAATATTTTAGTCGAAAGGAGGCATTTAGATTAGACTCATGAAGAATTTTCATTATATATTATATACCAATATTAGCCCTTTCCTTTCTCCATAGGCAAGCTCAATTAAGGCGGCCAATTTTCTGCCCAAGGGTTGGAGGTCAGAGGTGAATATATCTAAATATATCTAAAGATGATCACTTCCTATGCAGCATCTCTAAGAGAAAATGATCTTCCAACAGCCACAAGGACAATTTAGAAATTGAGACTCAGGTTAAATAGCTCAGGATGAATTAAGTGTTTGTCTTAACTGTCAAAATATTGAAATTGTAACTTTTCTCAAAACATAAACCAAAAAAATTCTTCACTACATGTCTAAATTTAGTGAATTTACTAAATGGCTCCATTTGAAATATAACAGGGAAAACATTAACTTATTTTTTGAAGCCTAATGTCAAACAGAATAATTCCTTCAAGGAAGTCACAGGAGCAGTTCGGAGACATAGAAATGACCTAATTATAAGCCCTTTAAACTCCTCCCAACTCTTATTTATACGCTTGTTTTCCCAGCTCTAGCTGACTTATAGGTATGGCCTCCCTACTGCTATTTTCTTCCTGGATTGGGGTCAAAGGTCACTTCCTCAAGAAGCAAATGAAAGACTGGTAATTCTTCTCTTTAAATTTCCTCATCCCACACTGCTCAAACCCAGTGGATGCTGTCCCCATCCCTCCCCTCCTCAGTCTGCCAAATGAACCCAAATGTCAGTCTCTCATCCATTCCTCATTCCATTCCTTGTTTTCCCAGAAAAACAGTGCCCTTCACCTCCTTCCAGCTCCTCACTTGGTCTTATTCTCAGAGGACTCAACTCTCCCTGGAGAAGACCTGATGGTTCTAACCATTCCGGGGTATATCAAGCTTGGACCCTGTGTGGGCCTCTTGAGAATTCATATCCATTGGTATTTCCCCTTCTTGTTTTACACTTCTCTCAGAAGAGCTGAGTGGTAGGGTTGGGAGCAGAAAAGTACTGGAAGACATTTTGGCTTTTGTCTTGCAAAACCTAAATCTTTAGAATATTTATGGAAGTAGAAGGAGCAGCTTGAAGAAACAGGAAAGGAGCAGGATTTCTCTCATATTTAAAAGATATTCCTAAGCTGGGGGAGGAAAATAGAGAGATTGTGGATCCCAGAGTAGCAGCATCCGACCCAGTCTTCTAGTTATACACTGAGAAGGCAGTTAAGACCAGAATTAGAACAGCTGCATGAGGTATCGAGGAAGAGACAGAATCAAAGGAAGGCTCATAAAGATTCCCGAGTTCTACACATGGTACTGTAGCACTGGAAAATCACAGAACTGAGCACCTGAGATTTTACTCTACTTGCAAGCTTACAAGTTAAATGCTCACAGCTCCACTCATGCTAGCAGAAAACAAAAGCCTCCTGGGTCAGAGGCAAATGATGTCACTACTCCCAGGATAGGAGGCAGCATGACTTTCACATTCACACTATTTTTACCTTGTCCTTTAGGTCCCACAGGGACAACACAAAACAGCACAAGTGAATGCTGCACATGCAGTGGGCATGAATCACAGCTGAGGATTCTGAATTTTAAGAAACACCAATATGTTAGAGAGACTACAAGAACACCTGCTCAAACCTTTGTCCTGGAAGATGATGTTACCTTTATTACACTGTGCAGCAAACAAATCTCTCTGCTCCAGGAAGAGATACTATCTCTATCTTTCAAGACTGCTTGCTATACGAACATCCATGAAAAGATGATGCACAAGAAAAGTTACTAATGTCTCTGCTCACAAGTCAGTAGAACACAAAAAAAGCCATGACTGGTGGAGAACTGTCTCCCAACACTGTGTGGCCAGGAACAATGGATGTCTCAGCTGTGACTTGTGTGGTCTGATGATCAAGGCCCAGAGAAAAGTGCCCTACCTTTGCCCTTCACTGGACATGGGAACTATAGCATAACCCTGGAGAGAAGAACAGCACGGTGAGTAGTTTTACTAAAAGCAGAGAGATGAAGTAAAGTCTGAATACAAAATATTCAGTTCTCTTTCTCCTTCAGGTACTACAATGCCAGGTTTAGTACCAGGCAATATATCTGAGGATGACTCTCTGGGGAAAAAAAAAAAAAAAAAAGACAATCCTAAAAGAAAAGACTGTCAGAAAATGGCATTCAATAAATTTACACCATCTCTCAAGAATGGCTAGATCCTTGCCCAATAATCTTGCAGTGAGTGGCTGGCTGGTCCCCACCTCTCCCTGACTTAACTTCAAGTTTTATACTACTTGATCTTAAAAAGAATAGATAGCCAGAGATCACCATACCTCTGAGGAAAGTCTTTAAAATTAAAGAAATAGAAATAAATACACAGAAACTCGAGGAAACAATGAGGAGAAACCAAATAAACTTTTTTTTTTTTAAGTTACAGTTAAGTGTTCCACTTCAAAGATGGAATACATAAACTTTTCCCTATTCCTTCCTCTAATACCACTAAAAGTCCTGGACATTATTATTAGCCGTCTGTTCTTGCATGTCGTCCACTTCCCCCTTTAGAGCCCTTAGCATATCAGTCATAGTCGTTTTAAATTCTAGGTCTGATCATTCCAAAATCTCTGCCGTGTCTGAGATTGATTCTGATGCTTACTCTATCTCTTCGAACTCTGGGTTGTTTTGGTTTTTTCTCTGGTAGTATACCTTGTAATTTTTTGTTGAAAGCTAGACATGATGTGCTGGGTAAAAGGAATTGTAGTAAATAGGCTTTTCATGTGATATTTTGTTGATCTGACTAAGAATTAGTATTTGTTGGAGCTGTAGGTGTCAGAGGCTAAAATTTCCTCCGGTGTCCTTGTTTTTGTAAGCTCCTGTTGTCTTTGGGTTTTCTTAGAGATTTCTTCTTAAATGAGATCTGAGATTACAGGACATTCCATTGAAATTCCCTGTTATTATACGGGAGTCCTATTGAAATGGTAGTAAATCATGGGGGGAGAGAAAGCATTCTATCGCCTATGATTAGGTCTTAGCCTTCTATTTAGTGAGCCTGTCACCCTAGGGTGGGAGCTTCGCAAGTGCTTCTGAGTTTTGTTTTCTTCCTCCTTAAGGTGACACAGCAAGGTTACAAAGGGCTAGAGTTTGCTATTTCTCTTCCCCCCATCTGTTAGGCTCTGGTGCAATAGTTTCCCATGATGTAGGCCTTGTTAAGAACCAATGCTCTAGGCATATTTCGAAATGGCTATTCCCATCTTCTGAAGTATGAGAGAATTTCTCCTATCTTGACTGTGAGAATGTGTTTGAGCTCCTGGAGGTAAAACTCACAAAAGTGTGGGAACCCCCAAGCCTAGATCTGAAGTTTAAACTTTCAAAATTGTCCTCACTGAGCCTCCAAAAATTCACTAATTATACTTTGACTCTCTAATCTGGGGCAGCAGTTTGCCCTGTGACCAAAATTCTCTGAGGGATCTAAGAAGAGGGTTTTTTTGTTCTTTTGTTTTTTGGGGTTTTTTTGGTGTTTTGTTTTTTGTTTTTTTTTTTCAGTTTGTTCCACACCTTTTTGTTGTTATAAAGATAGGAGTGACACTTTTCCAGCTCCTTGCATGCTGGATGCTGTACTGGACACCATAAGTCCAATTTCATGAACTTTCATACTCTCATTCCTTTAGAAACCTCAGCCCTCTGTGTCAAAGGCCTGACTTTAGGTCTAGGTACAGATTGGTAGAGGTCCCAGAGCAGCAAATCTAGTCTCCTCCCTTCAATGCAATCACTTCCTCCCTTAACAGTTTCAGTACAAGAGAAATAGGGAGCAGACTGAAGTCTAAACCACAGAACCTTTATAAATACCAAAACTGGTGACAAAAACCTTTTGCAAAATCCTGTAAACCATGCTCTTAGGAGAATCCCTAAAAGAAAAGAGACAATAAGACATCCAATTAACCTGAGGCAAAATATTCCTACAAACTGCTTTCAGGATGAAAGGGGCTATTTCAAAAGTTTTTAGCTAAGAGCAAGAGTCAGACTGGGCTCCTGTGAGCTTTAAAATTCTAATCCTTTTTTAGCTCTTAATTGCTTTGTACTTGGGGTGAATTAGGAAGTTTAATTTTCTGTCCATTGGTCTGAAGTCAGAAAGAAACCCTCGTGATTCATTTTTAGAAGGAGACACAAGTTGGTTATCTCAATTTAAAATAAAACAGAGAAGAAAATGGGTAATAAACTTTCAAAGCCAAACCTTAGGTTCATTTCAACATCCTCAGCTCTTTCGTGATCCTTACCCCCTAACTTGGGGTGTAAGGGGTAGAGAAAACAAAAGCCCACTGCCTATTACCCAGCAACTCTGAAACATGGAAAAGAAAGATACGTGGTCTTTGTTTTCTCAAAGCAGGCCCAGGTGGAGTTCTAGAAAAAGTTTCCCTGTTCCTATTGCTGCCTTCTCACAAGCTACCCGCCCTAAGTGAGTAGGGGAGGGGGTGAAGGAGTCTCTTCTATTTTTTTGTCCTCTTATACCTTCTTCAGTCCAGTGGGATGAAATTCATTTCAAACACACACATACACACCACACACACACACACACACACACACACACACACACACACACACACACACACACACACACACACACACACACTACTCCATATCATAACCCTTACTCCTAGTGACTCCAGAGACAAAATTTCTCTTACTTTTCTCTTTCCTCTGACTCATGCCCTGGCTTCCTCTCAGGTTCTCTTCATGGGAGAACTATGGTTCCCATCCAAACAGGGTATTCTAGACTCTGTCCTCTAAGTGAACCCTTAAGGATAAGATTCTTAAACTCTACAGTGCCAAAAAAAAAAAAAAAAAAGAAAGAAAGAAAGAAAGAAAGAAAAAAAAAGAAACAGCAGACAATGGGCTGCAGCTGATTAGAATTTGTTCAAAAGGGCATATTATGCTCCTTTTATAATTCACAGGGGTTGACAACCTGCATTAACAGTTGGAAGCCAGAGCCAGTGAAATGTGGATCCTAAAAAGAATCTAATGATTGGAGGTGGGGTGATTATTCATAGAAAATAGTGATAGTAATAGGAGTTTACTGGAATTTTCCCTGAAGGGCACCTCCTGAGAGACAAATTACCTGGAAACATTTAAACCAGCTCCAAGTTTTTGCTACTTTCAATCTATTGTGTGTGACTCAAGATTCATGAGGAGAAAAGGGCTAGCAAGAGCCATATAGGATATAATGTTGATGAGAAATAAGGGAAGCTGGAGATCTATGAAGGGTGTGAGAGGAAAGAAGTAGAGGTTAGGAATCTCTTTTCTCCTACTGATAATGATTTTCAGACTCCTAGAGAACCTGTGAGTTTCCCTTCTTGGTCTCCCCAACCAGCTTCCCTCTTTCTGAGCCTGCAGTAGGAGCAGGAGTGGGCAGGTGGCAAGGGGTGGTAGGACAGGGTCTCCATAAGGGCCCAAGTGCTCTGGCTGTCCTTTTCCCGTGGTATCTAAGTGACCCCTTCACACTCTTACCTCACACATATCCCCTATCCCATCCCCCTCCTGTTTCACCTTCAATGAAAAGAAAAAAAGTGGGCAGTTAGTTTCCCCAGGAACAAAGGAGTTAAAACCACACCTCTTTCCCTCCTCAAGTCCTTTTTAGAATAAATGTTTCCATTCTCTGTACTGATTTCCTTTCAGGTCAGTAGAGAATCTCCACTACAAAATGAAAAGATTATCATTAAACCCATTTGCTATTTCATCTCACGTGGGCTTCAAAATAACTCTTGAGCTGTACGGAATAAGGTTTCACCCTCCTTTTACAAATGGAGAAAATGTGTCACATGCCAATCTTGTAACCAGTTTCACTGTTCAAACAATTTTATTCACAAATGCTCCATTTTTACAAGTAAAAAAAGGACAGAAACCACTCTAGTTAACATTATCTCACCTTTCTATGAGCAACAAGTAAAGTAGAAGAAGTAAAATAGATTTGATAAATAGTAATATAGTTGAAAAGGAGTTCCCAGCTTGAGCACCTGTGAGAGAGGAGAAATGAGAATAGATATTTCCAAAAAGATGAGGTAAACTGACAGGAACATTCTGCCATTGAGGAAAACCTAGGGTGTAGGGAGTGTCTTTCCTTCTCAAGCACAGTGACACCTTTCACAGCTATTATTATTTTCTGCTGAGACCTATAGAGAAACGAAGCAGGAGATCTCAGAGCAGGATGTTGGGGAAAAGCAAATTAGGGCTTTTCAAGTGATTGAACTGAACCTACCCTGAAAGATTGGATATGTGACTAAGTTTGGAAACACGGCTTGCTGCCTAGACCACCAATTTCCAAGGGGCATTAAAACTCCCCTGAGAATATTCCAAAATGGAAAAATCTCTACCTGCCAGATGGCCTCTTTAGAAGGGTACTGGATATGAGGGAACAAAAATCCTCCTGTTTGGAGCGGGCTCCGTGAGAACCCCCAAAGGGTATGCTTCAGTGGAAGATATGTGCAAAGGAAGGTGGATGTAACTCCAGAGCTTTGTTTTTGAATTTTTTGGATACATTCAGGGCCAGAGCTGGATTGCCCGGAATAAGAAAGGAAAGTTTGAGTCCCACTCCTGTTTTTTGTCCTTCCCACATACAGAACTCAGCTTCCCTTCTAAACACAGAATAAAATTGTTTTTAAATAGCCAGTTGAAGGGGAACCAAATTAACAGTCAGCCTGGACTGTTCTCATATCTTGGTATCATCCTGATTAAAGACATTAGTGTTTAGGAAGAGAGGCAGGCTCAATGTTCAACATCCAGTAAGTATTTATAGAACACCTACTGCATGCCAGTTACTGTTCCAAGTACCTGGAACACGTCAGTGAAGAAATAGACAAAAATCCTCGACCTTGGGAATTATACTACAGTTTGGTGGAAGGAGACACAAAATAAATTTAAAATATGTTAAAATAAATTACAAAGTATGTTAAAAAGAAGAAAAGTGCTCCAACAATAGTAAAACCAGAATAGAGTAAGGAGGATGAGGTGTGTGGCAGGCAAGGGCATGTGTGCAAGTTTGCTTTTTGCACAGGACAGTCAGGGTAGATCTCCTTGAGAAAGTGACATCTTAATAAAAACCCAAGAGAGGTGAAAGAGTGAACCTGGTCATATATAGGGAAGCCCAGCACATCAGAGGAGTGGGAAAGAAGTAGGAAATGAAGTCAGAGAAGTAGGGATAGGGGGTATAGAGTAGCCAGATTATATCAGGCCTTGTAGACACAGGATTTCTATTTTACTCTGAGGAAAATTAGGAAGACCTTAAAGGATTTTAAGCACATGAATGATATATCTGATTGATTTATGGTTTAATAATATAGTTCTACCAGCCGTGTTAAAAATAGGCTGCAGAGGAGGAAGGTATAGCAAGGAAACCAGTTAGGAGTCCTCTGTAACATTCTGGAGAGGAATGTTGGTAGCTATGAAGCAGGGTTTTGGCAACTGAGGTGGTGAAAACTGACCAAATTATGGATTTAAGTCTAAATGTAGAGGCCACAAGATTTCTTGACAAATTAGATATGTATCAGGAAGAAAGAAAGGAAGGAAGGAAGGAAGGAAGGAAGGAAGGAAGGAAGGAAGGAAGGAAGAGGGGGAGAAGAAAGAAAAGGAGAAAGGGAGAGACATAGAAGAGAGAGGGAGAAAGAGAAAAATTCAGGGATGGTTCTAAGGTTTGTGGTCTGAGCTACTGAAAAGATGAAGTTGCCATTAACTGATATGGGGAAGACATCAGGTGAGGCAAGTTTAAGGAGAAGATGAGTAATTCCATTTGGGACATGTTGATTGGAGATATCAAGAGAGTCAAGCAGAGATGCCGAGAAGGCAGTTAAAAGTCTCAAACTTAACATGTTCAGAACTAACTGTTGCATCCATCAGTTCCCCCAATCTAAAGTATCTCTGCAATCTTCTGTTTCTCAGGGTATAGCAATTCTATTCAACCAGTTGCACAAGTCAGAAAACTTTAAGTCATCCGGTACTCCCTCTTTCTGTCACATCCCACACCCAATTACCAACAAATATTATCAGTTTTATCTTGAAATGTATTCAGAATCTAATCATTTCTCACTCTCTTCAATGCCACAATCTCAGTCCAAACCACCATCATTTTTATCTATTAAATATATAAATATATATATACTATATTAATATAGTAATATTACTCAGCTATAAAAAGAATGAAATCTTGTCATTTGCACCAACATGGATGGATCTAAAAGATATAGTGCTAAGAGAAATAAGTCAGTTAGAGAAAGACAAATATCATATGATTTCACTCGTATGCGAAATTTAAGAACAAAGCAAAAAAACAGAGAAAAGAAAAAGAGACAAACCAAAAAACAAACTCTTACCTATAGAGAACAAATTGATGGTTACCAAATGGGGCAGGGGTTGGGGGTGAAATAGGTATAGGGGATTAAGAGTACACTTACGTGATGAGCAGTGAGTACCATATAGACTTGTCGAATCACTATATTATACACCTGAAAGTGATACAACACTGTAAACTGTTAACTATACTGGAATTAAAAATTTTTTAATCTGTTCTTAAACCCTGGGTCTAGAAATACAGCAACAGAATAATGTAACTTTCTTTTAAAATAAAAAAGTTAGCTCTGACTTTCCATCTGTATCTCCATTTTTATTGCATAAGCAGCTGTATCAGCACCTTCTCTCTAGTCAAATGCTAGGAGAATTATGTAAGGTATTATGTAAGAAATATTTGCACATTCAATATACTTTATATTGATCATTTCTTTAGTGGGTTCTTTTTTTTTTTTTTTTTAAGAGAAAGAGAGAGAGAGAGAAAGCATGAGGGGGTGGAGAGGCAGAGACAGAGGGAGAGAGGGAATTTTAAGCAGCTCCACACCCAGCACAGAGCCTGATGCAGGGCCTGACATGGGGCCCAACTCGAGCCCTGATGCAGAGCCTGACACAGGGCTCAATCTCCCCCCTGAGATCATGACCAGAGCTAAAACCAAGAGGAAGAGGATTAACCAACTGAGCCACCCAGGTGCCTCTCTGCAGTGGGTTCTAAACACAAACTCCTTTCTCTTCTAGCAGCCCTTTGACCAACAGCAAATACTGTCACATTGATATTTTTGTCCACCAAATGTAACGATGCCTATTCCATCCTGTTTGAATACCTTGTGTAAGCCCTTGACAAAGTAGTTCAAAAATTTTTTATAGGTCATGAAGCTTGTCTTTGGCTGAAGAAGAATGTTGACAGTGGCCCAGCATCTTCTGCTCATGGTTCAGTAATCTTGTTTTATTCTTTGGTGCTGTAATTACTTTCTGAACACACAACCAAAGGGTAGGAACAAAATAGTGACTGTGATTCCTGAATCACACAGAGCCTTCCCCATGTCCGTACTATTGTCAGTGCCAATCACATGATAATCTCTTTTCTCATTTTCTATTTATAAACACTTCTTCATATTTACTATGTTGTGGGCTGTGAGAGACCCAACATCTTTTGAAGAAACAAAGTTGAATTTATCATTAATCCACCAGATTGTCGAACTTTAAAAGACATCTGGTTGTCTCTGTATGCCCAAATGTCTGATAAATGATTTATGAAAGTAGTACATTTAATGGTGTTATTGCTTTTGTGTTCAAAGCAGATACTATAATTCAGAAAAAGAGATTTTCATTAGTATGCTTTCTAGAAGGAACTTTTATCTAAGGTTTAAGTGCATACCTCAAAAATCTTCATATTTAACTATTGAAAATTATAAGCAGGCTATAACAATCATTTTAACAACTCTTTTATTTAAGTCTTTAGCCTTCATAGCCTCGTAACTATAAAGAATCACTTTTTTTTTTTTTTAAAGATTTAATTTATTTATTTGACAGAGAGAGAGAGATTTCAAGAAGGCAGAGAGGCAGGCAGAGACAGAGGGGGGGAGCAGGCTCCCTGCTGAGCAGACAGCCTGATGCGGGGCTCAATCCCAGGACCCTGAGATCATGACCTGAGCCGAAGGCAGAGGCTTTAACCCACTGAGTCACCCAGGCACCCCAAGAAACACTTTCTGAAAGGATTCTAACAGAGTATGTTTCTAGACTAGTTATATAAACAAAATGTGTTTAGGTACCTCATTTTTCTCTAACATTTCATTTTCTTCATATTCTTTATTATGTCTTAATTGAAGATTATTTTCCATAAATGTTGTAAGACATGATTAGAGAGCCTTTCAACTCTGTGAAAATTTGAGGTGCTGGCGTTAACATTTTGCTTCTAATCCATCCTCACAAGATGTGAAGAATCCCAAATAAACCAAATAAGCCATTTTTATAAGACATTCATGGCCTAAATGTAATCAAATACTGGAAAATTGAATACAGTTCTTAAAAAATATTTTGTTTAATGTTATCAATACTAGCATACAATCTGCAAGGATTAGAATAATGATATAACCTAATCATCCTCATCATTACTACTGTTACTACTACTCTGCCATGAGTAGCTAATAATAATATTATTGCTAATTATATTTTTACTAACATTTGTTAACACAAATATATATAATATTCTTCCTAAAATTGTGTAGCTAATATACTCTCATCATTTGTATTAACTATCGATTTATTTCTTTATTAAACCATTTGAGGGGCACCTGGGTGGCTCAGTGGGTTAAAGCCTCTGCCTTCGGCTCAGGTCATGATCTCAGGGTCCTGGGATCGAGTCCTGCATCGGGCTCTCTGCTCATCAGGGAGGCTGCTTCCCCCTCTCTCTGCCTGCCTCTCTGCCTACTTGTGATCTCTCTGTCAAATAAGTAAATAAAATCTTAAAAAAAAAAAACATTTGAAAATACCTAATGTTTATTTTTTACATAAAATTAGTAACTTTAACCACCATCACTAATCATTTTACTTTTATAATAAATGTACATTTATACTTCAGTCAATTGATAAAATTTGAGCATATAAACACATAGTGAAATGTTCCCTTCAAAAAAATGCTTGCTGATATTTGATAGTGATTTTATATGTTAACAATAAATCTGAAATTGAAACCTCCTTGAATTACTAACTTAGTTTTTCTAACTACACTTGATGGTAACATATGATCATGAGGTTATGGATCACGTGAAGTTCAAAGATGCCAGGAATGACACTGAAGCAGGCCTCTAGCAATCTGGCTTTGAAGATGAAGTCCACAGTGCAGAGTAGATCTTGGCTGTACACAAGGGATGATCTTTGGTATACCCCTAGATATATATTTGCACTTATGTATTTATTATAATGTCTCTTCTCACCCTTAACTAGTGTATAAGCTACAGGGAGTCTTTCTATTAATCCCTGTATCTTTGGTGCCTAGGCCAAAGCCAAGCACATAAAATACATTCAATAAATGTTTGCTGAATGAATAGATGAATGAATGGATGGATGAATGCTACTATGGACTAACAGCTACTATGCAGCTGTTATAAAGAACAAAATATCTACTCATATTGACATGGAAAGATATCTATAACACACTTACAGAGTTGTATGCCTTTTATATAGTTACTTTGCTCAACATAGTATCTCAAGGAGCTAGCTTAAATATGGGAGGATGTAACAAACACATGTTGAACAAATGAAATAAAGAAATGAAATGAAATAATGAAATGAAATAATGAAATGAAATGAAATGAAATGAAATGAAATGAATACAATAGCTCCCCTGTGGTTGTGCTCCCTTCCTCCAGTTTCTCAACTTTCCAAACCATCTTCTTCCATTCATTCATTCATGCATTCATTCATTCACCTTCATTCATCCATTTATTAATACATTAATATAATCAATGTCATTGGAGTGATCTTTCTAACATGTAAATCTGATGGCATTTTCCTGCTCAAAATTCTTTAGTGGCTCCTTATAATCTCCAGGATAAATTCTAGCCCCTGTAATAAGGCATCAAACACTTTTTATTATCTGATGCCAACAAACCTATGCAGACCTATCTTCTGCCACAGCCCCCGCCCATCTCTTCATGCCCTACCCTGTGCTTTAAGTGTTACCAATACCAAGTGCTTATAATTCCTTAAACATAATATCATATTCCTTGTTTCTGATAAGCAATCTGCTGCCACTCTTAATCTTTGTTTCTCTATATTTAACATGTCTTTTTTTCTCTGTCTGCTTTTAAGATTTTGATTTTATCCTTGGTTTCAAGCAATTTGATTATGTACCTTCATGGAGCTTTCTGCATATTTCTCGTGGTTCAATTTTGTTTATACTTTTTATTAAATTTGGAAATGTTTCAGCAATTATTTCTTCAAATACTTTTTGTTCCCCAACCCTTTCTTTCTTATGGGACTCCAATTTCATATATATTAGCCGCCTGAAGTTCTCCCATGGTTCACTGATGCTCTTTACATTTAAAACTATTTTTTCTCTCTGGTTTCATTTTGGATAGTTTTCAATTGCTGAAATAGTTTCAATTGCAAGTTTACTTATTTTTTTTCTCATGTATAATCTACCAACAAATACACTGTATTTTTTTTTTTTATCTCAAGCCTTATAGTTTTCATCTCTAGAAATTTAGTTTGGGTCTTTCTTATATCTTCCATTTCTCTACTTAACTTTTTGAACATATGTAATACAGTTACAATTGTTTAAATGTATTTGTTTGCTAATTCTAACATATATATCAGTTCCAGGTTGGTTTTGATTAATTATTTTCTTCATTATAGGCCATGTTTTCCTGCTTCTTTGTATGCCTGGTAATCTTTGTTTTAATGACAGACATCGTGAATTTTAACTTGCTGGGTGCTGGGTATTTTTGTACTCCTATAAATATTCATGAACTCTGTCTAGGGTACAGTTTAGTTACCAAAAACCATTCGATCTTATTGGATCTTGCTTTTATGATTTGCTATACAGGTCCCAAGTTGTAGACTCATCTAGTTTCCACTACAGTATTCAACAAAATGTCCCCATAATCTATGAATTTCTCCAGTTTGGTTTGTGAGAATATACAACAGTCCTAGAACTGTGTGCCAGGCACTGTTTTCTAATCCTTTCAGATTGCTTCCCCCTCCAACCTCCTTGAGTAGTTTTCTCACACATATGCACTGATCAGTAATCTGCGGGCTATTCAAAGAGCAGCTTCTGTGAATCTCCAGGGTTCTCCCTCTGTGCAGTTATTTCCTCTTTGTTACTTTGTTTTGCAAATTCTAGCCATCCTGTTCTCCCCAGACTCTCAATTTCATCTCCTCAATTTAGGACCTCTGCTAAACACTGCTAGGGTTCCTTCTCTGTTATGTTTTAAATATTCATCTTTATTAATGTTGTCCTTAATGCATACTGAGGTTTTTGGGTCAAAAACATATTTCTTATTAAACTCACAGCAAGATCAATAGTCAGAGTAACATTGCGGCATCACTTCCCCATGTCTCCAGAGCAACGTGATGAGAACCAGATATGGAAATTTGTCCTGTGTGAGTGGCAAGCTCACCCCATAGGTGAGGGTGAAAAGTTAATTTCCTATGCTTTTCTACAGGGCAAAGAGGCAGTTGCCTCCCCTTCCACATCTGAGAGTCTCCTTGGAAATGTCTTGCTCTAACCTTTAGAATGTAAATAAATCTCTCTAGGGAAAAAATAATACAGTGTCTCCAGATTTACAACGCAGAGATGCTTCCAAATTCCAGGTTTAATCCCCTCTTGAAACATAAATACCTATCTCTGGCATTAGGTAAATCTCTCAGGAGTTCTTACTCTCTATATAGTTACAAATTAACCTTTAAGACTTGCTCTAGGGTCAGATTCCAAGGTTCAACAAAATCTGTTCAGAAATCCCTAACTGTACAGAAACATGAAAATATTTTCTCTGTAATCCCACATCCTCCCTGTGCCATGACTTGTAAACTCTCTCAAAACAGTGAACCAAAAAAATTGTATCAGTGACCTTGTTAGTTTCCCATTTCTCAGGAATCACTATCCTTTGTTGCCTGATACTCGGTGTCTTGAAAACTTCTGTTTTATATATTTTTTTCTGGTTTTATTGGTTGTTCCAGGTAGGAAAGTAAATCTCGTTCCTATTACTCTGTCTTGAGAGGAAGTAAAAGTCCCATACTACTTCATGTTTCCTTGCCTTTGCACTTGTTCTTCCCTCTGTTTAGTATAATCTTTACTACCCAAACCAATCCCCTCCTTATTATCTACCTGTCAAAGTTTACATCTGACATTTCTCAGTTCGGGACACTAACTCACATGTAAGTTTTTCTTGACTGTCTCATGCACATCTGGGTGCCTAGAGTGAACATGGCTGGCTCCTGTCCTGACTTCTAACAGAGCCTTCATTTGATTCAGGTCTCGACCCTACCCCATACATCCATGTACTTCAAGAGAGGCTAATGTCATCCCTGCCCCAGATTCTAAAGGTAATCTTATTCTTCTTGGCAGCAGTTTGTGTAGGATGGGCACATAACATATGTCTGGACAATGAGATGAGACAAGTTGGCTAGTGGACTTCCAGGAAAAGTTTCTCCACTCTTAAAAAGAGATAAAGAATGAAATGTTTTCTTCTATACATTATCATTTTTCAATGTGCTTTGATATTTTGAATGTGCCTCCTTACTAACAGTCTTAGAATGAAGGCAACACTGTTAGATCAAAGAAATGGAAGGAATCTATGTCCCTGATGCCATCACTGGGTAGCAGACCTTCTCAACACTGGTAATGTGCGATAATAAGTTTTGAGATTAAGACAACTTGAATTGGGTTTCAATTTATTTCAGCCAAAAACATCCTCATCAATGAACTGCCTTTACCCCCAAAAGCCCTTGTATCATCTTTTACATGCCTCCTTTTCAGCTGTGTTTGGCTGCACATCTGTCTACTCTCTAGACTCCAAGCCTCTTTAAGAGCCAAGAGGACACATGCATATTATCTCTCTAGAGCCAGGGCCTGATACAGAGTAGGTACAGAAGTCATATTGAATGAATGATTATTCATGGCTCAATCTCCCCAGAAGGCTGTGAGATTTCCATCAATACTGTTATATTATAAATAGTATATATTATAATAATATTTATTAAAACCTTCGCTGTATGCAGGCCACATGCATCATCTCATGTAATCTTTCCAACAGTCCTCTAGAATTGATACTATTACAGTACTACATTTATTTTACAGTAGGAAAACTGGAAGTTGGAAAGAAGTTCAACACCTTGCCCAATTTTTTTTTTTTGAGAGAGAGAGAGAGAGATCACGCAAGCAGTGGGAGGGCAGAGGAAAAGGGAGAAGCAAGCTCCCCACTGAGCAGGGAGCCCGATGCGGGGCTCAATCCCAGCACCCTGGGATCATGACCTGAGCTGAAGGCAGACACTCAACGACTGGGCCACCCAGGTGCCCCAAGACTCCTGCTGTTTTATGGACCATAGGGACCCTGGGGGGAAGTGGGGAGACCTAGGAATATGAAAATACTGAATACTGAGGCAGAGTAGGGAAAAGTGTCTTCCAAGTTTCCCCTGCCTCCTGCCTCCACCCATAAGGAAGCCTTGACAGAGGCATTTGAAGAACATCTCAGTCCCCAGGTAAAGAGACCTAGTTTGAGCCAAAAAGGAAAATATGCAAAGAGCATGACCAGCCAGAGGAACCTGAGCTCTTGACCGCATTTCCCTTCAGAGACTTCGACTCATTATGTACTGAGTCCAACATGGGGAGCACATGTGAGGCCTGTCACGTATATGGTAGGCCCAAGAAAATGGTACTTTTTTTGGGGGGAGGGGGGGCCAGGAGCTAGGCTCCTCAAGACCTGAGTCTCTTAACCACTAGAACTTTTCTTTGAACAAATGACTTTATTGTACTAATTTCTAAGTTCCCAACAAAAGTTTAGCACTGGATTTTGGTACACGATACATATAAAAAAGGTGAATTAAATTGAATTGAATTATAGAGAGCAGAGAGAGGGGTAGTTGTTGACATTCAAATACTAGCCAAAGATCCTGCCATAGTTTATCCATATTTCTTCTTAAAGGAATAAATGGATTCTTCAGAAGCATAACCTATTAGTTCTGAGAAGATATATTCAGGATCCTGCTAATGAGATCTCTTCAATAAATTTCAAAATTCTCCAAATAGTTCATACTATGCTCAAATGGTTCATTTATTCCTTCTTCTACCATGTCACTGAACTCATAAGTATTTCATCAACTACCATAAAATTCTAAATTCTTTTCCTTTTTCAACACCAAGCAGGATATCTAGGCACCCAGTAAATATTAATTAGTGAAGATGATGAAGGTCAACTTCATATGTTTCTTTACCCTAATTGCTCTCGAAGACCTTCGGCATCATTTGGCATTTGATTTCAAAGCTTCAGAAGAGCATCTTTCAAATCTAGGCTTTGTTAATTAACATTGCCAGGTACTGCCATCTTTCTTTGTTCAAAAGACTTTGCAGTCATTAATTACATATCAGAGCGGTGGGAATAGATTCAATTTACTCTGAGAATCCCAATGTATTAAACCATTTCTGTACTGCTGAAACCAGGAGATGACAGAACAACATTCTGTTCTGGGGTCCTTATTTTTTCCTCTCCCTCCCTCACTGGGGATGGTAAAGTAGGGTTATGCAAATCAGTTTGCAATGCCGGTTAGAAGATACTCCTCTTAGAGCTACAGAGCAAAAAGCGACAAAACGAAACCCTGTCCGTTAATGTCTGGTTTCTCATTCTCTACATATTAACACATCCTTAAAGAGAGAACCCCTGAGACGGTGTTAAGTAAGAACACAAAGTGAATTTACACATGTATTTTTAAAGTAACCTGTCCTTTATAGAAGTGAACTGCTCTCTGGGATTTGTTTCCTGAACCTCCCCCTTGACTAGGCCTTTCAGACACTCTCCCCCTTCCACTCCCTCTTCCAGTGTAAGCCAGCCCCCAGACACAGACACACACATACACCACGATCTTTAGGTCTTTTAAGATTCTCCAGTGTGTGCACCTGTTCCAAGTTGTCCTAACCTGTTCAGATCTCCAGGGTGACGGTGTTACAATTACCAATCAGCCATTCTCCCTGGTATAGCATCCTCACTCTGCATTCCCAATGTTGGACAATAATTCCACAGATTCTTCTCCTAGTCCTGGGTTTCTAGCTCTACTTGAGTTTTTAAGCTTCAGGTCCAACTTCCTTAACAGATATGTATGGTAAGATTTTACAAAGCAAGTTCCTGGCTTCTCCTCCGGTCAGACTTCCTCACTGTGTCCTCTTTCCTCCCTTGTCTGCCCTTTTTTCCAGCATGCACAAGCCCTTCTCCCCAAATACTGTCTTCTCAGGCGTTATGGATCATAGCTTTGTTATCTCATGATCACATAAGCAAGATAAAAATAGGGGGCCAAAGATTTAAAGCAACTGAAGCAGCCACTCCATTCCACTTTTAATCAGAAAGAG
Organism: Potos flavus; assembly: GCA_028534135.1. Lineage (NCBI taxonomy): Eukaryota > Metazoa > Chordata > Mammalia > Carnivora > Procyonidae > Potos > Potos flavus. The sequence goes on along the minus strand of CM052899.1, from coordinate 124,402,757 downwards.
CATGCAGTCTGGCACCAGAGTTGGAGCAATACAGTGAGCTACGAGAAGAGAGGAGATGGAAGGTTCAGGGGAAGAGAGACTTTTGGTCCATAAAGGAGACCCTGGGCTAGAATTCTTCCAAAGATGAAGTCTATGGGTTTCTTTTCATTAAATTAGCTGACTGTCTAAAGCAAAACACAAATTCCAAAAAGATTTTTTAAAAAGGAAATACATAAGATCAGCACTAGACATCTGCATTTGATTTGGGCAGATAAACTTCTGATCCTAAAGAGGGAGAACTAACTCCTTTGATATGCAAAACAGCTCAAAACCATCTTCCTCTACTTTTCTCTCTCTGGGCAGGGGCTTGCAGATATTAGAGGTACTTTAGATGATAAAGAACATCCCTTCGTATTCCCAAAATTCAACGAAAAAGGGGTCAAAAAGCCTGGGTTCTAATTTACAGCCTCCGAGGATCTGGTGCTGTGGATAACCAGCCTTTCCGAGCCATAGTTTCTCATTTGCAAAATGAGTATAAGGGCACCTTTATTCACAAGGCTGGTGTGCATAGCCCTTTGTAAACTCCAAAAGGTTACATAAATAAAAGGGACCGTTAGTATGATGATTCAGGCACATTTCCAAAACCGTATGGTCATCATCAAAAAGTTGGAACCATGGGTTGGTAAACCATAGGCAAAGCTACCGACCTAAGGAAGGAAGAGATTTTCTGTATATAAGGCATGTGTGTTGCCACCTGAAAAGAGAGTAAGAAGCCTCTTCTAAGAACTGAGACTTGCCCTCATCATTGCTTTGGAAGGTGTAAGTCCTGGCAAGATTCACTGCCTGAATCTCCTAAGCAAAAGTAAAATTTTGACCAGAAACACAATGGAAATAGATTATTTTTACATATACAATAATTGTATGACTTCCTAACATTTATGAAATGCTTGATATGTGTCAGACACTGTTCTAAGCACTTTACTAGCTTTTTCTAATTTAATCCTCTCTGCAAAGTATGATTTACCTCATTTTACAAATGAGACTTAAAAAAAGCTAAGTAACTTGCCCAGGTAATAATGGGATAGTAACAGACATTTGAACTCACATTCTTAGCTACTTCTTTACTCTCCCTTCTTTAAAGAGCTAGATAAAATTAATCGTTCCAGAGAACTGTCGAAAAGTTCAAACTCCTGGGGGTGGGACAGGGCATGGGGAGTGAAGGGCACTTCTCTACTCCCACTTCCTTCTGGCTCTCACCTTCTGCTCATGACTTCCCTGTTTGGGGCTCTATCAACCCAGAAGTGGGTTCGGTCTTTCCATAATTTCCACCCAAAGATTTTTTTGAAGGTTTCCAGAAATGGGGCTTACAGTCCAGTAGTGAAAACAACTTGTAATTTAGTTTGAAATAATTCTGCTTCCACAGGTCTCAAGGCAGTTTCTACACCTTGGGCCCTAGCCTCTGCTCTCTTGCTCAGCCCTCCCATCTCTACCTTCCCCACCCCTCTGTTGTTTCAGTCTCTGCCCTCCCTTCCTCCGCCTCCTGGCCAATTCCGCTGGCTCTTTTGTTGTTAGTTCCTGCCATCCTGTATTCACAGGATCTCACTTTGCCCCCAAGTAATTTATGAAGATATTTTCCTAATCAAAGTTTGCTCCCTCCCTATGAGAAATTATGATGCTAGTTTTTTAAGATGAGGACATTTTCACCTTGATATATATCCATTTAATAAACATTTATTCCTAGGAAGTAAAAAGAGGGGGTGGTAATACACAAAACCAGAGTGATTTTTGATATCTTGAACTCTTGTACTGCTAAACCACTGAAGAATAATTAATAGAGGAGATCATAAACTCAAAGTCACTGTAATTATGATGATCACATTTGCATAACTCATCTTAATCTATTACAAATTCATTATAGCAGGAGGAGTGCTCTAGCCCCCAAAATATTAAAATATTCTATTATTAGGAAAGAAAACAACCTGGTGACATGACAATGTGCCATGTTTTTAAAAGACTATCTTTTTCACCCAAATATTCTGGCAGATCCCATGGCCCATGAGATATCCAACTAGAAGTTAATTCACTTGAGGTATCAGACACTCAGCTTTACTAGCAGCATCGCTGGGTTGTAGGCTTTTCTTTCAGTTTTCTAACAAAATCAGGGGTACTTGTGCTGCGTAGTCGGTTAGGCATCCAACCCTTGGTTTTGGCTCAGGTCGTGATCCCATGGGTCTCTCAGCAGGGAGTCTGCTTGGGTTTCTCTCTCCCTCTCCCTCTGCTCCTCCCCACTGTGCACACTCTCTCTCTAAATAAATAAATAAATCTTTAAAAAAAAGTTTTCTAACGAAATCAATTACTTGCTCCCACTACACTCCCACTTTGTTAATGAGTTCACAAAATTATAATTTAATCACAAACATATTGGTTAATTAGCTCTGCCATCTCTTTTACTTGCCCACTCCTACTACTTTTCATCCATTCTTTCATTTGGTCATTAGTCAAGTATTTATGGAGCACTTTCTGCAGGCAAAGCCTCAAAGATGCAAGTGGGAAGCACGGTGCTTGCCCTTAAGGAGCACTGACTCGAGGGCAGGAGTCAGGTTTTACAAATACTTTTAATAGAGAATTATAAATATTATTATTCATTCACTGAGCCCATGTTTTGAGGATCACCAATTGTGCTAGGCAACTACATTATCTCATTTAACCTTCACCACACCACCACTTCGAGAGGAGCATTATCAGCCCCATATTACAGATAGTGTAAGTGGTGATCAGAATGATCCAGTAACTTACCTACACCAACAGTAACTAGCTGGTAAGGGGCAGAGTCCAGATCTGAACTCGGATCTGTGTTGTGTCAAGTACTGTGGAAATAAAAAAAAAGGGGTTGCAAACTTTGTCTGGGTTAGCCATGAAGGCATTTCAAGGAGAGCAATGGCTTAACCTGATCTATAGAGTTCACCATCCAATGAGGAAAAGGGATGGCATTTATGGTAGAAAGGATCGTAATCAGAGGCATGATTATACACTGTGCCCGCCCCTGAGTCAATCTTACCAAATCCATTGCAATGAAACAAGTGATTCATGAAGACCAGTTGCTCAACCCCCAATGCTTGCCAGAGTAAACAGGGTACTCCTTGAGGGCAGGGATCATGCCCTGTTTATTTGGTGGGCCTCCCAGAGCCCAGCATAATATCTTATGGAAATGGTGCTCAATTATTCTTTGAAGAAGTGAGTTAAAGAGTACGAAGTGAAATGGCAGGCAGGCAGACAGGCAGGGAGGAAAGAAAGAAGGAAAGAAGGCAGGCAGGCAAGAAGTAGAAAATACAACTTGGATCATTAAATTTTTATCACAGGGCATCTTACAGTGTTTGTTTTCTAAAACATTCTCAGGTTGTTCTTGGCATGCTGAGTTAATTCTCTTATCAATTTCCCTTCAAGAGATAATTGCTGGTGTATAATCTTAGCAACATGATTATACTTTTTGTTATGATCCAGCAACCACAAGACTTGGCATATGCTTCAGTCACGATAGATACAGCTTTGTATATATAGCCCTGGCTAAGATGGAGTGTGTAGGTCCTTGCTATCAAACTTTGATAGTTATGAATTCTAGTATTTCACTTCCATAATAATAGCAATGATAGTTTGCAGTATTTATCAACTCTACTTTCAAAGTGGTTGTACCTCTGCTATCCCCTCACAATAACCCATGAGGTCATTCACAGTTAATGGAGCCGAGGTTCGGGTTCGTGAGCCATGGGCTCAGGGAAACCAAGCTCCACACCCAAACCCAAGTCTCTTTCCTGGTCCAACATTCTTTCCATTCATTCAGTCTCCTCCTCCAGAAAGAAAAACACTGCCTTCAGGAAATATATCTCTTTTTCTCTTTGTTAATCTCTCTCCATTTCACTATTTCTTTTACCCACACACATGCACACGTGTGTGCACTTTTGTCTTGGTCTGCAAGAATCTGAACTCGTTCTGAGGTACAACTTGCCCCTGGCCAGTTTTAACCCTATTCATGTCAACTTAAATGGTCTCCTTGTCATTGTGATAATAATGGTTTTTAAAGTAGGTCCCAGGGTTCAGAGGTGTCTCAAAAAGGTCACTCTGGCACTCACACTATTATTAATTCTTAGGATTCAGCAGCCTCTACACCTTCATTTCACATGAATTCACTTTTACTATACCTTTGGTATTGCTTCCAGTCACTCTTCTCATATACCTACTAGGTTTTGGTCTAGGCCCTACCTCCACAGCCCCAAAATGAAAGCCACTGCTCTGAGAATTTTCTGGCCTAGAAACTACCTATCCTCACCCTCACCGCAAGACCCTGGAATCAAAAGGATATTTTATTATATATTGAAGCCTTCTTAGTGTTAAACGTAGGATTTTCAAAGAGTTGAACAAGTTGGGATTTTGTATCCCTTCCTTAACTATGTTTTGAAAACCATCTTGGAATTTCTACTATTCCCCCAGCTATACTGGGGCTGTGGAAGATAAAGAGCCTACATGCTATCTGCCACCCTTAAATAATCACGTGTTGGAGATGGCTGGGAGGGAGGGGAAGTGGAGAACAGATGCAAGAAGGGAACATGTGACAGCTCATATGTCACTAAGCAGCAGCTGATGACCTGTCTGCATCGTTAAACACTTCAAAGGATCTAAGGAATAAATGCCTCCCAGAGCAAATCTCCATATTCTGAGAGCGAATGCCCTAATTATGGCTAAAAGCCGATGAGAAAACTGCTAGAGGCTTGAGTACAATATGGTTGGAGGTACTCATGTGGGTCTTACTTGAGACAGAGGCTCACACCCACCTTCTTCCCTAGACAAAGCTCCTCCATATCACTTGCTTTGATAGTTCCAACCAAAAGCTGGCTTTTGTGTAACATCTCAAGTCCAGTATGGCAACTCAAGATCTCACAATTTATTCTGGTTCATCAAAGACTTATAGAGCATCTACCATCTGCTTAACATGACTTAGGCACTGGTTATCAATAAAATACAATCCTTGCCCATGGGAGTTCTCAATCCATCAGGGAAGATAGAAATGTAACATTTATAATCATGGAGATATTTAAAATATATAACTACCCTCATACTATGGATACCAGCCAGTCAGAAGGGATACTGGCCAGCACACATGGCATGTTGGCTAGAGACTAGGCCTGCCTATAATATGGCATGATAAGAAAGAGGCAGAGGATAAATAAATAAAATCTTAAAAAAAAAAAAGGTGGGGTGCCTGGGTGGCTCAGGGGGTTAAAGCCTCTGCCTTCGGCTTAGGTTGTGATCTCAGGGTCCTGGGATCGAGCCCTACATTAGGCTCTCTGCTCAGCAGGGAGCCTGCTTCCTCCTCTCTCTCTGCCTGCCTCTGCCTACTTGTGATCTCTCTCTCTGTGTCAAATAAATAAATAAAATCTTAAAAAAAAAAAAAAGAAAGAAAGAAAGAATGAGGCAGAGGTCTCCAGAAGATGCTATAGGAGCTCAGGAAATCTCAACTATCATGTAGCTCAAGCTGCTCCATGATGAGAATCCCAGCCCTTTGAGGAGGATGGTTTTAGAACAGTAAGGTAAATAAAAATAAAAATAATGACAAAATTACCATATTTAGGACAAACCATGTGCCAGCTCTGCATTAAGAACTTCCAAGAGTCCCTTTATTTGAGCCTCACAATATCCTTTTTTAACAAATGAGGTAACTGTGACTTAGAGTTCACAGGATCACACAGATTCACCAGTTTGAGCAGAGTTTGATCCCTACCATTCTGACTCCAAAGCCTGTACTTCTACCTGAAATTTGAGGGATTGATTCTTCTGAAGAAAAGGAGGCTCTAAGATTTAAGGATATAGAACAACTGAAAGAGCTGTTTGGAAGAAAAGGTGAGTTTCTTATCATTTACTTATTGCAAGGGTGAACTGGAAATATTTTAGGTAGAAATAGATGGTGAAGTCCTTATTCAAAAAGTCAAACCCAGGTCAATATAAGTAAAAGTAAATATCATGTAGGACAAAGCTAACAGTCACTTTTCTTAAGAACCCTTGCAGAATAAAAGACAGGCACAACAGCCATCACGCAGATAGTGTTCAAAGAGCCTCAAGAGGTGAGCAGTGGGCACAAGGGACCCTTGTTCCTACTCGGAAGAACCCCCATTGAAATGTGAAAAGAAAACTGTCTTTTAGAACATGCTTTTGGATCACAGAAATGTTTTGCTTGACTGTCTTTTATCAATTGCATGGGAACAGCCTTTTTAAATCTAAATTGTCGATCTGTTCTCGCTGCCTGATTTACACGTAAACTCATATAATTTCCTCTTGGAGACCTTTACAGAAAAGGCTGTGATGTCAGCCCAAAAGAACTACAGCTTCACTTGCAGGCAAAATAGCAGAATAGAAAGAAGAGAGAGAGAGATTTTTCTGGAAGAATTTCTAAAAGATCTTTTCATATGGAATTCTCTAAATAATAAGAGACGGGTAGAAATATCACCCAGGGAACTGATTTTTTATGGTACCAAGAGTCCAGTGTTCTCAGGATCCCAGGTCACAGGAAATTCCTATCTGTGGATTTAATGAAAATATAAAAATAAGGAAAAAACAGCCTCTCCCATTCTCTTCTATCAAAATGCAAAGATTTCTGTTTTAAAAAGTGTAAATCCCAAGTGCTGAGGTTGAAGGTATCACTGAGGGAAAACCTACTGTTCTAAAGACCAAAAAAAAAAAAAAAAAACCAACAAAAAAAAAACCCTAGTATTACCCAGAGTACCCAACATGATATTGAAGGAGAACAAAGTTGGAGAATTGAAGAACTGGCTCTATTTGACCTTCAGGCTAAAGGAAATCTGGTTGTTTTAGACCAAGAACATGTTTGAAACAATAATCTTATCCAGTCTATGAGGAAACCATGTATGTGTTGGTGACTCCAAAATTTATGCCTCTCCCCTAAGTGCCAGACTCACGTTTCCAACTGCTTACTCAGCATCTTCACTTGGATATCTCAGACATTCCCTTCACATGCCTAGAACAGAGCTCTAATTTCATTCCCAAACCCGTTACTTTCCAAGTCTTCCCCAACTCAGAAAAATGGCATCAAATCATCCTTGAATTATTTCTTTCTTTCAACCTCCACTTACCATCAGCTGCCTCTCCTGAACATATTAAAAATTTCTGTTTACTACCACTCTGCTTGAAACAACTGTCTTTTTTATATACTCTACTGCAAAAGCATCATCTCTGGTGTCCTGACTTCTCTTGCCCCATAGCAATCCATTCTACAAGATTTCTTTTGTATAAAGTTTTTCAAATTTTTATTTGGAACAATCTCAAATTTATAGGAAAGTTGCAAGTGTCATACAAAGAATTTTCCTTCCCTGGACTATTTTAGAGTAAGTTGCCAAAACAATGCCCTTCACCCCTAAGTACCTTAGTGCACATTTCCTACAAACAAGGCAATTAGCCTATATAGCCCACAATACACGTACCAAAACCAGGAAACTGATGTTGATACATTGTTGCCATCTAATCTGCAGACCCCTTTCAATTGTCACCATTTTTGCCAGTAAGTCATTACTGGCAGCAACAAGATCCAATCGGGAATGATGTATTGCTTTTCTTTCTTATGTCTCTCCAGTTTCTTTCAGTCTGGAATGGTTCCTCAGTCTTTCTTTGACTTTCATGACCTGGACACTTTTTAAGATCATAGGCCAGTCTGTTTGTTGCTGTTGTTTATAAAGAATATCCTTTAATTTGTTTTGTCTGATGTTTTTATGTGACTAGACTCAGGTTACACATCTTTGGCAGAAAGATCAGAAATACGTTCATCGAATTCTATCAAACGTCACACATTTTTAATTTGTCCTCATGTTGGTGATGTTCACTTAGATCATTTGATGAAAGTGGTGGCTGCCAGGCTTTTCCACTCTGAGGTTATTCTCTTTTCTCCTGTAATTAATAGGTATTTGTGGGGCGGTACTTTGAAACTATGTAACTGTCCTGTTTTAATCAAACCTTCCATTTATATCTATTTATCCACTTATTTATATTAGTGTGGACCCATGCGTTTTAATTCAGTGGATTATAAACTTTGCTAACATTACTTGTTCCCAGTTGCTATAATTGTCTCCCAAAGAAGGGATTTATGGTAGGTTTATTCTTGGTCTCTCCTAAGAATAGAAGTGCCCCAAAGAAGAAATTTATGGCAACTCTCACTTCTCAGAATTGTCTGCTTTTAGTCAAATAAAGGAAGCTCCAAGAAGGCTTCTTTCTGCATCTGCTGAATCCCAAATATCTCCAGCTTAAAATAATCTTTCTACCAACTCTGAAGTTCCAAGTGGGTCCACACACTGCTAAGTTATTTTCCAAAGTGGCTGTACTATTTTACGTTCTCATCAGCAGTGAATAAGAGTCCTGATAGCTCCACATCCCTGCCAACACTTGGTATGGTCAGTCTTCATAATTTTAACCATTCTGTGGCTAAATATGTAGTAGTATCACATTGTGGTTTCAGTCTGCATTTCCACAGTAGCTACTGATGTTGAGCATGTTTTCATGTGCTTATTAGCCATCCACATACTTTTTGATTAAGTGTTTACTAGTATCTTTTCTCTATTTTTATTGTGTCATATGTCATCTTATTGTTGCAGGATTGCAGGGTTCTTGTCTCACGGAGCCGAAGAATAAATCTCATGGACACAAAAGGGTGAGATGAAGTGAAAGTTATTAAGCGAAGGTGAGAACACAAAGGAAAGAGAAAAGCTCTCTAGAGTGAGAGGGGTCCCAAGTGGGTAGCCACTGACGGCTTTTAGTGGCAGTCTTTTACTGAGAACTGACTGGAAAGCGTGTGGCCTTGAGATGCCGTCTTGGTTTGTTCCCTTATCTCTTGTTCAGCTCTGTCTTAGCATCTCCACCTGCTAGGAATAGTTTTATAGGCTAGTCAGGGGAGTTAGAGGCCTCCTATCTCTCCCTAGACCTTAACTCTTTCCCTGTTCATGGGATAGGACCTGTGGGCAGAAAGAGCTATACTGGGATTATGAGTAGTGACTGATTGTGTACGTGTTAATTAGTGGGGGTTAGGGATAGCGCAAGTCTCTGAGGAATCTGGAAGCAAAGCTTTCAGGACCTCGAGGGGCCTGCCGATGCCAAGATAAGGCTACTTTTAAACACCAAGGCACTAAAGCAAACACAAGTTCCTTGAGGAAGGTCACACTCTCCATGGTTCAGGTATCGTCAGTGGGCTGCAAGCTGTAAGATTTTAATTTAAGTTACATTTCTTTTGCCTTTGTTTCCCACATCATTATTATTGACTTATAGAATTCTTCATACATTCTAGATAAAAGTCTGTGCCTTGTATTTTCATCGTAAATATCCTCTTGAAGAGTAAACTCTTCAAAGAAGAGTCTATTTTAGTGCTCTAAATTTTCCTCTCTAGAAAATTTAGAAATTTAGAAATTTAGAAAATTTCCTCTCTGTATCCCACAAATTTTGATACATGATGATGTCGATGAAATTCACTTCCATCGAATACTTTTGGAATCCTAAGAATCCCATTTCTAGGCCCATTACTCCCTCTTTCTTCAATCAAAGACAGAGACAGAAAAACAACCAACTTTGGTGATGGCAATTAACTATTAACAAAACATTTCCTCATTTAGGTTTAAATAACCTAGCAATATTATTACCTCCATTTCACAAATAAAAGGAAACTAATTTAATCAGGGAATTGAAAAACTTGCCCAAGGTTGAAATACCAGCAAAGATAGATTCGAGTTGTATTCAGGTCACCTCCAAATCTCATCCTATTTTCTCTGTGCTTTACCCAAATCTCTGACAGTTTAAGTTAAAACCTGTTCACAAGTTAAGTTTCTAATATAGTTTGTAGTTTAAAAGGACAGGGATGCCCCCACTTTTGTTCAACACAGTACTAGAAGTCCTAGCCTCAGCAATCAGACAACAAAAAGAAATAAAAGGCATTCAAACTGGCAAAGAAGTCAAACTCTCACTCTCCACAGATGACATGATACTTATGTGGAAAACTCAAAAGACTCCATCCCAAAATTGCTAAAACTCATACAGCATTTCAGCAACATGGCAGGATATAAAATTAATGCACATAAATCAGTTGCATTTATATACACTAACAATGTGTCTGAAGAAAGAGAAATTAAGGAATTGATCCCATTTACAATTGCATCAAAAACCATAAGATTCCTAGGAATAAACCTAACCAAAGAGGTAAAGAATCTGTACTCAGAAAACTATAGAATACTCATGAAAGAAACTGAGGAAGACACAAAGAGATGGAAAAACATTCTATGCTCATGGATTGGAAGAATGAACATTGTTAAGATGTCTATAATACCCAGGGCAATCTACACATTCAGTGCAATCCCTATCAAAATACCATCGACATTTTTCATAGAGTCGGAACAAATAATCCTAAAATTTGTATGGAACCAGTAAAGACCCCGAATAGCCAGGGGAATGTTGAAAAAGAAAACCAAAGCTGGGGGCATCACAATACCTGACTTCGAGCTATATTACAAAGCTATAACCATCAAGACAGCATGGTACTGGCACAAAAACACACACAGATCAATGGAACAGAATAGAGAGCCCAGAAATGGACCCTCAACTCTATGGTCAACTAAGCTTCAACAAAGCAGGAAAGAATATCTGATGGAAAAAAGACAGTCTCTTCAACAAATGGTGTTGGGAAAATTGGACAGCCACATGCAGAAGAATGAAACTGGACCATTCTCTTACACCATACATAAAGATAAACTCTAAATGTATGAAAGACCTCAGTGTGAGACAGGAATCCACCAAAATCCTTGAGAGGAACACAGGCAGCAACCTCTTTGACCTCTTTGACCTGCAGCAACTTATTCCTAGAAACATCGCCAAACGCAAGGAAGGCAAGGGCAAAAATGAACTACTGGGACTTCATCAAGATAAAAAGCATCTGCACAGCAAAGGAAACAGTCAACAAAACTAGAAGGCAACCTATGGAATGGGAGAAGATATTTGCAAATGACATATCAGATAAAGGGCTGGTATCCAAGATCTATAAAGAACTTATCAAACTCAACTCCCAAAAAAACAAATAATCCAGTCAACAAATAGGCTGAAGACATGAATAGACATTTCTCCAAAGAAGACATACAAATGGCCAGCAGACACATGAAAAAATGCTCCACATCACTTGGCATCAGGGAAATACAAATTAAAACCACAATGAGATAACACCTTACACCAGTGAGAATGGCAAAAATTAACAAAACATGAAATAACAAATGTTGGTAAGGATGTGGAGAAAGGGGAACCCTCCTACACTGTTGGTAGGAATGCAAACTGGTGCAGCCACTCTGAAAAACAGTATAGATGTTCCTCAAGAAGGTAAAAATAGATCTACCTATGACCCAGCGGTTACACTACTAGGTATTTACCCCAAAGATACAGATGTAGTGAAAAGAAGGGGCACCTGCACCCCAAAGTTCATAGCAGCAATGTCCACAATAGCCAAACTGTGGAAGGAGCCGAGATGCCCTTCAACAGATGAATGGATAAAGAAGATGTGATTCATATATACAATGGAATATTATTCAGGCATCAGAAAGGATGAATACCCATCATTTACATCAACATGGATGGAACTAGAGGGTATTACGTTAGGTGAAATAAGTCAATCAGAGAAAGACAATTATCGTATGGTGTCACTCATATGTGGAATATAAGAAATAGTGCAGAGGATCATAGGGGAAGGGAAGAAAACTGAATGGGAAGGTATCAGAGAGGAAGACAAACCATGACAGACTCTTGACTCTGGGAAACAAACTGAGGGTTGTGGAAGGGGAGGTGGGTGAAGGGATGGGATACCAGGATGATGGGCATTAAGAGATCATATGATGTGATGAGCACTGGGTGTTTATATGCAACTGATGGATCATTGAACACTACATCAGAAACTAATGATGTACTATATGTTGGCTAACTGAATTTAAATTTAAGGAGACTTTTGAGAGTATTGGAAGGATTCTCAGATTTCTAAATTTCTAATGGAAATATCAGACACAACAGCCACAGATGGCAAGCAACACCTCTGCCCAAGCAGACCTCTCTGACCTTTGAAATCATCTTCTGATGGCTGACCCAGCTAATGAAGCAGAGTTCACCCACTGCAATAACCCAGGTGGCTTGCATTTCATCTCTATTTAGCAATTTCAATGGCCTAGCAAATGGTTCTCAAATTGGTATTTAGAAGCCTCCCCTTGGAAGCTCCCAGAGGTTCTGGTCCAATTAGTACTGGACGGAATGCAGGGATCTAGATTTCTTAACAAGCATTAGGGTAATTCTAATGCAGGCTGTTAGTGGGTCTCTCTAAACTGGTAGGGAGAGCGGCGAGGGTAGGAATTAGGTGAGAGAAGAAGTGGCAGAGGCAGGCAGAAGATGGGTTACAGAGTGCCTTGTAAGTCCACTTGGAGATTTAAATTTTATCCTAAGAGTACTGATGAATAACTGAGGTTTTTGAGCAATGGAATTACATAATAGATTTAGACTTAAGAAAAGATCATGATGGTGGAATGTAGAGAATGGACTAGAAGGGTCAAAGACAGGAAGGGAGAGCAGTTGGAGCCGGTACAGTAATCTGGGCAGGACAGTCTGGTAATTCGGACTGCGAGAGTGCTGGTAGGGATGAAAAGACTTGAAGGAAAGGTATTACCATGCATGAAAAGACAACACACAGTGAAAAGGTTCGGTGAAATGAGAAAATATAAAAAAGCGGAATGTAAACTGCTACTAAGAGTCTATAAACAAAAAATCAGCATAACCCCAGAAATGGTCATCTGGGGACAAGAGAACGCCTCACTCAGATGACCTCTTGTGTTCTGAAGCTTCCTTAACTCTGTCCTTTCGGGAGACTCACTGTTTATGTTAAGAAAGGGAATTTACCATCTCAGATCATAAAAGGCTGCTTGCTGCTCAGCCCAAAATCTGGGCTGGGTTGTTACCACACCAGCAATAGCCATATTTTTTAGCAGCCTCTCAAAAGCAGTTTTATGATTCTCTCCCATGCAAGTCTTTCCCAACCAGCCTCATATCCCCAACGTTGCAGCTTGTTTATGGGTTCAGGTGCTCTGCCCTTCATGATAGCACTATCACTCAGTCGGCGATAAAGCTCGGGAATGAACTTCGTCCTGAGTCCAACGGGAAATGTATTCAGAGGAATGTGGACATGGATGGCTACATTTTAGTCTTGGGATTCTGCAAACAGCCTCTCACGAGCAATGTAAATCCATATTTGTATATTTATGTACACATACTATATATTTATTTGCCCAATAATATTTTAATCATATCATATGCCATCTCCCTGAGGCTGGCACAAAAGGTTATGGGATCAAATCCCACAGAGCTTGCCACCTGAACAAGTCAATTATATCTTTAACTCACGTGTGCTCATGTAACTTTACTATTTTTCTAAGCCACCTCAATCACAGTACAATAAAGGGACCATTTCCTTTGTAGCCAGTCAAAGGAAGAAAATTGCAGGAAAAATACAGAGATGACACCTGCCAGAAAATCCTAAAAAAGAAAAGGCGGGGGAACTCACTGAAATTTCCAAATAAGGCGGAAATGGCCAGTTTTGTTTTTGTTTGTTTGTTTAAGATTTTTATTTGTTTGAGAGAGAGAGAGAGAGAATAAGCCAGGGGGAGGAGTAGTGGGGGAAGGAGACTCCCACTGAGCAGGAAGCCCGACATGGGGCTCAATCCCAGGACCCCAGGATCATGACCGAGGCCGAGGGCAGATGTTCAACCAAATGAGGCACCCAGGCGCCCCAAAATGGCCAGTTTTAGAGAGCAAGGAGCCACTGAAGCAACCATTCTCACCCGTGACCTCACATTAGAGTCACCTAGAATCCCTTATGGACTAAAAAACCCCACCCAGACCAATTAATTCATATCTATGGGGTGAGGCCCCAGGCAAATGTATGTTGTAAAAACTCTACAAGTATCTCTAATGTGCACCATGGGGAACCACTGCTACAGGAAACATAAGAGGATTAATGTGGACTTTTTAGCATCCAAGAATCCATATTTGATACATTGTGAGACAAGGATAATTCTAAGCTACCTGTGTCTTCTTCTCCATACTAAAAGTGTAATTTCTCTCTAAGCTGAACTTTTAAGGAAAACAAATCAACGAATATAAAGTGCTTTTTTCAAATTTTGCATTTCAGAAATAAATACACTCTGACTCAGTGTAAAGGCAGGACTGCTTCCCTTCTTAGAACCCTTCAGTGGCTTCCCTTAGAATTAAATCTAACTCCTCACCAAGAGCTATAAGGCTTTACAAATTCTGACTTTTGTCTCGCTATGAGACCCTATTACCACCACCTCTGGCCTTGTGCACTCTGCTTCAGCTGCATTGGCCTCTAATCTGCAACTCAGACTCCACACACTTCTTCCTGCTCAAGAACTTTGCACTTGCTTTTCCCTCTGCCTAGCACAGCCGCTTCCAACTCTTCATATGGCTGGCAGTCAGCATCTAGTAATTGCAGGCACAGAACTCCCTGGGTTCAAATTTGGCTCTACCACTTACCATCTGCGTGGTCCTGGGCAAGTCTCCAAATGGCTTGTCCTTCAGTTTCCTCATTTGTACAAAAGAGATGATCGTACTTTCTCATAGGACTACTGTGTGGATTGAATGAGTTAGTATAAACAAAACCCATAAGACAGGCCTAGCAGAGAGAGCATTCAATAAACCATAGCTTAAGAAAGGAAAAGCCACCTCCTCAAAGAGGCTTTCCCTGACCATCTAATCTAAAGTAGCCTCCCACCAGCACATCACTATTTCATTTTTTCATGGTATTTATCACTATCTAGAATTGCGTTGCTTATTTTTATAATTGTTTCTTATCTGTCTCCTTCCTCTGGATTACAAGTTTTTTGATAACTGAGCCTTCACCTGAAAATTCACTGCTATATCCACTCATTCCTGGCACATAGCAGGACTCAATAAACATTGACTAAATTACTTATTATTTTTTGAAAGCCTGCCAAATTTAATCCAAATCAGAAATTACATACTATCCTTTTCCTAACCCTTTTCAAATCATGATTGTTTATGATAGGTTAACAGGCATGTATGCAGGACCAAAAAGTAAGTGATGAAAGTAATCTGGAGGTCATGGTGCCGAAGACAGCCAACGAGTCTCCAACAATGAGAAAGTTCTCTTCTAACAGCCCCAAGAGAAATGAAGTCTTTGCAATTATCTAGTTAATTTAGTCAATGTGGACTTTCCACATAGTCAATGTAAGCTGTTGTTTGTTGTCAGTGAGCATATTAAATAGTAAATGACTAACTTGTGCTTTATATAGTGGAGAGAGTCATAAAGTATTGGGGGAACTACGCCCTGAAGAAAAGGCAAGAAACACGGATCTTAACAGATCATTCTCAAAATATGTGAAAGAACACAAACTGTACCTGAAATTAAACCTTCAATTTAAGAATAAGAATCCTATTGTCCCACATAGGGTGTCAGAATGGTTTAAAAAAAAAAACAAGACCCATCTATATGCTGCCTACAAGAGTCTCATTTTAGACTTAAAGACACCTGCAGATTGAAAGTGAGAGGACAAATAAACATTTGTCATGCAAATGGATGTCAAAAGAAAGCTAGAATAGCAATACTTATATTGGACAAAATAGACTTTAAAACAAAGACTGTAATAAGAGACAAAAGAAGAACATTAATATTATAATAATAAAGAGGACAATCCAACAAGAAGATATAACAATTATAAATATTTATGCACCCAACATGGGAGCACCCAAATACATAAAACAAGTTATAACAAACATAAAAGAACTAATTAATAATAATACAATAATAACAGGGGACTTTAACACCCCGCTTGCATCAATGGATAGATCATCTAAACATAAAATCAACAAGGAAACAATGGCTTTGAATGACACACTGGACCAGATGCACTTAACAGATATATTCAGAACATTTCATCCTAAAACAGCAGAATATACATTCTTTCAAAGTGCACATGGAACATTCTTCACAAGAGATCACATTTTAAGCCACAAAGCAGGCTTCAACAAATACAAGAAGACTGAAGTCATACCATGCACCTTTTCTGACCACAACACTATGAAATTAGAAATCAACCACAAGAGAAAATCTGGAAAGAAAACAAATATATGGAGGTTTAATAACATACACTAAACAATGAACAGGTCAACTAGGAAATAAAAGAAGAAATTTTAAAAATACATGGAAACAAATGAAAATGAAAATACAATGATCCAAAACCTTTGGGATGTAGCAAAAGCAGTCCTTAAGAGGGAAGTATATAGCAATACAGGCCTATCTCAAGATACAAGAAAAATCTCAAATAAACAACCTAACTTTACACCTAATAGAGCTAGAAAAAGAGCAACAAATGAAGCCTAAAGCCAGCAAAAGGAAAGAAATTATAAAGCCTAGAGCAGAAATAAATGATATACAAACTAGAAAAACAACAGAATAATGAAACCAGGAGCTGGTTCTTTGAAAAAAAAAATCAATAAAATTGATAAACCTCTAGTCAGACTTATCAAAAAGAAAAGAGAAAGGGCCCAAATAAAGAAAATCATAAATAAGAGAGATAACAACACCACAGAGATACAATTATTAATAGATTATGAAAAACTATATGCCAACAAATTGAGCAAATTAGAAGAAATGGGTAAATGCCTAGAAACACATAAATTATGAAAACTGAAACGGGAAGAAATAGAAAACTTGAACAGACTGATAACCAGCACAGAAACTGAATTAGTAATCAAACAAACAAACCTCCCAACAAACAAAAGTCCAGGACCAGATGGCTTCATAGGCAAATTCTACTGAACATCTGAAGAAGAGTTAATACCTATTCTTTTCAAACTACTCCAAAAAATAGAATAGGAAGGAAAACTTCCAAACTAATTCTATGAGGCCAGCATTACCCTGATATTAAAACCATGAGGGTACCCCTTTCTCTGCATCTTTGCCAATACCTGTTGTTTCTTCTGTTGTTAATTTTAGCATCCATTTTTGATAAAAAAAAAAAAAAAAAAACAAAAAACTTCAACAAAGTAGGGATAGATGGACATTCCTCGACATAATAAAGGTCATATATGAAAGACCCACAGCTAATATCATCCTCAATATGGAAAAACTGAGCACCTTTCCGCTACAGTCTGGAATAAGACAAGGATGTCCACTCTCACCATAACTATTTAACATAGTACTAGAAGTCCTAGCCTCAGCAATCAGACAACAAAAGAAATAAAAGGCATCCAAATCAGCAAGGAAGAAATCAAACTTTCACTATTTGCAAACAAAATAACTCTATGCAGAAAAACTGAAAGACTTCACCAAAAAATTGCTAGAACTCATACATGAATTCAGCAAAGTCACAGGATATAAAATCAATGTACAGAAATCTGTTGCACATCTATCTATACACCAATAACAAAGCAGCAGAAAAAGAAATCAAGTAACCAATCCCATTTGCAATTGCACCAAAAAACAATAAGATACCTAGGAATAAACCCAACTAAAGAGGTAAAAAATGTGTACTCTGAAAACTACAGAACACTTATGAAAGAAATTGAAGATGACGCAAAATGGAAAAGCATCCCGTGCTCACAAATTGGAAGAACAAATATTGTTAAATGTCTATACTACCCAAGGCAATATACACGTTTAATGCAATCCCTATCCAAGTACCACCAGCATTTTTCACAGAGCTAGAACAAACAATCCTAAAATTTATATGGAACCACAAAAGACCCTGAACAGCCAAACCAATCTTGAAAAAGAAAAGTGAAGCTGGAGGCATCACAATTCCAGACTATAAGCTATATCACAAAGCTGTACTAATCAAAACACTGTGGTACTGGTACAGAAATAGACACATAGATCAATGGAACAGAATAGAAAACGCAGAAATGAAACCGCAATTACATGGTCAACTAATCTTCAAAAAGCTGGAAAGAATATCCAATGAGGAAAAAGATTGTTTCTTCAACAATTGGTGTTGGGAAAACTAGAGAGCTGCACACAAAAGAATGAAAATGGACCACTATCTTACACCATACACAAAAAGAAATTCAAAGTGGATTAAAGACCTAAACGTGAGACCTGAAACCATATAAATCCTAGAAGAGAACACACCAGTAACTTCTTTGACATCGGCCATAGCAACTTCTTTCTAGCTATGTCTCCTGAGACAAGGGAAACAAAAGCAAAAATAAACTGCTAGGATTAGATCAAAATAAAAAGCTTCTACACAGCAAAGGAAAACAATCAACAAAACTAAAAGGCAACCTACAGAATGGGAGAAGATATTTGAAAATGGATTATCCAGTAAAAGGTTAGTATCCAAAATATATAAAGAACTTAAAACTCAACACCCAAAAAAATGAATAATCCAATTTAAAAAATGGAGAGAAGACATGAGCAGACATTTTCCAAAGAACACATACAAATGGCCAATAGACACATGAATATCACTTATCATTAGGGAAATGCAAATCAAAACTACAATGAGATATCACTTCACACCTGTCAGAATGGCTAAAATTAACACAAGAAACAACAGGTGTTGGCAAGGATGCAGAGAAAGGAGAACCCTCTTGCACTCTTGGTGGGAATGAAAACTGGTGAAGCCACTCTGAAGAACAGGATGGAAGTTCCTCAAAAAGTTAAAAATAGAACTACCCTATGACCCAATAACTGCACTAGTAGGTATTTACCCAAAGTACAAAAATACTAATTCAAAGGGGTACATGCACCCCTATGTTTATAGCAGCATTATCTACAATAGCCAAATTATGGAAACAGCCCATGTGTTCATCGACTGATGAATGGACAAGATGTGTGTGTGTGTGTGTGTGTGTGTGTGTGTGTGATGGAATATCACTCAGCCATAAAAAAGAATGAAATCTTGCCAATTGCAATGACATGGATGGAGCTAGAGAGCATTATTCTTAGGGAAATAAGTCAGTCAGAGAAAGACAAATACCATACGATTTCACTCATATGTGGAATTTAAGAAACAAAACAAATGAGCAGAGGGGAAAAAAGAGAGGGAAGGAAACCAAGAAACAGACTCTCAACTATATAGAACAAACTGATGGTTACCAGGAGGGAGGTGGGTCAGGGGATGGGTCAAATAGGTGATAGGGATTAAGGAGGACACTTGTCATGATGAGCACCGGGTGACATACGAAGTGTTGAATCACTGCATTGTATACCTGAAACTAATATTATACCGTGTGTTAATAACTGGAATTTAAATAAAAACTTAAAACAAAAAGAATCTGCTGTCCCAGATTTGAATCCTTACTGACCATTGTCTTGCTTTCCCCAAACAGATTTCTTGCGGTATGCATGACACTGACCTCAAAATAGTGACACTGAGAGAGCAATAAATTCCAGCATAATTCGGGTAATTGTACAGACAGTAAACTCTCAAGAGTCCATGTGACTTGCCCATAAGGAAGT
The DNA here is from genome assembly GCA_028534135.1 of Potos flavus. NCBI lineage: Eukaryota > Metazoa > Chordata > Mammalia > Carnivora > Procyonidae > Potos > Potos flavus. Next base: position 124,383,226 of record CM052899.1, on the reverse strand, counting down.
TCTTGGTCACTGCAGCCTGGAGTAATAATCTTCACACCTCTGTCCCCATGGACTCCCTGCTACCCTCGTTCCTACAGTCCTCACTTTCCCAACCCATTCCTATTCCTTAGGCTGGAAAACTGATTTGGATCCCTTAGAGGGCTTTTAAATAAAAATAAAATGGAAACAAAAATTTAAGACAATGATTATTGGCATCGTGTAGAAAGAAGCCAGGCATCTGAACTAAAACCTGTATCAGAAGCATATTTTATAATGCCAAAAATGAGTTTCAAATGAGGATACCAGACTCTTGCTGCTGCAAATATAGCAAAAGGTATAAGGAATGACTCTTCCAATTTCACATGTTTTGTGACCAGGCCACCACAAAGAGTTCTATTAATTTATGTCAGCTGAGCATTTCTCCAATATTCAACACATCCTGCGAAATAAAATAATGGGAGATGGCATCTCACGGAAGCCACTCACAAACAGCTGCAGGGGCTGGCTATTTGGTTTTGGGTTTGGTTTTTTTTTATCTCTAGAACAAATTTCCAACAAGACTCTGTCAATAATTCCTTATATTATATCCTTTTGCCTGATGGTTTATTGTCAATAAGTAAAATAAAGATAACAAATTTGCTTCATGCTAGAGAAGCTATTATTCTAAGTCTTCAAAGGGCAAAAGAGTAAAACACCAGAAATACGGAGAGATATGAATTCACTTAATGGAGTTACTGTATAGGAAATTTGCAAATGTGTATCATTCTATTATCTGTGGTGAAAAGACAAGGAAAAGGGAGCGAGTTCAGCATATTTATAATCTGCTGGCACACCCATAAAGCAGTAAGAATAATAATATAGCAACCAGTCAATACCACCTGGCTCCAAAAATTTTTTGATTCCTGGTTTTGGTTAAACTCTGTCTCCCTAAGCAAGGGAGGGAATTGAACTGATAACAGTTGGACCACCCCCACTCACCCACGCATCCACTTCTCTGCGTGGATCTTAGACTAACTCAACAAAAGAGAAGCCCTAGCTCTGATGTAGCAGTCTTTGGAACATTACAGGTGAATGACAGGGCTGCCCTATAAGGCTAGGCAGTCTGAAGGATGCATAAAGGCTCCTGGACAACAGGGTAAAACCCAGCCTAACTCTCATTACCAGTAATGTGTCTGACTCAAGCCTGTGTCCAGCTGGAGGGGGCATCTTCATCTTCTTTGTCTGCTCAGACAGAGTGCCTTTTTCCATTTCATTAAAAGGGGCCATATAGGAACTACTACTCTATTATGAGTCTAAGCTCCAGCATTACTTTCCTACATTATGGAAGTTTAGGCCTTTCTTTCTTCATGATGATCTTTATATGCATGTCTGTAATTAACACTTATCATATGGCTTAGTTTATTTGCATATCTATCTTCTTACAGGACTGCAAGATTCCTGAAAGTAGTCATATTCCCCTCTTTATCCTGTCCTTAGCACAGAACCTGGTGCAAAATAATTTATGCCAATGCTTGAAAAACATATGCTTGTTGTATGAATGTTTGGAAAGATGGATGAATGGATGGATGGATGGATGGATGGATGGATAGATGGATGGATGAAATCCACAAAGGATCTATCAAGAACATGAGAATGAGCTTGGAGCCAGGGCAGCGGATTCTTCTTCCTGCTCTTTCTCTATCCTTTAATACTATTGGTGAGAGAACAGAGAACAAAAGTCAAAATTGTTCAGGGGAGATTTTGTTAATGATAGCATTCCTCTCTCAGTAAGCCTGCACAACTGTTTGTGACTAACAGTGTCCTATATTTTTAGAGGCTGTGCTGGGTATCTTCCATTTGCCCCTTCAGATCAAATATCCATCCTTCCTCCCACTCGGTGCCCCAGGAAGCTAACTTACATGGGCTACATCAAGGGACTTAAGGAACACTGCGACAGGTTAGTCTGGGGTGCCTTATGTTGGCTCTCCCGGCCCCTTCTCTTCAGACATTTTCTGTGCATGTTCCTTTAAGTGAGAGAATATAGAAGGAAATATCATCCTTCCCAAAATTCCCCTGTACGTCTGGTGAGACTTTTACTAATCGTGAACCGTTAGACAAGCGCTGTAACACTTGTGTGGAAAGCAACCTTAATGGAACCTTCATTTCCTTGGAAACCAGCCCCTGGTGCAGAGCGTCACATACTTGAATATCAACAGCAGCAAATCCACTCTAAAAACATTAGAACAAACGAATGTCTCCAAATTAACCAAACTGAATGCTTTGATCGTTGTGATTTATTATCCTCACTAGAGGCAAGCTGGGGGTCCTTTCTTTTGAAGCTTGTTCTCTAATCCATTGCTTCCCAAACTTTTTCAAAAGAAAGCATACATAGAAAAGTATGCCATGTGCAGTGCCCAGCAGAGCTAACAGTTGAGGCTGTTTGCGGCTACAGACTTCCAGCTTGGGGGCTTCAGCCCCAGAATCAACTGCAGCACTAAATGCTGAAGGGATAAGTATCTCAGCACATTTGCATCTGTGTGTAGGGCACAGAGAAGACACCAGGCCTGGACACAGACACACAGCATCAACTACCCATATCCTCGACACTGAATCCCAGACACAAGAGGCTGCGCTAGAACCACAACCTCCATGCCTCTAGAAACTGGATGGCACTGTGGCCAGCACTGCTACTATCTTGGAATGGACATTGTGTGCCTTATCTCACAGAGCTGGCACAGTGATTTGGTCTGCTGTTTCCAAAGAGTAGCCTCCAAGCCTGGTTATCTGGGCCCGCTAGGAAATTACATCATCTTTTTATTCAATGATCTAAATTCATTCACATTGTTCTAAATTCAAAGCAGTACAACAAGGTATGCAAGAAGGTTCACTCCCTTTTCCTTTGCACCCTGTTGCTCCTCACAACCTTTAGGTAACCATTCCTAAAGTTCACATATGCTCCCAGCATTTCTTTTTGTAGACATAATAAATACAAATATTCTTACAACGTTCTTTTCTTACACAAAAGGTAATATGCTAGCATATATCCTATGTGTGTATATGTGCATTCTTTTGCACATATATATTGGTTTTTTTCTCAATAAAACATCTATATGAGTATATAAAAGGTTCTCTCATCCTCTCTTACAATGGCATAGATTTCCATTTGTGGATGTATCACAGTTTATTTTAACCAGTATCTATTAATGTTTATCTGGCTCAGATGCCCTTCAACAGATGAATGGATAAAGAAGATGTGGTCCATATATACAATGGAATATTATGCCTCCATCAGAAAGGATGAATACCCAACTTTTGTTTCAACATGGACTGGACTGGAGGAGATTATGCTGAGTGAAATAAGTCAAGCAGAGAGAGTCAATTATCCTATGGTCTCACTTACATGCGGAGCATAAGGAAAAACATGGAGGACATTGTGAGAGGAAAGGGAGGGGTGAATTGGAGGAAATCGAAGGGGCGATGAACCATGAGAGACTGTGAACTCTGAGCAACAGACTGAGGGTTTTGGAGGGGTAGGGGTGGGGGGTTGGGTGAGCCTGGTGGTGGGTATTGAGGAGGGCACGTATTGCATGGAGCACTGGGTGTGGTACATGAACAGTGAATCTTGTAACACTGAAAAAATAAAATAAAAGTATTTGGAAAAAAAAATGTTTATCTGGCTCATTCCCAATTTTTTTTTTGCCATGGTAAACAACAAAGGCATATGTCATTTTTATGTATGTAGATATGCCTTTAGAAGAAATTCTCAGAAACAGGATTGCTGAATCCAAGGACAGGTGCCTTTGTAATTTTGATAAGTACTGTCAAATTTCCCTCCATAAAGATTTATCACTTTGCACCCCCACCATCAACGTCTGAGGGCGCTTTTTCCCCACAGCCTTGCCAACAGAATTTATCCAACTTTTGGATTTTTGCTCATGCGATAAGTTGAAAATTATATCTTAGTGTAGTTTCAAATTTCATATATTATGAGGGAAGTTTACTATCTTTTCATTTGTTTAAGGCCATCTGCATTTCCTAACAATAAATCCTCTTTCTGCTGGAATTAGCTAGAGCTGGTTTCTGTTGCTACATATGTTAATTAACACTATTTAAAAAGCCTTTCTCCTGGAAGCCAGTGTGTTTCTCCACTGATTTATTGTTATATTGGTCCTTGAAGGGCCAAACTGGAAGAGCTGGTTTTACCATAAGTATCTATCCTTCTAGAGATAAAGGAAAAGGAGTCAAAAGTGATTGTAAGTGGCCTCTACCTCCAGCATTGGCTCCAGCTTCTGAGACTTTATCAGGTTTTGCCGCTAAGTGCTTGAGTTGAAAAGAAACAATGTGGTGGCCTGTTAATACACCATTTTTTGAAGTTCTAGCTCCACTTTATGGTTCAATAACTTCAAAACATCCACAGATTTCACATTCTTATATCTTCTTCCTGTTTGCTTTCTCCTCTTGCCTTCCTTTTATTCTTTCTTCCTTCTTTATTATTTCGGAACATGACAATCCTTATAAATTCAGGGGCTGGGTGGAGTTGATCAAACCATCATAATTTTCCTCAATTCTCCCCTAGTATACATTGTTTTCCCAATGGACTTCAAAACTTCTGCAAAGTCTTGATATTTAGCCTGACATATGGATTCCTCCAAGTCAGTATCTCAACTTGGAGAAAATCAGGACTAGGAGAAGTCCATGCTGAAGGGACAAAGCTGGAGGGAACTCTCTTGGCCCCAGAATCCAATTCCAATCAAGCAGACTGGCAAAATCCCAGCACAAAGCAAGCAGTGGATATTACTGAAAGGTTCAAACCAGCAGACAGGACTCAACACCAGAAAATCTAACCGGATACAGCACTGTTTTATAGGGAAACTCCAGCAAATCTGCCCAGACATGATGGTAGAATTCATGGGCATAGGCAGGGGTAAATATAGGATATGGGAACTAGCATCAAGTAGAAAGAAGGGGTGCTAATATGGAGTTCAGAGTTGATTACTGGTGCAGATAGGATTATGTAAATAGAAAAGAACTGTTGAGTGAGGAGTCAAGGAAAAAGGTTAGTACTCAAGCCAAGGACCAATTAATAATAAGGAAAAAGTGCTACCAAGAGCTACATGAAAACCTAAAACTGAGCCCACATTTTTACATGGTCATTCTGATGAAATATTTTTAACATTGGCCTATAAAACAAGCCTTTAAAATCTCAATCTTTAAAGTAACATCAGCAAGATTGCAGGGTAGGAAGCCCTGATCCCTCCATTCTCCCACAAACACATTGATTCAGCACCAATTCACAGACAAATTCTCTTTGCAAGAAATCCAGAAACTAACTGAAAGGATCCTGTACCCTGCGTGAATGTGAAACTCTACTCACCAAAGCTGATAGGAAGATTTGGCACACAAGCTCAACCAAATCCTTACTGGAAGAATGCCATCCAATCAGGAAGAGATCCCCTAGTTCCAGCTTTTCCCAGGGGAGAGAAAAAGCTGGTTTATATGTCCAACATCCCCAAATTTCCTGAAGGGGCTCCACAAAGACTGGCTTCTGTCTTGCCAATCTTGGAGCTCTGATGGGCTCAGCACAGTCCAACCACCTAGGGAAGAATGGAGACAGCAGCTTGAACTGGTAAATTCCACAGCTCCTCCTTTACCTCAGCAAAGAGCAAACAGATAAAAAGCACAGGTCCCAGCTTCTCCTTGGGGAGGGAAAGAGTTGGTCCAGGTACCCAACTTTTCCAGGAGCTGCCAAAAGATTAACTTCTGACTTGCCTGTCTCAAAATGCTGAATAGGCCTGGTATTATCTAACTTCCTAGGTGCTAGTGAGAACAGAGACAGAGATGTAGGCAGGCAATTGTCCTAGCATTCCCTCCCAGTTCAGTCCAGAATAAGTGGAAGAAAAACTCAGGTTGGATGGAGCATCCAATGAGCCAAATCTTCTGGAGGCTACCCAAGGAACTGGCTTCAGTCTCACTTGTCCCAGTATCCAGTTGGGATTCCTTATACACTAGATACCTGGGCTTGCAAAGAACAAAGAAAGTGAGCTGGCCTATTCAGAAGGTTGGAAAGGCCCGTCAGAATCTCTGGCCAAGCTGATTGGTGGGGGTCTTCTCCTTGTACAAAGCCAGACTATGACACTGGGAGAGGTAGCTGCTTTGTCTAAATGTGTGGATACCAACACAGAAAGTCAAGGAAAATCAAGGATCAAGCAAAGATATTCTAAATACCTTGTCACCAAAGGAATAAGGTAAATCTCCAAACACTGGCCCTAATGAAATGGTGTATATGATTTACCTGGCAGAGAATAAAGGATAAAAATCACATGATTGTCCCAATAGGTACAAAAAAAGTGTTTGGCAAAATTCAATACCACTTTATGATAAATTATAATACCTTCAACAAATGGTGTTGGGAAGACTGGATATCCGCATGCAAATTGGACCCTTATACCATACATAAAAATCAATTCAAAGTAAATTAAAGACTTAAATATGAGACCTGAAATTATAAAACTTCCTAGAAGAAAACAGAAGAAAAGCTTCATGGCATCGCTCTTAGCAATGATTTCATGGATATAACACTAAAAGCACAGGCAACAAAAGTAAAAATAAACAAACAGGACTATATCAAACTAAAAGCTTTCTGCACATCAAACAAGTCAATCAACAGAGTAAAAAGGCAACCTATGGGATGGGGAAAAATATCTACAAGCAATATATCTGATAAAGGGCTAACCTTTAAAATATATGAACTCCTACAAGTCAACAACAAAAGAAATTAATAACTGGGTTTTAAAATGGGCTGAGAACTTGAATACGCATTTCTCCAAAGAAGACATACAAATGGCCAACAGTGTATGAAAAAATGCTTAACATCACCAATCATTAGGGAAATGCAAATCAAAACAAGATATTACTTTACACCTGTCTAGATGGCTACTACCAAAATATGAAAGACGAAAAGTGTCTGCAAGGCAATGTCCACAACAGCCAAACTATGGAAAGAGCCCAGATGTCCATCAACAGATGAATGGATAAAGAAAATGTGATCTATATATAGATTCACACACAATGGAATATTACGCAGCCATCAAAAAATGAAATCTTGCCATTTGCAATGACATGGATGGAACTAGAGCGTATTATGCTAAGTGAAATAAGTCAATTACAGAAAGACAATTATGATACAATGTCACTGATATGTGGAATTTAAGAAACAAAACAGGATTATAGGGGAAGAGAGGAAAAAACAAAACAAGATGAAACCAGAGAGGGAGACAAACCATTAGAGACTCTTAATCATAGAAAATGAACTGAAGGTTGCTGGAAGGGAGGGAGGGCAGTGAGGCGATGGGGTAACTGGGTGATGGACATTAAGGAGGGCATGTGATGTAATGAACAGGGGATATTATATAAGACTGATGAATCACAGATATGTACCTCTGAAACCAGTAATACATTATATGTTAATTAACTGAATTTAAATTTAAAAATGTCTAAAAATTTTTTTAAGTGTCTGCAAGGACGTAAAGAAATTGGGAGTCTTTATTCACTGTTAGTGGAAATGCAAAATGGTGCAGCTGCTTTGGACAACAGTGTGGAGATAATTCAAAGAATTAAAAACAGAACTACTAGATGGTTGCACACATTAGATGTGCACTACTAGATGGTTGCACTACTAGACTGATTGACCAACAATATGAATATACTTAAAACTACTCAACTCTACACTTAAAATGGTTAATATAAATTTTAAATGGTTAATGTAAATTTTATGTTGCATGTATTTTATAATGCAAAACTAAAAAATGGTTAAAATTATTAAAAAAAAGAAAAGAGTGATGAATGATAGGAATTATGAATGCCATGGCACACATTACTTGCTAATTTTGAAAAATAAAAGCAGTGTAAGTTTCTCATGTTAATGAACCACCTTGAAAGAGAGCAATGTCAAACCTTCTGCTTCACTAGGACTCTCTCTCGGTACATTCTCTAGGCCCAAGTACTAATGGTGGACCCTAAATGGCCTCCCCAAGAGGGTGTGGCACGTGGGGGCCCAAGAGTTGAGGCCAGAATTCCAGGTTATACTTTGGCTGAACAGGGTTATATCAAGCCCCACTGAATACGCTATGCCATCAGAATACCCTCAGAGCACGGACAGCCCTTGAAATTTATGAGAAGGTTTAAGTCCATGAATTTGGCAAGAACAAACTTGAAAGACCAGAAGGAGAAACACATGAACCATCTCTTTTCCCTCCAGTCCGGAGCCAGCATCTGGCTTCATGTGCAGCTGGTCTTACTCACTCAGGCCCAGCCAGATTTCCAATGATGAATCACAGGGTGGAACACAATAAGTGATATTTTTCTGGATTACATCAGATCTCATGGAACTTTTATATAGGATAGCTGATTACATAAGATTCTAACAATCCACATGGAAAGCACTTGCTTATTTTACATTTCTTCATTTTCTTAACTGGTTTTCATGGCATATGTAAAATTATGGTTCAAAATAAATTCTTCCCCAATGCAGAAGCAAAACAACCTACCTCTTCAAACTTCCTTTACTCAGAATCTAGATCACTGAAAGAATATAGATCTCAACTAAGTACAAAAATAATAATTAATCTATTACAAGTGAGAGCATTGGATTTGGTTAATTTTCTATTTAGTTCTCTCTTACTACCCTTCTATCACAAGTATGTTTCATGTGCCCCCCCCAAAACCTGTCCTTGGGACACAAGTGGAACCACATGCACTAGCTACTGTCATCAGCATGGCCTCCCCGATGTCCAATTAGGGTTAGGTCTTCAGCAGCTGGGGCTGTCAATAACATTAGTAAGTTAAACACACGTAGTTTCATTTGGGGGCGGGGTTTTTTTCTGTCTTAAACCCTCTAATCTGGGCATTTGCAAACCAGCCATAACAGAGGTGTCCACTGAGCATTCATCAGACATTAACTAATTCATTTGCTACACTTTCCCCTCTGGGGGTACTGGCATGGAATACAACACCTGTCAGGACACTCTTGCAGAATTACTGGAACAATCTTGACAGGATACTAATATTGTGTCTTGATAATTTATTGAAACCACCTGGTTTCAGATAGCTTACTCTGGATAATACCATGAATGTGGTTATTTTGAAATTTTTCAAACCTACAGAAAAACTGAAGAAATAGTGTAAGGATCAATCACATATCTTTCCTCTAGATTCACCCATTTTAAACATTTTGCCACATTTGCTTTATCTCACTCTCAGGGTGTGTCTCTGTGTGCTACCATTTGAAAAAACTGCAAATATCATAATACTTCAACCCTAAATATTTTAGCACTTATATTTCAATAAGAACATCCTCCTACATAAGCACAATATTATTATTGTATTCAAAATATTTAAACTTCATACAATATCATTGAATATATAGTCCATGTTCAAACTTTTCCCATTGACCCAATAAAGTCCTTAAAGCTGTTTTTCTTTTTTTAATGTCCAGGATCCAATCAAGGATGATGCATTGCATTTTGTTACCATATCTTTCCACTTTCCTTTCATCTGAAACAGTGCTCCCCATCATCTTCCTCCCACCCCCAGCTCTGGGGGGGGGGGTCTTTTATTACATTGGCACTTTTTAAGAGTCCAGGTCAGTGGTTTCGTAAAATGTTCCATAACATGTATTTACCTGACATTTCCCTATGATTCGATTCAGGCTGAACGTTTTTGGCAAGATTTTGGCAACATTATGTAAGTGACGCTGTGTCATCCCCATTACATCACATCAGGAAACATAAAATATCTCATTATTGATGATATTTTGATTGCTTAATAAGGAGTTTAGCATATTTTTTCATTGTAAAGGTAATTTTGCCCTTTGAAATAAATAATAAATGACACTTGAAGATGATGTGAATATTCATATATACATGACTTTATTTTTTTAATTTAATTTTATTTTTTCAGTGTTCCAAGATTCATTGTTTATGCACCACACCCAGTGCTCCATGCAATATGTGCCCTCCTTAATACCCACCACCAGGCTCACCCATCCCCTCCCCTCCAAAACCCTCAGTTTGTTTCTCAGAGTCCACAGTCTCTCATGGTTCATCTCCGCCTCTGATTTACCCCGATTCACTTTTCCTTTCCTTCTCCTAATGTCCTCCATGTTATTCCTTATGCTCCACAAGTAAGTGAAACCATATGATAATTGACTTTCTCTGCTTGACTTATTTCACTCAGCATAATCTCCTCCATTCCCGTCCATGTTGATACAAAAGTTGGGTATTCATCCTTTCTGATGGAGGCATAATATTCCATTGTATATATGGACCACATCTTCTTTATCCATTCGACTTTATTTTTTAGAGCAGTTTTAGGTTCACAGCATCAATGAGCAGAAGTTACAGAGATTTTCCATATATCTCCTGCTCCCCCATGCAGAACCTCCCCACATTACTGATATTCTCCACCAGATGGTTACATTTATTATAAATGATGAACTTACACTAAAACATCCTTATCACCCAAACTTCATAGTTTACATTAGGGTTCACTCTCTGTGTACATTCTGTGGGTGCTGACAAATGTCTAACAACAGGTATGCACCGTTATAGTATCATACAGAGTCGTTTCACTGCCCTAAAAATTCTCTATGCTCTATTTATCCCTCCCTCCCCACTAACCCAGGCAATCATTGATCTTTTTACTGTCTCTAAGTTTTGCCTTTTTTAGAATGTAATATTTTGCAATCATACTGTGTGTAGCCTCCTCAGATGGCTTATTTCACTTGGTAGTGTGCACTTGAGATTCCTCCCAGTCTTTTCATGGCTGGTAGCTCGTTTCATTTTAGTTCTGAATAATATTCTATTATCTGGATGTACCACAGTTTATTTATCCACCTACTGAAGGACTTCCAAGTTTGGGGAGTTCTGAATAAAGATGCTATATAAGCATCTGTATGCAGTATTTTGTTTGGACCTAAGTTTTTAGCTCCTTTGGGTAAATACCAAGAAGTACAACTGCTGGACCATATGTTGAATGTCCTTTCCCCCGACAACTTTTCAGCTGTTGGTTTAAGGATCCATTAATGACTCTTGCCTGCACTGATTATTATAATGTTGGGGGTAAAATGATGATTTTCCTCATCATTTCTTCCACATGTATTAGCTGGCACTCTTTTGTAAAGAAGAGCTTTTACTGCACCTACCACCATGGCCACCACTATGAAACTTAATGATTCTTTTAAAATTCATTATGTTATAATCTATTCTGTCATTTTTTGACACTCATATTTTCAGATGGTCAGACAGACCTGCTTAAAGCTAGGAAAATTTATGATTTTACTATATTATTACACACTATAATTCATTACAAGTAATCAGCTATGCTATATTAAAATACCAGTTTTAACCTCTAGTCCCTTTTCATTGGGAATTTGGATTATATATCCAAATGCTCCCCAAGCACTCCACCTTTGGAACCATCTTTCTCCTTATCAAACAAAGTAACTTATGCTCCTAGCATCCCAAATAGTTGGAAATCCAGCAGCATCCCCAACATTTTCAAAAGTTTGGGACAGTATGAGGGAGAAACGGTCTTCTATAATTACCTTCTTCTCTCAGGGAAGCCCAATTCTGGATCCCTTCAGATCAACCCAATGCCACTGTGCATGTTGCCATCCCATGCCTTATTTCCCCCAACTACAGATTCAGTACCTTCCTCATTTTTCAAGGCTGTGCTGAAAATATAGAGTTAGCACAATACCAAATAGGAAGTAACTTAATGGTCAGATCAGATGTCATTGCTCTAGGACTCTTCTCTGAGCTCCCTCCCTGGGCCATTCATTGCTTTCATTCTCCCTACTCTATCTACCATAGCTCCTTTCCATATCATCTCCATCTCTAAGACAAGCACTAGGAAAGTACAAATGGAGTGACCACAGCAAACGCTTCATTCATGGGCTAAGTCTAGAGTCACTCAACAAAGTTTTTAAGTTCCCCAGTGGATGACAACATTTTCCTCTTTGCCTCCAATCATCTTACCTATGAATAAACAGCCTTTCAACCACTTTCCTACCTTCTCACCTTGGCAACCTATCCTTACATCATCTGCAGCCATGGCCCCCCTGGCACCCCCTAGCACCCTACTGGCTAGTCCCACGTGGCCATCCCTCCTGGCTCACAGTAAGCTCAGGGTAAGACTCTTAGTAGCACTTTTCTTGCAGCCACCTGCTCCTTATGGCCACCCCTCCCTTCCTCCTATCACTGTTCATAGCTCTCTATATGAAAAAGCCAGCAATCTGCTGCACTGGACCCACTTCCTTACACACAGACTGTTGAAGGTTCCTTTGTGACCAACCTAATGCATCTGACTGCAGGATAGGAGGGGCTATTGAGTCACAACTGCAATTATGAGTTAGGTCATTCCAAGTCCCAGCAAGAGAGACAGAGAGACATGGGGAATGTTATCCTTCCCCGGAAATAAATACATGATGAATATATGGGATTGACTCACTATGTCAGAAGTCATATACACTTACACACACATACATATACACACACAGACATGCACACACTTCTACTTATGTTACTCCTGCCTATGGCATCTAAAGGAAGGAAGGAAGTAAAAATTGCTGTTAAAAGGATAAGGAAGTCAATAATCTAACTTGCAGCAAACACAGTGTCAGCTCCACTAAGTAGCACTGACTTTCCTGGGTCATTATGAATTTTCTACCTCATTTGGTGCACATGACCTGGCCCGATGCCATGGCAGTGAGAACTTTAGCCAAACAATTACAAGCAAAATGATGAGGAAACAGAACTTAGGCCTTAGCCTTGGGCCTAGATGCTGGACTGCACTGAAATATAAAACAACCATTAACTAAGTGTCTGTGAGTCCATTTTTTGTTGAGAGACTTTTGATACATAAATACAGTCAGGGGACTGAGGAGGGATTAATCAATAATACCCTTTCTAGGCAGAATAACGGTCCCCTTGAAGACATCCACATCCTCATTCCCAGACCTGTGAGTATGTTACCTTACATGTCAAAAGGGACTTTGTTAGAGATCTTGAGATGAGTAGATTATCCTAGAATATCCAGATGGGCCCAGTATGAGCATGAGAGTCTTGTAAAAGATGGAAGAGGGAGGCAGAAGTTCAAAGTCAGAAAGAGATTTGAAGATGCTACACTGATGGACTTGAAAATGGAGAAAGTGACCATGAGCCAAGGAATGTGGGTAGCTTCTAGAGATTGAAAAAGACAAGAAAATGGATTCTTGATGCCTCCATAGCCTCCGGAAAAAAATGCGGCCCAGTAACTCCCTGATTTTAGCTCAGGAAGAGCCATTTCAGCTTCTGATCTCCAGACTTATAAGATTATAAATTTTTATTGTCTTAAACCAGTAAATTTGTGATAATTTGTTACAACAGCAATAGGAAACTAATACACTCTTCTTCCCCAGTTGAATTTCGCACAAATTAGGAGAAAGACAAGGGATAAAGTACAGAGCAAGATATCACCTTTACCGCTGATAAAGCTGAGAGTAGTAACTGTGACTCAGGTACACAAAGATAAGGACCCTAAACCAACCCCCGGATTAGACAGACTTCGCCACCAGCCAACTGTCATCTGAGGCCTGTCCCTGCAAAATTTATGGCAGGAGGTGCAATGGGGAGCAAAATATATGCTTCCAGTTGGCAACCAGACTTGAAAGAGAAAAAGGAGAGAAAGAGACAAAGCTGGGCAACCCAAGGTTGTCATCCCAAATGCCCCAGTCAAGTAATTCACCCCTTCTCCCCAGAGGGGGAGTAAATGAGGAGATTCACTGAAGCTAATAGATGTCCTTCTATGTGGAAATAAAAGAGAAAGGAAATATGTTTAATTTACTGCACACCCCAGGTATTGCTCCTTTCAACCAGGATATATTATTCCCTAGGTCATACATTTTTTTTAAGGGCTGACTTCCTTTTTTTTTTTTTTTAAGATTTTATTTATTTTCTTATTTGAGAGAGAGAGAGAGAATGCACACAGGGCTCGAGGTGGGGCTCCATCCTAGGACCTGAGATCATGACCTGAGCCGAAACCAAGAGTCAGGCACTTAACAGACTGAGCCACCCTGGCACCCCCTTGGACCATATATTATTCAGAGAGACATTATATTATAGGCGTTAAGAGCATTACTCTATAGTCCGTTTGCCAGAATTCACATACTAGCTTCATCACATTCTGGCAAATTGCTTACTCCTACTGGGTCTCAGTTTTCTCAATTGGTTTAAAAGGCAGAGGAGAAGAGGATTGTGATATATTAACAACTTATTTCATAGTTTTGATGTAAGAATTATACAAAATAATAAGTGTAAAGTATTTAGCACAGTATCTAGCATAGAGTATGCATTCAACAACTGACTATTGATTATTATTGTTGCTAAGTACCATTTCTACATATTTCCATAAATTATACAAAGTTGTTACGGTTTGTTTTTGATTTTGGTTTGTTTTTTATTTTGTTATATTTACTTAAGGAACTAAAGAATCATTATAGAGAGTTTGATAGCTTATATTAGATCAGTGGTTCTCAACCAGGAATTCCTTCCAGGGAACATCTGGCAATATCTGAAGACACTTTCGGTTGTCACAACTGGGTATGCTACTGGCTTCTAGTGGATAGAGGCCAGAGATGCTGCTAAATATCCTACAATGCACAGGACAATCCCCACAGCAAAGAATTATCCAGCCCAAAATGTTTGTAGTGCCAAAGTTAAGAAATGCTGTTAGAAAACACTGGCATTGAGTTGCATGAGAAAAAGAACTTTTTTGTTTATATTCTATTTATTAGGCATCATCTGTACGTAATATATAAATCAAATACTGGAACACAGCCATGTAGCCCTGTGATACAATGAGAGGAAAAAGGTGAAACAGGCACATAAAAAATGGACACTGTTTTGTTGCATTTTCTTTCTTTCTTTTTCTTTCTTTTCTTTCTTTTTTCATTTGTTAAAAATAAGGAAATTCTTTTGGCTATTTCTTTTAAAACAAGACTTCAGCCCCATTACCCTATTCCCACACCTAATAATGAATATTTTTAGTCTCTCCATTATAATGCTGTTTTCTCATCAGCAGATGGCTACAGAAATACCTGTAGGGTGGAGGCTTCCATCCTATGGTCTATGGAAAACCTCAGATGAGTATGTGCAATAAGCCTCATCTAAAAACTGAAGACACAATTTTTCTCTTCTATGAACTATTTTCTTTTTTATTAATTTTGATTTTTATTTTTTTCTTATGTTCAATTAGCCAACATATAGTACATCATTAGTTTTTGATGTAGTGTTCAATGATTCATTAGTTGTGTATAACACCCAGTGCTCATCACCACACGTGCCCTCCTTAATACTCATTTCCCAGTTACCCCATCCTCCTACCCCTTCCCTTCTGTAATCCTCAGTTTGGTTCCCGGAGTCCAGAGTCTCTCATGGTATGAACTATTTTCTTATAAACGGAAGTGCTGTTATGATAGGTAACACAAACATTAAAACAAAAACATTACCATGTTAATAGTAACTTCTTGTCACTGGTATTTTCTCAATCTCAATAGAGATAAAAATATACCTATAATCTACCTATAATCTGCGGTATAAGTGTATCCTTGAAAGTTCTGGATGTAATGCTAGTGAACATTAAGTCTTTTTCAACATGTCATATGTATTGAGACTGTGATCTTTCTCAGACTTCATTACGGCCTTCCACTGTGTCCCACCCATGATGGCCAAAATGCCAAATAATTTAATTGCTTGCAATCGGAAAATCTTTGGTTAAATTCCTTTTGCTGTGGTCTTATTTAGCATTGAGAGAAAATTCTCCTTTCCCCTACATCTATTTCTGAACCCTCTCCTCACCCCAGCTCCAAATGGCTCATCTGTATATCTTAGCACAGTGTCCTATCTGGGTCTCGGTGGTCAATTTCTTCCTCATTTGATGCATATAACCTGGCCCAATGACATGTCAGTGAGAACCCTTAGCCAAACAATTACAAGCAAAAGTAATGATCAGAAACCTGGGAATGAAAAGCCAGCAATCTTCACTCTATTTCCTGAGCACGTGATTGTATGAACTGATACACCTGGACACTTTTGCTTACCTGAAGGAGAGGGAAGAGATGGTTACATGAGAGTACACAATTAAAAGTGGCTTAAACAACAGGGCTTATTAATTCAATGAACAAGAAGTCTAGAGGCAGAGCAATTCAAGCATTGGTGTAATATTTCATGGCATTATCAAGGACACATGGTTTTTTCCATCTTTCTTTTCTACTAATCACAGCTGATTGGCTTTTGATGTCAAGGTTGTCCCTTTGTGGTGCAGGAAGACTGCAATATCACAGTCATATCCAAAGGCAAATGAAGAAGGAAGTTTCTTCTTGCCCATGTCTTTTACCAGGAGGATAATCTTTCCCAGAAGTCTCTCCCTGGGAATTTTCCCAGAAGTTCCCCCCAGGGACCACTGATAAGGGAAGTTCATATGGCTAAGCTCAAGCTGCAAGAAGGCAGGGGAAACAAGCACTGAAATATCCGACCTCTATAGTGAAGACCTCTATAGCAAAGATTTAGGAATCTATCCCAGTGAAAGACAGGAACTGGAAAAAAGTGTGGTAAGTGCTTCCCACCAAGACCAAGGAACCAGGTATGGCCCCCTGATAGAGCCATAAATTCAAGCTGAAAGGGCACACATCTAGATTTTTAGGTCACACCTACTCTTGCTCTAACATCCACATTAGCTCCAGTTTCTCTTCTTAACTTACTGTTCCCTTTTTATTCAGTTATTCCCAAAGATCTTTATGCGACGAGTTTTCTTTATTGTCAAAGCAATTTAAATTCATTGTAGAAAAATAGAAAATACTAAAAAACCCAAGATAATTAGAGATAATTACTATTAATGTTAATAGTTTGGTATATATTCTTTTAAACATTCTTATATCAGCACTTGTATACACATTTTTAAAGGTATATTTCTTATAGTATTTTCTTTCACTGAAATTCATATAAGAATACAAGACAGATTACTGTGCTTAACTTTAAAAGTTTAACTATTTTAGGAAGCAAATTGAACTATTTAGAAAGTAGCCATTGCCAGCTGATAGACAAAGATAATAGGAAAAAGAAATAGTTTGGAATAGCATCAATTTAAAGTTAATTCATCAAGTTTATACATCAGTAAATGTGATGCTACACAGTATTTGGCTGAAGTGTAATGTTTGGTGAAATTAATTTCCAGCCCAGCATTTGAGACAAGAACACCATTAGCTTTCCATGCATACCCAGATTTGCTTTGACTATTACAGGCATAAATCATTCCTTTTATACCCCATTGTGAATAATGCTGTAGCATTAAAAGGATTTAGTGTATTAAACGTTCCGGTTTGCAAAAACATCCACATAAATTGCAGCTTCATCTTTTAGAGCTTTCTTTGAGCCTGAATCTCAAGTAATATATTCAAATTCCTTCTAAAAAGTCATTTCTCCAGTAGCAACTATAATAATTCTCAATTAATTAGCATCACAGAAACATTTTCCTTGCACTATGGGAAACACCTGCCCACATCTCACATATCACAGCTATCTTAACAGCTTGATAGAGTGATTTTGACCAGCCACCATGACTTTGCCCCTTTGATGCAGCCATTTGGTCATGGGGATGTTTTGATGTTCAAATTCCAGCTCTGTCATTTATCAGATGTTTTCTTAGGGGATACGGCTTACCCTTTATAGTGTCCATTTTCTCATTTGTAGAACAGAAATAGTAATATCTAGACTTATGGTGAGGATTAGATGAAATGTTTTTAAGTGCTTGTGTAGTACTTGGGATGTATTAATTGCTCAGTAAGTAGCAGCAATGACAAAACAGCAATGTGGTATTGATGATGGTGACAATGAAGAGCACATACAAAGCAGGACGAAAATGATGCTTGCCCCTACTCTGAAGGTCTGGTGCAGGGACTCCTAAACAGAAGTATCTTCAATAAGCTTAATTATGAATTAATCAAGCTTAAATCTGAAATTAACCCAAATTTAGGAAGAGAAAATTAAATTTACATAGACTTCAGCATCAAAAGAACATAGAAGAACACAATCAGATATTTGGCAGTGGCGCTTGCCAACCAAATATGATGCCATAGGCCAGATGTACTTTTCACATCTACCTCCATCCTCAGCTTAAGAAATGAATTGATTTTTATTGTACTGGTGACTTGCTTTTTGCCAAGTATTTGCTAGGTGCTCCTGTTTTTGCCTGGCTATGACAAAAGTTCTAGAAACTACTAATAAAGAGTCAGAGTATGCCCAACCATAAAAGAAGTATTTATGGCATAGAAGCAGGCACATAAAAAGGAAAAAAAAAATTATTGGTGAGGGGGAGACTGTAGTTTGGTATATGCTACAAACTCATGCAGAGAACAAAGATTAAATAAAGAACAACTACTATTTCCAGAGAGTTCTCATGAAAATTTTACCACCAGTATGCATGCAGTGCTAGGAACATATGTGGCTGCTTTAAAAGATTCTTCAGGGGGCGCCTGGGTGGCTCAGTGGGTTAAAGCCTCTGCCTTCGGCTCAGGTCATGATCTCAGGGTCCTGGGATCAAGCCCCGCATCGGGCTCTCTGCTCAGCAGGGAGCCTGCTTCCTCCTCTCCCTCTGCCTGCCTCTCTGCCTACTTGTGATCTCTCTCTGTCAAATAAATAAATAAAATCTTTAAAAAAATAAAATAAAATAAAAATAAAAGATTCTTCAGAAGCAAGAGGCAATTTCCACCTATCCAGGATAAAACTTGCTACTGTAGCATTTCCCTGTAAGAAAGAAATCAGAGTAGAAAGAGTTTGGTGTTGAGTTCTGCTCGGAAACTTTCCCACGACTATGGCTCCCATCCCCACTCAAGAGTCATTGCTTAAAAAAAACAGAGAAGAAAAAGCCATGTTGTCCTATGAATTAGACACAAAAAAAATTAGGTATAGTTTTTGCTGAGAGAGTAAAAAGAAAATAATTCTCTTACGAGGTGGGAATTTCTTAATTTCAAATGATTTCGCAGTTCAAGAAAGAAGGCACAACTATAAATTACCGCTCCATGAAAGAAGACATGGAAGCAGCCAGTAATTCAGATCTATTGATGGAATTTAGAGTTATTTTTCCATAGCATCTCTCATTAAAATGGTCACAATGATCACAGATCGTCTGCAGTGTGGTCATCTGGCATGGGAGTCCCCGTGTACCCATGATCGTGCATATGCATGTGGGTACAAAATTTTCAGGCAGCAGCTGATGGAAGAACAGTTGTCAGTGGTGTTTTTGAAATACACAATTCTATCTTGCATGACAAGCTCAGTGTACATCTGACACCGTTGTCTGAAATGTAGGTCCGGAAGGCTTAGTGACAAGGGTATGGGTGAAAATTTGATTTTGGCTCTGTGAAACCATTTAAGCATATGTCCACTTGTCTCCTTCTGTACTGGTGGCAGACCCTACTCAACAGATGGGGCAGGCTGTGGGGCTGAGAGTCAGAGAATGAGCATGGTTCGTATTGTCTGTCTTACAAACACCGCTCTGAGAAAGTTTTAGCACTCATTTCTCAGAGCACTTGGAAGTCTTACATTTAGCTTCAGGTTACTTTGTTTTCGAACTAGCCTGTAAAATACAGGTTCAAGTCCTTGAACACGGGAATATATAAGGAAGGGAATTTTGACCCTTTATGTTCTTGTCTGAAACCATAAGGGTAGGTAATATTAAATTTGAATTTAGTATCTTTGCAAATTTCAGACTGATGATTTATACGACGACTTAAAAAATTCTCAAATCAAGGTTGAGCGGGGGAGCTTTTCGATCACTGCATCTGATAAATGGGCGAGCACAGGCGCATGTGCACACACACATCAGTGTCACTCAGCGTCATTCATGGACTGATCAGTTCTCTGCAGGCCAGACTCCCTGTCCGAAAGAAAAAGAGGAATAATGGGAGGGAGGGAAAGAAGAAGGGAAAGAGGGAAAGAAAAAGGGAGGGAGGGAAGGTGCAAGGGAGAGAAGGAGAGAGGAACGCAGAAAAAAAGTATAAAAAGAAGTGGTTTGCACATGAAAACTTAAACTTCCAAAGTAGAAAGAACTCTTCAAAAATTAAGTACAAATCAAATTTCAGGAAATCACTTTGTATTTTTCCATAGATTTACAGCATTATTTTAGAAATGCTTTATCCAGTTTCTGACTGGATTTCAATGTCTCAATGCCCTTACTGCATTAAATTTTATTTTCATTTTTTCGTAAATGCTCCACGCAAACCATATTGCAAAGACAGTGCAGCACGGTAGTTAGGACAGATCTACGTTAGAATCCTGGCTCTGCTGCATACTCAGTGTGCCTTACAAAGGTTATCTACCCACTCACCAGTACAGTTGGCATTGTAACATCTGTCCCTTCCAGACTCAAATGAGGATAAATCAAGCTCCTGCATGTTCAGTGCCTAGTACAGTGCCTTGTCCAGAGTAACAGCTAAGAAATGTTAACTATCTGCTAAACCCCAGCTCTCGCCCCCTGTGACATATTAGAACCAGGGTAGCTTTTTAAAATACTGATACCTAAGCCCTCTCCCCTTCTGATGGAACCAGAATCTCTTGGATAGGCCTAAGCATCTACATTTTTTAATGCTCTCTTGATTATTTTAATGTGCAATCAGGGTTAAAAGCCACTTAAAACATTTTGTGGGCAAACACTGTGCCTATTTTGTTCACCACTGCATACTTAGGATCTAGCCCAGTACACAATAAAGGAAGGGCACTCAATGTGTGTGCTAAATGAATGAAAACAAAGTCTATTTGTTTAACATATCCCAAGGCAAATTAACAATAAATACCAATATTTTGAGTGTTTATAAGCCAAGAAATTGCAGTGTCTCAACAGAAAGTTGAGAATCCCAAAGCTTCCATATTTAACTTCCAAGCAAAGAAGCAAAGTGCCTTTGCAGTCACCACTGTACTATTTTGGGTAAACTAGAAGTAGCTCATCTTCTTTAATCAGCAAAGCAACTAAGAACAGCTCTTCGCAACAATTTCTAAAAACCTTACATTAGAGGAATAATTTTATGTCCTTGCAGCACACTTACAAGTACAAAAATTTTTGTCCACATTCAAGAAAGGATTAAAAGCCACAAAGCAACACCAAGTAAGTCAGGAACAATAACAATAGAGTTATTACCATGACTGAAAAACATCTCACATGATTTCTAAAAACTCACTCACTTATCCAATCATTCACTCAATCTTAGAGCAGAGTATCACTGTTCTAGAATTCTCTGTTGCCTTTTATTTGCTTCCCTATAAACCCATGAGACAAAGTTCTCACACATTCCAGTAAGCATCCAATGTCTTTCCACAGCCATTTTATCTCTTGCTAAGAGCAAACTGTACTCCCTTCTATAGGCACCTATAACCCTCTCAGTTCAAGGTTACATCTGATGGATATCTTTAAGACAGCAAGTAAACTTGACTGCAGAAAAAAAAATTATTCACTGCTTGCACTAGTCAGTTGCTTCTATAATAATACTATGTAACAAAACACCCCAAAACTCAGCAGTTTATAATAACAAGCATTTGTTCCCCTCCTCTTCTAGCTGTAAACTAGTTTAGCTAATCTAGACTGCATTCAGATGAGCTCATGTTCCGGAACAGCTGGGCATGGCTCCAGGCTACAAGTTGCAGATCCGTTCTACATGTCGTATTTCAGAGCCCAGGCCAAAGGGACATGTTCGTCTTGTGGGGTACTCACCAGGATGCAAAAAGAACAAGCCAACTGCAGAAGCACATATCAAGTATCTGTTCATGTCACATCTGACTACGTCTCAATGGCCAAAACAAGGTATATGGACAATCCAAAAATTGAGGTGAGGGGGAAGAAAGAAATGTACTCCAACCAGTATAAAGCCATGGCAAGTATACAGCTGTATAATTCTGTTAGTGAGAAATAAATAATTCAATCTACCACACTGAGCAAAATATAGTGGCATACAAGTTGAGAATCCCTGCCCTGGGGAGGCAAGAGAATATGATGATTTTACTCACCATACTTAGACCAGGTAGGTAGATATCTTTCCAGTTGGTTTCCCAAAACATAAAAACAAATTTCTGCCTGCTGGAATTTAAATTTTTACTATTAGAATCTTGTGCTTATTAAACAACTAAAATCAGAGAATCAGTTCTGGGAGACTCCCAATAAAACAGTATATTCACTGGCAGGCAGAATACTGGAACGGAGCAGGCACACCTAGGTTTGAATCCTGGCTCCTACGATCACAAGCAGTATAACTCTAAATATATTGTTTAAATCTCTGCATCCTTCAGGATTCTGTTTACTAGATTTTTTTTGTTCTTGTCACTTTGTTTCATGGTCTATAAATTGGAAATAGTACTGATTGCATAGAATGGCAGCAAGGATTAAATGAGCAAATGTCAGAAAAGCACCTGACACATGATTGGTGCTCAATTTATGTTGGTTCCCTTTCACCATGAGCATCAGAGCCCACTCATGAGATTGGCTGTTTATTCTCTTAATAACAGGGGAGAGGAAAGAGCAATGGTGAAAATACATCCTAGATTTCCTGACACAGTCCTTACCTTACTAAGTATTTTTATACTTATTACACAATGCATTCTTATTTCTTATTTAGAAAACACCATCATGCTCAGTTTCATGTGAGAAAGAAGATATTCACCGCCTCTCCTCTCAACCCCCTTCATTAATTCCCTCATGTCTAACTCTAGCACATACTTTACATAAATTTTCTTTACTCTGTAAAGGTTTCCTCGATCCTACTCTGCTCTCAGCTGGGCTGAGCGCCCCTCCTATAAGCATGCTGTAATTTGCCATCTTAACACTCATCATGCCATGTTGCAATCGCACATGTTGTGGACTCCCACTACATCGTAGACTCCTGTCTTGTTCATTGTGTTTGTGCAGCATATAAGAGACATTGATGGGCACCTATTATTTTTAACTGGCCAGCATTCAATCCTTCTTCTTGTGGTATCTCTTTAGTGATATTATTTTTATCCTTGGACTTAGCCTGGACTGAAAATGTACCCATGGGCTTTTACTAAAATAAAACAAATTCCCTCTTTTGCTCACAACAATTTGAGTTGGGTTTGGAACTTCCAACTGAAACAATCCTAGCATATAGAGATAACTAGTTCCTGGCAATGGGGTACTGCCAGTTCTGGGCCTGAAATATACAATTTGGTCAGTTAACATGGGATAGATTCTTTCTCTTCTGCCCCCAAGTGGGAGACAAGCTTGAGTTCATTAATGTAAGGGTGAGGGACATGGGGACCTGCGACAACAGACCAGGGTGCAGGGGCCTGAAGGACACCAAAACAGGAAGTGGGAAATGCAGAAGCCGCTGGAAGCAAATGTCCTCAGCCTCATTACTTGGTATGGGAATTACTATGTCCTTCCCAAAAAACACAGTCCCCTGGTGATGGGAGAAGAGGATCAAATAATTCCGCTTCAGGAAGAAACTGATATGTATTTTTAGGAGTGAATGGAACTCATTAGTACTGTGACATTCCCAGCGCAGGCCCAGTCACCGAGCTGCCTGTGTGCCTTTGATGCCGACGTGATACAGCTGCTCCCGCATGTTCACTCTGAAAGTAAAATCAGACACCTAATCCTCTCCCACAAGCCATTACATGTTAGAGATGTCCAGTTCTCCCCAGGCTGCTTAGAATCTTCAGACTTGTCTTTTTTTTTTTTTTTTTTCAGACATGTCAGTGCGGGTTTTCTTCTTTCTCCCTTACATTTCCATAGCGTCACAAAACTCTATGTAATTAAGGGATTTCCATCAGCAGTGATGTATTGCATGACTTATTAAGTAATTTGATAGTCTAAACCTCATTTTACATTCAAAGAAATGGGGTAGGCTGAAAGCAAATGGACCTTCCTGGATCCCCTTATGGCCATGTGGTTGTTGACAGCTTTCCAAGGGAACACCTGTGACAAAGCGGCTGCTGCACATTGATTATAGCCAGAATGGCACAGAAACAAGCATCTGAGCCCTTGGGCTTTTTGCACATATAAAACACAGTCTTCCCAAATATAAAAATACAATCCTTTCCAATTGCTTTCTGCCTGTAGGAAGAGGGGTGAGCAAAGCAGGGGCAGAATTTAGTCCCTGAAATCAAGAGCTGCCAATTTCTGATCAGGACCAAATCCAGGAGTGCTATGGTTTTCAAATCATGTTCTTCAACCTCTCTTCCCTCCAGTACAGGCCTGGCAGAAGCCTACTGGGTGCTCCATCATGATTAACTAGTTATTTCTTACCACCATCAATATTTTTCTTGAGGGTAATAATTCCTTCTTGCTCATTTCTCATTTTCAATAAGAACTAAGATTTTTAGGGGAGTATATTGGACAAAAGTCTCAGTGAATTGTTATTATTTTTAACATGAGTTATGTATGATTAGCTATTATCTCAAAGGGTCCTCTATGGTTTTAAGAATTTTAGTGGTGGCTCCAAAGTATCTCTCTGTCCTATGACTTTCAGCTTCAAGGTGATCCCTAAGAACTAGAGCAAGTTCTGCCTAAATGATGTGGGCCCTCAATTCACTTCATTGCTAGCTTTTATCCCTTTACCTCCTACATTTGTACCAAAGCTACAAAAACTATACTGAGTCTCAAAATAGGTCCACGATATAAATTTAAAAAGTATGTTCTCTGTTCTAAGCCAAGTCTCATGATGGTCAGTGACAGAAACCCAAGTCGAACTAGGTTAGGCAAAATCAGAATACATCAGCAAGCTTGGGTACTCAAATCTGGGTAGCCAAAAAGCCAGGCTGAGGGCCTAGCAGAAAACTGACAACCTGGCACTGGGATTACTGGGATTACTAGGATACCTCCAGGACTGTTTCTGTCTCTGTCTCTGTCTCTCTCTCTCAGTCAACTCAGATTATCATAACAAATTACCATGGGTGGCTTAATCAACATTATTTTCTCACAGTCCTGGAGGCTAGAAGCTCAAGTCCAGCGTGCCAGCATGACTAGGTTCTAGTGAGAGCTCTCTTCCTGTCTTGCAGATGGCCATGGCCACAATTCTCACTGTGTGCTCACATGGTCTTTCCTCGGTGTATGTATGTGGAGTGAAAGAGAGATCACTCTCTCTTGACTCTTCTTCTTTTTTTTTTTTTTTTTTTTTTTGACTCTTCTTCTTATAAGGGCACTAATCCCATAATGAGGACCCTCATCTAAATCTAATTATCTCCAAAGGCCCTATATCTAATACTATCGCATACGGGATTAGAGCTCCATAAATGACTTTGGTGGACACATTCTGCCCATAACTCTCCCTCTCTCTCTCTCTCTCTCTCTCTCTCTCTCTCTCTCTCTCTCTCACACACACACACACACACACACACACACACACACACACTTCTGCCAATGTCTATCTTTCAGTCTCCTTTTCTCCTCCCCCAGCTTGGTAAGAGATCTAACCACTGACCTCCCCACAACCCCCCACAAAGTCTCCTATTTCTATTCTCAGACTGGAAATGTAGCCACTCTCATTGGCTCCATATCCAAAAACTCTGGAGAAAGGCATTGTTTGTTTCGGCTTGGTTCTGATGTTCATCCCTAGAAAAATCAGCAGTGGCCAAGAAATAAAAGCTCCAATATTAAGTCGGATGATGGAAATGATTGGGAAGAAGAAGGAAGAAAGAAGAAGGAAGAAGGAAGAAGGAAGAAGGAAGAAGGAAGAAGGAAGAAGGAAGAAGGAAGAAGGAAGAAGAAGAAGAAGAAGAAGTGGACCTGCAAAAAGATGGCATCAGTCATTCAGCCAAAAGGCTAGACAGAGGAAGGAGCATCCCCAAGAAACCATACATGCAGTTGTTACAACTGATATTGTAAAGAATATAAGTCCATCAGTGATAAATATCAAGTAAAAATAGCAGGATAGTAAATGTGTCTATAGTATTATAACCATGTCATAAAAAATATAAACTTGGTATACACTTGATTAGGGCAGAAACCTCTCTACTTTATTCACTGCTGTATCTGAGCACAGTACCTGGCACATCACAGATGTTCAGTGAATACTTGTCAAATGAATGAATGCAGTAAAGTGGGCAGAGAACAATGACAGTAACTGTATATACCAAATATTAAAAGCAATTATCTCTCAATGTGAGATTATAGAAAACTTTAATTTTTTTTCTTGATACACTTTACAGAAAGTGTGTGTTACTTTTATTTTTTTAAGATTTTATTTATTTATTTGAGAAAGAGCATGCAAGCACAAGTTGGGGGGCCAGAGGCAGAGGAAGAAGCATACTCCCTGCTGAGCAGGGAGCCCTACAAGGGGCTCAATCCCAGGACCCCTAGATCATGACCTGAGCTGAAGGCAGACACCTAACCAACCAAGCCACTCAGATACCCCCAAAAGTTTGTGTAACTTTTAAAATCAGAAAAGCAAGGTTACTTTTAAAGAAGCTTTATGAGAAAATGAGTATTCTGTCTTTTGATGGAAAGAAAAGTCAGGATGTTGTCAAGTTCCCTTGACAGTGATTATGGGTTTTCCCTGAGAGGCTCTAGAGAGGGGAATAAGCAGGGTTTGCCTTCTCCAGCCCAAATCAGGTCACCTGGGTGGTGCAGGACCTCCTAGGAAGAAAAAGCTTGTTCAAAGCTGTTCTCACAGCTGTTCTGTTCTGTCCCCTGAGACTGGGATAACAGAGGGAGGACTCTGGTGGCTCCCAGACCCACTGTGATGGAATACCTCTCTAATCCAACATCTCACAATTATTTTCTGCATTTTCCATGGCAGCCACAGGTGAGCACTGAACTGAAAATCACCAAGGCCAACTGAGGCAAAGCTGCTGGCCTAACCAGGGTGAAAAGAAGTCAACTTGTTCTCCCCGGACGAATTGGGAGCTTGAAGAAATCATGGAGATCACCCAGTCCTTCCCTCATTTTACAGGGAAAGAAACTGAAGGGCAGGGTGATGAAGTGACTTTTGGAATGCTACTTAAACCTTTTGAACCTTGGCGTCCTCATCTGTCCAACACATGATTAAGATGGGCCTTAATGTACCCATCTTACTGTTCACTCATCTCAGCAGCCCAAAGAGACACAAATCCAAAAGCCTTAAGAAGAATGTTGGTCTTCTGTAATAAAGAGCAAAGGGAAAGGGGTGTGCCATAGGCAGGACACCCAGAGATATTTCCTAAAACTCTCTCTTGCATCTCTCTCCTTAAAGTCTGCTGCCTGACTAATTTGCAATTCACCTTTTTCTCACCTCAAAATCCCACCCAGCTGGCTTTTCTCTACCCTGGCCATCTTAACCTCCCCACTCAGATGGTTCCCCTGGAATGCCCTCTTGTGCAACTCAGTGAGGCTTCTTCAGATTCTCCCTCCACATCTCAACGCATCAGCACAACCAAGGGCCAGTTACTGACCAAGCAACCAAAACAAAACAAACAAACAAAAAAGGATTTTAAACATGTATAATTTATAGGTTTTTCTTTTATCCTTCACATATGTAATAGGTGCTAAGAATACCTACTTCAAAGAGTTGTCCGAGAAATAAATAAGGTAACCATGCCAAGTGCAGCGCTTAACATATCATGGATGCTGAGTAATGGCAGCTTGCTTCCCTCTTCCCGAGACACAAGAGGCTTGGCGAGTGAGTCCAAATACAGAAAAAGTGACTGAATGTTGGCAACACTAAAGGCAGTTCTTTTTCCCTTAAGGAGTGGTCCTAAGCAAAACTGCAATTAATTTTAGCATTCTTACAACCAACACCTCACCATTCCATCTTTACCCATTTGTTTCCTCCCTGGCTCTTCCCCATCTTCCCAATCTTTTGTCCTATTTTCTTAAGGCCTCGGTAGAAGAGCCAGGAAGTAGAGCTGATGAGGTCTTCACAGAGACCCCCTCAGTGCTCAATCCCTGACTTTAACCCAGCTTCCCTGTCTATAAACTCTCATACACCCATATACCTCTTCACAGCACTCACCACAACCATAAGCCACTGTTTGTATAATTACTTGTCTCTTCTAACAGGGCGTGAACTCCAGGAAGACAAGAACCATGCTGTCTTACTATTTGCTATATCCCATGATTATGTGCTATCATAGTATCTGGTGAAGAAAGGAAGGAAGGGAGGAAAGGAGGAAGGGAGGAAAGAAGAAGGTTGGGAGAATGCACAGTAATCTCACAAAGAGACCATTCCACCCCCAAAAAATTCATACCCACTTTGTTTTATGCCCACTCCTGACCTTCCAAGACACTTCCTGGACAATCAAAGTGTAATTGATACGAGCCTACTACATCTACCTCACCTTCCCACCTTTTTATCCTCCATCTGCTCCCAGCAATTTTTTTTTTGGTAGTGCACTGCTATCTTTACAGATGTAGGAGGTAGGGGAGCATTACACAAATGAATTTAGACTCAGCTTGAAGTACCCTATATTTGAGTCCTTTGACTATCCTGCCTTGTTGCTTAGCCATCTTCTCTAGTGGCTCTGCCTTCCTCTGTGAACTTCCCTTTTAAAATCTCTTACCCATCTCCCCCCCAATGCACACAAATTTCTATCTCTTTCTTTATGTAAAAGAATTCATCTCTCCTCAGTCTCTGAGGCCTAAACTTTTATTGGGTGAGAGTAGAGAGGTCGCACACTCAAGAGTATGCCAAAGCTTTGAAATCACAGCTTGCAAGGGCTTCAAGCAATGAGGAGGCCAAGAGAGCATCTATGTTTCTAGTCTTAGTTACTCATCGCTTCTTCCTTTGCTCTCTAGGCCCTTACTCTTCTTCTAATGACCCCTATGTGTGAACATCTTTCCCTCTCATGAGAGTCAGAACCCTTTTTTAAAATTTTCCTTTTACCTACACACAAATGTGGTTTTCCATAAATGCATAGATGCGAGCATTCTAGGGCTGTATTTTTAGTGCAGTGTTTTAAATTTTTCTTTCTCTCTTTTGCTCTGTTTTCTCTCTCCCTCCTTCCCTCATTGTTATTCATGTTAACTACCCGAGTTATTTATCTTTCTACATTTCTCTTTATGCTTACATAATTGTACATGAACATCTGTATATATACAAACATATTGCAGGGACCACATTTTTGTTTTATAAGAATGAGATCATATTTTACAGACTTTTCTCTATCTTGCTTTTCTCATGCAATTAACAACTCATGAAAATTCCTTCTAATCACCTGGTTTGGGCCCAATTCTTTTTTGTGATGAGATGAATGTTCCATCATTTATTCACCATTCCCGTATTGATAGGCATTCATTCTCTCCCAATTTTTGCCCAATTGTAATAAATATCCTTGAACATATATATTAACTCCTGGTGCTAATCCTTCAGTTTCTCAGAAATAAGACTTGCTAAGCTGACAAATATATGTATTTTTACTTTTAACAGCTATTGCTAGCTTATTTTCCAAAAAAACCCAAAACCCTGTAACAATGCACATTTCTATCAACAGTGTGAGGATACCTTCCCCTCGTGCCCATAAGCCATGGATGGAACTCTTAAAGTTTCAGCATTCTCTGAGGTGAAGGCTAGCTGGCTGTTGCTTTACCTTGCATTTCCTCAGACTCTAATCAGTTCGAGCATCTTTATTTTTCACAAATTGCCTCTGAATATCTTTTGCCCATTTTCCCATTGAGTGTTTATCTCCTTGTCAATCTGTAAGCGTTCTTTTTACAGTAGGCTTCTATTCATCCTCTACATTACAAATATTTTTCCAAATCCATTTTTTGTTTATATTATCTTTTTCCACACAAGAGCCTTTTCCTTTTTCAATTTTCTATAGCCTCTTTTTCTTTTTTATAACTTCTGAATGTTTGGTCTTGTTTAAAATCTCCTCACCTCCAGAATGTACATGTAGTTATCTCTTGGATTTTCTCACAGGTACTTTTTAAAATTGCTTTATTATCTACATGTAAAATTTTAATCTACATGATATTAAGAAAAATCATCCAAAATTTGAAAATACAGCAAAAGAAGGACTACACATCCTTTCACTGTCACACTAGTATGTTGTCTAACAGACCCATTAAAGGATTATTTTGTTTTCTCTGTCCTACAGATGAGGAGATGTACCAGTTTTGATTTGCTATTTACTACTGACTAGGACCCAGGCTCTAATATTTTTCATGTTGACTCATAGGCTTTTTTCCTGAGATGCAAATTATTTCTGTGCAACGGAGAAAAAAGAGGTGCAGTTTTATTTCCCCATAGGACAGGAACCAGTTTTGTCTCTGAGTAAAGCCTGTCCCAGCCTGCCTCTCCTGACTAACTGTATAAATCTCTGTTCTCCATATACTCCTTGAACTGGTTTTACTGTCCTGCCAGCTCCTCCACTCAAGAGTTAAATAAATCTTTGACATGTGTTCAATTTATATGAGAGTCATGTTTTTAACTTTTTAAAAATTATACTTTGACACTAGAATGTATTTTTGTATATAACGTGAGAGAGGTTTAATTTTGTTTTCCTCCACATAAATGGCCAAGTTGTGCCAACTCTAAAAAAAATCTATCCTTTTTCCCCTCTAAATAGCAATATGTACTTAATTTTGCCGTGCCTAGAATAAAACTTGGTATATAGTAGGCACGCAGTAAATATGTTTTGGGTGAACACTGCTATTCTCATGTGTGTTGGGTTCTACTTCTTGATTTTCTATTCAGCTTTTCTAAGCTATTAGTCTATTCTTTTGCCCCAACCATTGATTTGCTTACTATGGTATGACAGTATATTCTGATACTTGAGAAGACAGCCACTTTGGGTTAATTTTCTTTTTCAAAATTTCTACTCTATTCATGAGTATTTATCATTCCATATAAACTATAAGATCATTTTATCCAACTCTAAAAAAAACTTTTTGGAATTTTATGGAGAATTGTAGATTTATCTATTAATTTTGATAAAATTGATACTTTGTTATTTTAAGCCCTTCTATCCTAGAATATGGTGTATCCTTCTATTTATTCAGCTCTTACTTTATGTCTTTCAATAACAATATTATGGTCTTCTTTATATAGCTCCTATATCTTGTTATCTTTATTGCTAAGCATTTTTTAGATATGGTTGCCCCGTCAAACATGGGACATTTTTTCCCACTTCCATGTTTAGGTGATTTTGGCTAGAACTGAGAAAACTATCTATTTTTACGTTTTTATCTTGTGCACAAATGCCTTAATAAATTCTCATTATTTTTAATAGTTCATCTGACTTCACATTAGTTTGATCATTCTCTGGCCCCAAAGTGCCTTCAGAATAAAAACAAAAAGCCCACATGATTTCTCTTCTACCTATAAGCATTTACTTCACTTTACAACTTTCAACATATGCCTTATTTTTTTCTTAGTAAACATGCATATTTTTATCTATATGTAAGTTTTGCTCAAGAGAAAAAGAAGAGTCCTACCGGAATGCTATCCATGAGGAGACTGTTTAAATGTAAAAGGCTCTAAACATACACTAGGTCTGGGAAAAATAAAATCCAAAGAGGCATGAGGCAGTGAAAAAAATAGTATTAGAATCAGTTAAGGGAAAGTGCTGGTCATCAGGATTAAGGGATAATATAGAATTGAAAAACCTTAGTAGCAAAGTAAAAAAAAAAAAAAAAAACAGAGGATCTGGGAGCAGATTAGGATGGGGAACAAGAAATACATCAGGAAAAGAGTTTCAGGCCTAAGCTATGACCCTGGCAAGGATACCCACAGGCTAAGTTTATCTGGTGTTGGAAACCTATACAAAACCAAGGATCCAAGCACTCTCTGAGGCACTGCACGCATTGTTTAAAAAGAAAGCGGCTCTATGTAGACACTTTCAGAAAAGCATATTCAAATTAGTAAATCTCTTTTTTAGTATTCTTTGCTTAATCTAGATATCTCATTTGTAATATTCCTGGCTGTTAATTCTAGGGGGTTTTTTGGTAGTCCTTTTTCCCTATAGCTTTTAAAACAAAGTGAAAAGGGAAATCATCTTTTTCATGAACAATATACCAGTACTTGGTTTTATGCAATTTAATCATATCATTTTTTTTTTAGTCTATAAAATCAGTCACTTTCTGAATTCAAAATAAACTGCCTTTTTTATAGGAAAAAGATCGACCAAGGGCACATATGTTTTTCTAATCGAGTTGTTCTTCATGTTAACAATGTTAAAAGAGGTATTTCCAGCTAGCCCATACTTGTTCTAAATGTCATGAGTGACAGGCTTTTACCTTAGAGTAAATATCTTCATTTGCCATCATCTGAGTCAACACTGTTGTAAGGTACATTTGATCAGACTAATGTAACACCAGACTTTTTCAGTTAGGATAAACAGAAGACCAGTGAAAAATACACTGGTATCATTTTTCATGGGGCCAAGAAAAGAAACTCTGCAGACAGAACAGCTGTATTCTCTTTGTGCTTTAAAAAAGGACACAGGGAACAACAGACACTGCTTTCTAGGTTTAAACCCATGGTTAACTGACTTTACCTCCCTTCGCCACCCACCATAGCATGCTGAAAGACTGCCACACCTCCTTGTGTTATCAGAAGTGCAGACATCTCCCCCAAAGGCCAGCATCTCTGTGGTATTGCTCTATACCCCTCTTTTCATTCTCTTACCTTTCACTTATCAACCCACCCACCGGGACACAGTGTTTTCTGCTCTGGTCTCCACATGCCTGGGGTGCTCCCGGGGCAAGTAACTTCCAAACTTTTCTGAGAGAGACCCACAGTCAAAACCATTTTTTAATTTACAACACAGGACCTAAATAAGCACAAAATAACTAAAGTAAAAAATGCTAAGGAACAACACTTACCTTGACAAGGTATGATGTACTCTAATATTTTCTCTTGTATCTTTTTTTTTTAATTCTTTTTTTTTTTAAAGATTTTATTTATTTATTTAACAGAGAGGAGAGAGATCACAAGTAGGCAGAGAGGCAGGCAGAGAGAGAGGGGGAAGGAGGCTCCGTGCTGAGCAGAGAGCCTGATGCGGGGCTCGATCCCAGGACCCTGAGATCATGACCTGAGCCGAAGGCAGAGGCTTAACCCACTGAGCCACCCAGGCGCCCCTTTTCTCTTGTATCTTATCCTATTTCTATTTTTTAAAATGCTGGCCAAGACTCACCAAATCAAAATTTCAGAACCCAACAGTGAGCCACAGACTTCCTTTGAAGAGAACTGCCGTTATCTGTGCACAAGGAGTAACACAATCATAGCACCCACACGTTTCCATGGAGAGCAGGAAGGGGAACCCCAATTTGAAGAATCACTGAATTACAGTAACAGCCAGCTTAGATCTACCTTCCTCTTAAGGTCTAACGTCCTAGGCGGGAAAGTCATCCTTTCATTCATCATGTAGTCATCGAAAAAATATATTAATTGAGCACCTACTGTAAGCCAGAAAATAGAAGCAAACAGATCACTATCACATGATACATCATATTCTGGTCTCTTGATAAGAATGCCCGTAAGAACCACTGAACCTTCTCATGTACCAGGAACTATTCTAGATAGTGGAGATGTATTGGTAAATAAGAAATGCTCCCTGATATTGGTTTTGCAGGAAGATGTGTTCCATAAAACTGGTCATATTTTCTTAGCCCAAGAATTCTTGACTGGGGTTTGATTTAGCCCTCCACAGGGCATTTGGCAATATCTGGACGCAATGTAGGTTGACATGACTTGCGGTTTTTACCGGCATGTAGTGAATAAAGGTTTGAGATGCTGCTAAACATCCTAGAGTACACAGAACACACACACACACACACACACACACACACACACACACACACACACACACACACATCCTAAAGAATTACTCAGCCCAAAATGTCAGTAGTGCTGAGGCTGAGAAATCTTGTTTAGTCTTTGTCTTAATGATCAGTGCATGTATTATGAGATGGTGAGATAAGAATCAGGTCAGTCAGTGGCCATGAACAGCATTTTCTTCCTTGTGATGATAGGTGGCTTAGTACTGGTTACAGACAAATCAAAAATTTTGAAGTTGTGGGAGGTGAGTGGGGGGGAGTAAAACAAAAATGAACTGAGCACTGCCTGTGTGCGAGGACTATGTTGGAATGTCGGAGGATGGCTTTCCATGTGTGTAGGTGTAGACTAGGGGCAGGAGGAAGGACAGGAACACACAAAGCTGGGCCAGACAAGCTGACATGTTTCTTATTCCAGCTCTCTTAAACCCTATCTACAATCAAATCCACAATCTGATCTCATTAAACAAAAGATTTAATTAGTATTGGAGAGTGGTAATCTAGCTACAGTCACATTTTTCAGGAAGCAACTGAGTTCTTAAATAAACACACTAAACTTTAAAAACAAATCAAAGAAAATGAGTTCATGCACACTTAAAAAGTAGCATTTCAAGACAATAAAAGCAAGACAGCAATGTTTATAATGCCCAGCATACTGTAGGAGGGAAAAAATTACCATAAGTAATAATAAACAGCAGTAGGTCTAGACCAGGACCATAAAAATGGCTAAACTTTACTTTTCTCAAATTCAGATTCTGGGGAAAAAATACAAAAGTTCAATTACTTAGAACTGTCTACAAGAAAAGGATGCTCTGCTCAACTATTATTCACAAAATCTATCTGGAATAACGCTGCTGATCAATCTTTCCAGGAAACTAAATTTTCAGTTTCATGTTTAAAAATCATGACTTCTGACCCTGCAATTGCACTACTGGGTATCTACCCCAAAGATGCAGATGCAGTACAAAGAAGGGACACATGTACCCCAATGTTCATAGCAGCAATGGCCACAATCGCCAAACTGTGGAAAGAGCCAAGATGCCCTTCAACAGATG